>JANAVB010010795.1:2993703-3593703 GCA_029216955.1 Iris pallida | reverse complement strand
CCGGCTACACATCAAGCGGACTCCAGCCCGACTCGAATACGTAAACGCTGTCACGGCTATGGCAATGGCCTAATCAAGGCAAGGCAAAACTATATCTCAATCCACAATAAGAATAATAATCAAGAATGAACAAGTATGGGTCATGGTCTGTAGCCCACTAGCATAAATATCCGATAAGACTCTAAGGAATATAACAAGTGTCTACAACTGAAACAAGGAAACAGAATATCTTATGATAGGTATGAAAGCACGAGCTGATAATAAATGCAATACGATACCTGAATTCCGCAAGCGTATCATCCCATCCGCCATCCAGTACTAATAGCTAACTCCATGCACTCACTAAACCTGAAGAGATCATCAGGTCCTCAGGGGACATAGCAAGATACATAAAAACATGCCTATCTAGCAGTTTATCATGCAATAAAGAAAATACAGGAAAATAAACGGAAAAAGACCAATCAGTACGAAAACACGACTATACACGACTGGAAGAACCACTACGCCTAAACGAACTGCTGGAGAAGAACAAGAGAACACGATATCACGAAGTCAATGGATAACCAATCGAATACTCAAACCCTCGTCCCTAGTATGGACTCGCAGGTTTGAACAACTACTAGCCCTCGCCCCTAGTGTGGACTCGCAGGCTAGCATCACCCTCATCCCTAATGTGGACTCGCAGGTGTGAACCATATACTACTAACCCTCGTCCCTGATGTGGACTCGCAGGCTAGCATCACCCTCGTCCCTTGTGTGGACTCGTAGGTGTGGACATATAACTACTAACCCTCGTCCCTAATGTGGACTCGCAGATTAGCTTACTAACTCTCGCCCCTGGTGTGGGCTTGCAAGTTAGCTTAACTACTAACCCTCGCCCCTAATGTGGACTCGTAGATTAGCTTACTAACTCTCGCCCCTGGTGTGGGCACGCAAGTTAGCTTAACTACTAACCCTCGCCCCTAATGTGGACTCGCTGGTTAGCTTCAATAATTTCAAGGTACAGCAGTTCTGATATGACTTATTCATCCTATGACGCGATGTGACTCAGTCCAAGTACAAGAGATGACACGATACGACCCAACCACGATACATGAGAAAACCAATCTAATATGAACTACAAAGCTAATTATAAACAAGGCTATATATAAATTAACAGGCATGATATACAAATCACATACAAATAATCAACTAGTAAAACTGTATAATAATATAAATATGCATGTAAATAAACTGTAGAGGAAGGCAAGGTATCTTGCCTGAAGGTTGCACGCAGATCCAACAAATATATAGTCAACTGCTAAACCACGAAGTCCAAGTCATCACAACTATCTCCGAAAGCTGAAATAGACAATGCCAACAGTCTCAGTATAGTCAAATTAGCTAGGATTGCCTGTCCTTAAGTCCAATTCTGGACACCGGGGCAAAATAGTAATTTCGGGCAAAAACGGTGTCCGCCGTTGGATCCGCTTTGCACCGAAAAACGTGCCAGAGTCAATGGTCTCTAAAGTCGTCAAACTACATGTCTACGGATTCGGTTTCTAATACGAATCCAACCGTATGTCCAGAGTTGGATTCCGGCGGGCCGTACACAAAATCGTCCGTCGAGTCGGACCGTGGGGCCGGCAAAACGGCAATTTTATCAACGGTCTCAGAATCGGACCAAACTTGGCATACAGGACCAAAAAAATGATACGGTCCTGCTGGCACAAGTTTCGTCTCGATCTGACGAACGTGCACAAAGTAATTAGGGAATTTGCACAGAGGCCGATACGGGGAATTTTGACGGATACGCATCAAATTCGTCGCGCACACGCGACCAATTCGAATTTCGTCAAAGCCCATACGACCACGAAGCCGTTACGCAGCTTTCGATGCCTTCGGTTCGCGACCACGTCGCCCGGAATGGCGGGACGCACGTCGTATCAAATTTTTTTCTAGTTTTTAAAAACAGATTTTTGATCAACTTTGGAGTCCGATTTCTCGGCGCATAGTCGATAAAATCGACTTCTGCAAATTGGGTTTTAGAGCCCTACATGTTGTCTATAAGTGTATTCAAATACAATTTCTAAACTGTTACAAGATCGATCGGAATCTATCCCCGAACATGGGTGTGTGGACTGTCATAGGTTCTATTTTTGAACGATAAAGCCCTCGACTTTGCGTCGATTCATCGGGCAATCCAGTTCATCTAAATTAAAACTAAAAAAAGGAAATCAAAGGCGTATAGATCGGGGTCTTACCTGAAAAGATAGTTTGTGAAATGATCAAGCATCGTGTGAGAACTTCTGTCACGATGTTGGGGTCGGCGGAGCGGTTGCTGTCACTGTTGCGCGTGGACTTGGCCGGCTCCGACGACTTGGCGGCAGCACACGCATGCTGGGTTGGTCGCCAGGGATCAGGGAGGGTGGCGCAGGAGTGTTCGTGGATTATCATTAGGGTTTTACTCCCGAATTCTCTCGTGCTTTTGTACGTGCTCGCGGCTGTGAACAGGGGGTCGGGCTCACTGCTCGGCTTGGGGGAATTTAGAGTCCAGTTTTTTGAGTTGCTCGGCCTGTGGGCTGAGGGGGGGAGCTCGGTCTGGGTTTGTATTGTTTGGGCTCGGAAGGCCGGGCTTTGGGCTCTTGTTTGTTTTATATATATATATATATATATATATATATATATATATATATATATATATATATATATATATATATATATATATACCGTATATACATATCGATACATACTTAGTCAATCCAAAATATAGATAATATTTATATATATATATATATGTATAGTTAGTGTAAGGCCTCAACATAAAATATTCACCTATAAATAATATTTATTTACCATAACAGAAAATGACTCGTAAATAGTATATATCCTACATATATATATATATATATATATATATATATATATATATATATATATATATATATATATATATATATATAATATATATATATATATCATATCATATATATAATATCACTTAATTATACCCAAATGATTTAGACATATCCTTGGCAACTATTTTATAACAAATAAGGCACTACTACTAATATCAATAAAATAATATATACTGCTTTACACATTATAGATGGAATAAATATATTTCTCTAACCTTTCTAAAATAATGAAAACATATATTCAATTATTAAATAGGCACCATAAATCTATACATACATATCCATATAGTTTAAATACCCTAAAATGCACAAGGATAATGTAAGGGAAATAGTTATCATATTTCCAAGAATAAATATTCAATCAAAATAACTGAATATTGATAATATATATATATATATATATATTTATATATATATATATATATATATATATATATATATATATATATATATATATAACATTTATTCTTGGAAAATATTTATTAGATACTTTAAACAAGGTATATCGTCCTGGACGTCTTAGGACTCGCTATAAGCCTATACACACACAAAGTATATCGTCCTGGACGTCTTAGGACTCGCTATAAGCCTATACGGCTTGGGCTCGGTTCGGATCCAGTCCGGGCTAAGTTGGTACAATCGGGTCATCTAAAATCAGTATATCTAATTAATAAACAATGGATTTATCAGTGGGGGGTTAAGTCGCAACTTGGCCTGTTTTTTCCTAGTTAGGACGTCCATATGGCTCGGTCTTCCTTGGCATGACTAATACACTAGTCAAGGCATGCACTACCCTATCCGTGCCATGATTCCTAGTCACCTTGTACTCCGAATCTCCACCATGGCTACAGTCATCTACCGAAATAATTAACTAATTAATTATTTACAAAAATTCTAAAAATCTTATTTAAAACAAATCAACAAAAATAAAAAAAATATTTCCAAAAAAATTCCGGAAAGGGAGGCTACAGCAAACTCTTAGATTACTCATGTGCAAATTCAAGCCGTTCACATATCTATCTTGTACTCTACATCACTAGCCACTGTTAGCTCTTTACTTATAGTAGATATTTCTTTACAGTCATCTCTTTTACTTCATATATTTTCCAGTGTTTCATGTATCTTACTATATAGCATATTTATATATCCTGTCATATTATGAACTGCGTGAGATGTATTGTGTTCGCTCTTGTCTTGACTGGACCTGTTGAAAATATTACAGATGACATCGAGGAGTTCTGTCATACATACTATGGAGCAGCCTTAGACAACACCTGCGACTTGGACCTTCAGCTGGATCCATTAGCAGTAGATGCTGATACCCCCACAGATTAGGCTTTATCTTATTTTCAGTTGTTATCTCATTTGGATACTCATTGTATATATCTGAGATTTTGTGATGATTGGATATTGTGGAGTTGTTATCTTAGACACTTAGATTCTCTCTTATTTGTATTTCATTGTGGATTCAAATCTTATCTATCTATCTTATCATACTTTCTACCTTAGCTGTGATTTAGTTGTACATTTCTATATTGTCCTCCATTCAGAGCGTATACATTGTACAGGTACCTTATAACTGTTAGATATATGTAACCTAGGACAGCGTTCTACCACCGACACTGCAGCGTAGGCTGGGCGTACCCACTTCTCGTGCCCCTACACTGGGTGTGGGTCATGACAAAGTTGGCTAGCCTCCATGGTGTCAGCTCCCGTTATCCTTTGAAGGTCCTATAGGCTGTCAGTGAGTCACCTTCAATGCAAATGTTATCCGTCCTCATCTCTATGGCTAGAATAATGCCTTGGCGGATGGCTTGGATCTATGCCACTAGGCTACTGTCGGCAACATAGTGATTTAAAAAACTATTGTCATAATCTTGAAGGTGTTTTAAAACATAATGAAGTTTCTGATCTTGATGGAATGATTTATTTTTAGAATTAAATATTTACAAAATGTTTTATTAGAAGAAATAATTAATCGTATTGAAGTACTTAATTTTTTAAAAAAATATATCTTTCTCCTATGTTTGGATTGCATATAGAATTTTATTGACTATATACATGTCACAGTCGCTTCTGCGAGAAAAAAAACTTCAAACTAAAACTAATAAAATCTTATTAAGATCAACTATGTCACAAGAAAGACTAAACAATTTAGTTCTGATATCTATCGAAAAAAAATGCTAAAAATACTTAATTATGATAACTTAATTGATGATTTTGCTTGTAAAAATGCTAAAAAAAATATTTATTTATGTGGGAAAAAGGATCCAAATTTTAAATTTTGTCCTAGGTCCCATAAACCATAGGACCAGCCCTAAGGTTAGGGCTAGATAAACTACAACAATAAGAAAAAAAAAGTTAGATAAACTATTTTAACTTTTACTAATGTAGATGATTGTGTTCATAAAATAACAATTGAATTTAATAGATCGTCAATAACATTGTCAATATCTTAATCTAAGGAATCTAAGGCACTGGCATGTCATACTAGTCGTGGCAAACAGGTCAATCATATAGACTGTAGTCAAGTCAAGCACTCTCAATTTATAATATCTCAATTGTAGTCAAGGCAAACACTCTCAATTGAGATTGTAGGCAATCCTAGTATCAAGGTCAAGTAATCATATAGACCGTAGTCAAGGTCAGCACTCACAATCTTTATAATGTCACAAGTCAAGCCATACTCAAGTCAAGTCATGTCAAGTCAAGAGAATAGTAGTGTAGGACTAAGCAACTATATTACGGGACACGTGAACACGAAGAGCAATATAACGGTATTGAAATATAACAGGAAAAACGTATGCATGTAAGCTAGAAATAAGATAAGTAAAATTAGACACAGGATAAAGAAATCATGAATATACCAATATGAGAAAAAAAAAAGGAACAACAGAGATGTAAAAAAACATACATATAAAATATACCATACAAGTTGGCAAGGTATAGTTGCCTGATAAATAGTCCAATCCCATTGAGGCCGAGGTCTGGATCTGATCATAAGCCAAGGTAAGGATTTTATGGAGGATTGACATCCAAAATAGAATCACAAAGACCTAAATATGAAATATCAATGTCAATTGGTGTTTTGGAATGATAATCATTGATATCTAAATTGAAATATGATTTCTAGGTCAATTCTAGGTCATGAAAGTCAAATTAGGTCAATACCTTGCTTCTATGGTCAAACTAGGTCAATATCTTACTTCTATGGTCAAATTAGGTCAAATCTTGGTTAACACAGTCAAACTATGTCATTTCCTAGTTTCTAGGTCGATTTAACCTATTTACAAGGTTTATAAAGTTATACTTATTTTACTGATGATTTGTTTAAAATTCTCTTGAAATTTTTATTTCAAATATATATATATATATATATATATATATATATATATATATATATATATATATATATATATTCTTTATGCAAATAATATTTGCAAAAATCTTTTGTTTTTAGGCAATATGATCGATACTAAAAAATTATCTTGTTGAAAAAATCGTTAGGAATGCAAAATATATTAAAATAGTTAAAATACGTAATTTGAATATACTTTAATTAGGATTTGTTATATATATGTAATTATGACTTTGGATATAGTAAGATAATATGAAAATAGTTTAAATATGAAAAAAACTAGTATATATAGATTAAAAGTAATATTCATTGTAAACCTCTTGACTAATATGAAAAAAAAAATTCATTGTAAGCCTCTTGACTATTACATAAATACAAAGAAAAAAAATATTGAAGGATTCCTTCCCATACAAAGTTTCTCTTCTGTCTCTCTTCTTCTACAATTTTTTGCTTCTTGCAAAAGAACATTTTGGTACGCACTTATTTACGGCGAGAACTATTTTGTTGTTAAGTTTGCAACGAACAAAAAATCGTTTCAAAAGACCATTTGGTACGCACTTATGGCGATGAATTGGATAACGAAAAAGTTTCGTTACAAATACCTTTTTGTAACAAATTAATCATCTTTTGCAACAAATTTTTTTGTTGCAAAAAGGAGAAATTGTTGTAGTGAATTCCTATCACTCTTCCCTACTTGAAAGTCCAAATCCATATCTTCCTACACTTACGATTTACCCCGCAGACCCTTAAATTTATTTGCAGCCAATTAAACTCTCACGGGAGAAGACCTGCCCTGTCTTTAGTAAGAAAACAAGTCCAGGGAGAGAAGGATTACCGAGGATGGAGCGGCCAATGATAGTATGACACTCCATTTACTAAAAATAACTTTCAATGACAGTACTAACCCTTAGTAATTACTAGTGCATATATATATATATATATATATATATATATATATATATATATATATATATATATATATATATATATATATATATATATATAGAGAGAGAGAGAGAGAGATACTAGTATCTAGAGAGAGAGAGAGAAATACTAGTAACTACTAAGGGTTAGTATTGTCATTGAAAGTTATTTTCAGTAAATGGAGTGTCGTACTGTCATTAGCCGCTCAATCCTCGGTAATCCTTCTCTCTCTGGACTTGTTTTCATACTAAAGACAAAGCAGGTCTTCTCCTGTGAGAATTTAATTGGCTGCAGGCAAATTTAAGGGTCTGCGGAATCCTTTCACTCTCTTGTCCTCATATAGGAGACAAAGGTGTTTGGTTAGGATAAATTATTAGTGAGAAGTGGAAAGTGAAGAGTATGTTATAATTATAAATTTTATTTGAATTAATTAATATTAATAAAAATATTTGGTTAATTGGTTAATAATTTTAATTATATAATCAAATATCTAATATTAAATTGATACTTTATTTAATTAATACCAATTAACTAATATTAAATATAATTAATAAACTATTTATAGATATTTAATATTAGTTATTAACTATATTAATCATATTAGTCAATTAATCCTATGAAAATACTCAAAGAGCCCGCAAGCCATAGTTCATTCCCCCATAAAAAATATATTGTAATAGGAACCGTCCAATTCCAATATATATATATATATATATATATATATATATATATATATATATATATATATATATATATATATATATATATATATATATATATATGTATGTATGTATGTATGTATTTTGTGTTCTCTTCTTCCCCACCGGCCACCGGCCCACCGCCACCGACCCTTTCATGTCCAAGCCGACTTCTCTTCTTCCCCAGTCATTCTCCTCCTCCTCCGAGCGAATCTCCTTCTTTGAGGCAGCAACGACGATGTGGATGGTGACGGCGACGACGACAGCGTGCACCTGTGCGAAGTCTAGCTCATAGCGGTTCGCCGTTGAGGCGGACATTCGTCGTCGAGTTTGCCGATTCGTCTCTGGCGGACGTCTCTGGCAGGGAGCTCCATAATATAATGATTATAAAAAAAAGGAATCCTCCCACATCCAGTGGACGAAGCTGGATGTGGCTGGCCAATTTTTAGGCTCTTTTTCCTGCCGAAAGGAATTAAAACATATCAGACAAAATTCTTTCATGTCCCCTTTCCTATTTGAACCAAACACTAGAAGTAGGGCTACAAATGAGCCAAGCCATTCGTTAGCTACTCGAAGCTCGGCTCGATAAAAGCTCATTTGAGCTCAGTTCGTTTAGTAAACAAGTTGAGCTCAAGCTTCATTTTTGAGCTTGTTTAATAAACGAACCAAGCTCAAGCTTAGAAGGGAATAGCGATGGAAATGTCTCCCATGACATGAATGTGGAGACGGGGGAAGGGAATAGCGAGGCCAGAGATGTAGCATTAGCTCCCAGTCCGACATTCAGAGAAATGGTTGTCTTCCAATCAGGTGATAGCCCCAAAGAAGCGACAACAACAAGAAGACGAGCGACCGCTGCCAAGGGAGTCAAGCCCAAACCAGTGGGCGGGTCTGGAGATCAGCAATAGGAGGGTGAGGGGACGAGTAGAAAATGTCAAGCGATGGGCAGATTACATGATGATCGGGGAATCAATGGTGAGGGTAATCATGCACTTGCCATATGTGTGGATAATCCAGAATGGCGGGCGCTTGCGAAGATGAACGAGGCTGACACATCATGTGCTAGCAATATGGACCATAACGACCCACGTCTTCCCTACGACGCTGGCTCGAGAGACTCACACGGCCCCCCCTAAAAATTAAATGTCTATTATATCTTTGAACGTGCGGGGCGCGTGTTCCATTGGAAGATGGAAGGAAGTGAATGAAGTGCTAAGACGAGAGAAGGCTACCTTACATGCTCTCCTAGAAACTAAATTCAAAGGAAAAGCTATTATGGAAAGACGAACTCCTGCTAATTGGAAACACTGTCATAACCTCTCTATGTGTAGTATGGCTCAAATCTGGGTTCGGTGGGACAGGCGGTGCTGGGACGAGGTGGTCATATCCCGGTCAGAACAACTCCTAGCAGTTAAACTCGTCAATAAAGGAGGACTTAACCTAATATTCGGAGCTGTATATGGGAGTAATGATAGGAAAGGTAGAGTGGGGCTATGGAAGGAACTCATTGAACTGACTTTGGTCGCTGATGCAGGTAAGTGCCCGCTCCTTGTGATGGGAGACTTCAATGCGATATTGTATTCAAATGAAAAGGTGGGAGGAAGGCATGTTCCTGACCCAATATTACATGAGTTTCAGAATTGCCTTACCAAATCAGGGCTGATGGAACTAGAACGAAGTGGACACATATGGACGTAGCACAATAGAGCGAATGTGAACCGAGTGGCTTGTCGACTTGATCGAGCTCTAGGTAACAGTACCTGGTTTGCTATGTTTCCTCATATTATTGCTAAGGGGCTAGAGGCTGGAACCAGCGATCACTCGCCAATCCAGGTGACCGTCGCGGAGAAGAAACAAATTCGGCGTCCATTCAAATATGCAAACTGCTGGCATATGGCGAAAGGATATTATAGGGAAGTGGCTACAGGGTTGCAGCGCCAGGTCACGGGGAATCCGCAGTTTGTGCTTACTCAAAAACTCAAAGTAATCAAGGGACTCTTAAAAACCTGGAATAGGAGGCGGCCAAAACCTGATGCTGAAGCCAAAGAGGAGGAACTTCGAGCAGTCCAAAATACTTTACAAAAGGACTTGTTGAATCCCCAGTTGGCGGACACGGAAGCCAAGTTGTCAGCAGAAGCTCGTCTTCTTCGGTTACAACAGGAGGTATTCCTTGCTCAAAAAGCAAAATGCTCTTGGATTGGGGATGGAGACAGATGTACAAAAAAAATTACAACGTAGTTCGTGCCCGACAACATCGGAATAGCATTACGAATCCGATAGGAGGAGATGGTAAGGTGGTGGACTCTTATACAGGTATACAATAAGAAGCGGTCAGGTACTATTCAGACCTTTTTAATCAATTGAATTATCCTGCATTCTTTCCACCTCTTGTGTGCAAGAAGATTGTCACTGAGTATGGCAATCAGGAGTCACTGGCGCCGGTGACTATAGAGGAGATAGAGGCCATTGTCAAAAGTGCAGATCCTAATAGAGCCCCAGGACCGGATGGGTTTAATAGCAAATTCTATAAGATCCAATAGGAACAAGTTAAAGCACTTTTTCTTGAGATCGTCCAGGACTTCTTCACACATGGTAAACTTTTGAAGGAACTTAATCATACGTTCCTTACGTTGGTGCCAAATATGGAAGGAGCTACGTCTTTATCAGATTTTAGGCCGATAGCATGTTGTAACTACTTATATAAAATTATTACTCATCTCATGGGTCAAAGAATGAGTAATATTATGCAATAGATGGTCTCTCTGAATCAGGCAGCTTTTATAAAGGGACGGTCTATTTCGGAGCATAGCATGCTAGCACACGAGATGGTTAGGAACTTTAATAAAGTGGGGGGTGCTAAAGCATGTGTAAAGTTGGATATAAGAAAAGCATATGACACAGTGAACCGAGACTTCGTCTGCAACCTGATGCTAGATATGGGTTTTGCTAGTTCATAGGTGGCTTTAGTACGGGAGTGTATCACCATACTGTCCTTCTCAGTTCTAATCCGCGGCCAACCGCATGGTTTTTTCAATAGCAACAGGGGTCTACGACAGGGCTATTTGCCATTGATTGTGAAAGTACAGAACAATTTATATAGGAGGACTGAACTTAGACTCACAATACAAACTCGCTCGTACAAAGAAAGCCTAGGGACGAAAACCTAGGTACAGCAATCTAAGTACAATTGTTTATTTTTGATTCTAGAGGGTGACGATAGAGGCTCGGGAAAGCGACGGCAGCTCTGCCTTACTCCTTGGACGATCGGACGTAGCCTTGGCTCTGGTGAAGAAATGCTCTGTGTCTGGCTCTGCACGGATCTCTCTGTGCTCTCCTTTTTGTGTATATGCTCCTCTGCGCGCCTCTCTCTATATGCGTCTGTCTCCGTCCTTTTTTATCTCTCTCCCTTTGTAAGGGAATAGCACCTTGCTATTTATAGGAGTGGGGGATGATCATTAGGGTTTGTAATGATTACCCATTTTGAAAAGTCGGCGGCTTAAGAGTTATCAATCTGGACCGTTCATCTTGAATATAATAAATTTGAGCAATTAATGTGATTGCATCAAATCTTTGTGGGCAATAAATGTTGATTGCCATAAATATTCGTGATTTGTGATAGCCTGCCACGTGTCCAATTTGCTTGATTTGATTTGATCTGGGCAATTATGACGATCGTAACAAATCTGATTTTGTTAGGATTTGTTAGCACCCATAAGTCCAGGGAAGATAAGACTGCCACGTGTCTTAATTATCGCGAAGAGCGCCACGTGTCTCAACTGGACCGTCCTAGCAGAGCCGCATATAGGTGGTCCTCTCAGCCGCATGAAGGATACAGCCGCATAAGGATGGGCGGCCGTATGAGGATGGACAGCCGCATAGGGATGGGCGGTCGCATACAGATGGGCAACCGCATGCGGGTGGGCAACCGCATGCAGATGGGCAGCCGCATGCAGGATGCAGCCGCATGAAGTGGGCGACCGCGTGAAGTGGGCGGCCGCATAAATACAGCAGCCGTATGAAGTGATCTCGGGACTTGGTGGATCTTGCCAGCTGTAAGAAGATTTTTTACTCTTTCCTAGGAACACGCCATAATGTCAGAGTCATTATTACGTCTTTATGTCAGAGCTGTCATAGCTGTCATTTGTCAGAGCAGCCGTCAGGGCATTAAATGCAGCAAAATGTAAAGAAGAACTGTTGAAGGCCACGTAGCTTCTTTCTGGGCCGTATGGAACTATCTGAGCCGCATGGACCCTTGAGCCGCATGGACTTCTGAGCCGTATGGGGATCCTGAGCCGCATGGGGGTCTTTCTGTCGGAGCTGCATAGGCCTTTCTTTATTCTTTTCTATGCTTCTACAAGACCCCCTTCAAAGTTTTTAATTTACAAAATTGAAATACTTTGAATAAGAAGCATGGCCATGTAAAAACTCTTCGGGCCGCATAAGATGTTCTGGCCGCATGGATGTCTCAGCCGCATGGCCTCCTCAGCCGGATGGCCATTTGAGCCGCATGGGCTTTCCAGCCGCATGGGCTATCTGGCCGCATAGGCTGTTTGGCCGCATAGGCTCCTTGCCACGTCTTCATGCCACGTGTGCAAATCTTTGCATTGATTGCCTTTAATTTGCTGTCAGATTTAAAGCCGCTTTTTTGGGGCAAGATCCCAAGAGTTTAGCCTTGAATAGTCGGATCGCCTTGATAATCGAAGAGTCAGTTACATTGCACATGGATCGATGCGTCGGTCTATGGGCTCCGCCTATAAATAGTAGCATATTTTTTGGAAAAAAGACTTCTTTATTTTCTGCTATTATCCTAGCTTTCTTGTCTTCGTCTTCCTTCTCTGATCATCAGCAATGGCTCCCAAGTCTTCCAAGGTTGCGACGAAGGCTACTGCGAAGGGTAAGGGCGTGGCCTCGACGTCGGCTGCGGCACCCAAAGCTTATTTCGACGTTTATCCTGCCGTTAAGGGTAAGGATTTGGGAAAGTCATATGCTTCGAAACCCTAACAAAGTCAGCTCTGTTGTATGCTTTATGCACAAGCCTTTAATGCAAACTGTTCGAATTGTTTGGGCCGTATACATGTCCCATAACCTAGCCGCATGAGGGTATACCCCATGTCCGAGCCGCATGGGAGTTGTCTTAGTGGGCCGCATGAACACTTCGTAAACTGAACCGCATAATGACCTGTCGATCAGAGCCGCATGGACTCTTTTGAACCAAACCGCATGGAGCCCCTCCTGGATTCATCCGCATAGGGCTGTGCAAAAACTGAACCGCATAAGCTCCTCTGAATTGAGCCGCATAACGCTCTTCTGATTTGAGCCACATAATGCCTCGTTAAGCATAATTGTATAAGCGTACGCAAAACAGAGCCGCATAAGCTTACACTAATTAATGCCACATAAGCTCATGTTCAACAATAGAACCGCATAAGTCCTTTGTAGGCTGGGCCGCATAAGCCAAAGCCCCTCTTTTAACTTGTTCCTTTTGTCTGTTTTCAGTGAATCTGCCAGTTAACGTAGCAGGGGAACTTCTGGTGGGTCAGGCCCAATTTGCTATGGGCTATCGGTATGACCATATAGTCGAGCATATGACAAAGCAGCTTCCAAAAGATCCTTCGGAGAGGTTGACTGCCATCAAAAAATAGGCTTTCTACTTTCTCTACGCCATGATGAACTCAGGGCGATTGGATGGGAAATATCTGAAGCCGGCGTTCCTCTTTGGGGATGCCTTGTCTATAAAGAATACCCGAGTGCTTGAGGTATCCGAGAGCTGGGATTTTACTCTTGATGGGGTGGAGATCCATATCCCTCCGATGGAGCGCCATTTTCCCCTGTCATGGTTCAACATGTTACCGTTGGAGAGGAGGATGGTGGAGTCCCTGACTCCAAGCAGGTCAGGGATCTTCGTGGGGGACATCTATTACAACGGATAGTTGAGGTCTGCGTATGCGGGAAAGGAACCGACAAGTCGGTGCGTGACGGGATTGGCCCCGGGTTCTTTCATAAATGCACCGGGCCCCAATTTCACTTTCTCTCAAGCTAACACCTTCATAAACCAGCTTGCGCATAAGGGGTCCTATCCTGTCGACCGGTTGGCTCTGCCGAACTGGATAAACCCTATCCCTACGTGGACCAATTTGACTTCGTGGATTTTACGGAAGTACGAGGTTACCCTCCGTGAGATCGGCCTCTACTACGCCATTCGGGGTACCAGTCACGGCTTACCCATAAATAAGTCGTTGTTCATAGCCCTCTTGGAGATGTACAGCCGACGAACGGGAACTTTCTTCGCGCCTGTCGAGGAGTTAGGGCTTGCTCTTCACGAGATGCACGTTATCTCTAAGCTGCCCTGGGGCACAGAAGTCTTTGAAGTATACACCCCTACGAGTGAAGAGCTCGAGGGTTTAGATCAGAAATTCCTGGGTTTTGTTGCCGTATATCGGGAATTGATATATCACCATAGTACTTGCCACCAAACGGCCATCAAGAAGAAAGGTAGCTCAGAAGGGACGATTCCTCACACCACGACCTGGGTCTCATACCTTTTTATGCTGGGCGCCTCAGGCCGGGTTTCCTCCCGAGATCCTCAAACCCAGGAAGAGGTGCAAACCCTAGTGTCGACCGCCAAGAGATCGGAGTCTACGAGCGACACATTTGGGGGTCAATCCGACACCTTTAGTTATTTTTATCATTGTACTCAGCAGCTGTCGGAGAAGGCGGTTCTTGCAGGATTTCTGATGGTATGGCTATGGAACTGTGTAGTCTCATGAGGGACGGGCTCCATCGAGAGGCTTAGTCGCCACTTCATCCTTCCTACTGTAAAACTCATTTTTGGGGTCAGACTGGCCCTTCTTCCGGCTATGGTGTGCAGCATACACCACGGCCTTCGCGCCTTTTTGTCCAAGGTTATCGCCCGTAATACGGCGATGAATTTTGACCGCGTAGAGCTGCCATACCATTATCTAATGGGGTGGCTGTTAATGCACTGTCGGTCTTTGATGAGGCCTGGCCCAGAGGATGGTGTCACGGCTGATGATGCCTTCATTTTTCGATTCCGTCATCAGCCCTGGGAGTACAGCACCATGCCAGCTTGTCGAAGGGCGCTGGCGAGAGTGGACGGATACGACTTTTTTGTGTATGTTCCTCCTTTTACCGCTGAAGACGTAAAGAGAGGTCATGTTGATGGTACCGAACCTCCTCTTCTCTTGCCCGAAAGACTACTCTGTTGGCTACGCAATATCCGTCCAGCACATTTAGTATATCGTCACCGCAACAGCGTTTACCTGGAGCCCTATTTGCCTAACAGGTTCTTTCGCCAGTTCGGGTACAGCCAGCTATCTTTTGACAACCCTAGCCCTTGTCTGGGTTTTGAAGGTAGCATCCTAGATGGTATCAGGGCATGGCATTATTATGATGCGGTTCATACTCGAACCACCTTCTCTGTCCCTAATGACGAGGCTCCAGTAGAAATTCTGTATATGGCGGTACTATACCATGTAACGGTGAATAAGCCTCCCGTTAATTTTGACCCGAGGATCAGTTTCATCATGGGTACTGGCCTGGCGGAGAAGCCTCAGGGGTCGAGGACGAGGAAGCAGAGGGCAAATACGGTTTCGGTGCCGGACTCAGAGTCTACCACTGCGGACGAGGAGGATGATGACCCTGACGTCGATAGTTTCCTCCCTCCTGCAGAAAAGGAAATAGCGGATCAACCGCCTATTGTGTATGATGAATTGGTGGCGGATCAGCCGCCTGATGTGCCTACTGAGGTAGTGGCGGATCAGCCGCCTGTTGCACCTAATCCTTCGCATAAGCAAAGTAGACTTGACCATGCTGATGGCAGCAGAACATATTCTGTGAAGCAGGCCGCGATCAGGTATCGCGGGCTGTTTAATAAGGAGAATGGCGAGGAGGTCGACGCCGTTTCATAGGTGAGTTAATTTACGGCTGTTTTCTTAATTCTTTAGTTCCTCTTTTTCTGAATTATGTCCTGATCAATTTTCTTTTCCCTGTAGGCGTCAGGAGAGTCGGATTCTCGGGAACCGGCTGCTGCTTCTGAACTTGATCTCTCTTCTAGGGTTCTCCCGAAAGTGGCTGAGGCTCATTCCGTCGCTAAGGTCTCGACCCAAGGCGATGGGGTTTCTGAACCCATCCCTGAGACTGTCGAATTTCAGCAGATGACGCTGAACCAGTCGCACCCCCCTCTGAGGCGGCTGAGGCGGAAGAACCAGTTGAATTTGACTCAGAGGTTGCTGGTGAGGGGACTCCGGCGGTTATGAGCGATTTGCAGCCTCCATGCTCCTCCTATGGTAAGATAAGCCAAATCTTAACTTGTGAGGAGGCCTATCTGCTATATCATCACATCCTTCGGGTTAGACTGATTGATGGTTGCTCTGGACATACTGGTCCTGCCCCTCTAGTGCCGATGACGGACATCGTCAGGGTGGGTTCTGTCGGAGAAGATCTGGCGGAGGGGAGCATACCTCCTCCTCTTCCGACTCATATCGAAGGGCCTCCTGCTGGCTCAGGCTCAGAAAGTCAGATGGCGGCACAGCCGGGGCAGGGGTCAATGGTCCCTGCGTCCTCCTCTGTTCAAGCGGCTCCGCGAATCGACTTTTCTGCTTTGCTGAGTGTCCAGACTCTTCGGGTGGCGGAGGAGGAGTTAGCTGCTATCCGCGTATCTTTCCGCTTGGAATTTGTCTTCCTGGTGGTAAGTTCTAGCGTGCCTCCTTCAAAACTGCCAGCCATACTTCCTTTGACGCCGTCCTCTACGGAAGTTCTGGATGAAGCGTCACAGGACATGGTTGACAGCTTCTATCGCCACTTGAAGAGAGGGGTCGCGGCTGCTGTGGAACGGGGGACACCTTTTGCCTTGGCCCGACAATGTGCCTAAGGTCACGTTAATATTCTTAAGACTCTTCCCGGTGGGGCGGGGATAGCTGCGCTTCTGGAGGCAAAATTGTTGTAGGCTGATCAGCTGGTGGCCCAGCTTTAGGTGCTGCGACAGGCTGATCTGCCTGCTGCTATAGATCAAGAGCGCGGTTTCCTCATAACTGTTGTAGAGAAGATAAGGGCTGCTCGGGATAAGACCAAGCCGGTCATACTGAAGGACCTTTGCGATCTGTCTCAGTTGTATGATCAGTTGAGCCGCGAGAGTGAAGATATTACGGCTCGGGAAGCGACTGCCTCCCGTGGGGTCATTGACACGCGAGAGCAGATCCTTGAGCTTCAGAGAAAGTTAGCTTTTCTGGAGTCTGAGTTCGAAGCTGCCCGTACCGAAAAGGGGCTGATTATCCAGGAGGCTGACAGAGTTAGTCGAGCTTCTGCTAGCCTGGAGCTCGCCCTGAAAAAGATGGAAGACGGCTGGCGGGCGCACATGTATTTGGATGATGCGGAGCGGTTATCTCAGGAGGTCGAGCGTCGAGCTAAGCAGCGGCTTGAACGGGAGACCGCCTTGGTGAGGAATCGTCTTCTGGAATTATGTACCGCCGAACCATAGATGGCTTTTTTCCTTCTTTTGTTTCTGTTCTTTTCTCTTCTTCTTTTTTGAGAGGGACGCAGTCCCAGAACATGTAGTACTTTTGGCTTTCAAATAAAAGAGTATGTTTTATTTTACCCTTTATTTGCGTTGCTTATTGGGTTTATGGTGTTGTGGTGGTGTTTGCCCCGCTTGGGGGACTATTTGTGGACCTGTTACCCTTGGCATACCTGAGATTTAGGTATGGATAACAAGTTTGATGGGGATACCTAGAATAATTCCACGGTAAGGTGGTCATGGACGTTCCTGGTATCGGGAGAAAGAATGCCATGGAGCAGCTGGGCTCCCGGGGCATGATGAGAAATGATGTGCATGTACTAGGAAACTTAGTACAGCATTTGTAGTCAGCAGGGGACATTTGTGGGCCTATTATCCTTGGCGTACCCCGGTTCAGGATATGGATAATAAGACGAGAGAAAACCAACATACTTACTCAGAGGTAATGAGGACATGGCAAGTATGGGGGTTTTACCGCGAAGTCTTCCTACTCAGAGGTAATGAGGACGTGGAAGGAGTGGACTCAGAGGAGGATATTTGTGGTCTACAGAGGACATTTGTGGACCTATTATCCTTGGCGTACTCCGATTTTGGGTACGGATAATAAGTCGAAAGGGAACCAGCATACTTACTCAGAGGTAATGAGGACATGGCAAGCATGAGGGTTTCTTCGATGGAGCCTTCCTACTCAGAGGTAATGAGGACGTGGTAGGAGTGGGCTCCATGAAGGGGTACATAGAACGACTCAGAGGTAATGAGGACATGGAAATTCTATGTAGAGGGGTGATTTATTTTTGGCGAAAGTGAGACGACTCAGAGGTAACATCGACGTGGTCGTTTTGGGAATTTTGTGGATCTGTTACCCTTTTTGTGCACTGAGAGTACGGATAGTGGATCATGAGGGAGGAGCTCTTTCAGAAGAATAAGTTCAGAGATATGGTCATACATGATTTACTACCTAAAAGAGTGACCAGAATGTAAGTTCAGAGGCACCTGCGGGTACATAACTCAGCAATCTGGGATATTTGGGGGAAGAATGTGAGTTCAGCAGTACCGGGGGGTATATAACTCAATAATCTGAGATTTTATGAATGTGAGTTCTGCGGTACCGGCGGGTACATAACTCAACAATCTGTGGTTTGGATAATGTGAGTTCAGTGGTACTGACGGGTACATAACTCAATAATTTGGGATTTGGAGAATGTGAGTTCAGCGGTACTGGCGGGTACATAACTCAATAATCTGGGATTTGGAGAATGTCGCTTAGACATAATATTTCTTCAAGAACTTGCCGTTGACGGGCAACATGAGCAAGTCTCCATTTTGTTTTACGAGACAGTAAGCACCGTTGGAGAATACAGCCTCAATGATAAATGGACCTTTCCACTTTGGCTGGAATTTGTCGGCGGTTTTGTGAGTCATAACCATCAGCCTCCGAACTGCCAGAACGAGATCGCCCACATGGAATGTTCTAATTTTAACCTTCTTGTTGAAGGCTCCGGAGATGCGTGCTTGGTATAGCTTAATTCGTTGCTGAGCCAATAGGCGCTTTTCATCTAAGGCCTCCAACTCTTGTAGCCGACGACGGTAGTTATCGTCTGTCGTAAATTGGTAAGTGAGAGCGACGCGGAACGAGGGTATTTGAGTCTCCAATGGGAGAACTGCCTCACTCCCATACACCAGGGAGAATAGTGTGTTCCCAGTGGTCGTTCGGACCGTAGTACGGTACGTCCATAAGCATTCACCAAGCTTCTCGTTCCAGTCACATTTGTTGGATGATACGAACTTTTTGAGCAACTTGATGATGGTTTTGTTGAATGCTTCTGCCAACCCATTCACTGCCGGATTGTATGACATCAAAGCAACATTCTGAATTTGGTGTTTGTCGCAGAATCGATAGAAGGCGTGGCTTGCGAACTGCGGACCATTATCATGGATGATCCTTCGGGGCAGTCCAAAGCGGTAGATGACGTGATGCTTGATGAAGCTGACCACGTTTGAAGTCTTTACTTCTGCAAGCGGAACAGCTTCCGCCCATTTGGAGAAGTAATCCATGATTGCGAGTATGAAGCGATGTCCTCGGAAAGAAGGTGGAGTGATCGGACCGATGATATCCATTCCCCATGCTTCGAATGGCCAGGACGCCACTGTGGGATGTAAAAATTCGGATGGCTGGTGGATGAAGTCCGCGTGGACTTGGCAGGCATTGCACTTTCTTGCATAGTCTATCGCATCTGCTACCATCGTGGGCCAGTAGTAGCCCATTCGGCGAAGACGGTCTTGCAATTTTGGGCCAGGCTGATGGGCCCGGCAGACACCGTCATAAACTTCGCGTACGGCTTCTTTGGCTTCTGCGTTTGACAGACATCGAAGCAATAATCCATCGTAGGATCGACGATACAGTATTTTTGTCTCTGTATCGTAGAAGAATCTGAGAGAACGCCTTCTGATAGAGGTGGCTTCCTTTGGGTTCTCGGGCAGGATGTCGTAGACTACGAAGTCTATGAATGGTTGTCTCCAGTCTGGTACTTCGTCGATCGTCTTAGCGGAATAACTCGCCACGAATTGAACGTTGTTCTTGGGACAGACCAGTTCATGGCCTATCACGTCCACCAAATGATGAATATGGTTCGGCACTGCTAGGGAAGCGGCAAGGCCTGCTAGGGCATCGGCTTCGATATTTTGGAGTCTGGGGATGGGTTCGATGAAGAACCCTTCAAATGACGAGATGATGTTGATCGCTATTTGGTGATAGGGGATCATGTCTTCATGGCAGACTTCGTATGAACCCCGGATCTGATTGACGATTAATTGTGAATCGTCGTATGCTTCAAGATATTCTACCCCCAGCTCTCTTGCAAGTTGGAGGCCAATGAATAAAGCATTGTACTCGGCCACATTGTTAGAGCAAGGTTCCGTGAGGGAGTAAGCACGATTGATCACCAATCCGGAAGGAGAAATCAGCACCACCCCGACTCCGACGACGATGTTGCCCTTGGGTCCGGTCCTTGAAGCACCGTCGAAGAACATTTGCCATATATCATCGTGAGAGGTCGCATGCGAGTCGGTGATCTCATCTGGGATTTCTTCGTATATTCTGGCCGACTCCGAGCCTGGGTGGGCTGCTAAAAAGTCTGCCAGAGCTTGACCTTTAACTGCCTTTTGCGGGACGAAGATCATATGGTAGGGGGACAGTAATATTGCCCATGTAGCGAGGTGAGAGCTGAGTGCCCCTGGTTTAGTCATGAGGACCCTGAGGGGGTTGACTCGTGATATCATATGTTTGGTTTGCCTCGTGACGTAGTGTCGCGTCTTTTGAATGGCGAACACCAGGGCGAGGCATTCCTTCTCCACGGCGGTATATCGGTGCTCTGGCCCGATCATCATTCGGCTGATGTAATATATAGCTTGCTTATGGCCTGTATCATTGTTTTGTGCTAGCAGAGCGCCGAGGGAGTGCTCCATTGCTCATACATAGAGCAGGAATGGTTTTTCAGCAACCGGGGCCACCAGGACTGGAGGGTTCGACAAATATTCTTTGATGCTGTCGAAGGCATGCTGGCATTCTTCATGCCATACGAATGAGACGCCCTTCTTCATGAGATGGGTGAATGGCTGACATCGCCCGGAGAGGTTGGAAATGAACCTCCTGATGTAAGCTAACCTCCCTTGAAGGCCTCAGAGTTCTCTGAGATTTCTCGGGGGACTCATCTCCATGATTGCTTTCGTCTTCTCAAGGTCTACGTGGATACCCTGGAAGGTGATGATGAAACCTAAGAACTTCCCGCTGGATACGCCCAAAAAGGATTTCGTGGGGTTCATTTTCAAATTGTGCGTTCGCATCAGGTCGAATACTATCCTTAGATCATGTAGATGATCTTCCTTAGAGTGGCTTTTGACGACGATGTCGTCAACATAGCATTCCACTATTTTGCACAAGTGGTCTCTAAAGATGATGATCATAGCACTTTGATATGTGGCGCCAGCATTCTTTAGACCGAAAGGCATGACCGTGTAGCAGAATGTGCCAATTGGTGCTCGGAATGATGTATACTTTTCGTCGTCATAGAACATCTTGATCTGGTTGTACCCCGAAAATCCATCCATGAATGACATACGCTCAAAGCCGCAGGCGTTGTCGACCATAATATCCTTGATAGGGTGACGGAACTCATCCTTAGGACAAGCCTCATTCAGATTGCGAAAGTCGATGTAGATTCAAATCTTTTCACTCTTCTTATGGACTGAAACTATGTTAGCAACCCAGTCAGGTTGCTGTTCCTCACGGATGAAGCCGCTGGCTATCAGTTTGTTTACCTCGGCTTCAATAGCATTCATGACGTCAGGACGGAACCGACGTTGCTGTTGCTTGACTGGCTTTACGTCTGGACGGATGTTGAGTTTGTGAAGTACAATCTCGGGGTTCAGTCTCGGTATATCTTCGTAGCTCCAGGCGAACACGTCGATATATTCTCTGACGAGTTGTAGTAGTGATTTTCGCTCTTCGTCGGTCAGATTCTTACTGACGAAGATGGGCTTTGGAGAGGATTCATCACCTAGATTGACTTGTACAACCTCATCCTCGGTGGGAGGCTCTCTTTGTTCGAACCGCTTCTCCCACTGTGCATCTAGCTGTTGTGCCCATGGCTCTAGCTCAAGAAGTTCGAGAATGTCTTCATCTTCTTCGTAGGCATCGGCAAGTGCCATATTGACGGACCAGACTTGCCTGAGCATGTCCTCGATGCTGATATCAGAATCGGAAGTACGTGATCCAATTGAGTGTGAGTGCCAGTCGCATTCTTCGTCTGAGCTTTCAGGTTTCGTTGCAGGTGTGACATAACCTAGCCCACATCTGGTTTTGTTGTAGTAGTCTCATGGTTTCCCAGCCGGGACCGGCAATTGTAAGGGTAATCATCGTCCAGTGCCGTAGTTCAAGCCTGGTGTAGTTTCCAGATCATACCCTTGTTTTTGCATAAGGTACTTAGATTGGGGACTATACAGATAAAGGGGCAATCTCCCGGTGTCGGATTCGAGCTCAACTTCTTCTATCTTGAAGGGCTGTGGGTTATTCTTCCGACTGAAGATGATTGGATGATCCCCTCCCTCGATTATGCGGTAAGCGTCTTCCACGGGAGTAAGTTGATTTACGGTGTAAATATTTGTCACCTGTGTGTGTAGGTGAGTGCCTATACCGTATTCCATAGCATACATTGTACAAAGCTTATTAAGCTCAATGTAGTTCAAAGATAGCCATTTATTGATGAAGTAAGGTATCTTTTCTAACGGGATTACATCGTCTGCGGATGGAACATCAGTGTAAGCAGCCACATACTTGGCCAACTCTGACTCTTCTTCAGCCACCCCCTATGTAAATACAGACTGAGAGGCTGACTTGGGAAATTTGATTATCAGGGGCTCCATGGGTGGAGCAGAACATGGAGTTGTTGGCATACTAGCCACCCCCAGTTTGGTGCTCGGTGATGGGCAGGGGGTTGTTGGCTGGCTAGCAGTCCCTGGCTTAGTGCTTGGTTGCCGATTCATTCTGGGAAGACGAATTGTCATCGGTTTGACAGAGGGATTGAGCTCCTCTGCTTGTGGCCGGCTAGCTTTAGACAGCCTGATTGTCAGTAGCTCTGTCGTAGGTCTTGGCGCTTGGCCAGACCTTGGAAGTCGGATTATCATATGTTCCTCCTATGCAGAAAGGCTAACTGCGTCCTTACGCAGAGTGGCTGTAAGGGGCGCAGTTATGCCAGGCTTGCGGGCTTGGAGGTGGATTGTCAGAGGTTCTTCTGATTCAGATGCTGCTTCAATTTGAGCTTGAGTATCTCCTTCGGCGAGGTACTTCTTCGACTTCTCATACAAGCACGAGTCTGAGTAGTAGGACTCGACCCCTTTGAAGGGATCGATGTCGGCAAATTCTGTTCTCACGAAGCTGTGCTTATCGACGTACTTGAAGCACTGGTACAGTGTGGAGGGTATGATCATGTAATCATGTATCCAAGGACGCCCCAGAAGAATATTGTAGGAAGTGTCCGCATCTATGACATAACAAGTCACTTCTGACTGCAGATCGCCGATTTGGCACTTCAAGCGAATCTTTCCAATCGGGTAGCTCCTGCCCGAATTGAAACCGCTGATGGCGGTGCTTGTCGGCGTCAGGCGATGCATCGGGATGCGGAGATGATGTAACAGACCCTTCGGGATGATACTTATGGAAGAACCAGGATCAATGTGCATCCGATCCACATTTACGTCACCGATGTATCCAGTGTAGTATAACGGACGATCATGCAGATTGGTTTTGATGAGCATATCCTGCAGCGTGAAGACAATATTGGGCATCGCTCTTATGCAAGTGCTGTCTTGGAGATTTGCATGCGGGCTCTCTCCCGTGAGGTTGACCTGAGCCAGATATGCGTCAGCATTCTGGAGTGCATCGCTCAAAGCCGCACGAACATCCTTGGAGAGTCACAGGAGCTCATATAATAACAATTTGGCCGGTGTGTTGGCCAATTGTGCCAAGATGTCAAAGTTGTAGGGCCTCTCTAGTCCATGAGATGCCTCTTTTCGGAGGGATTTGTCAAAGCGAGTCTCCTTCGGCCTAGGCTTGTCGGTCGTCGGAGATTGAGAAGGTCCCGGAGCGTCAGCAGTAGCCGGCTGATGTTCTTCAGTCGAGTTATCTGGTGTAGGTTGGGATTGAGCACCAGACCGAGTGACGACAGCTGTGGCTTCTTCGACATCTGCCAAAATTGTGCGGCAGGATCTGACCTTTCTACTCTTCTTCTTGCCAATGGGGAGTGGTGCGGACTGAGTCACTTCAGGTACCAAGTCTGGATGGACCCACATGACCTTCCCTCGTGACGTGGTAAGGGGTACCAGACCAGTAGCCTGATCTCGAGGAGGTAGAAGATTAGCAATCTCCATTGTCGCCCTAGGGATGGGTACCACGCCGTCTTGAGTCTCTGTCGGAGGGAAGCTGCCAAACTGTACGGACACCATGTTGGCTGCCACGGTTACCTCCTCGAAATCAATGGCCAGAGCCTTCGAATCGATGAGATGTTGGATGTATCGCTTCAGTTGGTAGCAGTCGTGTGTAGCATGGTGGACGTAGCGGTGGTAATGGCAGTACTTTAGGCTCTCCATTTTTGTCGGCCGAGGTTCCCGTCTTGGTGGAGGGAGCTGAATTCTATCTCCTTGTATGAACATGTCCAAGATGGGCTTGACATGGCCGTCTTCGAAGGAGTAGGTCATTTGCGGCCATTGCTTGTCTGCCGATTTTGACTCAGGTTTCTGGGCTGTATCGGCCACCATAGCCTGCTTGTCCTTGTTGTCCCGATTGTTGGAGGAGTTACCCCCATTGTTGTTGTTGGTATTAGGGCTCTTGCCCTTGTCCTCCCCCTCCGAGATGTGCAATCCCAGTTGGCGAGCCTTCTTCAACCTGTCTTCGGTGCTAGTGGCACTGATGATGAACGTCTTCCAGTCCTTGAACTGACTTTCACCCATCCAGAGGCTGATTGTTGGGAGCAGTCTTTTTTGGAAAAAAATTAATTAAGGAGGAATCCGGATTACCCGACGGCAACTTCATTGCGGTTTGGCAAAATTGCTCAATATAGTTCCTTGTCAGCTCTTTCTTCCCTTGAACGACGTCCATGAGGGTGGACATTGTGACGTCCTATCCTACTTCATAGAATCTCTCCAAGAACATGCGCTTGAAGCTGTCGAAGGAGTGGATGTAGTTGTCTGGCAGGTTACGGTACCAGTCGAAGGCGACCCCTTCCAATGCCCCGATAAATAATCGTGTAAGGATGGCATCATCATGGGGCAGATGGTCGGTGGTGACCTCGAAGTAAGTGATGTATCGACTTGCGGAGGTCTTGCCATCATAGGGATTGATGTTGAACGGCTTATATCTTGGTGGGAAAGGGACATCCCTCCATGCAGCAGGATATGGTTGCCGTATTCTAACGCCTTGAGAGGCTTCTCGAGCGTGAAACATGGCTCGGAGCTCCGGGACCTCTCTTCTTGCTTCCCTAGCCTCATCCGCAGCGGTGGGAGCTGACATTTCAGGAGGATTATTGCCCGGGTTTGGTGTCGCTGAGTTCGAGTCCGCATTGACCGCGGGACCCTAGTTTGTTTGGCCAGGCGTCCCTCCCTGCAGAGTAGGGAGAGCTGCTTTGATCTCGTCCACCGATTTGACCAAAGTGTGCAGTATGGCCTCCAGAGTGTCGATGCGTTGGTGATCACTGGGGCCATCTTGATCGTTGCTTGTCACGAACGCCGTCCTCACATGAGTAGAGATGGAAGGGACTGTGGATGACGTACCCTCTGAATCATGTCCTTGTACAGAGAAGTCATCGGGGTATGTGGGAATGTTCTCCTCTGGTTCGGATTCAGAAGGGGTAGTACCCCCAGCTTCAGAGCTTGCTTCAACTTGAGAGTCATGGATGTCCTTGGGGACGTCGGTACCTGCTGTATCTGATGGAAGAGTTGTTTCCCCGGGCTCGTCTCCTTGGAACATCGGATTGTCGTGGATGTTCGGAGGAGTGATACCCCCAGTTCCAGCGACCCCCAGTGATGTGGATGATGAATCTCCTACTGTAGCAGATTTCGTCTTTGAACGGGTACCTTGGAAAACTCCGATGGTGGACAACCGTTTAGACGACAGTTTCTTAGTCATAGTGGTTGAAATCTTCGGGCTGGAAACGTTTATCTTCTTCCCGCTCCCATCGACGGGGATTTTCTAAGTAGAGTTGTAGGAGACAACGGGAGGCGCCTCATCCCCTGAGCTCGGCTGTTGTAATCTTTGGAAGACGGACTGCCGGTCTTCTCGTATCGTCGCGTTGTTGCAACAGCAGTTGACAATGACTTGGGTGCAGGGACGTCCGTGGGAGGACTCTTTGCATACCGAGGCCTCTTCTATTTCCTTGTGCTTGTGGAGGATAACCTCACGCAAGTCAGATGGGTCTGGAACGACCATGTTTGCTCCCTGGATTTTGGGAGACTTTTGGGAACCACTCTGTCCGTTTGCCACCGGGGGCTGGACTCGAGTGGTTTTGTACAACTTCCCATCAGAGGCCCGCATAACAGTATGTGGAACGCTCGGATGGTCAGAGGTCGGGACAGCGGACTGAGCTCGCCAAGCTCGCGCTGCCCTAGACTTCTTTACCCTAGTGCATGAGGGCACATAGTAGGAAGAGTCTAAGTGGTGCTGCAGAGAGTCAGACATATTTTCTCGGGAGCATGAGAGATCAGGACCATAGAAGAGGCGATCGAAGACTGAGCCGCGTGGAGAAGACAGCGTGCGGCTGGAATCAACAGTCTTCATGCGGCTGGCAATCGTAGCCGCATGGGCTTTCTTCATACAGCTGGAAGTCTCGGCCGCATAAGTCTTCTCCATGCGGCTGAAAATCTTGGCCGCATGGTTATTCTGCATCCGGCTGGCAGTTTCGGCCGCATGGACATCATGCATGCGGCTGGCAATCTTGGCCGTATGAGTGTTCAGCCTGCGGCTAGTGCCTTTGTTCGGCTTCTTCCTGGAGCACATAAAATCACTCTTTGCCCCTGCAAGTCCAGCATCGTAGTACTTTCCTCTGCCGGATTTGGGGACAGCAGAGTCCTCTATGGCTTGAAGTAGGGCCGCATGAGAGTTGCCTTCGCCGTCTTGGGCAGCAGAGAGTACTCCGTCCAGAGCTTGGGGAGGAGCAAATGATTTTGGCCTCTACTCCCTGCGAGCTTTCTTTGTACGGGTTCGCTTCTGGACCGGGCCAGCGCTCCCATCGGAGAGCATTTCTTCAAACGCCTGTTGGTCGAAGCGGACGACTATCTTCTGTTGTGTGGAGCCAAGTTTGGTTGTATTCGATTACGTCACCAACTTCTCAGCCGTGGAGAAGTTTGTTTCCAGCAGAGTCGCCAACGTGTTTGCCATTGATTGTGAAAGTATAGAATAATTTATATAGGAGGACTGAACTTAGACTCACAATACAAACTCGCTCGTACAAAGAAAGCCTAGGGACGAAAACCTAGGTATAGCAATCTAAGTACAATTATTTATTTTTGATTCTGGGGGGTGACGATAGAGGCTCAGGAAAGCGACGGCAGCTCTGCCTTACTCCTTGGACGATCGGACGTAGCCTTGGCTCTGGTGAAGAAATGCTCTGTGTCTGGCTCTGCACGGATCTCTCTGTGCTCTTCTTTTTGCGTATATGCTCCTCTGCGCGCCTCTCTCTGTATGCGTCTGTCTTCGTCCTTTTTTATCTCTCTCTCTCTCTTTGCAAGGGAATAGCATCTTGTTATTTATAGGAGTGTGGGTGATCATTAGGGTTTGCAATGATTACCCATTTTGAAAAGTCGGCGGCTTAAGAGTGATCAATCTGGACCGTTCATCTTGAATATAATAAATTTGAGCAATTAATGTGATTACATCAAATCTTTGTGGGCAATAAATATTGATTGCCATGAATATTCATGATTTGTGATAGCCTGCCACGTGTCCAATTTGCTCGATTTGATTTGATCTGGACAATTATGACGATCGCAACCAATCTGATTTTGTTAGGATTTGTTAGCACCCATAATTCCAGGGAAGATAAGACTGCCACGTGTCTCAATTGTCGCGAAGAGCGCCACGTGTCTCAACTGGACCGTCCTGGCAGAGCCGTATATAGGTGGTCCTCTCAGCCGCATGAAGGATGCAGCCGGATGAGGATGGGCGGCCGCATGAGGATGGGCAGCCGCATGAGGATGGGCAACCACATACAGATGGGCAGTCGCATGCAGATGGGAAGCCGCATGCAGATGGGCAGCCGCATGCAGGATGCAGCCGCATGAAGTGGGCGACCGCATGAAGTGGGCGGCCGCATAAATGCAGCAGCCGCATGAAGTGACCTCGGGACTTGGTGGATCTTGCCAGTTGTAAGAAGATTTTTTCCGCTTCCCTAGGAACACGCCATCATGTCAGAGTCATTATTACGTCTTTATGTCAGAGCTGTCAGAGCTGTCATTTGTCAGAGCAGCCGTCAGGGCATTAAATGCAGCAAAATATAAAAAAGAACTGTTGAAGGCCACGTGGCTTCTTTCTGGGCCGTATAGAACTATCCGAGCCGCATGGACCCTTGAGCCGCATGGACTTCTAAGTCGCATTGGGATCCTGAGCCGCATGGGGGTCTTTCTGTCGGAGCCGCATAGGCCTTTCTTTATTCTTTTCCATGCTTCTACAAGGGCGACACACTTTCGCCTTACTTATTCTCTCTCATTATGGAGTACTTCACGAGCAAGATGGACTTAGCTTTGATTCGAAAGCAAATTCAACCGCTACAGAAATCAGTTGAGCCATCTATTACACACTTGATATATGCAGACGATCTATTGGTCCTTCTTCAATCCTCAACCAAAGGAATGAAGACAATTGCTAGGATTATGGAAGAGTTCGGACACTTGTCAGGTTTGCATCTTAATAAAGAAAAGAGTAGAGTTTACTTTAATAAACTCTTCACTATGAAGGCGGAACGGGCAACTATATTGGGTGTCGAGAGAGGAGATCTACCGGTGAGGTGCTTGGGAATTCTACTGTGTGAATTATGCTCGAGATGTCGATTGTACTAATCTGTTCGACTACACTAAGAGGCGGATAGAAGGGTGGCAAGCACAGAGGTTGTCGTTTGGGGGTCGTATAGAGTTGGTTCGCTCTGTTATCACTGGCCTCTCCTTCTTTTGGCTCCAAGCTTTGTTGCTACCCAGAGAGACTATTCGAAAGATTGAGAGCATGTGTGCCAATTTCATTTGGAGAGGGGGAGTTCAGGCTGTGGCATGGACACAATTATGTAGACCACAATCTGAAGGAGGAGTCGGGCTTCATTCGTTCCAAACATTACGGGATGCGACCAGTCTAAAGAGGGCCTAGAATTTCTTGACGGGGGGACTCTTTGGTCTGTTTGGATAAGAAATAGATACCTCAAAGGAGACAATTTTTGGACATATCGGCTTAATAATAATGAGTCGGTAGTGTTCAAACACATTGCTCGTTGTCGGCCTCCTCTTAAGGGTTCAATACAAAGGGTTATCTATGACGGGATGAATACTGAGCTATGGGTCGATCCTTGGATAGACCATCGAAGTCTCCTAGAGCTGACTGGAGAATAGTATCAACGGGAGGCAGAGAGGCGGGAGAGAGAGTACTGCCTCCTACACGACGGTATATGGCAGTATGGGCGACATAGGGTGGCTTCTCGATATTGGGACAAGATTATGCTGGTTAGGAATGATCCGAATGGCATGACAGATTATTGGAAATGGAAGGCAGGGCCACCCCCTGGACCGAGTATGGCTACTTCTCGGGAAGGCACAACCACGATAAGTTCATGCTATGAACTTGTGCGGGAGAAATATCCGGCCATGGAGATGCTTGAGTTTATCTGGGTCGCGGGTTGGCTAAGAAAATGCAGATGGTCATGTACCGATTACTCCTCCGAAGACTCATGACGAGAGATCGATTGATAAGACTTGGGATTACTATACAGAATGCATCATGTGTTTTCTGTCATAACCATGATGAATCTATTGATCACCTCTTCTTGACATGTTCGGTAGTAGCAGATATTTGGGAGAAAGAAGTTGACAAACTGCAAGGACTCCATACTAATATGGGGCCTATTCATCTTGCTATAGACGGGCTAATACAACAACAAAGAAGAGAAGCATCGTGGTTCAGAGAGGCAAGAATAAGACTGGCTGCCACTGTTTGGCATGTGTGGAGAGAGCGAAATAGGAGGGTGTTTGAGAATTTAGTCACATCCCCAAGGGACATTTCTCATAACATTGAGCAGGATGTAAACGAGATGAGGTGAGTCACCTCTCCTCGACTGAGCGATTGTATAGTCTGTTAACTTCTCATTTGAAATATAACTACCTATTTCAAATATATATATATATATATATATATATATGTATTTTGTGTTCTCTTCTTCCCCACCGGCCACCGGCCCACCGCTACCATCCCTTTCCTGTCCAAGCTGACTTCTCTTCTTCCCCAGTCATTCTTCTCCTCCTCCGAGCAGATCTCCTTCTATGAGGCAGCAACGGCGACGTGGATGGGGACGGCAACGACGACGGTGTGCACCTGTGCGAAGTCTAGCTCATGGTGTTTCGCCGTTGAGGCAGACATTCATCGTCGAGTTTGCTGGTTCGCCTCTGGCGGACGTCTCTTGTCACGACCCGCACCCAGTAAAAGGGGTACGAGAAGTGAATACGCCTAGTCTACACCACAGTGTCGGCGGTAGAACGCTGTCCTGAGTCACAATATCTAACACAGTCTAGAATAAGCTCCGAATGAAGAGTAAATAATAAGTACTCAATCACGACACTAAGATGGAACAGAATAGAAAATCACAAGAGAGTCACAACATAAATAGAAGTCTAGGTGTAAACCACCAGAATAAATCTCAAGTACAACTCATAAAGTCTCAAATAGAAAGACAAATAAAGAAACTAAGTCTCAGCTAGACTATGGGCAAGTCCTCAGTGACTGTTTGATCCTCCTGAGGCTCCACGTCGCTAGTGTCATCTAAGCCAGTGCCATAATAAGTAGGGCAGAACTCCTCATTATCACCTGTAAAATTTTTAACATGTCCAATCAGGACGGAACGAGCACATATCTCTCACAACAGTTCATATCAGGATTGGACATATAAAGCAAGCTATAGAAAACTATACATGAATCACTGTAAAGAAAGTCAACAAGAGAGAGAGACTATAAAATGAGATATAATATGATAAATAGAGAAATGTAACCATCTACGTGATTTAGAGCATGAATTGGTTATGTAAACGGTTTGGGTTGCACATAGATACAGCTATGGAGTGCACATGGATACCTACTGGGGATAATGATCACATAACCAACTACACTCTTCCAGCCCCCAATCAATACACAAGGATCAATACATGTTATTGCACATGGATAACAACTACTTTATACATGGGGCTCATATGGTCATGAGTGTACATGAATAACACATGAGTGCACATGGATAAATATGAATACATGGAGTACATGATGGCCATGATAAACTACATGAACATGATATACTCGATGTATCCAAGGGGATAACATCGTATGAAAAAATCCAGAGGGTACTAATCCGTGTGAACATCGTGTCAGCATCAACTATACTAGTCTATAACAAGAGAACATATCCAAAGAAGTATGAAAAGATCAGAGAATGTACTCGCCTGGCAAACTGAACTGCTGATGATGAAGTGTAGCTAAACTGGGGCAATGTAAACCTATTTAAAGTATACACATGTCACAACCAAGTCTAAAATATCAAAAGAAATAGCTACAATGCAAGAATACATACTTCTAGGTCCATTTTGGTCAAAGTCAACCCTCGGTCAACTCTGGTCAAACCTGGTCAACGCTGGTCAAACCTGGTCAAACATGGGTCAACTAGTTCATCTACTAATTTCTAGGTCATACACAAAATTCTAGGTCATTTGGAGTTCGTTTGAGTTGAATTGGATCAAGTTTGACCCAAAGTTGACTTTTGTCAATTTGGTCAACTTGTCGGCCAATTCGACTAAACTAGGCTCAAAATGATAAACTAAATCTGTCCTAGAACTCCTATAGTCATATACACAACTACAATCTATTCTAAGAGAGTTATCAAGCATAAATATCTATATACATATAGGTATATACACACATGTGTATTTACAATACAAACAAAACCTTAAATCTAACAAATGATGGTGTGTGTGTGTGTGTGTGTCCTGGAGCTTACTGAAATGAGGGTCAAATCTGAGATTAAAAACATCCAAACATAACCATGGTATTACCCAAATTAATATACTATTATATACATATATACAAATAAGAAACTATATATATATATATATATTATATATATATATATATATATATATATATATATATATATATATATATATATATATATATATATATATATATATATATATATATATATATATATATATTATATATATATATATATATATATATTTTATATATATATATATATATATATATATATATATATATATATATATATATATATATTTTATATATATAAAATATATATATATATATATATATATATATATATATATATATATATATATATATATATATATATATATATATATATATATATATATATATATATATATATATATATATATATATATATTTATATATATATATATATATATATATTTTATATATATATTTTATATATATATATATATATATATATTTTTATATATATATTTTATATATTTTATATATATATATATATATATATATATATATATATATATATATATATATATATATATATATATATATATATACAAATGCTCAAATAGAAAGATTGGCAATGGTATGAGATAATTAAAGAGTCAAAAATCTGGAATTAAATCCCCCTCGACCCATTCTCAATATGTATTGCATTAGTAATGGGTTTCAACGGGATTTTATATATATATAATTAAATATATGTATACATAGCTATATAGAAAGCATATATAATCATAAATGAGGGAAAATTATGAAACAAAATCAAAAGTTGGTTCCCACAAATCCGTAACCTCATATATCTACTGAAAACTCAGAATTTATAAGCTAAATAGCTGGAAATCAAAATATCGCATTTAACTCAAAAATCAAAATTAAATAAAACTCATCCATTTCACACAACGACCCAAAATGCAATATACATCAAACGAACCCGCGAAACTCGACATACACGTTGGTCTCGACCCACGTGATGCGCTCGTATACTCTCGGGTTCAAAATCGTGTCCGTGTCGTGTCCACAGAACAGGTATCGAAATTTCCCGATACCGCGTGACAACGCGTGCGTTCTCGCTCGATTGAGCGCCGCACACACAATGAAATGCCCCGTGCTTGTGCACATAGCTGGGGGGGTCCCGGGGTAGGTCTAGGACACGGTGACACAGCGACACGCCGTGCCAAAGTGATGCACGCAGCCCCCACACCCACGCGGCCTGCTGCGCGCGCGCGCCCTCGTGCACGCGGTTCCGCCCTCGTGGCTCGCTCGTTGGGCCACGCCACGACTCAGGGTTCGTTCTTCGGGTAGTCTAGGTATAGTTCGACGTATCCCAGGTCCTGGAACGGGTCTTCATGGCGTCGTGTGCACGCACGAAGTCCGTTTCAGCGACAAAAATAACAGGCTGAATGCACAGTGGCTGAGCGGTGCACGCGCGATTTCTTCGCGCTCGCTCAACGAAAAGTAGTAAAATTTTACGAGCATGGGGGCAGAGGTTGCCCCTACGTGCTCAAGAACTTTTACACAAAAATATGGCCTGTGCATCGAGAAACAACGCGCGGATAGCAGGACACGCACGGCCTCGTGCACGGGATCCGTGCACGTGCGTCCGTTGCCCGAAACGCCGCTGATACATTGTCAAAACCAAATCCGTCTTCACAAAAGTTTATCAAAATAATATTATCTAAACATCCATGAAGACAAAATCGAAAAACAGCAACTTTCTATCCTAAGCGGCATTTCGTCGAACACGTGCCGTAAAGGACCGACACGTGTCCGATACCGCCATCAAACGAAGTCGAAATCCAACCAAATTTCGTTGGCAAGTCTAGGGCACCTATATGAATGCAAAAATGAATGAAAATCCAGACTTACTATGGTAGATTAGGGTTTACCTATTGAGTGTCCAAAAACTCAATGAATGGAGCCCTTCGATTGTCGTGTCGGACGATTTCCCTCAAGCAAAAGCCTCTGCCTCCTTGCTAGAAATGCTCCAGCAGATCCTCCTCTCCTCGATGAGTGCAACGGAGTTCGTTTGGGAAGAAACGGACTCCGGATGAAGGAAATATGAGTTTTGGAGAGGAGAAACTATTAGGGTTTCCTTGTGGAGGCTACAATTCCACAAATGAAGAAAAAGGGGAGGGGTTACTGCTGTTGGGAAGCCAAGGGGGTCTCTAGGGTTAGGGTTACACTTGAGCCAACTCATTCTCAAGTAGAAATGGGCCCAAGTCAAAAAGGCTTAAAGGCTAGCATGCAAAAAGGCTAAAATAAATCAATTAAAGCCTTAAAAATAATCCAATGCCTAAAATAAATTCTAAAAATAAAAATAACAATTTTAAGGCATGGTTAGGCCCCTATACATGTCCACTAAGGCTAAATCAGTTGCTAGCACAATCACAAGTCAACATATCTAGAAAATCACAAAATGGCCAAAATGGCTAAAAATGACTAAAATACCCTTCTATGAAAAAGTGGATGCTACAAGTCTACCCCCCTTAAAATAATTTCATCCTCAAAATTAAAGACAAAATTCATGATTAAGAAAGAACAAAATCATACCTCAAGACTAGAAAAGATAGGGGTATCGTTCGCGCATCTCATCCTCTCTCCCCCAGGTGGACTCTCCTGGAGAGTGATGCTTCCAAGCTACGCGAACTAAGGGTATCGACTGGTTCCGCAACACCTTCTCTCATCGGTCCAGAATCTCCACAGGCTGTTCTGGATAACTGAGAGTATGTCCCACCTCAATCTCAGAATGGTCCAGTACATGGCTAGGATCTACCACATACCGTCTCAACTGCGATACGTGAAATACATTGTGGACTCCCGCTAAGGAAGAAGGCAAGTCCAGTCTGTATGACACGTCACCGACCCTTCCGCTGACAACGAAAGGTCCGACATAGCGTGGGCTAAGCTTCCCTCCTCCACCGAATCGAATAGTACCTCGAGTCGGTAAAATCCTCAAGAATACCATATCTCCAACCTAGCACAAGCATGGTCTCAATTAACTAAAAAACAATCACATAATCAACAAAACACAAACAACAAGATTATAATTCCTAAATCTAAGCTATACCTCAAACTGCAAAGGTCTCCGGTGGCTGTCGGCCGAATGCCGCTGTCTGTCCTGCGCCACGCGAAGTCGATCCCTGATGAGCTTTACCTTCTCAGCTGCGTCCACAACCATCTCAGGTCCCAGTAAAGCTCGCTCTCCAACATCATCCCAAGATAAGGGAGTACGACATATACGCCCGTACAATGCCTCGAATGGTGACATACCAATGCTGGCCTGGTAACTGTTGTATGCAAACTCTACCAAATACAGGTGATCCTTTCATGATCCTACAAAATCCAGAACACAAGTCCACAGCATGTCCTCGAGAGTCTGAATAGTCCTCTCCGACTGTCCGTCCGTTTGAGGGTGGTACGCAGTACTGAATTTGAGCTGAGTACCCAAACTAGTCTGTAAACTCCGCCAAAAATGGAAAGTAAAGCGACTATCCCGATCCGAGATAATGCTCACCGAAACTCTATGTATCCTGACAATCTGCTGCATATACAACTCCGCTAGCTTCTCAGTAGACGTCCCCACTTTGAATGGCAAAAAGTGGGCCAATTTGGTCAACCTGTCCACGATGACCCAAATTGTGTCTTTCCCTCCTGGTGAACGCGGCAATCCAGAAACAAAATCCATCGTGATGTGCTCCCACTTTCACTCCGGAATGGGCAATGGCTGCAACAGTCCTCCTGGCCTCTGCCTCTCTGCCTTAACCTGCTGACAGACTGGACACCTGGCTACGAAGCATACTACCTTCTGCTTCATCTCATACCACCATACATGCTCCTTCAAATCTCTATACATCTTGTTGGCACCTAGATGCATGGTATACTGAGAGCGATGGGCCTCCTGCATAACCTGCTCCCGAAGCTCTCTGCTAGGCACACACAGTATGGAATCGTACCTCAATGTGTCGTCCTCCGTAATGATGAACTCCACATCTGCCAATCCTGCTCGATCCTGCTCTCGGATACACCGCAGGGTAACATCGTCAAACTAAGCTGACTTGATCCTCTCTATCAAGTCTGACTGAATCTGAAGGCCCTACATCTGCATCTGAACTCCTGGCACGATCACCTCGATCTCCAAACTCTCCAAATCTGCTAATAGGTGACGATCCATCGTCAAGCACATAGCTACCGGATACCTACTCAAGGCATCGGCAACCACATTGGCCTTCCCTGGATGGTACTACAATGAAATATCGAAGTCCTTCATCAACTCCAACCATCTGCGCTGCCTCATATTGAGCTCTTTCTGTGTAAACACATACTTCAAGCTCTTGTGGTCTGTGAAGATCTCCACACGCTCTCTGTATAGATAGTGCTTCCACAGCTTTAGAGCAAAGATAACCGCCGCCAACTCCAAATCATGGGTAGGGTAGTTCTTCTCATACGGACGTAACTGCCTGGATGCATAGGCAATCACCTTCCCATGCTGCTGCAAGACACAACCCAAATCCTTCTCTGAGGTATCACTGTAGATAGTGAACCCGCCTGATCCTGATGGCAACATTAAAATCGGGGCTGTCGTCAGTCGCTTCTTCAGCTCATCAAAAGCAATCTGACACTCCTCTGACCACACAAACTCTGCGTCCTTCCGGGTCAGCCTAGTCAATGGCTCTATAATCCGGAAAAAATCCTGAACAAACCTTCTGTAGTATCCTGCCAATCCCAGAAAGCTCCTGATCTCTGCGACCGAACTCGGTGTTGTCCACGCCTCAACTGCTCTGATCTTCTTCGGGTCGACTGAGATTCCATCTCCGGTCACCACATGACCTAGGAAATCAACTCGATCCAAGAAGAACTCACACTTCGAGAGCTTGTCGTACAGTTGCTCCTTCCTGAGAGTCTCCAGAACTACTCTCAAATGCTCTTCATGCTCCTCTGGGATCTTCGAATACACCAAAATATCATCGATGAACACCACCACAAACTTGTCCAAGTATTGGTGGAATACCTTGTTCATCAAGTTCATGAACACCGCCGGGGCGTTAGTTAACCCAAACGGTATCACCATGAACTCAAACTGGCCATACCGAGTCCTGAAAGCTGTCTTCGGAATATCCTCCTTCTTCACCTTCACCTGATGATATTCTGATCTCAGATCAATCTTGGAAAATACCTTCGCTCCGCTCAGCTGATCGAACAGGTCATCGATCCTCGGCAGCGGGTACTTGTTCTTGATCGTGAGGCTGTTGAGTGTCCTGTAGTCGATACACATCCATACCGACCCATCCTTCTTCGGTACAAAGAGTACTGGCGCACCCCACGGTAAAAAACTCGATCGGATGAAGCCCTTGTCCTGCAACTCATCCACCTGCTTCTTCAGCTCCACAAGCTCACTGTTGTTCACTCTATAGACATGCTGAGATATCGGCTCTGCGCCGAGTATCAAGTCTATAGAGAACTCCACATCCCTGTCCGGAGGCAACCCTGGCAACTCCTCCAAAAACACATCCATAAACTCAGCTATCAGTGGATGTGGCACGCTCTGCTCCTCTGCTAAAACTCCACAGAAAACTCCGCTGCTCTGCTCTAACTTCCGCCTGGTGAACTCGAACTCTGGCTCTCCTGGCATGCTGAAAAGAACTCTACCCCTGCGGCAATCTATACTGGCATGGTGTATGCTCAACCAATCCATATCGAGTACAATATCGTAGTTCGGTAATGGCATCACAAGCAAACTCACATCCAGTTTTCGGCCTCCCAAAACTACTCTCCAATCCTTGCAAACATCACGGACGAGGATAATACCACCCCCAGTCGTGATCTTGCAAGTCCTAGGCAAGGGTTCAGAAGAAAGCTGGTGTCTAATGGCAAAAGATACAGACACAAAGCTATGGTAAGCACCCGAATCAAATAATGCGAATGCGAGAAAAGAGTCGATAAGAACAGAACCTGCTATCAGATCGCCTACTGCCTCGGTATCCTCCGCTGCCATGGCAAAAGCTCGCCCCTGCTGGCCTCCTATAGTCTGCTGCTGGTGCTGAACAAACTTCTGCTGCTGGATCGGCAAGGGTCCCCTCTGCTGCTCCACTGGAGCCTTGGTTCCTGCTTCCTGTCCCTTACGCCCGAAAGCCTCAGGACACTCCCTCAACTGATGCTCTGATGAACCACAGAGTAGGCACTTGCCTAGCCTCTTCCTGCACTCACTCCACCTGTGCCCTGGCTTCTTACAAAAGTCACAAGTGGTGGCCTGCTGCTGTCTTGGTGCCTGCTGACCCTGTCTCTGTTGTGCCTGCTGGAACGGCCTCTGCTGCTGGAAGGACCTCTGCTGATGCTGATGCTGAAAATGGGGCTTCTTGGCCGGTCCTCCACTGCCACCGGCTGCATGTGAATCACGACCTCTCTTCTACTTCAGCTCCAGATCATCCTCTGCTGTCATTGCTCCCATCAAAATCTCCTCGAATGTAGCATTCCTGTTGCTCTTGGTTAAGGACTTGATTTCCTTAACCAAACCCTTCCTGAATCTTCTAGCCTTCGCTGTCTCGCTAAGGCCCTCCACAAATCTGCTCAGGCGGTAGAACTCCCCGGCGTACTCCTCTACAGTCTGGTTTTCCTGAACCAGGTTCTCAAACTGCGTCTCCAAAGCACCAAGTGCAGTATCAGGAAAGAACTTCTCCTTGAAAAGCTTCTTAAAAGCCTCCCAAGTTTGCCCCGTAGTACCAACCCTGGGGTCGGTCTGGCACCAAGTGCGGGCAAGGTCCTGCATCATGCTGCCTGCTGCTTCTACCTGGAGTCTAGCCGGTATCTCTGCGAGATGGAAAATCTCCTCTATGTGCTCGATCCAGTCGTCCGCGTAAAGGATATCCTCCGTACCCTTGAAGTCCCACGGCCTCATCTTCTAGAACTCCTGAATACCTGGAGTCCTCGGCTGGTATGGCTGAATCTGCCCTCTTTGGGGTTGGGCAGTCACCTTCTCCACTGCCACCATCGCCAACTGGTGGGCATTATCAATGCCCTGCCTCATGTCCTCTGCCTGGCGTCACTGCATCTCCATCATCTGTTGTATGAAAGCGAAATACTATGCCGCATCAACTATCCCCTGGGGCGGCGGTGGTAGCATCCCCTGAACTCCTGGGGTAGTCCTTGAAGCTGGTGGAGGAGCACCCCCAAAAGTAGCATATGGGCCCACCTGAGCTGGAACAAGAGGCACTGTGGTCCCTGGGGCCTGCTGAGTCGGACGGAAAGTAGCAGACCTCTCAGTAGTATCCCTAAGACCAAAGCGCTGCGATCGTGTCTCCGCCATCCTGAAGACAGATCAAACAAGGAATCAATTTCTGAAAAAGAAGCAAAATTATCAAAGGAGGACAGTTGTTTTCAAAAGGAGACAATTAACAGCAAGAATTGATAAGATTTTTTCCTAATGTAATTGAGTACCTTAATTTATATCTTATATTCTACTGCAGGCTGTAATGATACTCTAATTCGAGTACCACTACGAATCACACTAGTTGTGATTGGACTGACCTGCATGGGCCACCACTAAAAACGTGTCACGACCCGCACCCAGTGAAAGGGGCACGAGAAGTGAATACGCCCAGCCTACGCCGTAGTGTCGGCGGGAGAACGCTGTCCTGAGTCACAATATCTAACACAGTCTAGAATAAGCTCCGAATTGAGAGTAAATAATAAGTACTCAATCCCGACACTAAGATAGAACAGAATAGAAAATCACAAGAGAATCATAACATAAATAGAAGTCTAGGTGTAAACCACCAAAATAAATCTCAAATACAACTCATAAAGTCTCAAATAGAAAGATAAATAAAGATATTAAGCCTCAGCTTGACTATGGGCAAGTCCTCAGCGACTGTTGGATCCTCCTGAGGGTCCACATCGCCAGTGTCATCTAAGCCAATGCCATAATAAGTAGGGCAGAACTCCTCATCATCACCTGTAAAATTTTTAACATATCCAATCAGGACGGAACGAGCACATATCTCTCACAACAGTTCATATCAGGATTGGACATATAAAGCAAGCTTTAGAAAACTATACATGAATCGCTGTAAAGAAAGTCAACAAGAGAGAGAGACTATAAAATGAGATATAATATGATAAATAGAGAAATGTAACCATCTACGTGATTTAGAGCATGAATTGGTTATGTAAACGGTTTGGGTTGCACATGGATACAGCTATGGAGTGCACATGGATACCTACTGGGGATAATGATCACATAACAACCTACACTCTCCCTGCCCCCAATCAATACACAAGGATCAATACATGTTATGTTATTGCACATGGATAACAACTACTTTATACATGGGGCTCATATGGTCATGAGTGTACATGAATAACACATGAGTGCACATGGATAAATATGAATACATGGAGTACATTATGGCCATGATAAAGTACATGAACATGATATACTCGATGTATCCGAGGGGATAACATTGCATGAAAAGATCCAGAGGGTACTAATACGTGTGAACATCGTGTCAGCATCAAGTATACTAGTAAATAACAAGAGAACATATCCAAAAAAGTATGAAAAGATCAGAGAATGTACTCGCCTGGCAAACTGAACTGCTGATGATGAAGTGTAGCTAAACTGGGGTAATGTAAACCTATTTAAAGTATACACATGTCACAACCAAGTCTAAAATATCAAAAGAAAAATCTACATTGCAAGACTACATGCTTCTAGGTCCACTTTAGTCAAAGTCAACCCTCGATCAACTCTGGTCAAACCTGGTCAACGCTAGTCAAACCTAGTCAAACCTGGGTCAACTAGTCCGTCTACTAATTTTTAGGTCATACACAAAATTCTAGGTCATTTGGAGTTCGTTTGAGTTGAATTGGATCAAGTTTGACCCAAAGTTGACTTTTGTCAATTTGGTCAACTTGTCGGCCAGTTCGACTAAACTAGGCTCAAAATGATAAACTAAATCTGTCCTAGAACTCCTATAGTCATATACACAACTACAATCTATTCTAAGAGAGTTATCAAGCATAAATATCTATATACATATAGGTATATACACACATGTGTATTTACAATACAAACAAAACCTTAAATCTAACAAATGATGGTGTGTGTGTGTGTGTGTGTGTGTGTCCTGGAGCTTACTGAAATGAGGGTCAAATCTGAGATTAAAAACATCCAAACATAACCATGGTATTACCCAAATTAATATACTATTATATACATATATACAAATAAGAAACTATATATATATATATATATATATATATATATATATATATATACAAATGCTCAAATAGAAAGATTGGCAATGGTTTGAGATAATTAAAGAGTCAAAAATCTGGAATTAAATTCCCCTCAACCCATTCTCAATATTATTGCATTAGAAATGGGTTTCAACGGGGTTTTATATATATATAATTAAATATATGTATACATAGCTATATAGAAAGCATATATACTCATAAATGAGGGAAAATTATGAAACAAAACCAAAAGTTGGTTTCCACAAATCCGAAACCTCATATATGTACTGAAAACTCAGAATTTATAAGCTAAATAGCTGAAAATCAAAATATCGCATTTAACTCAAAAATCGAAATTAAAGAAAACTCATCCATTTCACACAACGACCCAAAATGCAATATACACCAAACGAACTCGCAAAACTCGGCATACACGTTGGTCTCAACCCACGTGATGCGCTCGTATACTCTCGGGTTCGAAATCGTGTCTGTGTCGTGTCTACAGAACGTGTATCGGAATTTCCTGATACCGCGTGACAACGCGTGCGTTCTCGCTCGATTGAGCGCCGTACACACAACGAAAAGTCCCGTGCTTGTGCACGTAGCTGGGGGGATCCCGGGGTAGGTCTAGGATACGGTGACACAGCGACGTGCCGCGCCAAAGCGACGCACGCAGCCCCTGCACCCGCGCGGCCTGCTGCGCGCGCGCGCCCGCGCGCCCTCGTGCACGCGGTTCCGCCCTCGTGGCTCGCTCGTCGGGCCACGCCACGACTCGGGGTTTGTTCCTCGGGTAGTCTAGGTATAGATCGACGTGTCCCAGGTCCTGGAACGGGTCTTCGCTGCGTCGTGTGCGCGCACGAAGTCCGTTTTAGCGACAAAAATAACAGGCTGAATGCACAATGGCTGAGCGGTGCACGCGCGATTTCTCCGCGCTCGCTCAACGAAAAGTCATGAAATTTTACGAGCATGGGGGCAGAGGTTGCCCCCACGTTCTCAATATATTTCACGTAAAAATACGGCCTGTGCATCGAGAAACAACCCGCGGAAAGCAGGGCACGCAAGGCCTCGTGCACGGGATCCGTGCACGTGCGTCCGTTGCTCGAAACGCCGCTGATACGTTGTCAAAATCAAATCCTTCTTCACAAAAGTTTATTAAAATAATATTATCTAAACATCCATGAAGACAGAATCGAAAAACAGTAACTTTCTATCCTAAGCGACATTTCGTCGAACACGTGCCGTAAAGGACCGACACGTGTCCGATACCGCCATCAAACGAAGTCAAAATCCAACCAAATTTCATGGACAAGTTTAGGGCACCTATATGAATGCAAAAATAAAAGAAAATCCAGACTTACTATGGTAGATTAGGGTTTACCTATTGAGTGTCCAAAAACTCAATGAATGGAGCCCCTCGGTTGTCGTGTCAGCCAATTTTTCTCAAGCAAAAGCCTCCGCCTCCTCGCTAGAAATGCTCCAGCAGATCCTCCTCTCCTCGACGAGTGCAACGGAGTTTGTTTGAAAAGAAACGGACTCCGGATGAAGAAAATATGAGTTTTGGAGAGGAGAAACTATTAGGGTTTCCTTGTGGAGGCTACAATTCCACAAATGAAGAAAATGGGGAGGGGTTACTGCTGTTGGGCGGCCAAGGGGGTCTCTAGGGTTAGGGTTACACTTGGGCCAACTCATTCTCAAGTAGAAATGGGCCCAAGTCAAAAAGGCTTAAATGCTAGCATGCAAAAAGGCTAAAATAAATCAATTAAAGCCTTAAAAATAATCTAATGCCTAAAATAAATTCTAAAAATAAAAATAACAATTCTAAGGCATGGTTAGGTCCCTATACATGTCCACTAAGGCTAAACCAGTTGCTAGCACAATCACAAGTCAACATATCTAGAAAATCACAAAATGGCCAAAATGGCTAAAATGACTAAAATACCCTTTTATGAAAAAGTGGATGCTACATCTCTGGCAGGGAGCTCCATAATATAACAATTATAAAAATTAAAAAAAGGAATCCTCCCACATCCAGTAGACGAAGCTGGATGTGGCTGGCCGATTTTTAGGCTCCTTTTCCTGCCGAAAGGAATTAAAACATGTCAGACAAAATTCTTTCATGTCCCCTTTCCCATTTGAACCAAACACTGGAAGTAGGGCTACAAATGAGCCAAGTCGTTCGTGAGCTGCTCAAAGCTCGGCTCGATAAAAGCTCATTTGAGCTCGGTTCGTTTAGTAAACAAGTTGAGCTCAAGCTTCATTTTTGAGCTTGTTTAATAAACGAACTAAGCTCAAGCGTAGAAGTACTCGGCTCGTTTGAACTCGCAAGCTGACTCGTTTATAAGTTTGCGAGCTGGCTTGTTTAGAAACTTGTTTAGGAGCTTGTTTAGAAGCTCATATTTGTTCTTCGTTGAATTCTAATTGTATATATGTTTGTATAACAATATGGTTGTGTGCATTATATATATATGTCCTTAATAATTGATATTAAGAAACTTGTTTAATTATTTTTATAAATAAATTGTTGATATTATATGTACTTGAATTCAAATCTAACTAACTTGAAATCGAGCCCGTTAAGCTTGAAATCAAGCTTAATGAGCTTGAAATAAACTTGAGCGAGCTTGAAATCAAGCTTAACGAACTTGATTTTGAGCTTATCGAGTTTGTTTATCAAGCTTGAATCAAGATTGTTTATCCAGCCAGCCAGGCTCAAGCTCAAACCAAGCCAAACTCAAGCTTAATATAAACAAGCTCGAGCTCGAAATCGAGCTCGATTAATTCTAGTCAAATTAAGCTCAAGCTTATAAAAACTAGCTCAACTTCGCTCGTTTGCAGTCCTAACCGGAAGTCTTCTCCCATGCTTCAAATCCTGTGAGATCACCTTTCCTCTCCCCCACTTCCATTTTATCAAACAGACCCAAGGTCACCAGTCACTGCAAGAGATGGTGTACTACTATTAACCTGTGCATGTGAGAATCATTCAATTGGAATTTTGGAACAAATGTGACTTTTGATTGCACACGTTTGTTTCACCCCTTTTCTTCTTACTTTCCTCACATTTTCCCTTTGTTGAAAATGATTCCATATTTCTGACACAGACAAGAAGGGGATGAAGGGATTCAAAGTTCCCTCCAAAAGATGAAAGAATAATATTATAAAGAGCATCAGCTGGGCATGCATGCATGCTCATGCAAGAAGTGGACTTGCCACCTTCTCTCTCAACTGTGTGCTTTCTTCTTTTTCCTCAATTTGAGATGCTTTTTAATTACTGCAACTCCCTTACAGCATCTTCAACCCTATTCTGAGTTTGGAAAAAATGGTTGCCACATAAGAATGACAAGTATTTTTTTCAAAAGTACTTCTTCAATACAAATGTAAAATAAATTGTGAAATTGACATGGCAAGGAGAATGTGAAGCTGGTTGTCTAGATCTAGACAACGCACTTCACAATGACTTTATGTTCACATCATCAATTATAAATAAAATATATATAAAAAGAAGAAGAAGTGAAAAAGTTGTCTTGAAAGTTAAAAAAAAAAGTAATTTTATTGCCTTCTCAAACTTTTGCATTGGAGAACACATTTTTATCTTATTGTCTTGTGTGAATATCATCTTGCAACATAGAAAAAACATTGTCTTGTGTCTCATGTCACATAGGATTCACAACAAAAAAAAAGACAATATGGTTGGAGATGCTCTTAGCCTTGGCCCTTGGTCCATCATCTTCATGTTGTTGGAGTGGGTGGGGTTCCCAACCTATGTGGAGAAGACCCCGGAGTGCGACGAGCGCCGTCCGAAGTCGGAGAAGCTCGGGAAGTAGGCGACGTTGCTGCTGCTGCTGTTGCTGGAGCTTCTGGGAGCAGAGGATCCGAGTTCGGCCCGAACTCGGTCCCAGGCCGAGTTCTGGCCGAACTCGGTCTGGCTGTTCCAGCGTTTGGCCAGTAGGTGCTGGCTGCCCCGCACAGAGTTCTGGCCGAACTCTGTGTTGTCGGGGGCTGAAGCGGGATTATGGATGAGTTTTCATCATTGGATCTAATCCAACGGTTCAGGTTGGTTGCGGGATTGGGGAGTTATATTGAGTTTTCTCAACCCTAATTTATCATCGCAAGTATTGGGCAACACAAAAAGTTTTTGAGAGAGAAGGAGGCAAGAGTGCCATTGCAACTTCGGAGAAGAAGACGGAGGATTGAAGGTCGTTTTCGAAGGAGATCGTGTTTCGGGTAATCTCTACTCGTCGTTCTCGCTCTTCGTAGCCTTGTAATCATTGTTCTTGTCTCTGAGTGTTGTGGGGATCCGATTTGGATCGGGAGGAGTTTGTAGAGGGTGTAATTCTTCTATTCCATTAGTGGAGGCTTCTCAGGGTTGGACTCCGATCGTCCCGTGGTTTTTCCCGCAAGGGTTTCCACGTCAAAAATTCTCTGTGTCTGCGTGGTTTGCTTTGTGTGTTCGTTTTTGGTTCGTGCGTTGTTTGCTCGGTCCTCTCGCAGGTACTCTCCGGTTTGGGGAAAGGTTTTCCGCGTTTCTTTCCCATCAGAGTGGTATCAGAGCTTTGGGTTCGAAGGGTGTCAGGAGTTGACAGAGGAACCAGAGAGGAGAGATGGACGCGAAGCCGGTGCGCATGGTGAACCTTAATGGCACAAACTATCATTATTGGCGGAGCAAGATGAAGGATTTGCTATTTGTCAAGAAGCTGCATCTACCTGTGTTTGCATCCGAGAGGCCCAGTAATAAATCCGAGGAGGACTGGAAGTTCGAGCACATACAGGTGTGTGGGTACATACGGCAGTTTGTTGATGAGAACGTGTACAATCACGTTGCCAATATTGAGCACGCGAAGACGTTATGGGATAAGCTGGAATCCTTGTATGCGAAGAAGACCGGGGTAAACAAGTTGTTCCTGATCCGAACGATGATGGGTCTGCGGTACAAGGATGGGGCGTCTATTACGGATCACTTGAGTGATTTCCAGGGCGTGGTTGACCAGTTGTCTTCTATGGGAGTCAAGTTCGACGACGAAGTTCAGGGACTGTGGCTGCTGTGTACCTTGCCAGACTCGTGGGAGACCGTACGAGTATCTATGATCGCTTCTGCTCCAGAGGGCGTGGTCAGTCTGGAGTTTGCCAAGAGCGGGGTGTTGAATGAAGAGATGCGGAGACGTTCTCAGGGCACTTCATCCACATCCCACCACTCAGAGGCATTGGTTTCAGAGAGCCGCGGAAGGGGCAAAAGCAGGGGTCCAGGTGGTGGCAGAGACAAGAGCAGGGGAAAGTCCAAGGGTCGGTACGAGGACTCAGAGTGTTATCATTGCGGTAAGAAGGGCCATATCAAGCGGAACTGTTTCGCTTGGAAGAGAGAGAAGAAGGGCGACAAGGGGAAGCAAGAAGAGAACACTACAGCGGCGGCCTCGACGCATGGAGGCGATGTGATCGTCGTAGGTGATGAGGTCATTACTAACCTCGCCTGCGATGACAATTCTTGGCTGGTGGACTCAGGGGCTTCAGCACATGTATCTCACAATAGGGCATTGTTTGCCACTTACACGACAGGCGACTGTGGCGTGTTGAAGATGGGCAACGGAGATGTGTCGAAGGCGGTTGCCATTGGAGATGTGCATTTGAGAACGAAGACGGGTGCGGTTCTTGTTCTCAAGGATGTTCGTCATGTCCCTGATATCCGTTTCAACCTGGTGTCGGTTGGAAGGTTGGATGACGAGGGATTCTTCAGTCTCTTCGGGAATAGTCAGTGGAAGCTTTCCAGAGGTTCGTTGGTGATTGCCAGAGGAAGCAAGAAGTCCGGTCTCTACTATATGGAGGGGAGCGCACAGGGGGCACAGGAGGTGAACGCAGTCAGTGATGCGTCTACCGAGTTGTGGCACAGGCGGCTCGGCCATATCAGCGAGAAGGGGATGAGCTACTTGGTGAACAGGAAGGTGATTCCGGGGCTCAATTCTACAAAGTTGGAGAAGTGCACGCACTGTTTGGCTGGGAAGCAAAATAGGGTGTCTTTCCAGAGTCACCCAAGTTCGAGGAAGCCGGCGTTGCTCGAGTTGATTCACTCGGATGTCTGCGGTCCTATGAAGGTAAAAACTCTTGGTGGTGCTTCTTACTTTGTGACTTTTATTGATGACTGTTCCAGGAAGGTTTGGGTCTATGCCTTAAAGACCAAGGATCAGGTGCTGCCTACTTTCAAGGAGTTTCAGGCCTCCGTTGAAAGGGAGACGGGCAAGAAGTTGTTGTGTGTTCGGTCCGACAATGGCGGCGAATACATCGGTCCCTTTGATGCGTATTGCAGAGAGCAAGGGATACGACACCAGAAGACTCCGCCAAAGACACCTCAGCTCAATGGTGTAGCGGAGCGCATGAACAGGACACTGATGGAGAGGGTGCGGTGTTTGCTGTCAGAAGCAAACTTGCCGGGCAGTTATTGGGGTGAGGCTCTTCTCACAGCTGCTTATATTATTAATTTGTCTCCTAGTGCTCCTTTGCAGGGTGATGTGCCTGATAAAGTATGGTACGGTAAAGAGCCGTCATACAGTCACCTGCGGGCGTTTGGTTGTAAAGCCTTCGTACATGTACCGAAGGACGAGAGGACCAAACTTGAGCCGAAGACGAGGCGATGCGTCTTTGTCGGCTACGGTCGGGATGAGTTTGGCTATAGACTCTACGACCCAGTGGAAGGAAAGCTCTACAGAAGCAGGGACGTGGTGTTCGTCGAGGATCAGACCATGACCAACACTCAGGACTCCGAGACGCCTTCTGAGGCTGAGGAATTGCCTGAGTTAGAGTCATTTCGCTTCGAGCAGTTTCCAGAGGACATCGCGGAGGATCCAGTTAGGGGGGAGCCGGTACATGGAGTTGCTCCCAACCTTGATCATCAGCCTGCTGATGGTGGTCAGGGTGTCCCTCAGGAGGATGAGCATGCCGGAGAGGTAGTTCCTGAAGGGGAGGAGGCTGTCGGTATACAGCCAGCACCAGTGGCTCCACTGAGAAGGAGCAACAGGGATCGTCGACCATCTACGAGATACTCGCCGGATGAGTATGTGCTACTGACTGACGGGGGAGAGCCCGAAAGTTTCGCAGAGGCTATGGAAGACGAACACAGGCAGGAGTGGATGGTGGCTATGCAGGAGGAGATGAGTTCCTTGCACACCAATTCTACTTATGATCTGGTGCGGTTGCCAAAGGGCAAGAAGGCTTTGAAGAATCGATGGGTGTTCAGAGTGAAGCAGACGGATGATGCTACTCGCCCTCGATACAAAGCGAGGCTGGTAGTCAAGGGCTACGGTCAGCGGAAAGGCGTGGATTATGATGAGATCTTTTCGCCTGTCGTCAAGCATTCGTCTATTCGGGTGGTGCTAGCATTAGCAGCCAGTTTCGACTTGGAGGTCGAGCAGATGGATGTGAAGACGGCGTTCCTCCACGGTGATCTTGAGGAGGAGTTGTACATGGAGCAGCCGGAGGGATTCTGTGAGAAGGGCAAGTCACATTTGGTCTGCCGGTTGAGGAAGAGCTTGTATGGTCTGAAGCAGGCTCCGAGGCAGTGGTACAGAAAGTTCGAGTCGTTTATGGGGGAGCATGGTTATGCACGGACGACGTCGGACCATTGTGCATTTGTGAGGTATTTTGCCGAGGATGATTTCATCATTTTATTGCTCTATGTAGATGATATGCTATTAGTGGGTCGAAATGCCACTAGGATAGCGGAGTTGAAGCGCCAACTGGGCGCGGCCTTCTCTATGAAGGATTTGGGCGCAGCGAAGACTATTCTTGGGATGGAGATCAGCCGAGAGAGAGAGTCCAAGCTGCTACACTTGTCCCAAACGAAGTACATTCACCGGGTACTTCAGCGTTTCGGGATGGACGGGTCGAAGAAAGTGAGTTCCCCCCTCGCGGCTCACTTTAAGTTCACTGAGGAGCAGTGTCCATCTACCGAGGACGAAAAGGAAAATATGGAGCGGGTTCCATATGCCTCAGCTGTGGGAAGCCTGATGTATGCTATGGTGTGTACGAGGCCAGATATTGCTCACGCAGTTGGTACGGTTAGCAGGTATCTTTCAAATCCTGGAAGGGTACACTGGAGTGCGGTCAAGTGGATTCTACGATACCTTCAGGGCACTGCCGGTTGGAGACTTTCTTTTGGTGGTGACGAGCCGAAGCTGGTCGGGTATACCGACGCTGATATGGCTGGAGATGTAGACACGAGGCGATCGACTTCGGGCTACGTGATGATGTTTGCAGGAGGAGCAGTGTCGTGGCAGTCGCGGTTGCAGAAGTGTGTTGCCTTGTCGACGACGGAGGCGGAATACATTGCGGCGACGGAGGCTTGCAAGGAGCTGTTGTGGATGAAGAAGCTGTTGCAGGAAATGGGACTGAAGCAAGAGCAGTATACTTTGCTTTGCGACAGTCAGAGTGCGATCCACCTTGTGAAGAATCAGACGTTTCATAGCCGGTCCAAGCACATCGAGACCCGGTATCATTGGATACGGGATGTGGTTGAGAAGAAGGACGCGGCGCTTGAGAAGGTGCATACAGACGACAACGGAGCTGATATGTTTACGAAGATTCTACCAAGGGGGAAGTTCGAGTACTGCAGGCAGATCGTCGGGATGACGACGTCCTCCCCATAGTTGTGAAGGGGGAGATTTGTTGGAGTGGGTGGGGTTCCCAACCTATGTGGAGAAGACCCCGGAGTGCGACGAGCGCCGTCCGAAGTCGGAGAAGCTCGGGAAGTAGGCGACGTTGCTGCTGCTGCTGTTGCTGGAGCTTCTGGGAGCAGAGGATCCGAGTTCGGCCCGAACTCGGTCCCAGGCCGAGTTCTGGCCGAACTCGGTCTGGCTGTTCCAGCGTTTGGCCAGTAGGTGCTGGCTGCCCCGCACAGAGTTCTGGCCGAACTCTGTGTTGTCGGGGGCTGAAGCGGGATTATGGATGAGTTTTCATCATTGGATCTAATCCAACGGTTCAGGTTGGTTGCGGGATTGGGGAGTTATATTGAGTTTTCTCAACCCTAATTTATCATCGCAAGTATTGGGCAACACAAAAAGTTTTTGAGAGAGAAGGAGGCAAGAGTGCCATTGCAACTTCGGAGAAGAAGACGGAGGATTGAAGGTCGTTTTCGAAGGAGATCGTGTTTCGGGTAATCTCTACTCGTCGTTCTCGCTCTTCGTAGCCTTGTAATCATTGTTCTTGTCTCTGAGTGTTGTGGGGATCCGATTTGGATCGGGAGGAGTTTGTAGAGGGTGTAATTCTTCTATTCCATTAGTGGAGGCTTCTCAGGGTTGGACTCCGATCGTCCCGTGGTTTTTCCCGCAAGGGTTTCCACGTCAAAAATTCTCTGTGTCTGCGTGGTTTGCTTTGTGTGTTCGTTTTTGGTTCGTGCGTTGTTTGCTCGGTCCTCTCGCAGGTACTCTCCGGTTTGGGGAAAGGTTTTCCGCGTTTCTTTCCCATCACATGTTTCTCGATTCCCACGAATAAATGAACAATTATTATATGAATTCTTCTTTGACTCGGGTTTTTCTACCAAGCAGAGAGAAGGAGAGAGAGCTCCATTCAGATGGTGGAGAATCACTGGGATATGCCAAATGCTCTATTTCAATATTTTAACAAGTCTTCTTCTAATTGGTAGGCTTTTTTTTTATGGTGTTTATGTTCTTTAGAGTCTACTTGGCAATATGAAGTAGCGGTTACGAGATATTTTGAGAATTTGGATTATTAATGGTTGCGAAGATCCGATTTTAGATTATTTTAAGTAATAATTTTTAAAATAGTCCAACTTATGTTCGCTAATTCATTGACAAACGGTTCTGACTGTTTTTTACACGAATAAAATTACATATATCCACATAAAAAAAGGGTCCCGAGCACAGAAACTATGTTCCAGCACGCCTCGATCAAGAAGTAGAAGTCCACATGTGATCAAAATAATAGATACGCATAAAATAATAAAAATATCTGGTTGGAGAGAAAGATTTTAAAAATAAAAAAATTTCGAAAAAAATAGTCATAATTTGGAAGAAGTAGAAGAGAACACACATGAGAAAGAAAAAAAAAAAGGGTATGGTATTAGTAGTTATTATTATATATTTTTTGTGAGATATAATTGGAATAAAATAATTAAATATTTTAAAATCCACCGATTTAGAGTGTTTATAAAGTCACCCAAAATTATAATTCACCGAAGGAAATTTTGGAACCGTCCAAAACTAATATCTCAAAAAGATTAACCAATATGAATTTTCATAAACGGTCGGCAAGAACACCCATATGTAACAATGTTACCAAGCATATCCTTAGGCCTCGTTTGGTTCGCGGAATCATCGGATTGGGAAAGAAAAATGATTACTTTCATATGTTTAGGTGTCAAATGAATTGAGGAGAAAAGGAAAGCGATTTCCAATGGAAGGAAAATTAGGAGGGAAAATGATTACATCCATCCAAGTAAGGAATCACATTTCCACATTGAAATATTCACTTTCCTTTTCAAATTCTTTGGCATTTCTAAACATCGGAAAGAAAAATAAGTGAAAATTATAATTTTTCAAAGAAAAGAAAATACCAAGAAATTGATTTTCTCCCCCTTCCATTCAGCTAACCAAACGAGGCCTTAGTATAGTCTAGGACTTTCTGTAGGGAGTATATTCCAACTTAAAACACTTTAGAGCTCAAAATTCAATTTCCACCAACATTTCATTTCTCAAATCATATTTCACAGTAAGAAAATTTTCTTCTTTACAATTTAGCATAACGTTGTTAATGTTAGTTTTCTTCTCTTATCATGAACTCTAAAAAATAGTCTCACATCCTTATGGTAACTATAAGTGTGTATTTTAATATAAAATAATTATCTTGTTGACTTGTGTACATGGAAAATGATAGTCCATGTGATTGACATTGTGGGGGTATTTTTAGAGGATAAAGATAAATTACCCTAGAAACATTCCTTTTTTCACTCATTTATTGGGATTTTCAGATAAACTTCGAAGGCCTTAGCAACATGAACTCGGACGAAGGGCGAAAAGTGGTGCTTTGATGACGTACTTTGTACTAGGGGTGAGCAACGGTTCAGTTCAGCTCTGTTCAAATCGAACCGAATATATAAAAACTGAAATAATCGTAAATCGTATTTCTCAAAACCAAAAATGAAAACGTTTCATAAAAATCGAAAAAATCGAAAAAATCAAACCGAATTAGTTTGGTTCGATTTCATGAACCAATGGGTCGGGCCTTTACATTTTAGCGAATGACTCTATTTAAATAACAAATTTTCAAAAAAATTTAAAATTGTTGCATTTATGAATTATTACAATTATAGAGAGTGAAATAATATTAGTATATAAAGATTGAATGTAGAGAGAGCGCTCAAAGATGATAGTGAATAGGAGGAAACGATCAATTAGTGTTACGAAAAACTTTAGCATATATAGATTGTGGGTAGTTTGTTAAATTACTAAATCTAAAACAGTTTTAGATTCAGTTATTCGGACCAAGAATCGAAAACCGAACGAGTATTTCAAAATTTTAAATTTCTAAACCAGAAACCAAATTGATAATCGAAAACCGAACCGCTTGTCATATTTGGTTCGGTTTCGGTTTCTTACCGTTATATTCTCACCCCTACTTCGCATGTATGCATCGGGCGCGAGATTGTGCGCATCGGACGCGAGATGACGCTTTTGTGCTTTATTGCGCTCGTGCGTTCATTATTGTGTGGGTACCGTTTGAGCATGATGCGGGGCGTGACTGTAGCACCCAGTTTTCTGAAATTGGGGTATTTTTGAAAATTTATTATTTTTATTATTAATTAATAGTATTTTAGTCATGATATGATTTTTGGTGATTTTTAGTGTAATTAAAACTATTTCCTAAGTCATGACTTATGACTTTGGTGATTAACTAGTGTAACCCTAGTGTAACCTTAGAGATTACCTAACCTAGAGACTAACCATGACCATGTGAGCCTAGCCATAGGCTTAGAACATCAAATTAGTGATTTTAGCCAAAAAGGGTATTTTGGTAATTTACTAGATTTTATTTGAGGTTATGTGATTTTAATATTATTTAATTGTTGTTAAGTACCATGATTAGTCCCTAACCTAGTTTAGCACTAATCTGGAGGTTAGCTACTAACCTAGAGGCTTGAGGATAGATATTAGTCTTTGATTAAAGTAGGATAAATATCTAGATATTTCTACATGTGATATTTTGCATGAATTACTCAAAATATCCAAACCTAGGCAAGAAGGTCCTTTTCTTCACCATGAAGGAAAGGCCAAGACACCCCCCCCCCCCTTGCCATGGCCGGCCAAGACACCCCCCCCTAGCCCTACACCATCCTATATTAACCCATTGTATTCATTCATGACCATTTTTACATGAATTAAATCCTACAAAATTTCCTTTTCTTCAAACCTTGATAACTTGATCATTTTTTATCCAAATCACCTCTAGTTTCTTGCATTGGACTCCCCTACACTAGAGGGTACTAGTTAGGGCCTGCTATCAAGGATTTGAGGGGCTTTGGGCATCACCAAGTGGAAGGACACCCCTCCCCCCTCTCATTAATTTTCCTTTGGAGATACACAAATAGGTAAATGCCCTCAAACCTAGTTAATACTCTATTTTTTCTTCATAAATGCATGCATATAGGACTACCATAACTGTGGGTCAAGTTTGGTGAAAATTAGAGTTGGTTTGGTGTCCGTATCGGACACGTATCCTAGCCTATAAACCCTTGTTTGATGAAATGCCACAAAGGAATTGTTTTTGTTAAAATGTAAAACAAATTACATTTCCTTGTAGCCCTAGACTAGTAGAATACAACCCAAGTGGACTGAGCACGTTTTCGTGCTGTGTCCGTGTCCAAAATGGACACGAACCCACTGCACGAGCACGCGCGCGCATGCCCTGCTACCACACCCTTCGTGTTCACTGCACCGAGCACGTGGACACGCCAAAATTGGTAGACACGAGGGGGCAATGTCTGCGAACATGCCCCCAAAATCTCACAACTTCTCGTGTCGTGTCGAGTGAGAAATCTCACTCGCACTGGACACGTACTGCTGTGCACGCGCGCGTTTCAGTCGAAAATTCGACTTAGACACGGCCTTCGTGTCGCATGGACACGAGTCGAGGACACCTCGTGGTGACACGAGCGTGTAGCCCTTCAAGTGGCGAACACGAGGACACGACCACGAGATGTGTCGTGTCCTGTGTCACGAGCACGAGACGAGCAACCGCGTGCACGACGCGGTCGAAACGTGTGTATCAGTCATGTTTTTCACGACTGATACGGGTTTCGTATCGTGTCCAGGAGTGTCGTAGACACGTGTCAGTGTGTCCATCGTGTAGCCCTATATGTGGGCTACACGTGTGCATGACCACGAGACGTGTCTTGTCTCGTGGTGTGTCCACGAGCGTGAGGAACGCGTGCACGACGCTGTGTACGCGTGTGCGTATCAGAATTTACCTGATTGGGTTTTTGAGTGATTGGACATGTTATTTCGTGTCGTGGTGTCGTGTCAGGCCCCCTAGACACTAGAGGACACTTGGGGCATCACTTACCAACCTTTAGATTCGAGCCTTAGCTCGGTTTAGTGTATGTAATTGGGATTACCTACTTGTCGAGTCTACAGTGCATATTTTCCAGAATTTGGGATTTATTCCCAGTTTTCCAAAATGAAATTCAAAACTATTTTTATTATGATTTGTATATGTAGTTGTATATTTTTAGTATATAAATACGTAGTATATATGTATGTGAGTGTGTAGGTGAGATTTTAGGATGTATACATGTATATACATGTGTATATACATGTATGTATATATGTAGGTGTGTGTGTGCACTGTGTGGAGATTGGGGGCTGATTCCGGTTCCAGGAATTCTGGAACACCCCCCTCCCCTTTCCTGTGTGTCAGTGTCTCTCTCTCACTCTAATTCTCTCTCTCACTTCTCTCCCTATATATATATATATATTATATATAAGTTTTGTGAATATATATATGTATATATATATATATATATATATATATATATATATATATATATATATATATATATATATATATATATATATATATATATATATATATATATATGATATATATATTTTACTAGATCATATATAGTGTCATATATACATATGTGGGTTTGGTATTATATATAGTGTATCCACATATATTGATATGTATATTGTGTTAGAATTACATATAGTGTCATTATATATATATATATATGTGGGTGATTGTATTATATATATAGTTATGCATATATTGATATATATATAGGTAGTAAATAGACATGGGTATATCTATATATATAGATATGTATATACATATGACTTCTAAATATAGGTTATATGGAAACCTAAGTCACTAGCCTATGGCCTAAGTGACTAGCCTATGGCATTGGGGCTAACACTAATTGACCTAATGACCAAAACCCTAACTAATTGATTATGTTTGACCATGGGTTATATAGATAGCCCTATGTAGATTAAGATATGTATGGGGTTAAGTGGAGTACTTAAGAGTTGTGTCATGATTTGGGTTAGCCTTATAGAGTTGACATATAGAGTGACCCTTGACCCAGGTAGTTGACCTTGTTTGACTAGAGTTGACCAAAGTCAACCTTAGGTCAAACCTTGGCCTAATTAACCTAGAATTGACTAGGACTAACTCAAATGACTTAGTGACTCAAGTATGATTAAACCTTAACTAGTTTGACATTGGTTGACCTAACTTTGACTAATTTGACCTAGTTTGACTTTTAGAGTTGACCAAGAATTGACTTTTGACCAGATTGACCTAGAATCATGTAATATGCATTATATACTCTATTTTTACCATTGTGAATATATTGTGACCTGTTTTACTCTAAATAGGACTCTGTGACACCAGTTCGGACATCTATTCATATCAGTCATACAGGGTGACAGGCGAGTACATTCTCTGATCATTTCATACTTGTTAGGATTTATATTCTTGCTCTAGATTACTTTACATGATGCTGTCACGTCATTATCATGGATTGGTACTATATGGATCTTGTCATGCGATGTTATCTCCCTCGGGGTGCATCAGATACAGTTGTCATGTGCTTTTCAAGAACATATTGTATTTCATGTACACCGTTTTCATGTATACTCTTGTGCAATCTTGTACTCTCATGATCACGCGAGCAAACATGATAAAAACCTCTTGTACAAGGTAACATAACTTGACTGGATCATTGTGTATTGATTGGGGAGGGTGAGTAGGAAATGGTTATGTGATCAAAATCCCATCTTGTACAAATTCTTGTGAAATCTTGTGAAATCTTGTATATGTCCTAAACCCGTTTATATAACCATCTCATGCTCTAAATCACAGGTTACCTACAGTTCTTACTTATCATATATATAGATATTTTCAGTTATCAAATCTCTCTCGTTTTTATATATATTTTCTTACAATCCATGTATCTTACTCTATGCATGCTTTACATTTCCCGACATGATATGAACTGCGTGAGATGTATTGTGCTCGTTCCTGTCCTGACTGGACCTGTTGAAAATATTACAGATGATGATGGTGACTGCCCTACCTTCTATGGGACACATGAGGATGACCTTCAGGAGCCTGAGGAGCATCTAGCTCAGTAGAGGGTGCCTAGTCTAGTCTAGTGTTTACAGTTTTCATTTTGTATCGGACTGTTCCGATTGTTAGTTGTGACTTAGTTATATTTCAGGTCTTGTACTTATTTGTGTTGGACATCTACTTTGTGTGGTGTGATAACTCTATATATATTCAGTTCTTCCTTTCATCTGATTCCATATCATGTTTTATCTTTCCTAGACTTGTGTTTGAGATATAGAGTTGAGATGTTATGTTATACCTCCGTGCGGAGATGACAGGTTTATATATCTTGTTGTTAGATGTTAGATGTTATAGATGACCTATACAGCGTTCTGCCGCCGACACTGCGGCGTAGGCTGGACGTACCCACGTTCTCGTACCCCTAATCAGGGTGCGGGTAGTGACACATTTTTGTGGTGGCCCATACAGGTCTGTGTCGCAGTTAGTGCGATCTCGTAATGGTGCTCGACTTAGAGTACTAATTACGAGCCTGCAATTAGGACGTAGGACCTAGGACATGATAGGAGTTTCTCAATCACACATAGGAAATTTTTGATCTTTTGATTTTCATGATTTCTCTCCTTGTACTAAATTAACTGTCCTTCTTTGATAAATCTACTCATGTGCCATATTGATCTCCTTGTTTCAATTCGTCTCCAGGATGACGAAGACGCAGCAGCAGGCCACTGGATCGAGTAGCTTGCCCGAGAGATCTGATCAGGCTGAGGAGGTGGTTCACGAGACTGCCTCCAGTGATTCCACTATTCCGGAGACCCCGGCAGTTGCGCAGGGAGGTCTACCACCTCCACCCCAGAGGGTTTCGGTCGCCGTTCCAGAGATACTGCCGCCACTACCTCCGATACCGACGGATACACACCACATGTTCCTTCTCCTTCAGCAGATGATGAAGACGCAGCGAGCCCAGGCAGAGGCGTCGCAGCGCCAGACGGAGGCGTCACACCGTCAGATTGAGATGCTGAGGCAGAGCATGGAGAACTCGCATCAGCTTGCACTGGCAGCAGTGGAGAGAGTGGCACCGGGTACGGTGCAGGGCCCTACTGGCCAGCAGCCGTACCAGCAGCAGTCTAGGCCGGGGACAGTATTAGACTTTAGGAAGATGAGCTCCAGGGACTTCACGGGCACGGAGGGTATCCTCTATGCAGACGACTGGCTAGAGGATGTGCAGCGGAGCATGGAGCTGGCAGAGCTTCCTAGAGAACTTTGGGTTTCGGCCGCAGCCAGCCGATTCTTCGACATCGCGCTGACAAGGTACCTCACGGATCCTCATGCGTCGGTGAGAGGGCTGACATGGAAGAACTTTCGGAGGCTCTTCAAGGAGAAGTTCTTCCCAGACGTGGCTCTTACAGCATTGGAGGGCCAGTTCGTGGGTCTAGTACAGGGGAACTCGTCGGTGGACGAGTATGCAGCTGAGTTCTTCCGCCTTAGCAAGTTCGCTCCCGATATGATCTAGGATGAGGGGCAGAAGGCTCGTAAGTTCCGTAGGGGACTTATTCATGCAGTGCGCACCCGCACCTCGGGACGCCGTGACGCGATGTTCGATCAGATATTGATGGACGTACAGATTGCAGAGGAGGGCTTCGGCCTCAAGCCGAAGAGGGGCAGTGATACCTTAGGGGCAAGTTCTAGTGCAGGGCCAGCCAAGCGCCCTCACATACAGCAGCAGAGGCCAGTTCAGCAGCCGTTTCAGGGCCAGGGGCATGTACTTCACCAGCAGGCACCCAGGCAGCAACAGTACCCTATGTGTAACTTCTGCAAGAAGCAAGGTCATGGATGGGACGACTGCAGGAAGAGACAGGGCCTGTGTTTGCTTTGTGGTTCAGCAGAGCATCAGTTGAAGGAGTGTCCCAAGAGCTTGGCACGATTGGCTCAGGCAGCAGCAGGAGCTAAGGCTCCGACAGGGCAGCAGACGGGACCACCATTGCAGACTCAGCAGCAGAGATTTGTCCAGCATCAGCAGCAGGCCAAGGAAGGCCAGCCGGGGCGAGCTTTCGCCATGGCAGTCGATGATGCACAGACAGAGGAAGAGCTAATTGCAGGTTCCAACCTTTTCGATTCTATTTCCGCATTTGCCTCCTTATAACTGTCTTGGAATTTCGATTCTATCTGTTCCTTGTAGTTGATAAATTTTGTTCGGATATTTTATTGTGAGTTATTTTCTTCTAAGATAAGTCGTATGGGCTAGGTCGTCTCGATTATGGGATCTAGAGTCTTCTATAGTCATGTTAGCTGGCATAGTGAGGACATATAGTCGGATTTTGGGCGTATTTCTCGGGTGTGGAAATTTAAGGTTTTCGCGGCCAGGCATGCGGCAATGCGAAAATGTTAAATACCATGATTCTAGAGGTATGTACCTTAGTCGAGGACTCTGTGAATATCGTAGCCTTACTCACTAGCATGACGAAGATTCCGAATATCATGATTTTGGACAGACGCATATGATTATCGGACTGTGTGTTTAAGACTGTGATTGTTGGGGTGTTTGACATAGAAGGAGTATGACCATTCTAATTTTGAGGACAAAATTTTTCTAAGGAGGGTAGACTTGTAGCACCCAGTTTTCTGAAATTGGGATATTTTTGAAAATTTATTATTTTTATTGTTAATTAATAGTATTTTAGTCATGATATGATTTTTGGTGATTTTTAGTGTAATTAAAACTATTTCCTAAGTCATGACTTATGACTTTGGTGATTAACTAGTGTAACCCTAGTGTAACCTTAGAGATTACCTAACCTAGAGACTAACCATGACCATGTGAGCCTAGCCATAGGCTTAGAACATCAAATTAGTGATTTTAGCCAAAAAGGGTATTTTGGTAATTTACTAGATTTTATTTGAGGTTATGTGATTTTAATATTATTTAATTGTTGTTAAGTACCATGATTAGTCCCTAACCTAGTTTAGCACTAATCTAGAGGTTAGCTACTAACCTAGAGGCTTGAGGATAGATATTAGTCTTTGATTAAAGTAGGATAAATATCTAGATATTTCTACATGTGATATTTTGCATGAATTACTCAAAATATCCAAACCTAGGCAAGAAGGTCCTTGCCTTCACCATGAAGGAAAGGCCAAGACACCCCCCCTTGCCATGGCCGGCCAAGAGACCCCCCTAGCCCTACACCATCCTATATTAACCCATTGTATTCATTCATGACCATTTTTACATGAATTAAATCCTACAAAATTCCCTTTTCTTCAAACCTTGATAACTTGATCATTGTTGATCCAAATCACCTCTAGTTTCTTGTATTGGACTCCCCTACACTAGAGGGTACTAGTTAGGGCCTGCTATCAAGGATTTGAGGGGCTTTAGGCATCACCAAGTGGAAGGACACCCCTCCCCCCCTCTCATTGATTTTCCTTTGAAGATACACAAATAGGTAAATGCCCTCAAACCTAGTTAATACTCTGTTTTTTCTTCATAAATGCATGCATATAGGACTACCATAACTGTGGGTCAAGTTTGGTGAAAATTAGAGTTGGTTTGGTGTCCGTATCGGACACGTATCCTAGCATATAAACCCTTGTTTGATGAAATGCCACAAAGGAATTATTTTTGTTAAAATATAAAACAAATTACATTTCCTTGTAGCCCTAGACTAGTAGAATACAACCCAAGTGGACTGAGCACGTTTTCGTGCTGTGTCCGTGTCCAAAATGGACACGAACCCACTGCACGAGCACGCGCGTGCATGCCCTGCTACCACACCCTTCGTGTTCACTGCACCGAGCACGTGGACACGCCAAAATTGGTAGACACGAGGGGGCAATGTCTGCGAACATGCCCCTAAAATCTCACAACTTCTCGTGTCATGTCGAGTGAGAAATCTCACTCGCACTGGACACGTACTGCTGTGCACGCGCGCGTTTCAGTCGAAAATTCGACTTAGACACGGCCTTCGTGTCGCATGGACACGAGTCGAGGACACCTCGTGGTGACACGAGCGTGTAGCCCTTCAAGTGGCGAACACGAGGACACGACCACGAGATGTGTCGTGTCCTGTGTCACGAGCACGAGACGTGCAACCGCGTGCACGACGCGGTCGAAATGTGTGTATCAGTCATGTTTTTCACGACTGATACGGGTTTCGTATCGTGTCCAGGAGTGTCGTGGACACGTGTCAGTGTGTCCATCGTGTAGCCCTATATGTGGGCTACACGTGTGCATGACCACGAGACGTATCGTGTCTCGTGGTGTGTCCACGAGCGTGAGGAACGCGTGCACGACGCTGTGTACGCGTGTGCGTATCAGGATTTACCCGATTGGGTTTTTGAGTGATTGGACACGTTATTTCGTATCGTGGTGTCGTGTCAGGCCCCCTAGACACTAGAGGACACTTGGGGCATCACTTACCAACCTTTAGATTCGAGCCTTAGCTCGGTTTAGTGTGTGTAATTGGGATTACCTACTTGTCGAGTCTACAGTGCATATTTTCCAGAATTTGGGATTTATTCCCAGTTTTCCAAAATGAAATTCAAAACTATTTTATTATGATTTGTATATGTAGTTGTATATTTTTAGTATATAAATACGTAGTATATATGTATGTGAGTGTGTAGGTGAGATTTTAGGATGTATACATGTATATACATGTGTATATACATGTATGTATATATGTAGGTGTGTGTGTGTGCACTGTGTGAAGATTGGGGGCCGATTCCTGTTCCAGGAATTCTGGAACACCCCCCTCCCCTTTCCTGTGTGTCAGTGTCTCTCTCTCACTCTAATTCACTCTCTCACTTCTCTCCCTATATATATATATATATATATATATATATATATATATATATATATATATATATATATATATATATATATATATATATATATATATATATATATATATATATATATATATATATTTTTATATATATATATATATATATATATATATATATATATATATATATATATATATATATATATATATTAAAAAAAAATATATATATATATATATATATATATATATATATATATATATATATATATATATATATATATATATATATATATATATATATATATAAGTTTTGTGAATATATATATAAGTTTTGTGAATATATATATGTATATATATATATATATATATGATATATATATTTTACTAGATCATATATAGTGTCATATATACATATGTGGGTTTGGTATTATATATAGTGTATTCACATATATTGATATGTATATTGTATTAGAATTACATATAGTGTCATTATATATATATGTGGGTGATTGTATTATATATATAGTTATGCATATATTGATATATATATAGGTAGTAAATAGACATGGGTATATCTATATATATAGATATGTATATACATATGACTTCTAAATATAGGTTATATGGAAACCTAAGTCACTAGCCTATGGCCTAAGTGACTAGCCTATGGCATTGGGGCTAACACTAATTGACCTAATGACCAAAACCCTAACTAATTGATTATGTTTGACCATGGGTTATATAGATAGCCCTATGTAGATTAAGATATGTATGGGGTTAAGTGGAGTACTTAAGAGTTGTGTCATGATTTGGGTTAGCCTTATAGAGTTGACATATAGAGTGACCCTTGACCCAGGTAGTTGACCTTGTTTGACTAGAGTTGACCAAAGTCAACCTTAGGTCAAACCTTGGCCTAATTAACCTAGAATTGACTAGGACTAACTCAAATGACTTAGTGACTCAAGTATGATTAAACCTTAACTAGTTTGACATTGGTTGACCTAACTTTGACTAATTTGACCTAGTTTGACTTTTAGAGTTGACCAAGAGTTGACTTTTGACCAGATTGACCTAGAATCATGTAATATGCATTATATACTCTATTTTTACCATTGTGAATATATTGTGACCTGTTTTACTCTAAATAGGACTCTGTGACACCAGTTCGGACATCTATTCATATCAGTCATACAGGGTGACAGGCGAGTACATTCTCTGATCATTTCATACTTGTTAGGATTTATATTCTTGCTCTAGATTACTTTACATGATGCTGTCACGTCATTATAACGGATTGGTACTATATGGATCTTGTCATGCGATGTTATCTCCCTCGGGGTGCATCAGATACAGTTGTCATGTGCTTTTCACGAACATATTGTATTTCATGTACACCGCTTTCATGTATACTCTTGTGCAATCTTGTACTCTCATGATCACGCGAGCAAACATGATAAAAACCTCTTGTACAAGGTAACGTAACTTGACTGGATCGTTGTGTATTGATTTGGGAGGATGAGTAGGAAATGGTTATGTGATCAAAATCCCATCTTGTACAAATTCTTGTGAAATCTTATAAAATCTTGTATATGTCCTAAACCCGTTTATATAACCATCTCATGCTCTAAATCACAGGTTACCTACAGTTCTTACTTATCATATATATAGATATTTCCAGTTATCAAATCTCTCTCATTTTTATATATATTTCCTTACAGTCCATGTATCTTACTCTATGCATGCTTTACATTTCCCAACATGATATGAACTGCGTGAGATGTATTGTGCTCGTTCCTGTCCTGACTAGACCTGTTGAAAATATTACAGATGATGATGGTGACTACCCTACCTTCTATAGGACACATGAGGGTGACCTTCAGGAGCCTGAGGAGCATCTAGCTCAGTAGAGGGTGCCTAGTCTAGTCTAGTGTTTACAGTTTTCATTTTGTATCGGACTGTTCCGATTGTTAGTTGTGATTTAGTTATATTTCAGGTCTTGTACTTATTTGTGTTGGACATCTACTTTGTGTGGTGTGATAACTCTATATATATTCAGTTCTTCCTTTCATCTGATTCCATATCATGTTCTATCTTTTCTAGACTTGTGTTTGAGATATAGAGTTGAGATGTTATGTTATACCTCCATACGGAGATGACAGGTTTATATATCTTGTTGTTAGATGTTAGATGTTATAGATGTCCTATACAGCGTTCTACCGCCGACACTGCGGCGTAGGCTGGACGTACCCACGTTCTCGTGCCCCTAATCAAGGTGCGGGTCGTGACACGTTTTTGTGGTGGCCCATGCAGGTCTGTGTCGCAGTTAGTGCGATCTCGTAATGGTGCTCGACTTAGAGTACTAATTACGAGCCTGCAATTAGGACGTAGGACCTAGGACATGATAGGAGTTTCTCAATCACACATAGAAAATTTTCGATCTTTTGATTTTCATGATTTCTCCCCTTGTACTAAATTAACTGTCCTTTTTGATAAATCTACTCATGTGCCATATTGATCTCCTTGTTTCAATTCGTCTCCAGGATGACGAAGACGCAGCAGCAGGCTACTGGATCGAGTAGCTTGCCCGAGCGATCTGATCAGGCTGTGGAGGAGGTTCACTAGACTGCCCCCAGTGATTCCACTATTCCGGAGACCCCGACAGTTGTGCAGGGAGGTCTACCACCTCCACCCCAGAGAGTTTCGGTCGTCGTTCCAGAGATACTGCCGCCACTACCTCCAATACCGACGGATACACACCACATGTTCCTTCTCCTTCAGCAGATGATGGAGACGCAGCGAGCCCAGGCAGAGGTGTCGCAGCGCCAGACGGAGGCGTCACACCGTCAGATTGAGATGCTGAGGCAGAGCATGGAGAACTCGCATCAGCTTGCACTGGCAGCAGTGGAGAGAGTGGCACCGGGTACGGTGCAGGGCCCTACTGGCCAGCAGCCGTACCAGCAGCAATCTAGGCCGGGGACAGTATTAGACTTTAGAAAGATTAGCTCCAGGGACTTCACGGGCACGGAGGGTATCCTCTATGTAGACGACTGGCTAGAGGATGTGCAGCGGAGCATGGAGCTGGCAGAGCTTCCTAGAGCACTTTGGGTTTCGGCCGCAGCCAGCCGATTCTTCGACATCGTGCTGACATGGTACCGTACGGATCCTCGTGCGTCGGTGAGAGGGCTGATATGGGAGAACTTCCAGAGGCTCTTCAAGGAGAAGTTCTTCCCGGACGTGGCTCTTACAGCATTGGAGGGCCAGTTCGTGGGTCTAGTACAGGGGAACTCGTTGGTAGACGAGTATGCAGCTGAGTTCTTCCGCCTTAGCAGGTTCGCTCCCGATATGATCCAGGATGAAGGGCAGAAGGCTCGTAAGTTCCGTAGTAGACTTATTCATGCAGTGCGCACCCGTACCTCGGGACGCCGTGACGCGATGTTCGATCAGATATTGATGGACGCACAGATTGCAGAGGAGGACTTCGGCCTCAAGCCGAAGAGGGGCAGTGATACCTTAGGGGCTAGTTCTAGTACAGGGCCAGCCAAGCGCCCTCACATGCAGCAGTAGAGGCCAGTTCAACAGCCGTTTCAGGGCCAGGGGCATGTACTTCACCAGCAGGCACCCAGGCAGCAACAGCACCCTATGTGTAACTTCTGCAAGAAGCAAGGTCACGGATGGGACGACTGCAGGAAGAGGCAGGGCCTGTGTTTGCTTTGTGGTTCAGCAAAGCATCAGTTGAAGGAGTGTCCCAAGAGCTTGGCACGATTGGCTCAGGCAGCAGCAGGAGCTAGGGCTCCGACAGGGCAGCAGACGGGACCACCGTTGCAGACTCAGCAGCAGAGGTTTGTCCAGCATCAGCAGCAGGCCAAGGGAGGCCAGCCGGGGCAAGCTTTCGCCATGGCAGTCGATGATGCACAGACAGAGGGAGAGCTGATTGCAGGTTCCAACCTTTTCGATTCTATTTCCGCATTTGCCTCCTTATAACTGTCTTGGAATTTCGATTCTATCTGTTCCTTGTAGTTGATAAATTTTGTTCGAATATTTCATTGTGAGTTATTTTCTTCTAAGATAAGTCGTATGGGCTAGGTCGTCTTGATTATGGGATCTAGAGTCTTCTATAGTCATGTTAGCTGGCATAGTGAGGACATATAGTCGGATTTTGGGCGTATTTCTCGGGTGTGGGAATTTAAGGTTTTCGCGGCCAGGCATGCGACAATGCGAAAATGTTAAATACCATGATTCTAGAGGTATGTACCTTAGTCGAGGACTCTGTGAATATCGTAGCCTTACTCACTAGCATGACGAAGATTCCGAATATCATGATTTTGGACAGACGCATATGATTATCGGACTGTGTGTTTGAGACTGTGATTGTTGGGGTGTTTGACCTAGAAGGAGTATGACCATTCTAATTTCGAGGACGAAATTTTTCTAAGGAGGGTAGACTTGTAGCACCCAGTTTTCTAAAATTGGGGTATTTTTGAAAATTTATTATTTTTATTATTAATTAATAGTATTTTAGTCATGATATGATTTTTGGTGATTTTTAGTGTAATTAAAACTATTTCCTAAGTCATGACTTATGACTTTGGTGATTAACTAGTGTAACCCTAGTGTAACCTTAGAGATTACCTAACCTAGAGACTAACCATGACCATGTGAGCCTAGCCATAGGCTTAGAACATCAAATTAGTGATTTTAGCCAAAAGGGTATTTTGGTAATTTATTAGATTTTATTTGAGGTTATGTGATTTTAATATTATTTAATTGTTGTTAAGTACCATGATTAGTCCCTAACCTAGTTTAGCACTAATCTAGAGGTTAGCTACTAACCTAGAGGCTTGAGGATAGATATTAGTCTTTGATTAAAGTAGGATAAATATCTAGATATTTCTACATGTGATATTTTGCATGAATTACTCAAAATATCCAAACCTAGGCAAGAAGGTCCTTGCCTTCACCATGAAGGAAAGGCCAAGACACCCCCCTTTGCCATGGCCGGCCAAGACACCCCCCCTAGCCCTACAACATCCTATATTAACCCATTGTATTCATTCATGACCATTTTTACATGAATTAAATCCTACAAAATTTCCTTTTCTTCAAACCTTGATAACTTGATCATTTTTTACCCAAATCACCTCTAGTTTCTTGCATTGGACTCCCCTACACTAGAGGGTACTAGTTAGGGCCTGCTATCAAGGATTTGAGGGGCTTTGGGCATCACCAAGTGGAAGGACACCCCCCCTCATTGATTTTCCTTTGGAGATACACAAATAGGTAAATGCCCTCAAACCTAGTTAATACTCTATTTTTTCTTCATAAATGCATGCATATAGGACTACCATAACTGTGGGTCAAGTTTGGTAAAAATTAGAGTTGGTTTGGTGTCCGTATCGGACACGTATCCTAGCCTATAAACCCTTGTTTGATGAAATGCCACAAAGGAATTGTTTTTGTTAAAATGTAAAACAAATTACATTTCCTTGTAGCCCTAGACTAGTAGAATACAACCCAAGTGGACTGAGCAAGTTTTTGTGCTGTGTCCGTGTCCAAAATGGACACGAACCTACTGCACGAGCACGCGCGCGCATGCCCTGCTACCACACCCTTCGTGTTCACTGCACCGAGCACGTGGACACGCCAAAATTGGTAGACACGAGGGGACAATGTCTGCGAACATGCCCCCAAAATCTCACAACTTCTCGTGTCGTATCGAGTGAGAAATCTCACTCGCACTGGACACGTACTGCTGTGCACGCCAGCGTTTCAGTCGAAAATTCGACTTAGACACGGCCTTCGTGTCGCGTGGACACGAGTCGAGGACACCTCATGGTGACACGAGCGTGTAGCCCTTCAAGTGGCGAACACGAGGACACGACCACGAGATGTGTCGTGTCCTGTGTCACGAGCACGAGACGTGCAAACGCGTGCACGACACGGTCGAAACGTATGTATCAGTCGTGTTTTTCACGACTTATACGGGTTTCGTATCGTGTCCAGGAGTGTCGTGGACACGTGTCAGTGTGTCCATCGTGTAGCCCTATATGTGGGCTACACGTGTGCATGACCATGAGACGTGTCGTGTCACGTGGTGTGTCCACGAGCGTGAGGAACGCGTGCACGACGTTGTGTACGCGTGTGCGTATCAGGATTTACCCGATTGGGTTTTTGAGTGATTGGACACGTTATTTCGTGTCGTGGTGTCGTGTCAAGCCCCCTAGACACTAGAGGACACTTGGGGCATCACTTACCAACCTTTAGATTCGAGCCTTAGCTCGGTTTAGTATGTGTAATTGGGATTACCTACTTGTCGAGTCTACAGTGCATATTTTCCAGAATTTGGGATTTATTTCCAGTTTTCCAAAATAAAATTCAAAACTATTTTTATTATGATTTGTATATGTAGTTGTATATTTTTAGTATATAAATACGTAGTATATATGTATGTGAGTGTGTAGGTGAGATTTTAGGATGTATACATGTATATACATGTGTATATACATGTATGTATATATGTAGGTGTGTGTGTGTGCACTGTGTGGAGATTGGGGGCCGATTCCTGTTCCAGGAATTCTGGAACACCCCCCTCCCCTTTTCTGTGTGTCAGTGTCTCTCTCTCACTCTAATTCTCTCTCTCACTTCTCTCCCTATATATATATATATATATATATATATATATATATATATATATATATATATATATATATATATATATATATATATATATTATATATAAGTTTTGTGAATATATATATGTATATATATATATATATATATATATGATATATATTTTACTAGATTATATATAGTGTCATATATACATATGTGGGTTTGGTATTATATATAGTGTATTCACATATATTGATATGTATATTGTATTAGAATTACATATAGTGTCATTATATATATATGTGGGTGATTGTATTATATATATAGTTATGCATATATTGATATATATATATATATAGGTAGTAAATAGACATGGGTATATCTATATATATAGATATGTATATACATATGACTTCTAAATATAGGTTATATGGAAACCTAAGTCACTAGCCTATGGCCTAAGTGACTAGCCTATGGCATTGGGGCTAACACTAATTGACCTAATGACCAAAACCCTAACTAATTGATTATGTTTGACCATGGGTTATATAGATAGCCCTATGTAGATTAAGATATGTATGGGGTTAAGTGGAGTACTTAAGAGTTGTGTCATGATTTGGGTTAGCCTTATAGAGTTGACATATAGAGTGACCCTTGACCCAGGTAGTTGACCTTGTTTGACTAGAGTTGACCAAAGTCAACCTTAGGTCAAACCTTGGCCTAATTAACCTAGAATTGACTAGGACTAACTAAAATGACTTAGTGACTCAAGTATGATTAAACCTTAACTAGTTTGACATTGGTTGACCTAACTTTGACTAATTTGACCTAGTTTGACTTTTAGAGTTGACCAAGAGTTGACTTTTGACCAGATTGACCTAGAATCATGTAATATGCATTATATACTCTATTTTTACCATTGTGAATATATTGTGACCTGTTTTACTCTAAATAGGACTCTGTGACACCAGTTCGGACATCTATTCATATCAGTCATACAGGATGACAGGCGAGTACATTCTCTGATCATTTCATACTTGTTAGGATTTATATTCTTGCTCTAGATTACTTTACATGATGCTGTCACGTCATTATCACGGATTGTTACTATATGGATCTTGTCATGCGATGTTATCTTCCTCGGGGTGCATCAGATACAGTTGTCATGTGCTTTTCACGAACATATTGTATTTCATGTACACCGCTTTCATGTATACTCTTGTGCAATCTTGTACTCTCATGATCACGCGAGCAAACATGATAAAAATCTCTTGTACAAGGTAACGTAACTTGACTGGATCGTTGTGTATTGATTGGGGAGGGTGAGTAGGAAATAGTTATGTGATCAAAATCCCATCTTGTACAAATTCTTGTGAAATCTTGTATATGTCCTAAACCCGTTTATATAACCATCTCATGCTCTAAATCACAGGTTACCTACAGTTCTTACTTATCATATATATAGATATTTCCAGTTATCAAATCTCTCTCATTTTTATATATATTTCCTTACAGTCCATGTATCTTACTCTATGCATGCTTTACATTTCCCAACATGATATGAACTGTATGAGATGTATTGTGCTCGTTCCTGTCCTGACTGGACCTGTTAAAAATATTACAGATGATGATGGTGACTGCCCTACCTTCTATGGGACACATGAGGATGACCTTCAGGAGCCTGAGGAGCATCTAGCTCAGTAGAGGGTGCCTAGTCTAGTCTAGTATTTACAGTTTTTATTTTATATCGGACTGTTCTGATTGTTAGTTGTGACTTAGTTATATTTCAGGTCTTGTACTTATTTGTGTTGGACATCTACTTTGTGTGGTGTGATAACTCTATATATATTCAGTTCTTCCTTTCATCTGATTCCATATCATGTTCTATCTTTCCTAGACTTGTGTTTGAGATATAGAGTTGAGATGTTATGTTATACCTCCGTGCGGAGATGACAGGTTTATATATCTTGTTATTAGATGTTAGATGTTATAGATGACCTATACAGCGTTCTACCGCCGACACTGCGGCGTAGGCTGGACGTACCCACGTTTTTGTGCCCCTAATCAAGGTGCGGGTCGTGACAGTGACGCTGCATGACAACACAATATGTGGGCAGTTTGGCACGTACAATGTGGCTTCTCTGCGGGCACTACACGAGTTATGCATTTCCACACAGTAACTATTGGAGTAAAAATTGTGTTGCGTGGTTATTTGAGTTAATTTTGTATTGTAACCGTTCCTTATCTTTTGGTATTTGAACATAATGGTTAGTAATCGTCCCTTACCGGTGGAGATTGTATCCAGATTTTATATATATATATATATATATATATATATATATATATATATATATATATATATATATATATATATATATATATATATATATATATATATATATATATATATATTATATACCTAAGAGGGCTACGTGCGTGGTTTGCGGAGCGCTGGTGCCTGGCGATCTTGGTGGCGATGCTTGCTCCGGCGGGGGCTCCGCCCCCCCTGGCAATGGCCCGGCGACGGGGGCTTCTGGACATCTCGGTCGTCGAGTGGTGGTCGACGCCGTCCACGGGAGGGATCCGGCTGCGCAGTCTTGGCGGTTCCCTCGGCGTGATTACTCCGGCGGGGGGCTCCGTCACCCCTGAAAGCAGCTCGGCGGCGGGGGGATCCGTCCCCCTTGGCAGTAGCTCGGCGGCGGGGGGCTCCGGCCATCCTGGCCGGCTGGAGGCAGGTGAAGTCGATCTTAGGGGCGACCGGGCTGCGAAGCTTGGCGGTGATATCCTCGTCGGGGAGGTTGCTCCGGCGGGAGGAGCCATCCTTGCTGGTAATGGTTCGGCGGCGGAAAGTTCAGGCCCTCCTGGATCTCGAGTGACGGGCGGCACCGACATAGGAGGAGACTCGGTTGCGGGGGGAAATCCGTCTCTGTCCCTAACGGGTTTCCGGTACGTGACGATGTGGTGTTGCTGATGGATCCTCCGGCAGCGGTGAAGGCTCAGGCGAAGGTGGCAGGAGACCAGGCCCGGTCCTTCGCTGCGGTGGTGGGCGGACCCGCGTCGGCGGGTCGTTTGTCGAGGGTGGACTTCCGATCGGCCATTGTCTCCGATGGCCGGAAGGTGGTTGTCTTCTCTCAGTCGGATATGGAGGCCCTCACGGCGCCGTGTGGCCTGGACCTTATTGGCAAGTTTGCTCGGCGACGACTTCCGGTTGAGGCTATTAGGAAGGTTTTTGATTCACGGGGTTTCAGGGGGTTGATTGAAGTTAATGCCATCGATGATCGACACGTTCTCATACGGCCTCATGTCGAGAGTGACTTTCTCCGGCTTCGATCTAAGGACTGTTGGTTCGTTGGTAGGGTTCCGATGGTGATATTCAGGTCGTCGGTGGACTTTTTGCCGTTGAGAGAGGATCCTCGAGTTCCTATCTGGATGGCCTTCCCCGGGCTTCTCCACTGTATGTTTGATACCAATACGGTTCTTTCCATCGTATCTGGTCTCGGCACTCCACTCAGTACTGATCGGGCTACGGCGTCCTTCTCTAGGCCGGGGGTAGCCAGGGTTTTGGTTGAAGTGGACGTCAGCAAACCACTTTAACATGAGGTTTTCTTCCAGCTGCCTGATGGTGTCCGCTCGCAGCCTGTTGTTTATGAGCGGAGCCCTCTCTACTGCGTCTCTTGTGGCCATCATGGTCACGTTGAGAGTGCCTGTGGACGACCACAGGTGAAGCTTTCTGCTGATAGGTCGTCCATCCCCGACGACCCCCCTTCAGGCGCAGTACGTAAGGAGGACGGCCCGGTGGGTGGCCGTGGGATTAGCAGGGGCCGTCGGAGGAGACGATCAAGGCATGAGAAAGGGAAGGGGACACGGCAGGTATGGAGGCGTGTCGAGGGGCGTGATGATAGCACGGGGACCACGCATCCTGGATTACGCGGGAGAGATGATAATCACGCAAATTCTGTTCCGCCATCCTGGCACGTGGAGGAGTCATCTTCGGGCCAGCTGGCTTTATGGTCGGATGACGGGCGGCCCATGATGGAGGGACGTAGCGTTCCAGGCTCTAGTTTGGATGGGCAGATGGGCCCTGAGCGGGGTATCAGATCTATCGTGTTATCGGATCTTCCTATTATTATTCATAGCCAGCTGGGACAGGGAGTTATAGCGGCTGATTCTAACACTGAAGACCGTAGCTTGGTGGTGTGGGAGGAGGCCGGTCACGGTCTTTTATCCGATTAGGGTTCTGATCCATCTCCGGGGGATGATATGGTTTCATTGCCTGAGGTTAGACCTCCCACTTCATTCTCCGAGGGACGCGAAGAAGACTGGCAGATGGTTCCATTTAAGAAGGCGGCTGGTAGGCGGAGGAAGTCGATGGCACCTCAGTCGGATCGGCTTCTTCGATCTCATGCTTCCCGGGTTAGACGGGACCCCCAGAGGGTCCATGATTAAATTCCTTATTTGGAATGTTCGGGGGACGGCGAACAGAGCTACTTTATTCCGTCTCAGGTCCTTGTGTCGGACCAACTCTATTCAGGTTCTTGCCATTATCGAACCCAAGGTGATATCCTCTAAGCTTCTTTCTTATCAACTGAGGTTGGATTTTGATGATAGCTTTTGCAATGATAAGGGCAATATTTGGATTTTCTGTAAGTCGGGTCTTGGGATCAATTGTATTGACTCCTGTGACCAGGCTATCACGGTGCAGCTTTTTCTGAGTTGTTTTTCGGTTCCGGTGCGGTTGTCGATAGTTCATGGTGCAGGGACACGACAGGGGAGGAGGAGTCTGTGGAGGCACCTTCTGGACGTCCAAGCCAGGGATATTACCTTGCCCTGGGCGGTGGGCGGGGACTTCAATATTATTGCTTCTCCGGATGAGAAATTTGGAGGTCGACCCCCTGACACGAGGGCCATTGCGGACTTCCTCGACTTTTATTTGGCGGCCGGACTCTCCGATGTTGGTTTCAGAGGTAGCATCTATACTTGGGTGAACGGGAAGATGGGACTTGATCGGCAGGGATCCCGTCTTGATAGGCTACTCGTGACGGGTAGTTGGCTGGATGGAGTTCAGGTTTCTTGCGAGCATCTTAATCGGGCAGAATCTGATCATTCTCCTCTTTTGATATCCTGCCAGCCAGCTTCTTTCCCTTTGCGTAGAGGCTTCCGTTTCTTGACTTTTGGACTTCTCATCCGGATTTTCTTACGATTGTGGCTCGGGCGTGGAATTCATGCTGGCATTATGATGCGCTGGAGTGGTTGGACATGCGCTTGAGGACAACGGGGCATGTTCTGGCTGGTTGGAGCATAGCTACTTTCGGAGACGTTTTCCAGGAGGTTCGTCAGGCCGAGGACGCTGCCTTGGCGGCGGAGCAGGATTATGAGCTCCATCCTTCGGAGAGGGGGAGGGCTTCCTGGATGGAGGTCGTTGCCAGATTGAAGCAAAAGGTTCTGGTTGAGGAGTCTTTCTGGAAACAAAAAGCAAGATTGAGATGGGATCTGGAAGGAGATAAGAATACTCGCTTTTTTCATGAGTGCACTAGGAGCAGGCAAAGAAAGGCGGGTATTTAGAAAATTATTCGGGCTGATGGATCAGAAACGGGGTCTACTGCGGAGGTAGCGACGGAGGCGGCTTTATTCTTCTCCAAGCTGTTTAGAGCTGAGCCTATTTTAGATGAGGACGCCTTCCTTGATGTCATCCCTAGCATTATTTCTATGGAGGACAATTCTGATCTTGTTCGTTGCCCTGATAGAGCGGAGTTGTTGGAGATTGTTCGGGGTATGGATCCGGCTAGTGGCGCCGGACCGGATGGCTTTTCTGGGAGATTCTTCTCAGTTTGTTGGGACATTATTGCTGCTGACGTGGAGGAAGCAGTTGGTTCATTTTTCTTGGGTGCACGCCTTCCGATATCCGTTTCGGATACCTTCTTATTTCTTATTCCTAAAGTCGAGCACCCGAGGAACCTTTCTGATTTCCGCCCTATTAGCCTTTGCAATTTCTGTAACAAAATTATTTCCAAGATTATTGCTTGCAGGTTGCGGGAATATCTTTCCAAAATTATTTCTCCAGAGCAAAGTGCTTTTGTTAAGGGGAGAGAGATTGTGGACAACATCATTATTGCTCAGGATATGGTGGCTTCTATGAGGGAACCCAACCATGGTGGAAATGTTGCTATTAAGCTGGACATGCAGAAGGCCTATGACAGAGTCAATTGGCATTTCCTCATGCGGGTTCTTCGGAGATTTGGTTTTAATGAGGTCTTCTGTGACATTATCTATCGTCTCCTGGCGGATACCCGGTATGCGGTTCTAATTAATGGCGCTCCTACTGCTTTTTTCTCGACGTCTAGAGGGATTCGGCAGGGGGACCCTTTCTCTCCGGCTCTCTTCATTATTGCTGCGGAGGTACTCTCTCAGAACCTCAAGCTTCTTCAAGACACAGATAGGAGATCTTCATTTCACACTCCGATTGGGGGACCGCGTATCTCGCACTTGGCGTATGCGGATGATGTTCTTATTTTCACTTCGGGGGATATTGCTGGATTGCGTGCTCTCCAGCAAGTATTGCATAGCTATGAGGCGGTTTCTGGACAGAAGATTAATTATTCCAAATTAGCCTTTTATACTGCGACACCATTGGGTGAGGATCGTGCTCGGACTATTTCTACTCTCTTCGGATTTAGTACCGGTACTTTGCCGTTTTCTTATTTGGGTTGCCCGTTAACATGTGGGAGAAAGAATGCAGGGATGTTTAGTTATTTGCTGGATAAAATCCGTTCGAAGCTGACGGGTTGGCAGAACAAGATTCTTTCCCCTGGGGGTAAGTTGGTACTTATTAAGAATATACTTTCATCTATCCCTATGTATACATTGGCTGCATGTTGTCCTCTTCGAGCCGTTCTCAGGTTGATTGGGAGGATGTTTGCGGCTTTCTTCTGGGGTAGCAAGGATGGGGTGGCTAAGAGGAGTTGGCTGGCGTGTCGATTCGTTACTAGGACTAAGTCCGAAGGAGGCCTCGGGATCAGGTGCCTGAATGATATTATGGATGCTTTTTCTATAAAGCTTTGGTGGAAGTTGAGGCATGGGAAGGGCCTTTGGGTGGAGCTTCTTAAATCAAAATATTTTCGTAAGCGGCATCCATGTGAAGCGTTTATGACTTCCAAGGGATCTCATATTTGGCGACGGATTTTGCGGAGGAGGAAATTGGCGGAGCCGTATATCTCGTTTAGTCTTGGGCGTGGTGAGGGATCAGCAAGGTGTGAAGCTTGGATTCCGAGGGGTCCTCGGTTGGATAGTATTGCTATTTCATCGGCTGAGGGAGTGACTTCGGGAACCAGGCGCGAAACGGGGATACGGACTAGGGTGCGGAGTCGAACACAGGTGAGGGAGTCTGATTCGATGGTTGCACAGCGCTTGGGCACTGAGGAGCTTCGGAGGTCGGCTATATTGGCTGGGAGAAGGGTGGTTCTTCTCCAACGTACAGTGACTGTTCGGGCTCTTTCGGATAGGGGTAGAAAGATCAGAGATTCTAGGGCGAGGAATTCTGATAATGGTGGTCCGCTTATCCGATCTTTTTGGACAACCACTGGATGGGATCTGTCTTTGTTTTTGGAGCAGTTTGGAGTAGAGGCAGCGGGGCGGCTCAGAGAGGCGAATTTGACTTGTACTTCGGCTCCTGATTCATTGGTTTGGGGTGAGCGGAAAGGCTCTTTCTCGATGGCTGCGGCTTGGAGATGTTGTCGGATCTCTCACCCTACATCATCATTTTTTTCTAATATATGGGGCAAGTGTATTCCGACGAAGTGGAGCATTCTGATGTGGCGGGTCTGTCACAACCGGCTTCCTACTGATGACATGATTCAGAAGATTGGCTTCCATCTGGCTTCCAGGTGTCATTGCTGTCAGGATGGGCATGGGGAGACCCTTCAGCATATATTTTTCCACGGGGACCTTGCTATGACGGTTTGGTCTACTTTCTGGGGTTTCTTCAAGGCTCGGATGTATAGTGACTTTCTAGTCTTTCTTCAAAGGTGGTGGCGGGGTCAGGGTAGTCATCATCGGAGATCTTTGGCTGGTGCTATCATTTGGGTGCTTTGGAAGAACAGGAATAAGCATCGGTACGAGGGGCGTGGTGCTGGGTCGGTCTTTTTGGTTCGGGAGGTGAAGCGACAGTTTCGGAAGTCGCTTTCGAATTGTCGTCATCTTCCGACTATTCCTCATTGGGCTTCAGAGTAGAGTTTTTTCTGTATTTTCTTTCTTTGTTTATGTTACCATGATGTCGGATGTACTCATTACCCTCTTTTTTCAATAAAGGTAACAGTTTCCAAATATATATATATATATATATATATATATATATATATATATATATATATATATATATATATATATATATTCTTTTCTCTTCTCTCCAAGGAAGAAGAGATAGAAAATATATCTCTATGGGAGGAGAGTTGGCAGCAGCAGCAACATATCCACGATGAGCCGTTCTTTCATTCAGTTTGTGCAATCCGAGATCCGCAGTGAGGGTGACAAGAAACGTTCCAGAAGTTCTATTTCGAACTTGTTGTTTCCTGAAAGATTTCGAACTTGTTGTTTCCTAGAAGAAGATTGACATAAAGGGTTATTGATTCGGTTCAGTTCATGTTTGAATTTCTTTTATGTAATTTGGTTTTACAAAAAAAATCGTTCAATTCAACCGAATGCTCCCTCCTATATTAAAGAGTTTTCAATGAATTAAGAGTTTCATGTGCCTTAACCCTTAAAATAATATTTACTCACCTAAAATTAGACTTGTCAATGGATAAAAATTTGAAACCAATTCGATTCTGTATTCGAACTTTTGGATATTATTCAAAATTTTGAATATCGGATTCGGATATCCAATTTTTTTTGAATATTCTCTTTATTCGGATACGAATTCGGATATTAAGTTATTCGTATTCGTTAATATATGATCCGACTTTCAATTATAAATTTCAGATATCGAAGATAGTATAATGTATATGTAATATATATATATATATTAATTACTAGAGAAGATTAAATGATTTTATTCTCAACCGAGTTCTACATAATTCAATTTATTTATTACTTTTCTACCTCTATATTTTAATATAATGTATATATAATAGTAATATATATTAGTTATAATTTACAACAGAAGATTAAAGGGCTCAAATATGTAGAACAATATATATATATATATATATATATATATATATATATATATATATATATATATATATATATATATATATATATATATATATATATATATATATATATATATATGGCCGGCTCAAATTGAGCATTCTTGAAAATTTCAACAAAAGATGAAAGAGCTCAAATAGAGCAATATGTAGAGCAAGTCAGTTGAGCATTTATGGAATTTTTAACAGAAGACAAAAGGACTCAAATAGAGCAACTGATTTTGTTTTCGGATATTCGGATAATAACTAAATTTTTAATATTTTGGATATTCGAATTATTTAGCTGATCGAATCGGGTATTATCCGATATTCGCTGAAGTAGACGGATACGAATCGAATTCGAATATTAAAAGAAGGATACGGATATTATCCTATCCGTACCGATAAGCATCCGTTGGCACCCTTATCTAAAATATGGCTAAAATATGAGTGGTGTAGGGATCAAACTCACCACTCTCCTTCATGAAATCCACACTACTCTAGTAACCACAATCAAAGAAGGTTTTATACTCTTGGCCTTTTGTTATCAGTGACATGCAGTACTACGATTTTTGAACAAAAATTGTACGGTAAGCATTAAAGTTTTAATTTATTATGTAAAAGGAACTAAGTTTCCAAAAATTGCATTGGCAGCATCATTACGCCCCAAAAAAGGGCATTTAAATTTTTACACCCTAGATTTGGGCGTTAGATAATGTAAGTTTAGAATTATGTTTACGTTAGTTATTTAGTTAGAATACGTTTAAGTTTAGTTAGAATTATGTTTAGCTTTAAGGGGGGAAGAAAATTGTCGCCCAACATTAGGGCTTTTTTTTTATCTGGCACCCCATTTTTGGGCATTTTTTTATTCATATTTTTTTTACCGCCAACATACTAATTTTTACAACGGCTATGCAACGTATATATTTTTACAATGTATATATTATACAACGGCTATTTCCAATGGCTAATTTTTACATATTGTATATATATATATATATATATATATATATTACCCACACTACTCAAATTCTTCCATTCATTCCAAAAAATTCAGAGAACTCCCCCATTCATCCAAACTTCAACTCCAGAAATTCCAGAAGAGAAATTACTCCTCTGCTATAGGTTCTTCCACATTCTAGTGAAGCTTTCACGAAGAATCCTTGGAAAGAAGTTCTAATTTTTAAATTTTTATTCATGGATCAAGTGTTAACATTGATTTGCTACCATGGAGGTACACTTAGTGGACTATCTTATGAAGGATATACAACTAATCTAATTTCTACCTAGCGGAATATCTCCTTAGAAAATATACGTAATATTATCGTAGAACGTTTTTCTACTACATATGAATTCGTAATAAGATATATTTTTTTACCGATACATTTTTAGTAATAGACAGTGAAGAAGCATGAAACTTTTTATTCAGAACAATTTAGGTGCATCTTGTATAAAGATTTATATTAATCAAGCATTAACAAATATTAGCAGAAATGTTATTTCTACTAGTCAACATGTTTATAATAGCCAAAAAAATTATGTTGGTCCTAGCACTTCATACCAAATAAATTTATTTGAAGAGAACGTTGATGAAGTTGATAATGACGACTTAGTCTGAGATTTAGACTATTATTTAGACAATAATGATGATAATTAAATGGTAGCACCCCTGAGTTATTTGTTAGAAAAGAATTCACTTCACCTTATGTATTTGTTCAAAATTTTATTAGTGATATAGCAATTCTTCATAATTTTAGTTGTAGAGCTAAAAATAACTATTCTCAAAGAATTGTATATATTTGTGACTCCCCAAATTGTAGTTGGAGAGTGTAGTTGGTAACGGGACAATCTTTGAGATTCGTACATTTGAATCTCGACATTCGTGTACTGGTGTATTACCAAGAGGACATCATCGACACGCTACTGCTGCGTGGATTAGTGAAAAAATAATGGGTAAAATTAGAGATAACCACTCATATAGTGCATCCCATATTGTAAAAGATATACTTAGAGATTATCGAGTACATATTACGTATTCTAAAGCTTGGAGAGCCAAAGATCTTGCATTATCTGAAATCAACGGAAGTTATATTGATGCATATGGTAATCTTGAAAAATATTGCTTTACAATTGTGGAAACAAATTCTGGTAGCAAATATTTTTTAAAGACCGTAGAAAATAATGTCTTTCAAAAAATATTTATTTATTTTAAGGCATGTATGGATAGTTTTTTAAGTGGTTGTTTACCTATAATTAGTATTGATGCAACTTTTTTGATATCTAGATATCAAGGTAATTTATTTGTGGCCTGTGCACATGATCCTGACTACCAATTATATCATATTGCTTATTGTATTGCTGAAAATGAAATACCGAATCATGGACATGGTTTTTAAAAAATTTGAAATTTTCCTTTGAAAGTTTCTTTGACCGGTGGGATAATATTTCATTCATATCAGATAAGCAAAAAGGGTTAATTCGTGCGATGTGTGATTCTTTTTCTAACTCTCCACATTCTTTTTGCATTCAGCATTTTAAACAAAATATGAAAAGCCAATGCAGTAGTAAACCCAAATATCTAGAATGGTTAGATAAACTTGCTCGATTTTATAATGTTGTGGGTGCAACAGAATGGTTTGAAAGAATTAAATCGGCAGATATTCGTGTTTTTAATTGGATTGTTGGTACCAGTGATAAAAATTGTAATTTCTCACATTGGATAACAGCTTATGCACCCTGTTCTAGACTCGATATTAACACATCCAACATTGCAGAGTATTTTAATAACTGGATTAAGAATTTACGTGATAAACCAATAACAATATTGCTTGATAGTATTAGAGCCAAAATCATAACAATTCATGAAAAGCATCGACAAAATGCTGAAAATATGGACAGAAACTTTTGTCAAAGGATGCTTAAGACTATGGCTCGCCTCAAAAGAGAGAGAGAGACATCATTTTCAAATGTTGCGTATTGAAGGTTATTTATTTAAAATATTTGATCATGAAACAAGTAGATGTTATGTGGTACATTTAGAAAATAGAATATGTACATGTTTTCGTTGGCAACACACTCTTTTACCATGTGTACATGCTTATTTTGCATGTGAACTACTAACTTACAAATTGAAAGTTATTATCCTGCTCAATTTTTTATTGAAACACTTAAAAGTGTTTATGCGAACCAATTCCATCTCCATACACTCCTCAAGGTGAATTGGTAAGAGGTGAAATTGGAGTACCAAAAGTTGGACATAGAGCCGACAGACCTAAAAAGAATCATTTTATGACAAGGGAGCTGCCGACAAGAGATATCCATTGCAGCAATTGTAATGGACTTGGACACAACAGGAGAAATTGTACAAGACAACTGACACAGTAAACGTTATTGTATTTTTTAAATGTGTAATTTTTTTGTTATCTTGTAATTTTTGAAATTTATAAAGAGAAATAAAAAAAATTGTTATATAGTCCAAAGCAGATGTTGATAGTTAACATGTCCAAAGTAGATGCTGATACAAGTCATAAATAAAATTTATACATAATGCCTGCAGATGTTGATAGTTAACATGGACTTTAATCATTCACCTCTATTCATTCTATCATAATGCCTACGGGGAACTAGCCTAAGACCTAGTCGCATTCTCCTAGCTGTCGTTTCCTCTGGTGTCTCCCCCGGCAATGGCTGGAAGTCATAATCTTCATACTGGGGTGTCTGAGTAGATGGATAAGGTTAGGGTGTGCCAAATAATGAAACACCAGCGTTGTGCATATAAGAATCCCAGTCAAAGTCACTTGAAGATACTATGAACCACCAGGTTGTGATGTGCCCTCGCCCGGCTCTTGATTTATATGTGATCCAACATAATATGATGTATCTTGTGACCCACTAGATTGTGATGTGCCATCATCCGTCTGTCGATGGTGTGTCCTATGGGGTTGTGCATGTCTGTGCCTGACAATGCCTACAATATGATCCTGAGGGATTGCCAATGGTAGCGCTGGGGGCCTGTGGAGTTGGATGAGATATTGTGTAGATACGTCTATCAAATCACGTGGATCTACACTTGGGTCCTCGGATATCTCTTCCCAATTTTGCAGCTGAAATTATATTCATACTCAGTGAGATGCGTATAGATCATGATCATAGTGTATTTAAATAAAATTTAGACACATACCAATACATTTACTTGTCTATCCCCACACGCAAACTAGTATCATCCAGAGCTCGATGAGGGAACCGGCGCTATTCAAATTGATAGCGTCGGTTTTGGACGCGAGGAGTCCCGTACCAAAGTACAAATGATTCACTACCTTGCACTGCAAGTTTAAACATAAATCAATTGTAGCATGACAAATATTAAAAATTTATTGTAGGTTGACGGGTTTATTCTGAGAATAACTTACAATCAAGTATCGATGTCATCGGTTCACACAAATGTTCCATCCCGTATGTCTCAAACCTGTTCTCCCAACCTGGAAGATGTGAGCGAGCCAGCGATGCGACTGACCCTTTGCTCCGACTAGCAGGCAAAGGGTCTTGAGGTATGAATTATTTCATCCCGAACTGTCGCATGACACGATTAGCCGGATGAAACATGATATGGGAATGGTAGATGATGTAGTAAATATGCATACTACCTTCAAGTGCACCATCAATCACATACCGAGGTACACTAACTGGTTTCCATTCAACCTATGTGATGTTTAAGTAGTGTGACAAAATATTTAAATATTTAAGTGTGACAAAGTAGTCTATCCAATAGGCTCAGTTAACCTCATTTGCAGACATTGTGTCAAATAGATGACGATAAATTGAGACCACTTTATAAAGCCCGTGAGATGTATCTACATCTTCCGAATTCTATCTCACTTCTGCTGGCATGACCCGCTCATCTGCACTGTATCGGGTAAGTGGGCTACCGATAGAAAAATATTCGTATGACCATAGCTGCAGATTAATAGACAATAAAATGATATTAATTGTCTAACTTTATATAACCATATATGAAGAAAATTCATTTCAATTATACATGTATAAGTGTAATACATCAACATATATTTGTGTGTACAACACCTTCTGAACCAATAGTAACAAAACTAGTCATCAAATAATAGACATGGGCTAACACTGCGACACCCTATGCATGCTTTGTGAAGGTGTCCAAGTCTTCAAAAAATGGCAGGAGATTTGCAGTAACCTTATTTTCCGTCGCGTTGGGAAATAACAATGCACTGCACAGGCTTAGTAAATAAGCCCTAGTGCAACATATGAGTGAAAACATAAAGAATATTAAAAATATATTAAATAGTACAATAATTAAAACTATATGACGTACCCATTTCTCATCTACAGGAACTGGTGTATTTTCAATGCGATGAACATGCATAAAATTTGTTTGAAGCCAAGTCATTTTGATATCGGAACTAGTACCTTAATTCGGTTCCAGCTCCACACTAAGGTATATTCTGATAAGATCTCCAACATTTCTCCCCTCTTCAAAATATATAGGGATACCAGTGATAGGTAACCCTAAAATCATGGCCACATCAGCCAGAGTGATCGATATTTCACCAAAGAAAAGCTTAAATGTGTTGCATCCTGGCCACCTGTTAGGGTTATATACTAAAAGCATCACCTTTGTATTAACTTTATTTCCTAAATTTTTGAATAAGAATCATATGGACAAATGTTTGCATATTGTATTTGTTGCAAGTGTTAATGCAAGTGTCTGATATTCTATATCATAGATAATATGGTGTGTGGTGTCACACAGAAGATCATATTAGCAGTTCTCTATGGAATATATAAATAGTTCACAACCTAGATGGACTTGGACAATCCATTGAAAAGATTGTATTGTAATCTGGTATTAGTCTATCTTTACTATAGGTTTACACTAGTACAGTTTGTGTGTATTGAACAGGACCATTTGAGGTTATTCTCTTTGTACTGACTACATAAGAGAACAAATACCTCTGTTATTATGGATGCTTGTGCTCTTAATCCGGATATAATAACAGATATGTATATGCAGCGTGCATTACTTTGACTCATAAAAGAGTGAGATTCATTATGGGTCAACAACCTCTATGAATTGGATAATAACATTGTATGTATGATGTGTTGTTGATTATAAAATGAATCCATGCCCCGATACGTCGGGTTGATGATGTCCCCTTAAGGAGCTCATAAGAATTGTCATGTAAATCCTGCAGGTGGATTATATCCGACATGACAAATAAAGTTGAGTGGTACTACTTAAGGATAAAAGATGTCGATCAATATAGTTGTCAGTAACTTAATTTGATCGATAGGCATTCGATATCTTAACATGGGGAGCCAAACGAGCATATAATAAAAGGAGCCCACAATCATAATTTGAGATTAGGAAGGTAGTGCAACAATAGCTCATTAGTGGACCGAGCTACTGTTAATGGTCCTGGGTTGTGTGTTCGGGCTGAACACGGGATACCCAGATCCGTTAGGAGACCTAACCCTAATTTTTTCTCATGGTCCCTGCCGTAGCCTTATATATATCCTCTATTCTCTGGCTATCATATAATTATTAGAAATAAGAAGCTTTTTCTCTAAATTCGTGATTCAAATAAGGAGAGAAAGGGAGGTTGCCAAGGAGAAGAAAAGGTTGGAAGATCGTCGTCCACACGACGTCTAACCCGAGGAAGGAATACGTGCAGAAGATCTTGGGGTCGTGACTGCTCGAGATTACTAGGAACTGCTGTCTTCTTCCTGCTGCAGATATAATTTGTGAACCCTAGTTTCTGCCTATGAAGGGTTAGAACACGTTTATATCTGTTTAACTTTCTATCGATCAATACGCACACCAAACTAGGGTCTTAGGAATCTCTAGTTCCATCACCACCATCACTCTATCAAACTCCACAACAGATCTCTATCGTGACGCCTTAAATGAATAGCGTCAACATATGAAAAATCAAAAGATCCAACAAGTTCCTTTTGGCGAGTTGTGAGATGCCATCCGTGATGTCAGTCTCCATGCTCACGTAATTTTACCGTCGGATAATCATATAACTAAATAATGTCTCAAATTTGTTAGTGCATATCATTATCAATTATAATAATGATAATTCACTTTAACTAAAAATATTTGTCCGTCGAATACCAGTTTCAAAACGTGAGAGCCTCGCTCTTGGATAATAGCCTGTGTAGTAGGTCCACCTGGTATTCAATCGTCATTTCGAACATCCATCTATAAATAAAAAATAGTATACATTAATTTTACCAATATTTAAAGACTTAAAATATACATGAATTGTCAAGTAAAGTCTACACCCTTCTTTAAGGTGTAATTTTTTTTTCCAGAATCTTTGAAACAACACTGAAGAAACTACTTAGCTATTGGCTATACTTAATAGTTTCACTAAAAAAAATTCAAAATTATACTTATTTGATATAGTAGGTTGTTCTTCTCCTTCTGTCTCCTGCTACTTTCTTCCTTTATACCTTTTTTCTTCCGCTTCTCTTTTCTTGCTCCGACAAGCAGTGTTCTTCTCTTGCGCAATGCTCTTCTCTTCTCTTCATACCAGTATATAAGCATACTTTCGATCAACAATATAATCCAAAACCTTCAATCAATTTGGTTCGGTCAAAAGCAGCCTCAAAAGAAGTAAAAGTAGCAGCCTTAAACACAGCGCTCGCTGCATGAAAAGAAGAGGGAAGAGCCACGTGGCAGCAGCGAAGCAACACGCGGCAACAGCGGAGCAACACGCAGCAGGACGCGGTAAATAATTCTTTTTTAAAATGTCCATCTTTGAGACGTCAGAAAAAAAACGTCCTATTTTGGGGCGTCAAAAAAAAGTCCTAGTTTGAGGTGTTCAAATTTATTTCATATTTTATTGGTCGTGGTTATTGGGGAGAGGAATTTGGGACATGGTTAAGAAATTTGATTATCTTAACTAACCGGCTCATAGTTTTGACACCCGAATTTAAGACATTTAACTTTTTACGTCCTATTTTGGAGCACAATAATGTCTTTCTTACAATTTTTTTAAACTTTATTTCTTTTATACGATTTTTTGAAACTTCTATACTTCTCGTGCAATTTTCCCATTTTTTAAACTGAGTAGCCTGTGAATCTGATTGAGAAAGGTCAGTCATCCTTGTCCAGAAACTATATACTATGGAGGGATTGGGGTGACCCACATCCAAGCTGTCACCCGCTCTTTACGGAGAAAGGTGACAGCAAGAACAAAACTACAAATTAAATTAAGGGATAATTTAGCAAATACCCCCATTCCAAATGTTAAAACTAGCATATACCCCCACTATTTATTTTATTTAGCAAATACCCCCACTCCTATGTAAAAGAGTGGGGGTATATCTTAAATTTTTATTATTTTATATCAAAAATGGGGGTATTTGTTAGATAAATAAAATAGTGGGGGTATATGCTAATTTCAACATTTAGAATGGGGGCATTTGCTAAATTATCCCTTAAATTAATAGAGTATGCATCTATGAATGAATGTAGGAGGTTGAGAAAAGTCTGTCAGTCTTTACCGATACCATGCATGTTAACTCTTATTATATGTACTTAGATAAAAAAAAGTATTATTAAAAAATTTAAGGGATATTTAATTTTAGAATCGCACATATATATTGATATTAAGGTTTGGATTTTGACCGAAGTTAAAGTTTGAATTTCGAAATCAGTGTTCACGTAGGCTAATGAACAGTACATTCGAAACCAAAATTCTAACATCAGTCAATTTCGCAATCCAAATCCGAATATCCATATATATATGTAACCCCCTAAAACTAAATAACCCAAAAATTAAATTAAAAATTATATTATATTAAAATAAATTTTATATAATTTTAGGCTAAATTGTAACTTGATACCCTCAACTATCATTGTTTTTCAACTTGATACCCTCAACTTTTCTAGGTACTAACTTAATACCATAGTTTAACTTATATTTCTAACTTGATACTCAATTTTTCTTTTATTCCTAAACTACCTTCCCCCGGCTGCTACTTTCTCCACCCCACCGGCGGCCATCCCCCCCCCCCCCCCCCTCCGGCGACAACCCCCTACCCGCCTCCGGTCCCGACGACCCACCCTACCCGTCCCAAGCCTGCGCTTTCGCTCGCATGCACCCCCGTGCGCTGTCCCAAGATGCCCATCGCGCCCCGCGCACTGCCCCACGCCCGCTCGCGCGCTACCCAGCTCGCCGCGCCCCCGAGCGTCCCCGCGCCCACCTGCTGCCACCCTTAGCCGGAGAGAGAGGGATGTGGGGAGGGGGGGGGGGTGGTTGGGAGGAGAAGAGAAGAGACAATTTTGTCCAATTTTTTTTTTCAGGGTATCAAGTTGAAAAACAGTGATAGTTGAGGATATCAAGTTACAATTTAGCCTATATTTTAATTAAAATTTGTTATATGTATGTTTTTAGTTCTTTAAATATATATGTAGATAGCACGATGTAGTTAGTTTAAATATAATTTTTAATATTAAATATATTTTAATTTGAATTTATTATAGATATATTTATAGGATTTTAGATATATATTCATGTATTTAGAATAATTAAAAAAAAATGAGAGACATACATACTTAGAAGTTTTTAGATATTTTTTTAATTACGTGAGGATATGCTACTTAGACGACTCATTTTGAACTCTTTTTAAGCATCTTTATAATAATAAATATAAAGACAAGACTTCTACCAAAATAATCAAAAAAGAGGGGAAGGACTCTTACTAACACTAGTAATGTGCACGTGGAAATGCACGTGCGAAAAAAATATTACAAAAATAAATATAATTTTTTTATAAAAAATTATCAAATCTAAGATTTGAACTCAATCAAACAAGAAAAATATTTTATACCTTAACCACTTGAGCTGGACTATTTAGTTATAAACATATCATATTAGATAGTTAAATACTTAGTTATTTTAAAAAATAATAATTAATAGAGTATTTAGGTATTTATTTAGTTATTTATTATTATTTTTTAAATTTATTTAAATGGTTGATGATATTCACACGGCTTAGACGGCTCACTTTTGAGCCGTTTTAAAGCATCTTTATATAGTAGAAAATTAGTAATAATTTTTTTTTGTAATGAGATATATATGGAGAAATAATACTTTAGTGTAAATCAGCTTTTAAAATTTATAGCATTGGCAGGGACAGTCTTGGAGTAAGTCCAACAAAACTTCGTACTTGAGCGATCTCTCACTGCTTAGGACAACCCCTTAAGTTCAACATGACCTGCAAGAGGTCGGGGTTGTGGGTGACCCTCCAGGAAATAAAGAAGCGCCTCACAAGAGGTCGGATTAAGGGACAACCAAAATTAGTTCCGGTTAGGACAACCCAATCTTCTGGACGGCCTTGAGCACTAGGATCTGCTTGTCAATAGTAATTTCTATCGATTTTGTAGGATTTTTAAGTTGGTCATTTATGAAGTGTGTAAAAAATAATCGGTTTGGTAAATTTTTCTAAGCCACTAATTTGTTCAGATCAAAAATCTTCCAAAACTAGTGTAGTAGAATTTTTAGTGTCTTTATAAACACTCAAGATTAGTGGATTTTGAAAGTTTCTATTATTTTCTTCCAATTATATCCTCATAAAAAAATTTAATTACAAATACTACCTAAAATAGTCTAATACTATATTTTCTATTTCTAATATATTAATTATAATTACAAAAACATAATTATCACCTCTCATCATAATTCTTGTGCCACAATTTGGGTCCTTTCTAACATTCTAAGGGCTCGTTTGGATCAAGTTTTTGGATTTCTAGGAATAGATTTTCAATTCCTTTCCCATGGGAAAGGAATTCAACATTTCCATACCCATGTTTGGTTAGGTTGGAAATAGGTAGTTCAAAATTTAAAAAATATTATTTTCATGTTTGGTTCACACATGGATAGGAATCTTAATTTATTTAGTTTTATTTTAATACTCTTTCACTAATTTCATGATGTCAGATGTTTGGGATGAGAGTTGAAAATCTGAAAATAAAGCGAGGGTATAACAGTCCAAACAAAATAGTCAAACATCATTCCTAGGAAAGCAAATCTATTCCCAAAGGAGGGCTTGGGAATAGCTTTCCCACATCCATGGGAATAGCTTTCCCACCTAACCCCCTCATATTTCCTCCTCATTTGCAATCCTAAACTTACCAAACATAGGTAAGAAATTCAAATCTCATTCCCAAGTTTCAAAAACTTGAACCAAACGCCCCCTAAGGGACTTATATAAATACTACAAATAAAACTTTTATAAAAAACAAATTCTAAAAATTTGCTTCTTTTTTGGACATTTTAAGCGTAGATATTTAAGGAGGTAAAAAAAAATTTTGGGATCTTCCTATTTTTTTAGACATGTTCGAGCAACTAATTTTGTAAATTCTCACAAACATGACCGACTGACTGACTACAGTAATTGCAAAGGCCGACATGATTTTCCTATTGTTAATTTGGAACAGAACAATTTTGAAGCAAGAGAGGGCAACAAAAGAAAACGATTAATGCGTGTGCAGGAGTAGTAAATGTATAGAAAAACGGACGAGACAGAAGAGCAGTCGACCATCAAATCCCTAGCCAGCTAGGGACGAAAGCAGGTTAAGGAAGGAGAAGTATAGATTCCTTGCTTGCTTGCTTCCTTCCAATAACCAACATTTGAGGAACAATAAAAACTAATTCCCAGCCCACCTAACTATTTATTTATTTATTTATTTTAATTAACTAACTACGACCAAACAATATTAATATTAATTCATCGATTAAAGAAAAACAAAAACGTAGGCTACTCCAATTCAAACACTTCCATAGTTTCATCATCCACCGTCATCTTTTCCAATTTAAGAGACAGAGACCATCTCCAATGGTGATTTCTAAAATTGAGTTCTTATCCTACTTGGCATTGTACTTTAAGAAAAATTCTATCCTAGTTGAAAGAATTTTTACATAGAAATTGTATACATACAAAAATACTCTCCAATGGTTCTCCATTTCTATCTTATGTGTCACATAGTAAAAGGACCAATTTAATGGTGTGGGGCTCAATAATAATTGTCATGAGAGAGAGAAAATTTTTTATGAGAGTTTCTACATGTATAAATTCTTCTAAAAAGTTTTCATCCTACATCATTGCCACTAGGATAGAAATCACTATTGGAAGAAGTTTTTTCTAAAATAAACTTTTTCCATAGAAATAGAAATAGGGAAGATAAGAGCATCTCCAACCCTATTGTCTTGTTTTGTGTTGTGAATCCTATGTGGCATGAGGGACAAGACAATGTCTTGTATATGTGGCAAGGTTATATTCACAAATGACAATGGGTTTAAAAAGTCATCTCCAATGCAAAATTATTGAGAAGACAATACAAATAATTTTTTACAACTTCCAAGACAATTTTTACTCTTCTACTTCTTTTTTATAAATATTTTTATTCACAAATGATGATGTGGACATAAAGACATTGTGAAGTGCATTGTCTAGATCTAGACAACCAACTTCACATTATCTTTGCCATGTCATTGCCATGTCAACTCCACACTTTATTTCACATTTGCATTGGAGAAGTACTTTTGAAAAAAATGGTTGTCATTCCTATGTGGCAACCATTTTTTTCAAACTCACAATAGGGTTGGAGATGCTCTAAAAACTCCCATTGGAGATGGTCTTACTAGTCTTCCACGAAACCCGCACCTACTTCTGTCTGACTGACATGTGGGCCAAGTGACAAGATCGGTCTTTCGATGCATTCACACGAGTCGTACTCAAATAAAATTAAAATAAAATAAAATAAATGAAGACTAAAACTAACAATCTGACCAAGTAAGTAAAGACAATCTTAAAAGGTTAGACAATAACATTTCAGTTCAAACACTCCAAAATACTATATATAGCTCTTTGCCAAGAGGGTAAAGCCAAGTGTAGCGTGCGTAGCCCTCTAACTTTGTCCCACTTGTCAGGCATGAAAAAACACTTGACACGTTCATATGTTTTTTGTCCATGGAGGTGGAGGTGGAGGTGGAGGTGGATTTAGATTCCATAACTCCAATATCTCGTAATGTCTTCAGATTAAGTAGATATCTTAATATCTCTCTCACTCTTGAAATTACGCGACATCACTGTTATCAGTATTTGACAATATTAATTCAATATGTGCATAAAGTTTTATCATCAGTCATGATCCATCTGTATATTATAACTTCTTAAAAAGGACTGATGTTTTAAAAATCGGACCGATGATCGAACTGAATTTTTTTGGTATAAGTCAGACCCAGGTTCAACAGGAATTCAAATAGATATTGTTTGGTTTGGTTCAAATAGGATATCCATATTTACTTCCAAGTTTGGTTTGGTTCTTAGTATGTTTGTTTGGTTTAATTATACAACTATAAAGTCTATCAAAACAAACCAATAATCAAATGGTTCAAATTTCACATGATATTTTTTTTTGAAATTAAAAAAGAAACCAAAATTGATATGTTCAATTGTGAACAGGTTCATCGGTTGAAGGCCGATTTTTTTTTTTTTTTTTTTTTTTTTTTTGTGGGGGGGGGGGGGGGGGGGGGGGGGGGAGGGGGGGAATCGACGGTTCTTTAAAAGACTCGGTTTTAGTCGGACTGGACCGATTTTTTGGCATAAATCGGTTGCACCCGGTCCAATCGTCAGTCTGGTCCGATTCTTACAACACTAAAAATGATGTCTCAGTGCCAAGAAACGGCCGCTTACATAGTAGGGTTTGAGCAGGATCAATATATACCTGGAAGTAAAAGGCACCAATAATGCAATTAAAAAACTTTTGTATCGATCGTCCCACACGATACACGATATGCAACGACTTGCGATTCTTACCGTGTGGATTTACTAATTGATCGAAGATTGTCGTAGGCGATTGATTAAAGTGAGTTGGGTAACTTGTCGAAGGACTCGACCAAACATCGTGCGTTCAATTCGATCAATTGACAACTCGAATCCTATTCAAGATAATCCATCATAAAGATCATCGTATCATACTTGAGATCGGGTTGCAATAGTCACTGAACTCTTCAACGATCGTAGCATCACAAGAAAACATATTTTACAATAAACAACAAAAATTTGAACCCTATTATAGTCAAGATGGTTATAAAGGTAAACCTTTTTAGAAGCAGTGGACCTAATACATATCCGACCTCTAATGGTGATCCACACGAGCCTCGACACAGCTACAAACTTTCTTGAAGAACACCTTTTTCAATAGCCCTAGACGATCTACTCTTGATCACTCAATCGTCAATCAACTTCTTCGACAAGTCCATTATAGATTTCACAAGTTTTATGGATCGTTTCAAAACCCCATGCACAGAGCAATGAACCCTTTTTATGTCACGTGTGCCTTGATCGTCAATATGATCTGCGTCGAAAATGTTGACATACGGCGAAGCCAAAAGAAGTGCCAAATCATCCGAATAAACAACAAAGATTGTTTTTCTTGTCGACCAGGCTTTTGCTATCTTTCTTGGTTGATTTTTTACTAAAAATTAAATATCCCCAGTCCTCTGTTTATAGAGAAGGTTTGGGCTTTGGCTTATCCTCTATTTTGATTCGAATTTGATTCATAACTTATCCCAAATTAGGACATTTGATTCATATCAAATATATTCAAATCAATTTAAGATTTCATCCTAATCATATTAAGATTTAAATAAATCTCAGAATTAAATAAAAAAATTAGTTCACAAATTAATTCAACCAATTAAGTGAGTTGGGTAAGTCAAACTCTAATTAGCTCATGTGTTAGCACATGCCCAATTTATTTGACTCAGTCAATTAACTAATGGACTCGAGTTTAAGTAGAACTAATGAATCAACTCTTGGCTCGATTAAATCAAATTCAATGTTTATGATTGAGTTGACTCTATGTGTGTGACCCATTATGCTTAATATCACGATCTTAGTTAATATTATATTATATCTCAGGTCGAATGGACATCCATAATTGCACACAAATGGTTCTAGAACAACTTTCTAAAATTCATCTTCGCAAATCAAAATTTAGACCTAGTAGGCTCTCATATGGTGTGTGTAGTTGCAATCACTAAGAACCTTCATGTCTAGTTCCGTGAGAATTCTCATAATGTCCCAATTAGATGATGGACGTCCAACTTGTAACTAGTTATATGTAATATGTATCACGATCTATCATCCAAGTCCCATAAATGAACATAGAAACCCCTTTTTTCTTCATATAACCTTGGCAAAGGATTTCATGAGCGTGTGGATATTGTATCGCATATGACATCCCTCTCCTTTTCTTATATGATTATATGCAATTATTGTTGGGTTGTATCTCGTTTCCGGTTGAGCGCTCAAATGGGAGGGGGGGGTGACAATGAAGTTGGTAATTTAGTTCCATATCGGTTAGGAGGTAGGATCATATGGTGTAGATAATTGGGATCGGTTCAGGCCTTATATGAGAATTTTTTAAGGCATATGAGCGCAATTCAAAATCATACCTCATGGGCCAACTCTGATTCGGGTCACACCGTGTTCCCAACAAGTGGTATCGGAGCCCATGGTTACAGGGCTAGTTTGGGCAGCTCTAATTGGTTCGAGACAGATGGTGCTGAATGTTCATGTGTATAATCGGATTATACAAGCTCTTCTCAAGGTGGTGTAGTTGGCTTCAAAGGTGGGTTTGATGAGCTCAAGGTGGAGTAAGACATTGTGGTTGGCACACAATGATGGTATAGATGAACGTATAGGCAACTCTGCTGCCTTCATATTTGCTGGGACATGGGATCTGGGGATCGTGGCGGAAGATGGACGAGGAGCCTTTGCTGACGCACATGATGGTGGACGGAAGGACGGAAGGGGGTGGACAATTGTTTCTAGAAGATGATCTAGCCGTAATCGCAATGGGTGACCAGACACCACCAAGCCTATCCGTCAGAGCGCAAGGGGACATCCATCAGGGGGAACACAGGTGGGGAGAGTGTTGGCCCATTGGTCATATGGTCAACCTGATTTTAATAATTGATCAAACTCTGTCTGGATATACAAAGCTAGTTGGGACATCTCGGTTTCTTGGACATAAGCAAGATTGGCTATCCACTCCGTTCAAGACTGAAGATCTGTTTGCCTACTCGAGTCTGTAATTCCTTATGCAATGTAATTTTCATTTTATTTGAGTCTAGGAATATGTTGTACACCGAGTCGTACTGGCAAATAGGCTATCCCCAAAATAGTTCAAAATGTTTTTAAAATGACCTATCAAAATATTTACAAAAAGGTTTTCAAAAAGGTTTTCAAAAATCACCAAAACCTATTTTTAAAATCCTAACCTAACCCTGACAGAACTCGGCCAGAGTTCGGCCAGAGTTCGGCCAGAGTTCGGTTAGTGGCCGTTGTGATTTTGAATCTTTGGAACTTGGTCCTCCTGCAGTTGCGGATTTGATCGAGATTTGCTCAAAGAGTTCTGCCCGAATTCTGCCCGAATTCTGACAGAAGTCTGCCTTTGGAACTCCTATAAATAGAGAAGGATTTCGATCATTTCAACTCACTCATTCACTTTCAATCTTCTCTCTATCTAAAGCTTTCAGTCTTTCAAAGAGTTTTCTAGAGCTTTCAATTTCAGATTCCAAGTCAGTTACAATCCTCTAGTCAATTTGCCAGTACGGTACGGTCTAGAAGTTTCTGAGAGATTGTAATCAGAAGGCTTGATTGAAGAATACCTCTTCACATTTGAAGTTGGACGAGTTCTTCGTATCAAAGCTCGCGTTGTAGAAGTTGCAATGACTTCGTAAGAAAACTTGCTATTTTTTTAATAGTGGATTCAACTGGTAGCAAGAGTTCTACCGACTGGATTAGTCCTCAACAGAGAGATACCAGTATACATCGCTGTCTTTGCGTTTGCTCTCTTAACTTTGCCTTTACATTATTTCAGTTGTGATTAATATTCTGTGATTGTGCTGCTAACATTTTTATTTAGCATTATTCCGCTGCCAACTCTATTCACCCTCCCTCTAGAGTATTACGCTTTACTATTTCGTTCCTACAATTGGTATCAGAGCGAGTGTTACAGGTAAAGCAAAGGTAACAGTGCAATTATTTATTCATTTTAATTAACTGTTATATAGATCACAGCACAACACATGGCAACTGTAAAATTCACAAGTGAAGGCCAAGCCACAAACAGACCCCCACTGTTTGATGGTACAAATAATACATATTGGAAAACACGGATGAGTTTCTTCTTGAAATCTCTTGATTTTGATTTATGGTCCATTGTTCTTGATGGCTATCAAAAGCCACCTCGTATAAATGTTGATGGAGTTTTAGTTGAAAAACCCCATAGCAGATATACAGAGGAAGAAAAAAAAAGGGCCAGTCTTGACGCACGTGCCATTAATGCTCTCTTTTGTGCTTTAGACAGAACTGAATTTAACAGGGTGTCTATCTGTACAACGGTAAATGAAGTATGGAAGCTACTCGAAGTCATACATGAAGGCACGACTCAAGTCAAGGAATCTAAAGCCAGCAGACTTACTCAAGAGTACGAGGCGTTCAAAATGAAGGCCAACGAAACAGTTACACAAATGTTCGAGAGATTCCTGGATATTGTAAATCCTTTGTCCTCCCTAGGCAAAGATTACAGTAACCATGAAAAGATTTGCAAATTCCTGCGAGCTCTCACCAAGAACTGGATTCCAAAGGCTACTGCAATCATTGAAGGGAACGACCACACAACTATGTCCCTCGAAGTACTCATGGGTAAGCTACTCACTCATGAACTGGAGCTACAAGATTTTAAAGAGCCTGCACCAAAGGAGAAGACTATCGCCCTCAAGGCTCAGCACAGAAAAGCTGCTGAAGATGACTCAGACAGCAGTGAATCTGACGCTGAAGATCAAGCACTCCTAGCAAGGAAGTTCAAAAGATTCATGAGACATGAGAAGAGAGTCAAAGAGAACAACAGCAACAACTGGTACCAAGAAGATGCTGTCTGTTATGGCTGCAAGAAGAAGGGACACATGAAGAAGGATTGTCCCACAAACTCATCATCGAGCAAGAAGAACAACAGGTATGAAAAAGGGAACCTGAAAAGATCAACATCTCAGAAATATGCCAACACCAGCATATGGCATGAGAGTGAAGCCAGCGACTCAGAAGATGAACACTGAGAGGACGCTGCAAATGTATGCTTCATGGCAACCGATCAGGTACCTACTGAACCTGTAGAAACTTATGATGACTTCACCTTTGAGCAATTAGGAGATGCCTTCAGTGACCTGCTGACTGATTACAGAAAACTGCGTAGTAAGTATCAGACCTCTAAGAAGGTACTCAAAGAGTACAAAGGTGAAATAGGTAGACTTACCGACCTACTAGCTGAGGTTAGAAATAATGTTAGTGAGTCTGGTGAGCTTTCTTCAATAAAGCTCTTATTACACGAGACTACCAAGTCATCTGAAGAGAAAGACAAAATTATTGACCAACTGAAGGAAGAACTTTCTATAGAGAAGAAAAGTCTTCAATGTGCACAAATCAGAATGGAATCACTTACTTCTGATTATACTAAGTTGTATGATACTTCCAAAAGATTGGAAATTAGGTTAGGAAAACAGCCTGAGCCTGTTGCTTCCTATCCTAACACGTGTCACTTACCGAGAAATCGGAACATTCCCAAGCCAAACACTGTCAGACCTAACCCTATCAAACCTTTATCCCAAAAGGTTAAGCCCAAACAAGATTATAGGTATGCTTTCTTCTATACTAGAAAACCCAAACCTACCAACCATGCACACCACTCAGCTTTCAACACTCGATATGCACAATGTCATTATTGTGGCCTCATTGGTCATATATCATCTGCATGTAGAATGAGAAAGCTTGTAGATTTAAATGTTTATGCTTGGATACCTAAAGCTAACAATTCAGGACCCTACAAGAAATGGGTACCAAAGGTTTCATCTGCAAACTATTTTGTAGGTGGAACACCCTTCACATGCTAGAAGCAAATGGATCCTCGACAGCGGTTGCTCACGGCATATGACCGGTGACGCTACCCTATTTACAACACTGTCGAAGAAAAAGAAGGAAGGCTATGTCTCCTTCGGTAATAACTTGAAAGGGTATATTATTGGTATCGGTGATGTTGGTAAGTCTCCCTATCCTGTAATTAAGGATGTCTGTCTGGTTACCGAGTTGAAACATAACCTACTCAGCATAAGTCATCTAGCTGATCATGGTTATGGCATCAACTTTGGCAAAGACAAATGTACTATAGTTGATAGCTCAACTGGTAGTACTATCTTTGAAGGTATCAGGGAAGACAATATATATGTTTTCTATTTGTTAGAAGAAACTAACATTTCAGGTAGATGCTTAATGGCCAAGAGTGATAAGAGTCATCTGTGGTATATGAGACTCGGTCACGCTAATATGGATACAATATCAAGATTATCCACACAGAAGCTAGTACGCGGTTTACCGGACATTACATTCAAGAAGGATTCGGTATGCAGTCAATGTGAAAGGAACAAAGCTACCAGATCCACTTTCAAGTCAGTAAACGCAGTATGTACTACTAGACCTCTACAATTGCTTCATATGGACTTATTTGGTCCTAGCAGAGTTGCTAGCCTCGGAGGTAAACTTTATTCTTTCGTAATTGTAGATGATTTCTCTAGATACACGTGAGTATATTTCTTGACACGCAAGAATGATGCATTATCCGAATTTGTCGCCTTTTGCAAGAAAGTACAGAATGAAAAAGGTTACATGATCACTCGCATAAGAAGCGATCATGGTGGCGAATTCGAGAATGCTGATTTTGAGCAATTTTGTGACACACACGGTTTTATTCATGAGTTCTCCTGCCCTAGGACTCCACAACAAAATGGAGTTGTGGAACGTAAGAACAGAACTCTAACCGAAATGGCCAGAGTGATGTTAAACCAGTTTAGTCTACCCAAATATTTCTGGGCTGAAGCTGTCAACACAGCTTGCTTTGTTCTCAATAGAGTTCTAATTTGACCCAAATCGAAGAAGACTCCATTTGAGTTATGGTTTGATAGAATTCCTTCAGTTTTATACTTTAGAATTTTTGGTTGTAAATGTTTTATTCTTAACACAAAAGACAATTTGGAAAAATTTGATGAAAAGGCCGATGAAGGTATATTTTTAGGTTATGCGGCCAAGAGCAAAGGATACAGAGTCTTCAACAAACGTACCATGATCATCGAAGAGTCAATCAATGTCACCTTTGATGAATTAAATCAAATGACGATTGATGACAATGACGAAGATACATCTGTACCAAGCTCAACTCCAGCTGATTCTCAACCAAGCTCTGCACTAGCTGAACCTCCTAGAGAAGATCCAGGAACCAGCTACCTTCAGAATGAAGCGAAAAGGTTGAAATTTACAGCTAATCATCCAAAGGATTTGGTAATTGGTGATATTACCAAGGGAGTAAGTACTCGTACATCCTGTAGAGATATTATTTCTAGTGTTGTATTTATTTCACAGCTAGAACCCAAAACTATTGATGAAGCATGTAGTGATAGTTTTTGGATAGATGCTATACAAGAGGAATTAAACCAATTTGAACGGAATCAAGTTTGGGAACTTGTTCCCAGGCCTGTTGATCATCCGGTCATTGGCACCCGTTGGGTATTCCGAAACAAACTGAATGAGAATGGTTTAGTGACTCGTAATAAGGCTCGACTCGTAGCTCAAGGATACAATCAAGAAGAAGGTATCGACTACGATGAGACTTATGTCCCAGTTGCGAGATTAGAATCCATTCGTATGTTATGTGCATTTGCATGTTTTCATGATTTTAAACTTTTTCAAATGGATGTGAAAAGTGCTTTTTTAAATGGTTTTATAAAAGAAGAAGTTTTTGTAGCACAACCTCCAGGTTTTACGGATTTCAAAAACCCAGATCATGTTTTCAAGTTGAAGAAAGCTCTATACGGTTTAAAACAAGCCCCTCATGCTTGGTATGATCGTCTAAGCTCTTTTCTACTTGACAACGGTTTTTCAAAAGGGAAGGTTGACACTACACTGTTTATTAAATCTTTTAATGGCAAGTTGCTTTTAATTCAAATCTATGTTGATGATATTATATTTGGATCTACTGATGAATCTCTATGTCAAGAATTTTCTAAGTGTATGCAGAATGAGTTTGAAATGAGCATAATGGGAGAGCTGAAATTTTTTCTCGGATTGCAAATCAAACAAACTGATAATGGGACATTCATAAATCAAGCCAAGTACACAAAAGACTTGCTAAAGAAGTTCGATCTGGACAATGTCAAACCTATTGGCACTCCGATGGCAACTTCAACAAAGCTTGATTCAGATGAACAAGGCAAGCCAGTCGACACACGTAAGTATCGAGGTATGATTGGTAGTTTACTTTATTTAACTGCTAGTCGTCCAGATATAATGTTTAGTGTTTTCCTGTGTGCACGTTTTCAAGCTAACCCAAAGGAATCACATCTGTCCGCAGTTAAGCGTATCTTCCGATACCTTAAAGGCACTTCTTCTGTTGGCTTGTGGTATCCCAAAACTAAATCCTTTGACCTTATCGGTTATTCGGATGCAGATTTTGCTGGATACAAAGTTGATAGAAAAAGTACAAGTAGCACATGTCATTTCTTAGGCAAAGCTTTAGTCTCTTGGTTTAGTAAAAAACAAAATTCTGTAGCCCTATCAACAACAGAGGCTGAGTACATCGTCGCAGGACGTTGTTGCGCTCAGATTTTGTGGATGAAACAAACCCTAGAAGACTATGATTTATTTTACACACATATTCCCATTTTCTGTGATAACACGAGCACTATTAATTTGACTAAGAATCCAGTATGTCACTCTCGTACTAAACATATCGAGATTAGACATCATTTTCTTAGAGATCATCATCAAAATGGAGATATAAACCTTGTGTACATAGATACTGAAAATCAATTAGCTGACATCTTCACTAAACCTCTAGCGGAAGATCGTTTCAATTATTTACGTCGAGAATTAGAAATTTTGGACGTCAATAATATTAATTGATTCTGTTTTATGATTATATCTCAATACGCAAAAACTGTGTTAGAGACAAGCCAATAAAGAGTCTGTCTGTCACCACAACTACGGTTGAAGCGAAGCGGTATTTAAGAGTTCCCCGGTGAACCTCCGCCAGCTGGGACAGTACTCCTACAGCTAATCTGAGACAGTTGCTGTGTAACAACATTTAATTCATAAAATATTATTAATTATGTTATTTGAAGGCTAAAATAACTAATCTTTGAATTAAATATTTGAAATGAGACAATGAAAAAGAAGTGGCTTAAATCAACTTTAAAGAACCCTAGGCGAATTCGGCCAGTGCTCTGACCGAATTCGGCCCAAGTTCGGTTGAGGGTATCTGTGTATATATCCAGAACCCGAGAGCTTCTTCTCTTTCATTGCTTCCAAACCAATTCAAACAGCAGCAGCAGTCGACCCGAGCCCTCAAACCCTAGTTCTTCACCAATCTTTTCCTTCCAATCTACTTGGTGAAATCTCTCAAAAATTTGGAATCGTACGGAGATCGACTTTCTCTACAACATATCCTGATTTCGTGAGGTATAACTCCCTCTTTCTCCACCTTTCAATTTGTGCTCTTTATTTCAATGGTACCTAAATTTAATCCTTTCAAGAGGAAGAAGAAGACCACTCCTAGTGAGGAAGGGTCGTCTTCGAATCCACACACGGATTCACTCTTTTTGCCGATCCAAACGAGCGACGGCGCTTTCGATGGGTTTTTCTTTCAAACCCTCGATCAAGCTCTATTATGGTACGGTGATTTTTCCACCCGATCTATATGCAGCGGCGCTCCGATCAAATGGACGGTATTTCCCGATCATCGTCACTTATTTGAGGCATTAGGGTTACACTTATTTGTTAAACTGTGCTTCCCGATAGCTACTAATGCCATTCGTTTATTCTATTGCAATCTCGTAGTAAACACTTTTGTCGTTTGCACACGTGTTGGAGGCATCGACATCGAGTTCGATGATGCCCTCCTAGCGGAGATTCTTGGTATTTCTAATGAAGGTGAACCGCTAGTAGACATCACGGAATTCGAGTTTCCCGAAGGCACGACACTCACTAGTTTCAAAGCGGAACTCTGTACTCCTGACAGAGTACGCTCTGGAAAGTTCAAGGCTAACAACCTGAACTTGTTCAACTACGAATTGTATCGCATCATCTACTCTACTATCCTTCCCAAATCCACTTCCAAAGATGATGTGACCTCACTTGAGCTGTCCGCCATGTACCATATTCTTAAGGGGATTCCTTTTTCTACCCCTAAGACTATCATTCAGATGATAGGACGATGTCGTGCAAGAGATCGAAATCTCTCTTACGCGATGATTCTCCCTCGTATCTTTCAGCGATTCGAGATCGATCTATCGACTTGTACTCAGGACTCTGAGCCCAAGTTTCTTCAGCTATCTCGTCGCAGCCGGACTGCTTTAGCTCCACCTACTGCTCCTCCTACTGCACCTCCTCCACCTCATCAGTATGCCTTGATATTTGAGGGCATACATCAGCACTTATCTGCTTTGCACGTCTCGTTGACGGACATGGCTCGCGAGCGTGAGTTCCGCGATGTCACCCGTTACCAGGCGATGGCAAACTCCTTGGCCGATCTGCGTTTTGCCCAGACTGGTCACTCTGCCGCCTCCATCCCTCGAGATCCAGCTTTTTTGGATTACCGCTGTGAGGATGAGGCTGTCCATGCCTACTTCCAGCCAGGTAACGCCTATGATTGGTATCGTGCACCTCGTGACTACGTTGGTGAGTTCTATGCTGGCGCCCCTACTCATCCTTCTGGCGCTGGTACTTCTGGTGCTGGTCCTTCCGGTCATGCTGGCCGAGCTGCTGATGATGATGATGACGAGGATAGTGATGAGGAGATGTGATTTGATTTTTTAGTGACATTCTATTGTATACTTGGAAATGCTCCAACATTCCAAGTTTTTATCAGTTTTTCTTTTTATCGGTACTTTTGATATTTATCAGCACTTTGTAGTATGTTTTCAGTACTTTTATCTTCATGGACATGCTTATGGTGTTTCTTTTATGATATTTCAGTTTATTTCAGCACTTTGTTTTAGCACTATCTCTTTCTACTGCTTCTTTATTACAAACTGCCTGTGAAATAGCATGCCTGAGATTTCTTTTATTCTTTAGAAACAATAGCATGCCTGTGATAATATTCTTTAGAGACAATAGCATGCATGTGATGATAATCTGTATAAACTTTACATGCATGTGATGATATATATCTACTCTTTATGTTTTATTTATTATGTTTTCTCACTATTTGTTCCTTATGCATTAATTGCGGGGGAGCCTTCTGCATTAATTGCGGGGGAGCCTTCTCTTGTGCAATTATTTTGCTAAGTGACAAAGGGGAAGAAAATTAAAGATCTAACATTTTTTTTGAGTTAAATACAGGACATGAACAATTTCACGTTTTGATTCTTTTTGAACAAGCTTAATGTTATATCATTCATAGTTTGTCAATTATCAAAATGGGGGAGATTGTTGGCCCATTGGTCATATGGTCAACCTAATTTTAATAATTGATCAAACTCTGTTTGGATATACAAAGCTAGTTGGGACATCTCGATTTCTTGGACATAAGCAAGATTGGCTATCCACTCCGTTCAAGACTGAAGATCTGTTTGCCTACTCGAGTCTGTAATTCCTTATGCAATATAATTTTTATTTTATTTGAGTCTAGGAATATGTTGTACACCGAGTCGTACTGGCAAATAGGCTATCCCCAAAATAGTTCAAAATGTTTTTAAAATGACCTATCAAAATGTTTACAAAAAGGTTTTCAAAAATCACCAAAACCTATTTTTAAAACCCTAACCTAACCCTGACAGAACTCGGCCAGAGTTCGGCCAGAGTTCGGCCAGAGTTCGGTTAGTGGCCGTTGTGATTTTGAATCTTTGGAACTTGGTCCTCCTGCAGTTGCGAATTTGACCGAGATTTGCTCAAAGAGTTCTGCCCGAATTCTGCCCGAATTCTGACAGAAGTCTGCCTTTGGAACTCCTATAAATAGAGAAGGATTTTGATCATTTCAACTCACTCATTCACTTTCAATCTTCTCTCTATCTAAAGCTTTCAGTCTTCCAAAGAGTTTTCTAGAGCTTTCAATTTCAGATTCCAAGCCAGTTACAATCCTCTAGTCAATTTGCCAGTGCGGTACGGTCTAGAAGTTTCTGAGAGATTGTAATCAGAAGGCTTGATTGAAGAATACCTCTTCACATTTGAAGTTGGACGAGTTCTTCGTATCAAAGCTCGCGTTGTAGAAGTTGCAAGGACTTCGTAAGAAAATTTGCTGTTTTTCCAATAGTGGATTCAACTGGTAGCAAGAGTTCTACCGACTGGATTAGTCCTCAACAGAGGGATACTAGTATACATCGCTGTCTTTACGTTTGCTCTCTTAACTTTGCCTTTACATTATTTCAGTTGTGATTAATATTCTGTGATTGTGCTGCTAACATTTTTATTTAGCATTATTCCGCTGCCAACTCTATTCACCCCCCCTCTAGAGTATTACGCTTTACTATTTCGTTCCTACAGAGAGATCCCCGACTGATGGGGGAATATGCTATTGGGGGCTGGCCATTGGCTGGGCCCAAAGGACCAGGGCGTGGCCTTGCATCAAGAAGCAGTCCTCGAGCAGTGGGGATCAACGCAAACTCTGCAACACCGCGCCCGGAGGCGGGGAGCAGATGGCGTGTGAAGCCGGCAGTATACAAAGGAAAAGAACCTATTGGGACAACGCGGGAGGTGCACCAAAGCAATAATGCGGGCGAATGGAACGACTACTGAAGTTCCCTCGAGCAGGTCATGGGCAGAGATTTACGGGATTGGAGAGACGTATCACGCCCCGATCCCGCAGAGTCCTTTCGTCCTCGCTTCGGACTCTTTGAGACCGATAGTCCTCGCTAAGGCGTGATGCCGTACAAGCCTAAGTTGCGCTTGCACAAGGCCAAGACCTAAAGCAAGACAAGATAGACAAGATTGACAGTACGCAGCGGAACATATTGTAGATAATTGAAGCAGCAGCGGACATATTTCAGAGTACATACATTGAACACAATGGTAACAAGAAATAATTCTCTTTATTGATTTTATTTGAACACATTATAAGCTCTCGATTCTCTCTGATACAATGTTACATTCTCTCAGAACTTTACAGATAACAATGATCCCGTTCCCATATATTATATCCCTTTATATACAAAACTAACTCTTGCAACAGATGTCATCTCTTGGCATCTCTTCTGATTTCTGGCTCCTCAGGATGAGGCACAGGCTATCGCTTCGGACTATCCTTCTCGATGCATATTGTACCTGCATGCAGACTGATGGTGGGTCAGTATATCAGCATACTGGTGATTGTGAACAAAGAGCTACATTTGTCTGAAACGATCACTGTTCATTTAGTGAGAAAACATTTCTTGTGATGTGATCGTGCTACTTTTACCTATATTAATTTCATGCATACAGAGTCAGTTTACATCTCTTTTGAAAACATCTTTGAAAAGCCATAATTTATTTCAATTTATTTCAAGCATGCAAGGGACTATTCAATTCAAGCACGATGACTATTCATTTATGTGGAGTGCGTAGCGTGTTTCATGAGCATATTCATTTCTCTTGTTCAAGCAACTTTTAGGGACAATTATCAGCACGATAACATATCTTTTCTTTGGTGGAACATAACATTTCATTACAACGGATTAATCTCTGCAAGCAATTCATGTAGAAAACTCAAGCAATATAAATGTATCACTTTGTCAGTAATTCTTACCATATTCGACCGTCCATCCCTGCACAAGACAAGGATTAGCAATAAACATGATAAAACTAATATTTTTCCCTGATCATCTTTGTATCGTTAGATCTTAGCAAAACATATGATAGACACATACAGACCGATTGGCAGCTGTGACTCTCCGGTTCAGCTCTGCACCAATCCACACTTATCTATATGATGGTCCATGGAAAACCCATGATTAGCCGCTGTGACTCTTGGGTTCAGCTCGTCGCTAAGGATATTGATGCAACACCCGAGGTCCTTGCACCTCTAGGTGTCTAGACAATCTCTCCTAGGCTGGTCAGCTCTCAGTGCCCTGGAAACCGTCGAGAGATCTAGTGACCTTGTATACAAGTTGTCCGAGACCAATGCATGAATACAACATCTAGCAGATAAACTCTTTGAGGGCAACGATTTATCTTTTTCTATGTCAATCTTTGTAACAACAGAGCTATGACTCTGCCTTCTCTCTTTATAATAACAGAGCTTTGACTCTGTCTTCTTTCTTTTCTTTGATCTCAGAGCCGAAGCTCCTACATAATTCTTTTTCTTTGCAACATATACAAGTCCGTCTGTACATGTCTAGCATTCAGGGCATATTTGAAGGACAAGCAATTATTTCTTTCTTTGAAACATGATAGCAGTTTTGTTCAGATTAAGCATAAACATTCTTTCTTTGCAAGCATACGAATTCAAGACATATGAGCAATCTCTTTTCTCTTCTAATTAAACATGGCAATAGTTTTCTCTTTTGAGATAATATCTCTAACTTATTTAACATGGCAGGCATCTCGTTTGATTTAACATAGCAAACATTCATTTCTTTTTATCAGGCAATAATCTTTCTTTAGCATACAGGCATCCATTCGTTTCTTATTAGCAGGCAACAATTCTTCTTAGCATGCAGATTATCTTTTTTCTTGTTCTTAGCATAACAACATGTGGATTCTCCTATAAGCATACTCAATGATTTACCCTCTTGTTGTTAACAATATCATTCAATCAAAAACTCATATTCTTATTAGGCGTAAGCGAATCAGCAAATGAGGCTTCGTCCACTCACCCAGATCATCGTCTTCTGTTGCAGAGCTAGCAATTCGATCTTTCTGTCTATCTAGTGCCTTCGCGGAGCGGGGCACTACATAATTACCCACCGAGAAAAAGTTTCATCCTCGAAACTTAAGGAGAAACTTACAATATCCTTAGCAGCGATAGTCCTCATCCTTCGCCATCATCAATCGATAAAACTCTCAATTCAGATCATATCAAAACTCTTGTTCAATAAAGCATTTCAATCTCAATCCATCAAATCGATAAAACATATGCCGGCATCATAAAAATATTTACGGACTTATTGTATGGAACGTTCATCTCATTGATGATATCAAGCAGGCAAGGAAATTTTGATCAGGAGAACATCTTTGAATTCAATCGAATCAACAATTGGACAGAGGATCGTGTTGCTCTGATACCACTTTGTACGCCCCGATCCCGCAGAGTCCTTTCGTCCTCGCTTTGGACCCTTTGAGACCGACCGTCCTCACTAAGGCGTGATACCGTGCAAGCCTAAGTTGCGCTTGCACAAGGCCAAGACCTGAAGCAAGACAAGATAGACAAGATTGACAGTACGCAGCAGAATATATTTGTAGAAGCATGGAATTTCACAACAAGAAAGACCATGCGCCAGACACTACATGCGCCAGGACTCGCACAGAACACTTCACAGCAAAGTCAATAACCATGGACATTTGAAGAAGGACTTTTTATTTATATATAAAAGTCTATTAAATGTCTAGAAAAGGTTGTACAAAGGAGAATTTCTACAAAGGAAAGATCCTAAGTCTACAGCCAGCGGCCACCATGCACCTCCAGATAGGCGCAGCAGTCATCATGCGCCGCCAGTCACCATGCGCTGCCAGTTAGGCGCAACAGATGTCATGTGCCTCCAACCAGGCGCATCCCGCCATCTCTTCAGCAGCTCAGTTATGTGCATCCAGCTCAGTTATGTGCATCCTTTCAGCAGCCCAGTTATTCTTCCAACCAGGCTCACCTGGCCGAGCAGAGCCGTTATGTGCCGCTCTTCCAACCAGGCTCGCCTGATAAATGCTTCACAAAGCATTTAACCCTCTAGCTGGAACCAAGGAAGAGAAGAGCACCGCAAAGCTGTGGCCAGGGGAGGCTTCGAAAGAGCCTCCAAAGGCCAAGGAAGACCGTGATCGAAATCACGGCGAAAGGCAGCTTTCAACACAATCAGAGTGGGCAGCACCCACTTTGAAGGAAGAGAGAGCCTAGCACCGCCATTCCGATCTACGGCTCTTCCGGGACAACAGAGACAAGGCCCGAGCATCCCCATCTTTGGATGCAACAGGCACCTTCCGCCTGCCTCAGAAGCCCCCGACTCCGTCTTTTGGATGTAACAGTCACCTTCAAGAGCATCAATGACAACATGGCGTCTCATCTTCACCCTCGGGAGCACTTTGTCAACAGAATGCACCCGAGAACCTGAGTTCATATTGGAAAGACGTGAGGGAATGAGAGACAAACCTTCTCTCCATGCCACTATTTATAGGCCGGGCAGATCAAACCCACGCGCCAAGTGGATGGCTCTCCGAGTTCCGAGCAATGAACTCACATTAAATGGATGAACCGGATGCCTCGACTTCAGCCAAACGGCTATTTAAAAGCACTCGAGAAGCGAAATAGCCGCATCATTAAAGACGTGTCGGATGCGCCGGCTGGACAGCGCATCACACCCCTTCAAACACCAAGCGCCTCCCACAGATGCGTCCTGTACCGAGCGCATCAAAGGGGATGTGCCCCCATACGCCTAGTGGAACGTCAACCGACGCGCCCACTCAGCTGTCCATCGAATGTCACCAACATTAAATGTTGAACTGACAGAGTTGGCAGCACGCCATCCCAAGTCTGAACGGCTGACAGCTTTTTGCAGAAAACGAAGCGTCCACAACGTCAGCATCATCATGACTCTATCCCGACGGCTACTGCCACGTGGCCACTCGACCACCCGCATGCGCCTCCGTGGCCACTCGACCACCCGCATGCGCCTCCGCGGCCATGCGCCCAAACCTGCATGCGCCTCGAAAGCCATGCGCCTCAGACCCTTCACTGATCCCTAAAGACAGAAGAAGAGTCTCCAGTTGAAGCTTTGCATGTGCCTCAAAAGCCATGTGCCCCAGACTGATCTCTGATCCCGAAAGACAGAAGGAAAGTCGCTTGCATGCGCCTCAAAAGCCATGCGCCCAGAACGGCTCGTGACTCCTAAAGGTCATGAGCCAAAATCTCATCATGCGCCCAATCCAAGGCGCATCCCACCAAATCATTCCCTCCACCAAATCAGAGATCTCCGAGCCATGGGTCGACGACACGTGTCCTTTGACTCAACTCATCCAAGATCTCAGCAACAGAAAGATCTTCTCCTCTGCTACGTGCCGGCTCACAACAGCAGTATGAAGAGTTCAACCCCGCGAGTAGGGCGCATCGTCCATGCGCCTCCATCAGCAATCTCCACGTGGCGTCCCCACGCACCGGCACATCCTACATATGCGCGCATAAGCAGTCAACCTGCCCAGCTATAAATGGAGGGATCATCCCCTCCTTACACACACACACAGACAGAGACATACATATGAACAATCCAGACAGAGATCATCAGAGAGGCAGATACAGACACTCAACGTCTTCCTTCTCTCAGCCAGCTCCAGCACCCAGAGCAATCTATACCTTCAGAGAACCGATAACCGTCGTCAGCCCGTCAACGGAGTCAACGCATTACCACTCACTCCATTGGCACTTAGGACCCAGATTAAACAAAAGTGTACTCCTAGGACTACATCTAAGTCCTATATTGTAGCACTGTTCTGTTTGTATTAAGATTTGCAATCAAACGATTTTAATGGCAAACAATATTATAGATAATTGAAGCAGCAGCGGACATATTTCAGAGTACATGCATTGAACACAATGGTAACAAGAAACAATTTTCTTTATTAATTTTATTTGAACAGATTACAAGCTCTCGATTCTCTCTGATACAATGTTACATTCTCTCAGAACTTTACAGATTACAATGATCCCATTCCCATACATTACATTCCTTTATATACAAAACTAACTCTTGCAACCGATGTCATCTCTTGGCATCTCTTCTGATTTTCGGCTACTGAGGATGAGGCACAGGCTATCACTTCGGACTATCCTTCTCGATGCATATTGCACCTGCATGCAGACTGATGGTTGGTCAGTATATCAGCATACTGGTGATTGTGAACAAAGAGCTACATTTGTCTGAAACGATCATTATTCATTTAGTGAGAAAACATTTCTTATGATGTGATCTTGCTACTCCCCCAATATCCCGAGTCAATCAGATTCAATCAATGAGTCAATATTCGAACTCTAGTAAAGAGTTCCACAATCAATACTCTAGGAGAGAGTTCCGTGTAGCAATGTGGTTTAAAATTGCAATAAAACAATTACTAGATAAATTACCAAATAGACATAACTGCACTTGTCTTTGTTTTATTGACTGGATTGAGATGTCTGAACCGAAGAAGATGTCAAGTATGTTCTTGAAATCCTACAATTTGAGAATTCTATCTTAGAACCAATGTTAAACCATATCTAGGTATGCTAGTTGAAATCTCTAGAACAGAACCCTAGTCAAATTTTAGGTTATTTACAACTCTACTTAGAGCGAGCTTATCGAGGTGAGTTACTATCTTACGAAGAAAAAATTATTTTAACTTTGTATTTGGAAAAACTCATAGTTATTGATTTACTTGGTAAAACTTTGCATTTCATTATATTATAAAGAATAATTTTTTTTAAATCAGAAAAACGTGAAATTTGTTTAAATAATAAACTTATAATTTTTCCTAATTTATTTAATGTGAGAAAATAATATTGATTTTATAAAATAATTATTGTACTATTTTTACGTGTTTACGCCAACCACAAACCAAAAAAGAATAAAACTACACTAACTTATTACAAAACCACAGAAAGTAACAAAAGCTGGGCTTATGCCCTTACAGTCCATTTTACATGAATTTAAATAAGAAGAAAAATATTTGTTAGTCTCTAAAAATTATCCTACAAATTAATCACAAAATAAAACTAGTAATTAAATTAAATTAAATTAATTTCGAGTCTCAGACTTTGGTCCAATAGTCAAAATAGCTAATGCCTCAACGTCCGGGTAATACCGGTTTCGTTTGCGTTTCGCTAAGGGCCCATTAACCGATATGGTCGTCGCCCAAAATCCATTTTATAAAATATTTCCGAAAATCGATTTAAAATATTCCTTTATAAATTTTATAAAATTTTGGCAGCATTCCCTCTATTTTCGGGATAACCCAAAACTGGGAAAATGTCAGAAACACAACCAGTAAACTTGTCCCAAACCAGGAAAAACCCATCAATAATTCCAGAAACTATTTATATATAAATTGTAATCCACATAAACATTCCCGAAAAATATTCGGAAAACCCGAAATAGTATCGGAACACCACTGCAATAATGCACCAACAAACTATCATTCGAAAAAAATCCGAATTAAATACTAATCCAAAAATCCCAGGAACTTTTCCGAGACAATCTCGGAAATTTCGAAATCAAACCATCAGAAACAAATTCCGAAAATCTGAATTTAAACGGAAATTTCGAATACAGAAACTTTCCCGAATCAAATCTCGGAAATTCCGAGAATTCGATGAAACCACAGAACTAATATGGTTTCGGGAATTCCGAAAACCAAAGACCGAATTCCCGGGGAGGAATCGGGGCCAACTCATCACAGACTCGACACGGGAGGGACGAACTACTGAAATTATCAGAAATTACCCAAATCCGTTGGTCGGGGGGCCGTGGGATAAATCTCGGAAATGGAATCGGACAGCGGGTTCGGGCGATCGGGTCACGGAGCCACACGGGGACTCGTCGGGCAGCAGCTGGACGCGGCCGGGAAGCGGCGCGCAGGGGGTGCGGCCAGTGGCGGGCGGCCAAGGGGCGGTGCGCCGGGCTCGGGGTCGGCCGGGAGGAGCCGCGGGGAGGCCGCGCGGATCGGGACGCGGTCGCCGGAGGTGCGACGCGGTCGGGGTCGCCTGGGCGGGGCCGGCCTGGACTTGGGCGGAGGGCGCCACTCAGGTTCGTCGAAAAATGGGGGTTAGGGCACGGTTAGGGATTTGGAGAGTGGAAGTGATGATGGAGTGGGATAAAAATGATGATGGGGAAAATAGGGAGCTTTTATAGGAGAATAGTGAAGGGGGTTACGGAAGGGGAAGAGGAGAAGCCTCGGCCATTCGGGGAGGTGAACGGAGGAGTCGGGAGGGCTCGGCCAAGCGACTGATGGAAATGAGGGCTGGAATAAATGAAAATGAGAGAGAGAGAGAGAGTTAATTAAGAATGAAAGGTTCTGAAAGGAATTCATTCCTTTATAAAAATATGATATATAAATATATATATATATATATATATATATATATATATATATATATATATATATATATATATATAATTTATACGAAATCGAGATCGGTTTCGGAAATGGATTTGAATCGGGTTCGGGACTCGGGAACGGGTTTCGGGACAGGTCTGGTCCAACAATCAAATTCCAGAATATTAATTTTTCTAAAATATGACTTTTCATAAAAATGATAACAATTAATTAGCAAAAATTTATAAAATAAAATTTTACGGGGTTTGACTAAACTCTAAAATTCCAGAAATAATAAATTTTCTAAAAATACAATTTTTTCTAAATTTAACAACTAATAATGATTTATAATATTAATTAGCTAATTAAATTATTCAATTAATTAACTAAAAATTTACGGGTTTCACACTATCTAGTGCCTTCGCGGAGCGGGGCACTACAAGACGACTGGCAATTCATCGATCGGATACGTGGAATCGATTATGGTGGGGAATAATTGAGAGCGATTTTCCCTGCGAAAGAGATCGAGAAGGTCGCCGAGTTCTGGAAAAACACACTTATCCTATATGTCTTGGGTAATAGACCCTTCTATGGCCAAATTAGAGCTTACGTCCATCGGGTCTGGCGACCTAAAGAGAGTATGAAAATCTTTGCTAAAGAGAACGGTTTCTATTTCGTAAAGCTTGGCCTCCGAAAGGATGTTGATAGGATCATTCAAGGTGGCCCATGGACGTTCGATGTCAGGCTTATTATATTAAAGGATGGACGTCTGAATCCACGTGTGAGAAAGATATTCTGCATGCAGTGCCAGTATAGATTCGGCTTCCTAACTTTTCTGTTAAATACTGGAGCCTTCATCTACTTGGTAGGTTGGCTAGTCTGATTGGTACCCCTATCAAAGCTGACGATGCTACCACCAACAGAACTCGATTGATGTATGCTCGGATGTTTGTCAAAATAGGAGCAGAAAGTTCTCTCCCAAGGATACTTGAATATGAGGTGCCGAGTGGCGAGATTCTTCAACATGTTGTGGAATATAAATGGGTCCCCCCGAGCTGCTCTTCTTGTGTTTGTTTTGGGTACTCGACCAAGGCTTGCCCGACGGTAAGCGCTGGTTGCGATCGGCAGGGTGACTGTGCTCTCCCGCGGGATATCCAATCGGGAGGTCTCCATGCCCGGACTTCTCCGGACCACGAGGAGGGGAATGTGGACATGGAGGAGGAGGTGGTTCCTTCACTTAATGAGAACTCAGTTCCTGGATCGGGCGGAGGGATAATCATCTCTGGGGCGGAGCAGAACCAATTGGTCATATTTGGAGCCCAAGGAGGGGTAGCTACCAGGGCTATGCACGCATCTTCAAGTAGCGGAACCCGATATACAGTACGTGATGAGCTGTTTGTTAGCCGAAAGCGCCATGCAGGCTTTACTCGTGAAGAGCCAGTAGGTCGAGACCATGATGCTTCCCAGACAGAATTAGCTCTTTGTGTTGATAATCCTAAGTGGGAAGCCATGTTGAAGGAGAAGGTAACGGCCCATGAGGTTACCGTTCAGGATGGCAATGAAGATGAACATATGGCACAGACGTATCCAGCTTCTCCCCAGGAGGTTGGCATTGGCAGTATACTGGGGAACTCGATCTCCATTAATCATCAATGACGATCATCGCATGGAATATGCAAGGGGTATGTGCGCTGAGCAGGTAGAAGGAGGTAAGCAAAAACCTAAATATGGCTGATTGTACGATTAATATTTTACTGGAAACTAAAATAAAGCAGGAACAACTACTAGTACGTAGAACGCCTCCTAGGGTACAGGCGAACAATCTTGCGCTATGTGGGATGGCAAGAATATGGGCTCGATGGGACAGTCGTGTCTGGGTTGGTAAAGTCATCCAAATGATGGAGCAGCTATTAACTATTCACTTTTCCAATATTGGTGGCCTTAATTTTATACTCGGAGCGGTGTATGGTAGCAATGATAGGAGAAAGCGCGACGACCTTTGGAAGGAGATTTCTATGGTCAGTGGCATGGCAGAGGTTGCACAACTTCTGCTTCTTTTCATTGGAGATTTTAATGTCATCTTGTATGGCAGAGAGAAAGTAGGAGGGCGTCCTGTTCCGGACTCCATCCTACTAGACTTTCAATGCTGCCTACTCCAAGCGGGGCTTACGAGTCTGGAGCGATCCGAACATATTTGGACATGGCACAACAAGTCCATCAACAAAAGGGTTGCTTACCAACTCGACCGTGCTCTGGGAAATAGCGCCTGGCTCAGTATGTTTCCTCATGCCACTGTAGAAGGGTTGGTGGCGGGTACTTCGGACCACTCTCCTATACGGGTTACTCTAGCAGCCTCTCCCCTTGGAAGGCCCACCTATTTCGTTATAATAACAGTTGGCACCTCAACTCAGACTACATGGCGGTGGCTACTAAATGCTTGAATCCGCCTATGGGGGGTTATGCACAGTACAAGTTGGTGTGTATGCTGAAGGCTACGAAGTCTGCACTAAGACAATAGATATGAGACCGACCTCGACCTAGGTTGGGCGAATTAGAAGAAGAGCTTCGTCAGGTTCAGGCGACACTTCAACTAAACATCCTTGATGGCAAACTAGCAGAGCGCGAGAGGATGCTGGCCCAACAAGTCGGCAATCTTCGACTGCAAGAAGAAATCCACCTGGCCCAGCGTGCAAAATGCCAATAGCTTAAAGACGGCGATTGATGCACGAAATTTTTCTACAATGTGATTCGGTCCAGGCAACACCGCAATAGCTTCCATCATTTACTAGATCCGGATGGCAAGGTGTTAGAATCGCAATAAGGTATGCAGTTAGAAGCGGTCAGGTATTACTCGGAGCTCTATAATCAATCACACTATGCTTCATCTTTTTCTAATATTGTGTGCAAGAAGATTGTTATTGCGCACGGGAATCGTCTACTTATGGAGCCAGTTAGGTTGGAGGAGATTGAGGATAGATGGTTTTAATAGTAAATTCTTTAAAATTCATTGGGAGGTGCTTAAGTTTCCAGTATTATCTGCAGTGCAGGAGTTCTTCTCTGGTGGCAAATTACTGAAGGAACTAAATCACACATTTCTAGCCTTAGTGTCGAAGAAGGAGGGAGCCTCTATGCTATCAGACTTCAGACCCATTGCGTGCTGCAATTATTTGTATAAAATAATTACTCACTTAATGGTCAGGAGGATGGAGGGAATCATACAGAGCCTGGTTTCAAAGAATCAGACAGCATTCATAAAAGACAGATCTATTGCGGAGCATAGCCTTCTGGCACACGAGCTGGTACGAGAGTTCAACAAAAAGGGAAGCATGAAAGCCTGTATCAAACTTGACCTTCGTAAGGCATATGACATGGTGAATCTGGAGTTTGTATGCGAATTGATGATGGCTATGGGGTTTGATCTGGTATGGGTTGCCAGAGTTCGGGAATGCATCACTTCTTCCACCTTCTCTTTCCTTATCGGCGACATTCCATATGGCTTCATTCGGAGTAATAGGGGTCTCCGGCAGGGGGATCCATTATCCCCATATTTATTTACTCTTGTGATGGAATTCTTCTCTTGCCAGATGGAGAAAGCTATGCGGCAAAAAAAGATTGTCCCCCTGTACCATAAGATTCAACCTCACATATCTTATCTCATTTTATGCTGATGATCTGCTAGTCTTCTTGCAGCCCTATATGGCTGGACTTCGGGCGATCACGAATATCATGGAGGAGTTTGGTCGGGTCTCAGGCCCACAGCTAAACAAAGATAAGAGTAAGGTGTTCTTTAACACTCACTGCACTCTCAAAGAGGAACATGTAGCGATATTAGCCGTGGAGAAGGAAGACTTGCCAGTGAAGTATCTGGGCATACCGCTGTCTGTAAACTATGCCAGAGATATGGATTGTGGGTATTTAGTGGAATATACACAAAGACGGGTAGAGGGCTGGCAGACCCAGGGTCTGTTATTTGTCGGCTGCATCGAACTAGTTCGGTCGGTTATTACGTCCTTGGCATTATACTGGTTGCAGTCTATTAAGCTCCCACTAGCTACCATCCAGAAAATAGAACGCATCTGCATAGACTTCATATGGCGGGGGGGAGGGGGGCTTACATGCCATTAGTTGGGATCAGCTCAGTCGACCTATACAGGAGGACGGTGTAGTGCCCCGCTCCCGTTGGGGCGAAGCACTGTGTAATAGGCTCGTGGCAAGTCAGACATGGTCGAAAACATAGATGGCTAGTCTGACTCAGCGACGATTTTGGTATACGAAAACCATAGCATCAATAAAATCGATTTGGACGAGTGATATGAGTACCGTTCCAATTAATGGATCGGCTACTGTTGAAATAAGTCATAGATGCAGTAGATTGTGTCTTGGCGAATGAACTCTAAAGGAAGCGACGCAACCGGTCTGCTATTGGTTTTATTAGTTTTCTTGGCTTTCTGAATGAATTGTTGCGTGGGTTTGATAAGTGTGCTTTCGCGTCGATTTCTGAATGCGTCTTTGGGAATTTCGAAGGAAGGATTGAAGGAAGGGTTATAATTCAATGCTCGTACCATTACAGGAGTTCGTGTAACTGACGCTTGACCGTCGTGAAGCGTTCTCCTACTCCCGGTGCAATCTCTCAGGTGGGTGGTTCTTCGGCCCCTTCTTTTCTACTCCTTCCAGCCAATAAAATTCTTAAAGTTCAACGTTCAAATCGATGATGCTAACGGGATGTATGCTTTGCCACTAAGATCAAGAACTTGGGACAATATAGTAACTTAGAGAAGTTAACTCCGAACCCATAAGTTTCACACTAAGTAGAGAAAAGATAAAGTTCTAGGGAAGAGATAGAATTTATTTCATGTTCTGCAAAACATAATGAAGAGACTTCGGTTGCGGTATACTACGTCTCGGAGAATTTGGTGCCTACGAGATGCTAAATCGGAATGTACGGATTCGGGGAAAAGAACCCTTACACGAGTAAAAATGATTATGTGGTTAATAATGTCTACACTATGCAATTTACTTCATACATATTAAACTGTTCATACATTCGCATGGTCATGGACGACTTGTGCACAAGGTGAGATTTCCTCGAGACGGTACCCGGGGCGCTGGGACCGAATCGGCCTAGGAGGAAATTATGAAATCGTGCTTCGGCACGAGGCATTGTGAGACCTCCAGTTAGGCTCGCAACCTGGACTGGTAGGGCGCGTCGCAATGCTACGTAATTGTCCTTTATGGTGTCGATATCACCAATGACCGCATATAAGATAGATTGCATGCTCACCTATTGTCTTGTGCAGGTGGTAAGTATTATGTATATTTTGTGCAGGAAAGGAGCACGGCCGTGGTAAGATAAGTTAAAATTGGTTATGTTGTTATCGTTTAAAACACACCTTCAATATGAACTGCAAATCATATAGTTCTAAATAGAAAGATCACTTCGTATGCTAGAATCCTTAATCAGCAGTGTCGGTTTAGACGAGTGGGTTCATCCCATCCACTAGCAAGTGTGCTAACCCCCAACTCCCCAGGTAACGAGCGCGTTGTGGGAGCTCGAGACTAGACTGAAGCTGAAGAACGGGAGGCGGCATGAAGTTTCTCCTATTTTGAAGTATTTTGAACCCCAATTCGGATCGAAGGCTTTTGTTCAAATGTATAAAAGGGCATGAATGTATGGAACGATAAGGATTATTTCATGGCAGCTAGTCGAGAGTTTTCTGTAGAACCCTAGAGGGGGGTGAATAGGGAAATAAAAAATAACTTAAGCACAAGAAGCAATATACGTCAAATAAAAAGATAGAGTAAGAAGATCAAACACAAGATGTATCTTGGTATCCTCGCTTGAGACAATCCAGTCCCGGAACTCTCTCCGGCTTAAATCCACTATTTAATAAAATAGTACACACGAGTTTGGATCCGAAGAACTCGCCAACTTCAAAACACGAGTTTTCTTACGAAGGCTCGCCAACTTCAAAAAAATGAGAAGAGAACTTGTTGATCTTCTAACACATGAAGATCGAAAATTATAACTCTTAAATACTCTAGCACTTTGGGAGAGGATGACAATTAAAAGCTTGGTAGAGTATTAATGGTGGAGCTCTTGGTTGTTTGGAAAATTTATGGCAAGAGTGGATGAGCCTTCAAGAAGAAAGAAGGCTTGCATTTATAAAGAAACCAAGAGTATGTAGCATTCAATGCTCCTGGATACAGGCTGACCGGTATACCGTCGGTATGGACCGGCATGCCGTCGGTATGCCGGTCAAACAGTAACGGTCATAATTATATTCGTTGGGAGCATTTAATGCTCGCCATTAATGCAGTGTTTGCCATTCAAAAATCAAATTTCGTAACCCGGTATACCGTCGGTATGCCGTCGGAATACCGATGTTTGTCACAGAACATTTTGTGATAAATAAAATAGTATACCATCGGTATCCCGGAGCATACCGTCGGTATGCCGATATTTTGTCACATAATGTTTTATGGCTCATAAAACGGTATACCGCCGGTATGTCGGAGTATACCGTCGGTATGCCGATAATTATCACAGAACGTTTTTGAGGCAAACAAAATGGTATACCGTCGGTATGCCGGAGCATACCGTCGGTATGCCGATGTTTGTCACAGAATGTTTTGTGGTCCACAAAATGGTATACCGCCGGTATACCGGAGCATACCATCGGTATGCCGACATTTCTCACAGAAAGGTTTGTGGTCAGTAAAATGGTATACCGCCGGTATGCCGGAGCATACCGCCGGTATGCCGTTCTATAAGGTATTGATTTTTGACTGAATAATTAGAAAGCTTTTAGTTTGTCATCCAAACTTAAGTGTTTACAGAAAGACCTAGACCTTGTACAGACTCGAAATTTTGAAGTGTAGAGAGCCATCTTGTCAAGGAATGCCAGTCTTTGCTTCAGTTTTCAAGTCCATGGTTGCTATTCTTGAATGGGCAGACTTTATGTAGAGAGCTTCTGAAATGATGTCAATCTGATAACAGAGAAAACTAAACTACGAAGATGCTGTTAATATATCAAAATAAAATGTGCCAACATTTTCTTTTGTGTTCAAAGTTGTAGCCACAACGGCATATGTAATGTAAAATGACCTTGCACATACTTTGCAAGTTTTATGAATGAAAAGCTAAATTTCTTCTTATTCTATTTCTTCAACTCTCTGCACTGTTTAATTTCAACGCGTCGAGTCAAAGGAAATTTCAAGTGCATATTCTTGCCTTGTACAAGTCCAACAAGGACTTGTACGACATCACGCCCCGACTCGTGGGATCGATTTATCTCGAGTCAAGGCGATGACGACCGATTTGGCGAGTCGGGGCGTGATAAGTTGGTATTAGAGCACGGTTCACACCTCGGACCTCGCAAAAATACTTTCTTTTAGATGTTGTTGCAATTTTTCAAAAACTATACTTTTCGACATATGTGGCATGAAATAATCGTTCCATACATATAAGCCCGTAGATATTTTGAGAATACTAACGGGTTTGCTCAATTTTGTAGGAATACCGAAAAAGGGGGTGTGCTCGCTGTCAATGCCACGTTGATTAGCACGGATAGCACCGAAGACGCGACACCTAGCGAATCCGCCATGGAGCGATTACTGTGCCTCATGGAAGTCCAACAGTGCCAGGCGAAGATGCAGCAACGACAGCTGCAAGAACAGATCCAGGCCCAAATCAGCGCCCCACAAAAGCAGATGGAGGCCCTGACCCGGATCGTAAGCACCATAGCGACCCAACAGAACTCGACGACCGCCATGTCAGAAGAAGAAGTGTAACCAGTAACGACGAAGCATATGTCTTCCTCCTCCTTGCTCAAGGCGACCAAATTCAAGAAGATGAACCCGCTTGAATTTAACAGCTGAGCAGAGCTTGACGAAGTCATGGGATAGCTAGTAAATATTGAGGGTCTGTTCAATCTCCTCAACATCAAGGAGTCCAAGAGAGTCGGGTGTGCAGCCTTGCAGCTAAACTTGAGGGCCTACGACTGGTGGGAGGCGAAGAAATAAGAGCTCCAAGAGGCCAACCCCAATGCCAAGATCTCGTGGGAGACGTTCAAATCGGCCTTCCTCGAGCAATACATTCCTTATGCCGTTCGTCGACAGAAGGAAGAGGAGTTCATGTCCTTGAAGCAAGGAAACATGTCAGTTGAAGATTACGACGCGAAGTTCGCAAAGCTTATGAAGTTTGCCGGGGCCTTTCTGCCGAACAAGGAGGCATGGTGCGAGCGCTTCCAATAAGGCCTGAATGACGATTTGCATCGGAACGTTATGAACCAAAGATGCTAGACTTACAGGAAATCATATAATGACGCCCTTGATAGCGAGCGGATCTTCGATCGAGCTTAGCAAAGGACCGGGTCAGGCGTCCGTAACAACTTCAACAAGCGTCCTCACGATGTGGGAGGCTCTGGTGTGCCAAAGCGCCAGAATACGTTCGAGTACCGGGGCCGCACCCAGGCATACGGTGCCATCGTTACGACAAGATGGGACATCTGGCGGTCGATTGTCAAGGGGGATGCTTCAAGTGTGGCCAGCTAGGTCACAAGGCGATAGATTGTCGAATGGGGAGGGCGAACCAATATCCACCGAGGAACGTCCAGAACCAGAACTGGGCGCCTCCCGCCCATGGCGCAAACACAGTGCCCACGAACCCACAAAATCGCCAATAGGCGCAAGGCCGAGTCTATACACTGACTTCGGACAAAGCATTCGCGTCCGACACTGTCATTACAGGTATATTACTCTATAATAATATGCCTGCTAGAGTACTATTCGATTCGGGTACTACATATAGTTTCATATCTGCAGACTTTATAGAAGAGAATAAATTACCCATGCAACTTTTAGATATGAATCTTAGCATTAGCACTCCATCGGGAGTAGATATGCCTGCCACTAAAATTTGTAGGGATGGTTACATCTGCATAGGAAGGAAAAATCTATCATTGGAAGTTATCGTCCTCGACATCAAAGAGTACGATATAATCCTCGGCATGGATTGGTTGGGTGCATGCCATGCAACGATCGAGTACGCGGAGAAGAGAGTCGTGTTCCGCCTTCCAGCGAAACCGAGTTCCCCTATTCGTACAGAGCAACGTCAAAGACGGCAATGATGATATCGACAATTTCGGCAAGGCACATATTGCATTCTGGTTCCAGCGGGTACCTAGCATCAGTTCGAGACACAAGAACGGAGATTGCAAGCACGGCACAGACTGAAGTCGTGGCAAAATTTCCTGATGTGTTCCCAGACGAGTTGCCAGGGATGCCACCAGATCGAGAGATAGAATTTAGCATCGACACCTTTCCGGACACCCGACCAATATCTAAAGCACCCTATCGAATGGCACCGGCAGAGCTGAAAGAACTGAAGGCACAACTACAAGAGTTGCTAGATCGCGAATATATTCGCCCTAGTGTCTCTCTGTGGGGTGCTCCAGTATTGTTTGTAAGGAAGAAGGATGGATCGATGCGGCTGTGTATCGACTATCGAGAACTTAACAAAGCTACGGTACGAAACAAGTACCTATTGCCGAGGATAGACGATTTGTTTGACTAGTTGCAAGGGGCGACGATATTTTCCAAGATTGATCTTCGCTCAGGCTACCATCAATTGAAGATTAAGTCCGAGGACGTGCCGAAGTCCGCCTTCTGAACTCGATATGGTCACTACAAATTTTTAGTCATGCCCTTCGGCTTGACAAATGCTCCTGCCGCTTTCATGGATCTGATGAACCTGGTGTTCCGACCGTTCATAGACAAATTTGTCGTCGTATTCATCGATGACATTCTCATATATTCAAAAAGCAAGGATGAGCACGTGGAGCACTTGAAGACGGTACTACAGACTCTGCGTGAACACCAACTTTATGCCAAGTTAAGTAAATACGAGTTCTGGATGAGCAGCATGACGTTCCTTGGGCACGTTGTTTCAGCCGAAGGCGTCACGGTGGACCCAAAAAAGATTGAAGTGATAGTTGAATGGAAGCGGCCTACCTCGACAGGCGACATCCGAAGTTTCTCGGCTTGGCAGGCTATTACCGAAGATTTGTGAAAGACTTTGCCAAGATTGCGTCGCCTCTGACTCGTCTCACCCAGAAGGGAGTCGCATTCGAGTGGAACGACGCCTGCGAATCGAGCTTTCAAGAGTTAAAGAAACGACTCGTCTCAGCTCCAATCCTTGCACTTCCGGACGGACCAGAAGGGTTTCAAATATTTAGTGATACATTGCAAACTGGTTTGGGATGCGTGCTTATGCAAAGGGATAAGGTGATTTTGTTTGCTTCGAGATAATTGAATCAACACGAGAAGAATTACCTTACGTATGATCTTGAGCTGGCGGCGATTGTGTTCGCATTGAAGCTATGGCGGCACTATCTTTATGGTGTGGCTTGCAGCATCTATACGGATCACAAAAGCCTCAAATATATCTTTACCCAACGGGACTTGAACTTACGGCAGCGACGTTGGCTCGAACTCATCAAAGATTATGATCTGACTATCGAGTACACGCCGGGTAAGGAAAACGTCATAACGGATGCACTGAGTAGAATGTTTGCAGGATACCTGGCTATCAACCGCGACATACAGCAAGACTTGGCAGAAATGGGTATCGAACTCCGAATTCGTTACCGTGGAGCACGATTGGCCCAATTGTATCTTGAGTCGAGCTTGCACAACAAGATAAAGACCGTATAGGAGGAAAACCCATTCCTGAAGAAGATGTGTAAACCCCCAATATTTTCTAATTATTTTAGTATTTTAAAAATGAATTTTTTGATATTATTTGGAATTAATATGGTAATTGATATTTGTAGTTATAGATATATATTGTGCTTGATATTTTTTTTAATTGTTAATATATATAGTCTTCAATTATTAAAAAGTATTTTGTTACGTATTAAAGATTATAGGATTTTTATAATTTTATTCATATATATATATATATATAGTTATATATATATATATATATATATATATATATATATATATATATATATATATTAGTTAAAAGAGAACAAAAAGGAAATTGCATGGTGGCCGAACCCCCCATCAATACAGCAGCTGTGCTGTGAAGAGGGGCGGGGGGGAGGGGGGTCCGACCCCACATCCCTAAAACCGAGAAGCAGCTGCTATGCTTTAGAGCCCAATCCCACGTTACCAACTCCTTAGCAAACCCAAACTCTATTACTATTAGTAATAGAAGTCAGCGGCTATATATTGCAATCTCGTCGAAGCGAAACCCTAACCCTCCAAAATTTTCACCTTCCCATCTCCTCTCCACCTCGACCCCAAGGCCGACCTCCCCGCGCACACCCCAGTCGTCGGACAACCACCGCGCCGTCGCCAGGATCGCCGCCCCCAACCGACCCCCGTTTAGGAACTCGACAACGAGGTACCCCTCTTTTCGGCCTCGATTACTTCTCGCACGTTTGATCGTTTTGCGATCCGAAAGATGCTACGTGTAGGCAATGTAACCCTCTTTGAGTCCCTTCAAAGGGAATTAGCTATAACCCTCTGGTTTGATAGGTAACTCGATGCAAAGTCGAGTAAAACTCTGTCGAAAACAGAATCTGAATCCAGTTTCAAACCACCACTTAGAAGCCGGATTCTGAACTATGTGTCGAGATTTTTCAAAAACTAATTGAACACATGTGAAGACAACATAACCACGATTGACATGCAACTTGTAGATCTATATTTCGAGTTCTGTGTGAGAATTAAATCAGTGTTAAACTTGTGTGAAAAACTGTTTTCGAAATAGTAATTTTCAGAAAAATTTGTCCGATACGACGTATGCCCCGACAAACCGGGCGACGTGGTCGTGCGCTATACGCATCGAAAGGTGCGTATGGACGTTGCGGACATGTGGGAACTGACGAAACTCAGTTTCGTCGCGTGTGCACGACGAAATCAACGCGTATCCGTCGAGATACCCCCGTATCGACGTTTTGCAAACTTGCCCATAACTTCGTGTACAGTCGTCGAATCGAGACGAAACTTGCGCCAACAGGTCCGAATCAAAATTCTGGTCCTACATGCCAAGTTTGGTTCGATTCTGAGAAGGTCGAATCGGAACCCATTTTTGACGGGCCCGCGAACCACTCAAACGGGCGATTTTGTACACGGCTCCTCGAAATCCAAAACTGGACATACCATTGAGTTCCTCTTCTCAAACTGAAACTGTAGACATGTAGTTTGACGACTTTAGAGACCGTAGACTTTGGCGCGCGTTTCGGTACAAAGCGAGTCCAACGGCGGACATCGTTTTGATCCGAAATTACGATTTTGCCCATGTTCCAGAATTTGACTTTTGGACAGGCATTTCCTAGGTATATCTTCTTCACCAAGATCGTTTTTGATGTTTGTTTCAGTATTTGGAGTCATCTGTGATTTGTGAGTTTTGTGCTGACACTTGCTACTCTTGGATTTGTCCTTCTCGTACCGCAGGCAAGATACCTTGCCACCTTACTCTGTGATTATTATATTCTTATTTTTAGTTGTTATTTTCAGCATTTTGTTTCGTGATATTTAAACTGTGCGTCCAAGTTACACTTGGGTGCAAGCGACTCTATCGGTCGTTTTCCTTGCTTTATTTATTCTCTTGCATTGACTTAGTTTATTGACCACCCATTGATGTTGAGGTATTGGTATATCTCATACGGCCTTGACACTTGTTGTATCATGTGATGTGAGTCACATATAGGACACGTTTCCGCGTAGTCGGCTGGCCACCGATACGTATGGAGCGTGCGACAGATAGGAGTAACTGCCAATAGTATTGCATGTTAGAAGACTTGGTGGTTACTAGAGGTTCATATCAGTCATGGAGATGATGATACTAGGCATTGGGTGGGGAAAACAATACCTGACGTATGGGCTTCTTTACACTTCCATGATTACCTGTGCGCTCCTCCGGAGACGCGGGATCCAGGCGCCCTCTGACGTTTCCCAGAGCGTTATGGACGTAGCCCTTGCACATGGTGCCCTCTGACGCTTCCCGAGCATTATGGACGTAGGCCCCTGGTACCCTTTATGGGAACTATGCCGATCCCATTTACAGCCAGGGCTCATACGTCGTAGGATTGTATCTCAACTGCATATTCACAGTAGAATGGTCAGGAACCCGATTGCATGCATACCTTTTCTCTTATTATATTACCACAGTTTATATGGCATGGTGTTTTCTTGTATCTTGCTATGTCCCCTGAGGACCTGGTTATCTCTCCAGGTTTAGACGATATTCCACAGGAGTACGGAGCGGCATTGGAGCTATCTTACATCGATGACGAGGCAGTCACTACTGATTTCTAGTCTATTCTATATATGAGACATTAGTGGATATTATTTTACATCTCTTTTTCTTTCTATTTTGCGGAGGCTGGACTTCGATCTTGTGAGACTATTTTTCATAGCTGTTTGGAGCGAGTATGTTCACCCGGCTATCTTTTGATACTCTGCTTTATTTATTTGGACTTTATTATCTTCTGTGTTGAGCTGTGATGAGATAAGATATGATATTCTGGCATGTGATTATTTATTTACAGCTTATGTGCATATACGAGGATTCTATATATATTGGAGTATTCTTCGTATGTGTACAGCTGGCATGTCTACGTTCCTAGTCCTACGTATTTTGGGACTGGGGCGTTACAAGATGTGCGAGCTAATTTCGACGGGAAAGGCGACCGACTTTGTGGTGGACAAGGGCGGAATGACGTGGATGAAGGAGAGAATATGCGTGCCGGACCATGACGAACTTAGAAAAGAAATTCTGACGGAGGCCCACTATGCGAAGTACTCATTGCATCCCGGGAGTACCAAAATGTACATGGACTTGTGCACGACCTTTTGGTGGCACGGCATGAAGAAAGACGTGGCAACTTTTGTGTCACAGTGCATGGCATGTCAACATGTGAAGGCCGAGCATCAAAGACCAGACAGGGAGCTACAGAACCTCGACATTCCAGTATGGAAATGGAACGACATCTCTATGGATTTTATCATGGGCCTTCCGAAGACATCGTGGGAAAATGATGCGATTTGGGTCATTGTCGATCGATTGACCAAATCCGCTCATTTCATCGCTATCAAAGGATCATGGAGCGTCGATCGGTTAGCTCATATCTATATCAATAAGATTATCCGACTGCACAGGGTACCTGCCACAATCATTTCGGATAGAGATGGGCGATTCTTATCACGTTTCTGGACGAGTCTGCAAGCGGCGATGGGTACTAAGCTGAACCTTAGCCCCATGTACCACCCGCAAATCAACGGCCAGACAGAAAGAGTGAATCAGATCCTGGAAGATATGTTACGTCTGTATGCGATAGATTTGAAGACTAGTTGGGACACGCACTTACCGCTCACGGTGTTTGCGTACAACAACAGTTATCAATCGAGCATCCAGATGGCTCCCTACAAGGCACTTTACGGGAGGAAATGCCGATATCCGATTTGCTGGGACGAAGTCGGAGAGCGACAGGTGCTCAGGCCAGAACTAGTCGAACAAGCCGTTGAAAAGGTCTGCATGATTCGAGATAGGCTCCGTATTGCTCAGAGTCGGCAGAAGAGTTATGCAGATACTCGTCAACGACCGTTAGAGTTCTTGGTTGGGGACCATGTGTTCCTAAAGGTGACGCCGATGCGGGGCGTTATGAGATTCAGGGTAAAAGGCAAGCTGAGTTCGAGATTCGTAGGGCCTTTCGAGATTCTCGAAAGAGTGGCGACAGTTGCTTACCAGATTGTGCTACCTCCTGTCCTGGCTGAAGTGCACGACGTCTTCCATGTCTCCAAACTTCAGAAGTACGTGCATGACCCAAATCATATGGTTAGTTTCGATCAGTTGGAGCTGCACGCCAATCTATCATACTCGGAGGAGCCCGTACAAATTTTGGACCACAAAGAAAAGATCCTGCGGAGCCGATCGATGTCCTTGGTTTGCGTACTCTGGCGCAACCATTCAGTTGAGGAGTCGACGTGGGAACTAGAAGCGGAGATGAAGAAGAAGTACCCTTCACTTTTCGTCGACGAAGGTCAGACCCTTGTTGTTAAGTTTCGGGACAAAACTTTTTCTTAGTGGTATATTATGTAGTGCCCCGCTCCCGTTGGGCGCGAAGCACTATGTAATAGGCTCGTGGCAAGTCAGACATAGTCGGGAACATAGATGGCTAGTCTGACTCAGCGACGATTTTGGTATACGAAAACCATGGCATCAATAAAATCGATTTGGACGAGTGATATGAGTACCGTTCCAACTAATGGACCGACTACTGTTGAAATAAGTCCTAGATGCAGTAGATTGTGTCTTGGCGAATGAACTCTAAAAGGAGCGACGCAACCGGTCTGCTGTTGGTTTTGTTGGTTTTCTTGGCTTTCTGAATGAATTATTGCGTGGGTTTGATAAGTGTGCTTTCGCGTCATTTTCTGGATGCGTCTTTGGGAATTTCGAAGGAAGGATTGAAGGAAGGGTTCTAATTCAATGCTCGTACCATTGCAGGAGTTCGTGTAACCGACGCTTGACCGTCGTGAAGCGTTCTCCTACTCCCGACGCAATCTCTCTAGGTGGGTGGTTCTTTGGCCCCTTCTTTTTTACTCCTTCCCGCTAACAAAATTCTTAAAGTTCAACGTACAAATCGATGATGCTAACGGGATGTATGCTTTGCCACTAAGATCAAGAACTTGGGACAATATATTAACTTAGAGAAGTTAACTCTGAACCCATAAGTTTTACACTAAGTAGAGGAAAGATAAAGTTCTAGGAAAGAGATAGAATTTATTTCATGTTATGCAAAACATAATGAAGAGACTTCGGTTGCGGTATACTACGCCTCGGAGAATTTGGTGCCTACGGGATGCTAAATCGGAATGTACGGCTTCGGGGAAAAGAACTCTTGTACGAGTAGAAATGATTATGTGGTTAATAATGTCTACGCTATGTAATTTACTTCATACATATTAAACTGTTAATGGACGACTTGTGCACAAGGTGAGCTTTCCTCGAGACGGTACCCGGGGCGCTGGGACCGAATCGGCCTAGGAGGAAATTATGAAATCGTGCTTCGGCGCGAGGCATTGCGAGACCTCCAGTTAGGATCGCAACCTGGATTGGTAGGGCGCGTCGCAATGCTACGTAATCGTCCTTCATGGTGTCGATATCACCAATGACCACATATAAGATAGGTTGCATGCTCACCTATTGTCTTGTGCAGGTGGTAAGTATTATGTATATTTTGTGCAGAAAAGGAGCACGGCCGTGGTAAGATAAGTTAAAATTGGTTATGTTGTTATCGTTTAAAATGCGCCTTCGATATGGACTGCGAATCATATAGTTCTAAATAGAAAGATCACTTCGTATGCTAGAATCCTTAATTATCAGTGTCGGTTTAGACGAGTGGGTTCGTCCCATCCACTAGCAAGTGTGCTAACCCCCAACTTCCCAGGTAACGAGCGCGCTGCGGGAGCTCGAGACTAGACTGAAGCTGAAGAACGGGAGGCGGCGCGAAGCTCTCCTATTTTGAAGTATTTTGAAGCCCAAATTCGGATCAAAGGCTTTTGTTCAAATGTATAATGGGGCATGAATGTATGGAACGACAAGGATTATTTCATGGCAGCTAGTCGAGAGTTTTTTTTTGTGTTCAAAGTTGTAGCCACAACGACATATGTAATGTAAAAATGACCTTGCACATACTTTGCAAGTTTTATGAATGAAAAGCTAAATTTTTTCTTATTCTATGTCTTCAACTCTCTGCACTGTTTAATTTCAACGCGTCGAGTCAAAGAAAATTTCAAGTGCATATTCTTGCCTTGTACAAGTCCAACAAGGACTTGTACGGCATCACGTCCCGACTCGTGGGATCGATTTATCTCGAGTCAAGGCGATGACGACCGATTTGACGAGTCGGGACGTGACAGGCGGTGTGGGACTTCATAGCCTTCAAGCTATCCGTGAAGCTTCTGGGTTAAAGCTCACATGGAAATTCAGTCAAGGTGGGTCTTTTTGGGCTGAATGGACGTCAAATAGATGCTTAAAAGGGGACAACTTTTGGTCTTATACATTCAATAATAATGTCTCCGTCACATTCAAACAACTTCTAAGAAATCGTTCTTGCATCAAACCTCCCATTCTTCGAGAGTTTAAGGATGGTAGAAGTACAGATTTGTGGCGCGACCCGTGGATTGCTCATCGCAGCTTATGGGAACTCTCTGGGGAGCAGCTAGAACATGAGGCACGTAAAGGACTTGGGGTTCATAAAATCATACTAAATGGGAATTGGAGGCCGGAGACCTATGTCCACATGATAAGGCATGCAGACTTGATTTACCAATGTTCTATTCGTGAGGAGGCGTCCTATGATTGCTGGGTTTGGTCGCATGCAAATGGCAGCGACGGCCAAGCTGGGTTCAGGTTCCGAGATTGCTATGATCTGGTCCGAACTCGCCACCCGCATATTGACAACTTTGAGTTCGTATGGTTGAAAGGTCTGGCGAGGAAAATGTAGTTGTGCATGTATCGGGTGCCACTGGGTCGTCTTCTTACGAGAGACAGACTTCTCGGTTTGGGGCACACATTACTTCACCTTGTTGTGTGCTTTGTCTTTCCACATATAAGTCTATTAGCCATCTCTTCTTTGCATGTACTGTGGCCGGGGCTATTTGGCGAGAACAATGTCATAGATTGGGAATGAGGGCAGAGGTTAGAGATATTGAGGGGATCATTGGTCAAATTCAAACTAACAGTCATCGAGGAGTTGGGTGGTTTAATGAGGCAAGGATGCGCTTGGCTTCTACGGTTTGGCATGTCTGGAGGGAACGGAATAGGTGTGCTTTTGATGAATGTATCACATCGCCTACTGGAATTTTGCATAATATAGATTTTGATGTATCTTCGATGAACCCATCATAAAGGCTCTTCTTATGTACTATGTATTGATTATATGAACAATTTTTTTACCTTCTTTCAATATATATATATATATATATATATATATATATATATATATATATATATATATATATATATATATGAATATAAATACGATTTAGACGGCTAAGTAAGTCATATATATATATATATATATATATATATATATATATATATATATATATATATATATATATATTTTGTATATATATATATATATATACATATATATATATATATATATATATATATATACAAAAAAAAACATATATATATATATATATATATATATATATATATATATATATATATATATATATATATATATATAATATGACTTACTTAGCCGTCTAAATCGTATTTATATTCTTCATTAATTAATATATATGAAGATGTTGTTTTGTGATGTGAAACAACAATTCTAGGCTAGGCCATATGTAATCAAATTCCTTCCATAATAAAAGATAAAATAGAATAAGTAGATATATAAAAATAATGCTAAATTTTAACTTAATATTCTTAAATATTCTATTTTTCAACTTATATCCTCAATTTTTTTACCCGACAATTTGATACCATCAACTATTGAATATTTTTAACTTGGTTTCCTTCGTCAGTCATGGGTTACGTTTTCCATCTAAAAAAATAAAATAGTTTATTTAGACTACATTACCACCTTTCCTCCCGCCCCCACCACCACTGCGTCCCCTCCTCCTACCGTTGAGCACCCCCCTCCCGCCTCCCCATGCAGCGCCCCTCCCACTGTCGATGTCGAGGAGGGGAGGGGAAAATGTCACGCCCCAGAACCAGAATACTGGAGAGCGAGGGCAGACATAGCCAGCTACGTATAACGGAATGGAATCCACACCGCTATATGGTCACGGCTGTCTAGATATGTGAGGGTTTCACCATAATCCATCAGTCTCTTAAGGTCATAAATAGCCTATTGTCTCAATCTCAACCAAGTAATCATAGTTACAAGATATCAGACCACCAAATACACAATAGTAAGGCGTCTCATACATTATATATTCGGAATGATCATGAAGCTAGTTGTTACAAAATGTGAGGACTAGCAAGAGTTCAGTCATACATGATCAACCCCCGGGGCTTGTCAATCATGTTACAGCCCGTAGGCAGACAGTAAGTAAGTACAATCGAGCTAACACTTGCTCGTCGGCTAAACGCCTCAAAAGAATAATTTACAATATTACAGTGGGAGAACAAAAGAAACCCACTCGATGCCCTGGTTACGCCTGGTGACCACCATCGGGCTGGAAAGCAGGGAGATCCTTTGGTACTGCTCCGGTATCTGGCCATACAAAACCAGCTGGGTCAGACCCCAGAAGAGCAAGTGCCACAAAGGAGGCTTCACTTAAGAACTAAAACCAACAAATTATTATCATTCAACATGTAAGAAAATAACAATAAATAACGCAGATTGAGGTTTGTGCACTACCAATGCACTTATCCCAATCAGAGAAAATAATTAAGTGAGGCATTATTGACATACGATAACTGGAGAATCATGCTAAATAAAATATAGCTGGACAATATATGAAGAGAAAATGAAGGTACTATTCCGGAAGCCATGTTACAATCCTTAAACCAAACAAGGATCGAGATTGTAACCCTTCGCCTGAACAGAACTTAGTCTCTGATCATTTATTGCTAAAGGTGCCAGTCATTAAGGTAAAAAATGAGAGGGTACAATGATAAAAGTGACAATGAAGAGTGCAATACACTAGAGTGACAATAGAGTACAATCGTTATAGTGACAATCTAGAGTGACAATCATTATAGTGACAATCTGGAGTGACAATCATTCAATCATTCTGGCACAATCTTGCAGTCAATCACTTCTAGACAATACTATACTGGACTAGACTCCATCCAAGCAATCACGGCCAATCATTGCCTACGGCTTTCTACATTAACTAACTAGGGTAATCACAATCCTAGTTACTAGCAAGATGCAATGAGATGCTCCAAGTAGTCACAGGCCCTGCAGCTATCCAGGTTATCCAGGCGAACATTATAGTGACAATTTAGAGAGTACAATACATTAGAGTGACAATAGAGTTCAATCATTTAAGTGACAATGGTGGGTGCCCCACATAACAGTGGGCTGGAAATGTGTCCTACTCGTCGGCAGGCTACAAGTCCAAACATTTGCGGCCGGGATAACGGGATCGCCTGTAACTGGGGAACATCTCTTCATGTCTAATGAATTATACTAGTCATTAACCTTAGTCCATTTCAGTAGGTACTCCTGACCGTGGTACTCAGGAGTCCCCTCCTAGACATGATGCAAGACAGGACTGGATTATTTGTACAAGCACAATCGCCCACGGTGTCTAGGTTACTTATACAGGTCAGGTCATGTCAGGTAGCCGTCGTAACAGCTGTTCGAGATAATCATGTCAGGTTTATCATGCCAAGTGTACTTTGTCAGGAGTGCGCCACGGCGGGCCACTATTACGTCATGCCAGTTATCATTCAATCATGTCAATCAAGTTCAGGACAAAAGGCGTAAGGATATAAAATGAGCGTAAAAATATACAATAAGGGGTAAATGTGTACTCAAGTTATACTAAAGTTACAAGATAAATATAACATTAATAATCGAATACAAATAATAAGACAAAGCTCGGGAAAGACTCCATGCGGCTCAGGAATCCGAGTCCATGCGGCTCAGGGAATGAGCAGGGTCCTATGCGGTTCAGGGAGTCCTAGCCTTATGCGGCTGAAGGGGGAATCGGGCTTATGCGGCTGAGACAACACATCTCATGCGGCTCAGGGTTACGGGTCTCATGCGGCTCAGAGAACGAGCCTCATGCGGCTGGGTCCAAGCAAGGGTCATGCGGCTCAGGACGGGTCAGGGTGCATGCGGCCCGAGATGATACGGGTTCATGCGGCTCAGGGATGAAGGAACTTATGCGGCTGGAAACTCAGAAGTCCATGCGGTCAAGATAACAGGGACTCATGCGGCTCAGTCTGAGCAAGACTATGCGGCTAGATCCGAGTCAAGTCTCATACGGCTGGAAAAGACTTGCCGTATGATTGTTCATGCGGTCAAGTACTAAAGAAGTCTTATGCGGCTGGGGAATTCCATGCTGCCAGTAGAACTCGCCGCATAGAGTTATGCGGCTGAGTCCATGCGGCCAGACTGTTCTTCTTCTCCAAGTTTTTCGAGAAGAAGAGCTAAGCAACCATGGCTTCCAAGCAACGTAAAACTTCCATCCAGAGCCCAAATCCGAACTTCCATAGGTCAAAATGGGGTAGAACGAAACGCTATACAACATGGAACCATCAAAACTTAAAAAATAACAATGCTAAATAGATCAAAATCCAAGAACTTCAAAAATAAAATAAACTTGAATCTGCAAGAATCTAGCCATGGAAATAGAAAATGCCAAGTACTCAAGAGTATTAGAATGCTGCAAGTAAGAGAATGGAACAATAAAATTAGGGTTCCTCCATGAAGCAAGATGCACTTGCCTAGCTCTCTCTCTCTCTCTCTTGGTAGGTGCAGGAGTTAATGGTGGAGAAGAAGAAGATATTAATGAAGAGAGAGAAGGAGAAAGGGTAATAAATACTATGGGTGGTGGTAGGTAGGGGGTTCACCCCTTGGTTCATAATGAACCAAGCAAACCAAACCAAGCCGAACCAACCCAGGAATAAACCAAGACAAGATAAACCAAGGTGAACCAAGTCAAGGCCAATAAACTCTCTCTCTCTAGCAATTTAAACCAAATGAGTCATGAAATAAACCAAGCCTCACTAATCCAAAAATAAACCAATGAACCATTAAAACCATTTAAACTATCAATGCCAATAAAACTAAGTCAATGCAAAATAAACCAAGATAACTAATCATGACTGAATAAAATATGGGTCCAAAACACGTATACGTACACTAAATACGTATCACGAATTTGGGACATTACATCCTACCCACCTTAAAAGAATTCCGTCCTCGGAATTTAATCAAGAGGCTAGAGATGTAAGGGAAAGCTATTCTATCATAGGCAATCTACCACTACCAATCAATCATACAATCATTCATGCAAGCAAGGATTCGAAGCGTAAGGCATAAGGAAGATATTATACCTTACGAGCCAAGCCGATTGGGATAACGTGATCGGATATCCTCCTCACACTCCCACGTTTGACTCTCCCAAGGAGTGATGAACTCAAGCAAATACGAACTAAACTAATAGTCTTGCGCTTGAGGTCTCTCTCTTTGGTCAAACATGGACACGGGCCTATCCCCATACGAAAAGGTTGGTACCAATAACCAGTTTCGAATGACCTAGGATATGGCTCGGGTCCGAGATGTACCGTTGTAATTATGATACATGAAATACGTCATGCACCCCTCATAATGACGGTAGAAAAACAAGATGAGAGGACACATATACCTCTCGGCCAATTCTGAACCTGAGCCTGGGCTAGGGCAAATTGCCACGGGTTCTGTTGCTGGAAGGTCTGGGCCTGAGTCGGCAATGGCCTCGGGAACGGGAACTGCTGTTGGTGGTGAACTGGAGCTGGTGCTGGTCCCCTAACCGAGGGACTAGATACTGTCGATGCTGAATCAACTCTGAATGGGCAGGACCCCACCCTATGGTCCGATACTCCACACAATAAACACAATCCCAACGCCTTGCGACACTCCGCTTCCACGTGTCCAGGCTTTCCACAATAAGAACAGCCCACGATGGAGGACTGTGCTTGCTTCTGTTTCTGCTGAGAGTACGTCGGGGTTGAGTGTTGAACCGACGTTACTGAGGCCGCTTGCCTCGGAGCTCCAATAGTCAAAGCCCTGGCTGCCGGGGCTGGGGCTGAAGACTGTTTCATTTGACTATGGGACCGCTTTCGACCTCCGGTCCTGTCCACTATTCTCTGGGAGGTATACTCGTGCCTCCTTGCTGCTCGCAACACTGCATCATAGGTCTGATGCTCGAACTGTTCTACTGCCAATATAATCTCCAGGTGAAGTCCCTGCTGGAACCTCTGTGCTCTGTCAAACTCGGTTGCCACCAAGGTGGGAGCAAACCGACTGAGTCTGAAAAACTCGGCCGCATAACCGTCGACCGTCCTCCCCATCTGCTTAAGATTACTGAACCTGGTCTGCAAGTCATACCGAGCCACTGCATCATAATACTTGATCTGGAACTTTTCACTGAACACTACCCAGGAGACAGGTGTTGTCAATCCCACTGCTTGTGCGGCCCACCAACTGCGGGCTAGATCCAATAACTGTAGGCGCACCACAGCCACCTTCTCGTCTTCTGGAATCTTTGCGGCTTCGAGAATCACCTCTATATCCTGTAGCCAAGCATCGGCAGCAATGGCATCCTCGCTGCCGTCAAAGAAGGGAAGGTTCAGGCGCTTGAAACTGTTGACCGCACTGTTCCCTCGAGGACCACTTCTATTCAGAGCATCTTGTACTACTTGGTGTAGGGCATCTCCCTGACGATCTTGGGACGCAAGCAACTCACGGATGAGTCCTACTAAGCCTCCATCCTCTGACCCTGCTGGCTGGACGGGCTGAACTGGCGGTACTGGTTCTCCAGGAGGCACGGCTCGGGAGGCTGCTGCTGAGTGCTGGGCCTGATCTTCTGGTTGCTGCTGGTCCACGGGAGGTGATCCGCCTTGCTGATCGGCAGGTCCAGGCTCAATGCCACTGAAGAAGACGACATGGGAACAATAAGGAAGGACCAGGACAGATCAACGATTACAAGCATGTGATCAGGACAAGAATTTCAAGAATCAAGAGAATACGAGCAGAGATCAAGGGCGAGTACTGATTGAGACATCTATCCGGTAAACCCTCACACATCTTGATTAACAAGACCTGCATGGACCACCACTTAAACCATGTCACGCCCCAGAACCAGAATACTGGAGAGCGGGGGCAGACATAGCCAGCTACGTATAACGGAATGGAATCCACACCGCTATACGGTCACGGCTGTCTAGATATGTGAGGGTTTCACTACAATCCATTAGTCTCTTAAGGTCATAAATAGCCTATTGTCTCAATCTCAAACAACTAATCATAGTTACCAGATATCAGACTACCAAATACACAATAGTAAGGCGTCCCATACATTATATATTCGGAATGATCATGAAGCTAGTCGTTACAAAATGTGAGGACTAGCAAGAGTTCAGTCATACATGATCAACCCCCGGGGCTTGTCAATCATGTTACAGCCCGTAGGCAGACAGTAAGTAAGTACAATCGAGCTAACACTTGCTCGTCGGCTAAACGTCTCAAAAGAATAATTTACAATATTACAGTGGGAGAACAAAAGAAACCCACTCGATGCCCTGGTTACGCCTGGTGACCACCATCGGGCTGGAAAGCAGGGAGATCCTTTGGTACTGCTCCGGTATCTGGCCATACAAAACCAGCTGGATCAGACCCCAGAAGAGCAAGTGCCACAAAGGAGGCTTCACTTAAGAACTAAAACCAACAAATCATTATCATTCAACATGTAAGAAAACAACAATAAATAACGCAGATTGAGGTTTGTGCACTACCAATGCACTTATCCCAATCAGAGAAAATAATTAAGTGAGGCATCATTGACATACGATAACTGGAGAATCATGCTAAATAAAATATAGCTGGACAATATATGAAGAGAAAATGAAGGTACTATTCCGGAAGCCATGTTACAATCCTTAAACCAAACAAGGACCGAGATTGTAACCCTTCGCCTGAACAGAACTTAGTCTCTGATCATTTATTGCTAAAGGTGCCAGTCATTAAGGTGAAAAATGAGAGGGTACAATGATAAAAGTGACAATGAAGAGTGCAATACACTAGAGTGACAATAGAGTACAATCGTTATAGTGACAATCTAGAGTGACAATCATTATAGTGACAATCTGGAGTGACAATCATTCAATCATTCTGGCACAATCTTGCAGTCAATCACTTCTAGACAATACTATACTGGACTAGACTCCATCCAAGCAATCACGGCCAATCATTGCCTACGACTGTCTACATTAACTAACTAGGGTTATCACAATCCTAGTTACTAGCAAGATGCAATGAGATGCTCCAAGTAATCACAGGCCCTGCAGCTATCCAGGTTATCCAGGTGAACATTATAGTGACAATTTAGAGAGTACAATACATTAGAGTGACAATAGAGTTCAATCATTTAAGTGACAATGGTGGGTGCCCCACATAACAGTGGGCTGGAAATGTGCCCTACTCGTCGGCAGGCTACAAGTCCAAACATTTACGGCCGGGATAACGGGATCGCCTGTAACTGGGGAACATCTCTTCATGTCTAATGAATTATACTAGTCATTAACCTTAGTCCATTTCAGTAGGTACTCCTGACCGTGGTACTCAGGAGTCCCCTCCTAGACATGATGCAAGACAGGACTGGATTATTTGTACAAGCACAATCGCCCACGGTGTCCAAGTTACTTATACAGGTCAGGTCATGTCAGGTAGCCGTCGCAACAGCTGTTCGAAATAATCATGTCAGGTTTATCATGCCAAGTGTACTTTGTCAGGAGTGCGCCACGGCGGGCCACTATCATGTCATGCCAGTTATCATTCAATCATGTCAATCAAGTTCAGGGCAAAAGGCGTAAGGATATAAAATGAGCGTAAAAATATACAATAAGGGGTAAATGTGTACTCAAGTTATACTGAAGTTATAAGATAAATATAACATTAATAATCGAATACAAATAATAAGACAAAGCTCGGGAAAGACTCCATGCGGCTCAGGAATCCGAGTCCATGCGGCTCAGGGAATGAGCAGGGTCCTATGCGGTTCAGGGAGTCCTAGCCTTATGCGGCTGAAGGGAGAATCGGGCTTATGCGGCTGAGACAACACATCCCATGCGGCTCAGGGTTACGGGTCTCATGCGGCTCAGAGAACGAGCCTCATGCGGCTGGGTCCAAGCAAGGGTCATGCGGCTCAGGACGGGTCAGGGTGCATGCGGCCCGAGATGATACGGTTTCATGCGGCTCAGGGATGAAGGAACTCATGCGGCTGGGAACTCAGAAGTCCATGCGGTCAAGATAACAGGGACTCATGCGGCTCAGTCTGAGCAAGGCTATGCGGCTAGATCCGAGTCAAGTCTCATACGGCTGGAAAAGACTTGCCGCATGATTGTTCATCCGGTCAAGTACTCAAGAAGTCTTATGCGGCTGGGGAATTCCATGCTGCCAGTAGAACTCGCCGCATAGAGTTATGCGGCTGAGTCCATGCGGCCAGACTGTTCTTCTTCTCCAAGTTTTCCGAGAAGAAGAGCTAAGCAACCATGGCTTCCAAGCAACGTAAAACTTCCATCCAGAGCCCAAATCCGAACTTCCATAGGTCAAAATGGGGTAGAACGAAACGCTCTACAACATGGAACCATCAAAACTTAAAAAATAACAATGCTAAATAGATCAAAACCCAAGAACTTCAAAAATAAAATAAACTTGAATCTGCAAGAATCTAGCCATGGAAATAGAAAATGCCAAGTACTCAAGAGTATTAGAATGCTGCAAGTAAGAGAATGGAACAATAAAATTCGGGTTCCTCCATGAAGCAAGATGCACTTGCCTAGCTCTCTCTCTCTCTTGGTAGGTGCAGGAGTTAATGGTGGAGAAGAAGAAGATATTAATGAAGAGAGAGAAGGAGAAAGGGTAATAAATACTATGGGTGGTGGTAGGTAGGGGGTTCACCCCTTGGTTCATAATGAACCAAGCAAACCAAACCAAGCCGAACCAACCCAGGAATAAACCAAGACAAGATAAACCAAGGTGAACCAAGTCAAGGCCAATAAACTCTCTCTCTCTAGCAATTTAAACCAAATGAGTCGTGAAATAAACCAAGCCTCACTAATCCAAAAATAAACCAATGAACCATTAAAACCATTTAAACTATCAATGCCAATAAAACCAAGTCAATGCAAAATAAACCAAGATAACTAATCATGACTAAATAAAATATGGGTCCAAAACACGTATACGTACACTAAATACGTATCACGAATTTGGGACATTACAGAAAAGAATGAGGGTATTTTGGTCATTTTATGTTAATATTGGTAGGATATTAAATTTTACAATTATAGTTAAAGTATCAAGTTGTCTAATTGTAAAGTTAAGCCATAAGTTGAAAAATTGGATTAGTTGAAGATATAAATTTTAAATTAAGCCTAAAAGTAAAAAAAAATACTAATTTTTTTTTGAGTTGTCCCTCATTATTTTACCATAATTTAAGGTGCACCATACTGAATTACCATAATGCATGAAACCATCACTTTGAACGAAAACCATTAATGAGTAACACTCAGGGCTCGTTTGGATCAAGTTTTTGTATTCCTATGAATATGTTTTCAGTTCCTTTCCCATGGGAAAGGAATTCAACATTTCCATACCCATATTTGGTTAGGTTGGGAATAGGTAGTTCAAAAATTTAAAAAAATTCATCTCCATTTTTGGTTTACAAAGGAATAAAAATATTAATTTATTTAGTTTTCCTTTAATATCCTTTCATTAATTTCATGATGATTTATATGTTTGGGATAGAAGTTGAAAATTTGAAAATAAAAAGAGGGTATAACCGTCCAAACAAAATAGCCAGACATCATTCCTAGGAAAGCAAATCTATTCCCAAGGTGGGGCTTGAAAATAGCTTTTCCAAGTCAATGGAAATAGCTTCCCCCCTAAGCCCCTCATATTCCCTCCTGATTTCCAATCCTAAACATACCAAACATGAGTAAGGAATTCAAAACACATTCCCAAACCACAAAAACTTGAACCAAACGCTCCCTCAATTCCTTTGGCTTACATAAATAAAAAGAAAAAAAAATTGAGTTGTCCCACTTATTTTACCATAATTAAAGTACACCCCACTTATTTGAAGATATTTTAATTATAATTTAATGTACCCCACTTAAATGGGGGTCAAAGATGTTGACCATTAGTATTGACTTGAAAAAGTAAAAAAAAAAATCATGTATTATGATAATTCAATAAATGTACCTTAAATTATAATAAAATAAGTGAACAGCAACTCCAAATTTCTCAAATAAAAAACAAAAAACAATTAAATGGAGGGGAAGGCATGGTGATCATTGTCTTCCTCATCTCTCTCTCTTCCTCTCGGACCTCTCCCCATCTGACATTCTTTCCTCTTTCTCTCTCTACAAAAACTCCCAAATCCCTTCCTCTCTGAATTGACTATAGAGAGAGAGAGAGAGAGAGAGAGAGAGAGAGAGAGCGAGAAATGGGGTATCTTTCTTGCAGAGCAGATTCCTCCATCTCCACCTGCCGCTCCATCTCTTCCATAGTCCCCTCCTCCAAAAAGCAACCATCCCCCAAACCAAAACAAGACGACGAAGAAGAAGAAGACGATGGCGGCGGCGGCGTCATCCGTCATTTCAGCTACTCGGAGCTGGAGGCCGCCACCGGCAGCTTCTCAGACTCCTCCCTCCTCGGCCGCGGCAGCCACGGCTCCGTCTACCGCGCCGTCCTCCGCCGCGCCGGCCCCGTCGCTGTCAAGCGCCCCTCCCGCCGCCACCACGACCTCCGCAGCACCGCCGAGCTCGACAACGAGATCCTCATCCTCTCCTCCCTCCGCTCCCCCCGCCTCGTCAACCTCCTCGGCTTCACCACCAACCCCATCTCCTCCTCCTCCTCCTCTCGAGAGCGGCTCCTCGTCGTCGAGCTCATGCCCAACGGCACCCTCTACGACCTCCTCCACACCCGCCCCCGCCCCCCGTCATGGCACCGCCGCCTCCGCCTCGCTCTCCAGACCTCCAAAGCTCTGCACACCCTCCACTCCTCCTCTCCCCCCGTCATCCACCGCGACGTCAAGTCCGCCAACATCCTCATCGACGCCGACTTCAACGCCCGCCTCGGCGACTTCGGCCTCGCCCTCCGCCTCGGCGGACCCGACGACGCCTTCTCCTCCGCCTGCAAGTCCACCCCTCCCGCCGGCACCCTCGGCTACCTCGACCCCTGCTACGTAACCCCCGAGGACCTCAGCACCAAGACCGACGTCTTCAGCTTCGGCATCCTCCTCTTCGAGATCATCAGCGGGCGCAAGGCCATCGACGTCGCCCACTCCCCGCCGTCGGTCCTCGAGTGGGCCGTGCCCCTGCTCAAGAAGGGGAAGGTGTCGGCGCTGTACGATCCCAGGGTCCCGCCGCTGAAGGACTCGGCCGTCAGGAGGCAGCTCGCGCTCCTCGCCGCGGGCTGCGTCAGGTCCTCGGACGAGCGGAGGCCGGCGATGGAGGAGGTGGTGGAGAGGCTAGGGGTGCTGATCAGGGCCCTCGGGCCGAGGACGTGGAACCCCTGCTCCGCAGTGGAGACGGAGGGGACGCTGGTGAAGCCGGTCAGGAAGGTGAAGGATGGGAGCAGGGTGTTTTCGGATGCGGAGAGCAAGAGGGGGAGCAGCAGGAGATATCCGTGCTCGGCGGTGGAGACGGCGGAGACGACCCACCTGAAGGTCATCCCCAGGGGAACGAATTCTCTGCCTCCTCCTCCACCGAAGAATAATAAAGGGAGCACTGGGGTGTTCTTGGACGCAGAGAGTAAGAGGGAGAGTAGGAATCTGATGGAGCTCCTGGCTCGGCCAGAGAGGGAGATTGTCAGGGAGTCTCTCATTAGCAGGGTGAGGAGTCTGCGTGATGTGGGGGAGAATCGTGCCAGGAACGGGACGGAGAGGATGCAGAGGAACCATACTGTAAATGTTCGGTTTGAGCATCATAAAGTTCTAGAAGGAATACAGATTTCGGACGGAAGGGTTCGAGTCCAAGCAAGAGATATCCTTTGATCTGTCCAGTTTGTCCAAAGCTATTTGGTTTGTTTTTGTTAGTTGTTGTTGTATGTTTATGCTTATTGTTGAATCAATATGTTGCAAATTCTTCATGTATCTCATTGGTGTTGGAGGTGTTTCCACGATAGGGCTTTTCTTGTCATATCTTGCAATTAGGATAAATGCTTATTTAAAACTATACCGAACTAAACAAGTCGATTCGTCAACGAACATATTTTTGTCTCTCATGGCTTTGCCACCTTGTATCAAAATGACATTGCATATTATGAGTTGTGATTTTAGACATTCTTGATCATATAATTCAGCAAATCAGAGCCTCAGTTGTCTATGTCTCTTGTTGAATTGGATGCATCATGCATGTTGATTCAGTTGTTTTTACTTTGTTTTCATAATTTATGTAACACTCGTAACTGGAAAAAGAGATGAAAGCTCTCCCGAATGACTCGGTTGCTGACAGATGTCTTCCAGAAGACCATCCTGAGAAGATAATAACTCTTAATTTTGGTGGGTCAGCTATATATTATTTGTTAATGATCTAATATGACTACACAACATCCTTTTGAGCTGCTAGACCACCCCACCTGAATAGTCCCTTCAAGAAAGAGATGATGAGAAATTCTTGTTCACTTTTTTTTATTAATCATTTGCCTTGTGTATCTAACTTCAATTTTGTTCCACTGCCATTTACAAATTAGAATAAGAACGAACAACTCTCTTACGGAGAGGCTATGGTACAAAGCATCCATGTCAGATACTGTAATTATGAATTTTCACCTAGTTGCTGACTACATTCACTTGTTCCTCAATGAGTAGATGGATGCTATAGATGATAAGATGTGTTCATTAGGTTAGATGTAAGGCATGGTAGTTTGTGAGATCTTTTACCCTTAGTTGATAGTTTGGAATATCGATTGCATGTACATATATAAGTGAGTTTTACTTTACATTTTTGTTATCAACTGAATGCATGTTAAATCTGCTGCTATTATTGGTTTTATTTGAATCTTGATATATTTTTTCACATATATTTCATTTTCATTTAGCATTTGTAATCAGAGCCTTTTTTTTTTTAGAAAGATCTCCTGAATGTCTTAGTAGTTGACAAATGCCTTCCAACTAATTTATATCGTAGAAACTTTGCACAATGATAAACACTTCAAATCTTTAGTCGGCAGCTATCTTTCAATAGTAACTACCCAACATCTTTGTTACTGCTAGGCTACACACTTGAATAGAGGCAAGATGAGAGATGTGCTCAGATTTTCTATTATTTCTTGTTGATATCTGTCCATTAAAAAAGAAAAAAAAATCTATTTCTCTATGTTCTTCAATTGCTACTTTTTTCTATCGATCTGATGTCAACCGTCTGTGCTAGGGCCAGAATTTTTAACCAAGGCAGCTATGAGCAAGAGAGGGACTTGTAAATCTAGACAATTTTTAGTAGACTGATCTTGGCCATGCAGATAAGCTCATTGTAACCAAGAAGCACTTTCTAAGTTCCTGTAGATTAGAAAAGTATCTAGAGACGAAAAGGGAAGATATGATTTTCTGTAGGGAATTGCATTCATCCCCACGGTATATGAGGCTTAAGAGCAGAAACGAACGATACTCCCAAATTTATCCTAGTTTCTGATGTTTCTCTCTCTCTCTCTCTCATTTTACTTCTGGAATCTTCCTGATTGTGCCTTGCAGATTAGAGAGGCTGATGAGCAGAGTAGCTTTTGAAGGGATGCCCAGATGGTCCTTGGAGATAATGGTAGTCATGTAAGTTATTGCATGTTTATTCCTATTAATGGAAATATTGCTACTTTCTGTGTATCTATTTTTGTAATAATCTCTCAACCAAGGTTCACAATATCGACCTATACTAGTACGTGTCGGCCGTATTGTATTGGTTTTGACAATGTCCGATCCAATAGTCACCGATATCCATATCGACTTATACCGAGATTCTCGCTTTCTTTTACTGTCAGTTTAATAAAGAAAAACTCAAAGAAAAAGATAATCATGGTAAAAAACAATGTCAACACTATGATTTGATCTTGCTGTAGATCAACATGTTATACTGTGTCGATAAAATTGCATATTGATACAATATACGTATTATCATTTGTCGAAGTTGTATAAATCACAACATTTATACATCCTAATATATTTCAATTCAATGTCTATGTGCGTAAATTATTCAACAATGTTGAATATTATTCTATTCAAAACTAAAGAAAACAACAGATAATTGATAAAATTATGCCTAAATGTATAAAATATTTTTCTAGTTTGTAAAGATAGTTTTTTCTATTATCTTTTGGCTTCCGAAATCAAGAACTACAAAATTTTGGTCTGAAACTTCGAAAGAGTCGATACAATACTCAATTCTGAAACCGATTCCGATACTACGAAGACTCAAATCTATTTATTAAATCATAAAGTTCTTGTATAAGAAGGCACACAATAGGAATTATGTTAGGTGCTTCATTTGCTAATGAGAGTATCTAATGAAGGTTGAATAAGAGTGCTGACATTCTTATTTTATCTGTTGCACTTGTTAGGAATCTTAGGATCCATGCCTCACTCTCTTTCTTTAGATATAAGCAATGTTCGTAGTATCGGACAATACCGATAGGTATCGAACATATCGTGTCGGTTTTGGCATGTCCTATCCGGTATCCAGTACTGACCACTCCCGGTAGTGGCAGAGCTGGTCGATATCGACATTGGGACTCTCTCTCCAAGTCAAATTTAGCAATAGAAAAAAATTATAAGGAAAAGTAAAATATGGAGAAAACTTTGTCAGACACAATGCTTCATTGATTAATGAGAGTATTTAATGAAGGTTGAATAAGAGTTATTGGCATTTTTATTTTATCAATTGTAGTTGTTAGGAATCTTACGATATATGCCTCACTCTCTTAGATATAAGCAAAGTTCACATTGTCAGCCGATGCGTATCGGTTGTTGCCTGTCCTGATTCGGTACTAACTACTTACGCTACCACCGAGCTAGTCGATACCGAACCTTGCGACTCTCTTTCCCTATCAAATCAGCAAAGAAAGAAATACCTTGCAATCAGATCTTGGTTATACTTCAGGAATTGATCAAAATGCTTGACATCTCTAGTTTGTTGACTGTTTAAAAGGTTGACAAATAACTATTAGAAAACAAGCTAAAATCATTTTATTTTCATGGTTATGACGTAACGAGTGCATAGTTCTGGCCCATTGGAATTAATGTTCTAGGTTATTTATGGGGCCTTAACTTCCTTTCCAGCTGACCTATATTTGTAACTAAGTAAGTTTATTCTAGCATGTTTTTTTTCTAGATACATATACAATGGATCTGTAACTACATTTGGTTTATGTTTGACAAACACAATTTGATGCATGAGAATATAAATGACTCCATATGAGTATTCTCCTTAGGTTTTATGTTCGGTTGATCATCCATGTTCACCAAAATTGGTTGCGCCATAAAGAATGAGTAAGATAATTTTATCCCACATCCGATGATGATTGGAAGAATTATGCATAAATATAGAAGGAATAAAGTCAAAACTTAATAAGGGGTTCCTTTTTAAGTTAGTTGAACCAAGTCCAATACCAAATCTCATGGATCAACTCTGCTTTGGGTCTATGCATATAGTCGGGAGGTGGTCCCAAATTGAGATCTAAGGTGGAGGAATTATGCAGGTTGTCTCCAAAGGTTTCTTTACGAGATCTAAGGTGGAGGAATTATGTACCACATCAGTTCTCACTGTGCAGTTTGGCTATCTTCGAGTGTAATAAGACCCCAATATGTTCATTCTCCATCTTTTTCGGGCTCATGGATACAAGATAATTTGTGTCTCGTGTCTAATCGAGTGTCCAGTGTCACCAAGAATGGTTATGATATAAAGAGATCTCAATAAAAGTTTGGTCCTACATAGTATAATTAGTGGAGGACTATGTTGCACACAAGGTTCTCCTGCTATCAGATACCAGTCCCATACCGATTAGGGGATTGCTCTATCGAACGACAACGGATATCGGTCGATTTGGCCATAACGAGAGAGATGACCTCACAAAGATATAGGATAATAATTTTATCTCATATATGACACATTTAACAAGCATTAATAAATATATCAGATAACTATGCATAAAAAAATAGAACAATTGAGCTAAAAAATTAGAACAATTGAGCAATTCAGAAGTTGAATGTCAATTGTTTTAACAAAGGAGAGGAGAGGAGAGGAGAGGAGAGGAGAGGATAAGATAAGATAAGATAAGAGGAGAGGAGAAGAGAAAGAGATAAATAAATGCTCATTGTTGCTGACTAGCCGAAGAGGGAAGTAGCACTTATTTTTATCTCCCGACACATTTGCAATTAGATTTTTTTAGGGGGTTTAATAAACTTAGAGTGATATATGGTCCTTAGAGAGGCCATAGACACGACCCTTAACATAGTTGAATGGAAGAAGATGATTCAAATAACCGATCCCAAAAATTTGGGATGTAGGTTTCTTTGTTTGTAATAAGTTTATACCTGGCTGACCCACTGTCCTAAAAGGCAGTCTAGGCGGCCGTCTAGGCGGCGCATAGGCGCCTGGTGTCCGCCCGATGCCTGCCTAGGCGCCTGCCTAGACCTCCCGACGTCCGACTATGCATGTTTTGGGGTTTTATGGACTTTTTCAGTAGTTTTTTTAAATTTATTATTTATTTTTGAACCGCCTGGATTATGCGGCTGCCTATACGACTGCCTAGGCAGGCTAGACGTTAGGCGGCAGTTGCCCGCTCGACTAGCGCCTAGCGCCTTTTACATCCTTGCTGACCCCAACCCGATATATGTATTGATAATAGGCTGACTAATATATATCTTACTTTGATTATTGGATAGCCGATTAATCAAATTTTGAGTAGTCATGGAATTGTGATTAATCGGCCAAGTAATCACTACTAACATGTAACGAGTCATGGGTCAAGTGTGTAATGGAAATCATTTAAGATAACAATGCTCGATATGTCAAGTATACTCCATATTTCAGCTGTTATAGTTCAACTATGGGTTTCTTCAAACCGGTTAGGCAAAGTATATCAATTTACCTTTGAAAACTTTATGCCGGCCGATATACCGGTCATACCGGAGATATTCTGAACAAAGTAATTCGGATATGGACACAATACAGATGAGATATGTACATTTTCAGATAGTATAATAAGTAATCACCTATATTACACAAATACTAACATGGATACATGTACGGACATGATACGGAAGTCATGTTCGCGTGTCCATTTAATTTAGATGGAGGTCTGGAGGATGATGCATAGAGTTATGGATTGGCTCAGGACTAATAAGGGGTTTTTCTTTGAACTCAGCATGCCGAATCCAATTTCTACGTCTCATGCAACTCCGATTTGGGTGTCTTGTTCAAACAATCTCTTTTTTTCTCTTTAAAAAAATTGAAAGAACACCTACTTTACCAGTGTATATTAGAATCAAACTTAAAGTTTTTTTTTTAACTGCCCTTGCTGTTTCGATTATATAATTCCAGTTTGTTTTTCGGAAACTGAACAAATTTCCAGTGTACCTTGATTCCCTAGGTTAAAGGCACTATGGACCTTTGTAGATATCATGATAACCTTTTACAATATTGAGGACACTTCAACTTTATGGAGAACCCTTTGATAACCAAGTTGTACACTAGTACTCTTGGCAACACCTACTAGGGGGCGTTTGGTTCAAGTTTTGGAAACTTGGGAATGGATTTTGAATTCCTTACCCATGTTTGATATGTCTAGGATTGGGAATTTTGGGGGGGGGGGGGGGGGGGGGGAGGGGTGGAATACGAGGGGCTTCATATTCCCATTGATGTGGGAAAGCTATTCCCAAGCCACCCTTGGGAATAGTTTTGCTTTCCTAGGAATGTTGTTTGGACGGTAACTTTCAAAATTCCTATTTCTATACCAAGCATGTGAATTTAGGCAATACTAGCATCATGAAATTAATGAAAGGGTATTTATGGAAAACTAAACAAATTAAGATTTCTATCCCAGTGTGAACCAAACATGGGAATGAAATTTTTTAATCTTTTGGACTACATATTCCAACATAACCAAACATGGGTATAGGAATGTTGAATTCCTTCCCAATGGGAAAGGAATAGAAAATGTATTCCTAGGAAGACAAAAACTTCATCAAAAGGAGCCCTTATTGTTCACCACTTATTATGCTATTTAAGTAAGCTAAGGAGTGCATGTGAATGATTAAGAATTATTTTGCAGTGGCTATTGAATACATAAAGCAAGTATGCTGAATGATTTTGAAGTTGCTGTTTTGTGCAGAAAGCAAGTGTGCTAAATGATTTCTGTGGCTATTGACTAAAGAAAGCAAGTGTCAATTTTTTGATATCTTGTAAACAAGGGATGTGATCATGAGAGATGAAACTTTTAGAAGTGGCTGTTGATTACAGAAGAACTCCTATCCTGTAAGAATACTTCAACAACTTGCACTCTTTAATGGATTCTGCCTTTTCAGCTTCTTTTAAAGGAACTCTTAGTTGATCAAGATCATTTTGTTCTGTTTTTATTTTGGCCTTGTGGGAGAGGGAGGGGGTAGGGGTAGTCCTGATTCTGTAGTCGATCAAGGACTTTGGTTTGTTATACTTTAAAGGCTAGCCTCATGACATTCGAGATTCTATAGCAGCTTTTGACATAGTTTTGACAGCCAAGTTTTCATTATAAACTGGAAAACTAACGAAAGTTTCCCATTATTATCAAGGTAAATACGAGCGGCATTTTAAACTTGGTCGATACTGATACGTATAAGTTGAATTGTCAGATTTTGAGCCAACATAACTCATTTGAATTCCTATTTTGATATAAAACATTTTTCTAACGCATGATAAATTACTTATTTCATCGTGAAACTACCTTGTTATAATTGCGTAAAAGTCATTCAACTATTAAATAATTCACTAAAACAAAATGATACTTCATATATTTTTTCTTTAACAGTTTAGTTCCTAATTTTAATAAAATTTCAACACAGACACACCCACATACATATATATAAGGTTTTGCTAACATATCCAAAGAAGAGTGTAGGTTAGCATTGTACCCTAATTATTTTTTCACTAGATAACCCTATATGCTTACAATTGCTAGGGATATTTTGGTAAAGAGAGATTAATATTTGAATTTTAGAAATCATGGTCATTAAACTTTGGAGGGAAACTTTGGAGGTAAACGTATAAAATGTTCGAGTGATTTAATTAACATGTTAATTAATTACATGTCAATTAATAAGTCAAATTTGTATATTCCCCCCCCCCCCCCCCCCCCCCCCCCCCCCCCCCCCCCCCCCCCCCCCCAACCCACCAAATTTAATGAATATGAATTTAAATTCGAACAATTCAAGTCGATTTACCAAGATGTCCCTGTCATTAATGAATTTATAGGATTTGTTAGTAGAAAAATAATTTGTGTACAATAGTAACCTACACCCTTCTTTGGGTATGTTAGCAAAACCCCTTAACTATTTATGAGTTATAGAATCCCCTGGATCCAATCTTCTTCCATAAAAAAATAAAAAAATTCTTCCCTCTCATTTACTGACTACTTATCTTGCATCCTTCCCATTGTGGTGGGCTAGAGTAGAATCTCCATGGTTACTTGACATCCATTTTTTCCTCAGAGGACATTGCAATCCATCAGCGAGTTCAATTCCCATTCTAACAATCATCTTCGGATAACGTCCTTAGGTGTTACAGTAGTGGTGGTTGTTCACGCTAGTAGATCTCGAGCCAATGAACTCATGCCGACATTGATTTTCCTTCAAATATGATCCGGAAATGGATTGACACCAGTGAGTTCTAATTTTACACTGACATGGAATTTTGTGCTTTGATGCAATTGGTTTGCATGGAATTTTTGCTCTGATAGAACTCATGGGTTTGTGTGGATGAACGGAATTTTTGCTCCCATGTAAATCTTGTGATGGCAAGTGATGCTGGTTCCATTTAGGAGTTATTAACGTCATTTGGAAGGGTAGGACATGTATACTTGAGATCGAGTAAGAGATTATTTATTATCCAAAATTATGGATGGAGATTAACAAAATTATTTAGAAAGAGATGGACGAGTTCTTAATCTCATCCATATTTTACTGTAGCCATGAGGATTTTAAAGGATGCGGTCAGTAAGGTTATTGGTAAAGGAGGGGAGATTTTTTTTTTTAATTTTAAACGGAGGATGGGCTCCGAAGATTATGTAATTAATAAATAGTTAAGATGGGTGGAGCCAGGATTCAGACAGTGTGTGGAAGCTTGAATACAAATACTAGAAAAATTAAGGAATTGATATATATATATATATATATATATATATATATATATATATATATACACGGAAACTAATTGCCATTGCCATTTCCATATATATATATATATATATATATATATATATATATATATATATATATAGAATAAGGGAGGTAGGGTGCCACCTCACGGGGGGGTGTCTACTTGTCACCCCCCCATGCTATCATCAAGCACATGGGTGCATGATGATAGCATGTGGGGGGTGACAAGTAGACACCCTCCATAGGGTGGCACCTCACCTCCCTCATCCTATATATATATATATATATATTTTTTTTTGGAAAAAGGGTAAATTTTATTCCATCATCTCAATAAGGTTACAACATAAAGATACAATCCCAACTCAGGGGGACATTACTAGTACATCCGACTCAATGTTATGGAGGATGCCCACCACTGGGGTGGAAAGTCCCTCATAAATGCGCCGGTTCCTCTCCCGCCAGACATGCCAAACTGACGCAGCAAGTCTCAATCGAGCACGCCTAGCCCAGCTCTGCTCCTTGCCCCTGCAATCACCAATCCACTTAAGGATTTCTCTGAAGTCCCGCTCCCTGCCAACCCCTCCCAAGTGTCTCCGGCACTGCTCTGCCCATATGCTCCACGCCATATGGCACTGGAAGAACAGGTGTCCAATCGATTCAGGCTCTGTCTCACACAAAACACACTTAGGGTCAGGGACAGAAACCCCGAACCGAAGCAATCTGTCCCGAGTGAGCAACCGGCCCAGCACCAGTTTGTATGCAGACAGTTGCATCTTCCTGGCAAGCCCCTTCCCCCAGACAAAGTCGTACTCCTCAATATCATCGAAGTGGGGGCGGACAAGGTCGTAGCAGCTGCTAAATCGGAACTCCCCAGCACCCTCCGAGCGGCCGGGAGGGGCCCACATCCATACATCAGACAATGCCGTAGGAGTGATCTGCACCTGTCTGATCTCCTCAACTAACGTAGCAGTGAACCGGTACTCCTCAGGCCTCCATACCCCACCACGGATGATGTGCCGACACGTCAGTCCTCTGTATGCCACGCCGTCCCTCTGGGGGCCCAGAATCTCCAGGAGAGACTGACCTGAGATCCACGGATCGAGCCAAAGATCCGTCTCCCCTCCCTCCCTCATCCTCCTCCGCAAAGCCGTCCGAAGAACAGGACGGGTCCTCAGGATATGCTTGAAAGACACAGAGAAGTTGTTGTCAATTTCACATACCCAGAAGTTTCTGCCCCGGAGATACCGACTAGTCATCCAGGCCGACCATAAAGAATCACCCTGAAGGAACCTCCATGCCAGCTTGATCCCCGCCGCCTCCCTGACAGAAACAAGTGATCGCAGACCCACACCTCCCTCTTTCCATATATATATATATATATATATATATATATATATATATATATATATATATATATATATATCTTTGGAAATGGTAATTAGTTTCCGGAATCGCTCCCACTGGGATTCGAACTCTGCCCATAAGGGCCACGTGCCTCAACACTAACCACTTGGGCTAGCGGTCATTGGCATATATATATATTGTTTATAGTTTAGCCAAGTACAGTTGTACTTGTCCTCGACGACTTTTCATATTTTGGAAGCGTTGTGATGTGAATCGACCTATTCGATTCACAAAAGATTTGTAGAAAAGAGAAACAAAGAAAGATAATGATCTTTTTGTGAGAAAAGAACAAACTCCCAACTTTGGTAGACGGACAAAGTCTAAATCCTTCTTATTGATACTTGAGAGTTTCTTCTCAATACAAGCATGGAAAATAAAAGATGGCTAACCCTAGTTTATATAGGGAAAAACAAAGGCTTAATTAAGGAAGGGTTATTATTGGTGAAAGACCAAAATAATCCTTCCTGACTAAAATAGGAAAATGACTTATTAAGGAAGGGTTATTATTGGTGAAAGACCAAAATAATCCTTCCTTACTAAAATAGGAAAATGACTATTAAGGAAGGGTTATTATTGGTGAAAGACCAAAATAATCCTTCCTTACTAAAACAGAAAAATGACTAAAATAGAACATAGGCTAAATGATGATAGGTGGGACCACATCAATACCGCCCCCTAAAAGAGCCACCTTGTCCTCAAGGTGGAAATCTGGGAACTGCGTCTGTTGCTATGGCGGCCTCTTCCTCCGTCGGATCCTCCTTCTCCTCCTCTTCCTCCGTGGTGGTCGTCGTGGGGGGAGGTCCCCTCTCTGGAAGTTGGCGGGATCCGCCATTCCCCCAAAGAAATTGCTGCCTCCGGCGTGCCTCGCTCCTCCTGGCGGTTCCGCTCCTCCCGTCCACGCCGGAACTCCCGCCAAGCCCCTTCCTGGGCCCACGAACCGATCTCCGTAGTTCGCAATCCTCGTCCGACCCCCGAAGGGGGCCCCAAACCCTAGGGCTTCTCCCGCATGTGGAGCCGATCCGCCGGGACCGTACGGGTCGCCGGCGTCCGGCCACGGCCGCTCGCCGGCGGCTCCTCTGGCACCGACCGGCCAGGGGTGGCGGTCGGCGGCCGGCCAGCGACCGCCCCCAACAGCAGCGGCCCCGCCCGGGCTCGCGCGGTTGGCGCCGACGCTCCCGCGGCCTTCGGCCGCTGTCCGGCGAGGGTCGCCGGCCGCCAGGGCCCCGCCCGGCGGCGCGGCGGCGACGGCGGGTGCGGGCCAGCTCCCGTCGGCCGGTCCTCCGTGGTCGTCGGTCGCTTCCCCCTCCGTATGAACAAACCCTAGTTGGTCGCCTAGGGTTTGGGTTGTTGCCGCCTCCGCTTCGCCGCCATTGATCTTGTTCGAGATGTTTTGCAACAACTTCATCATTGCCGGAATCGACGTCATCTCCTCCCGCATGCTTCGTACCTCGGTCTGGAGATCCTTCTGTGTGGACGCTTGATCTTTGATTGCGGCCTTCAAACTTTCGATCTCGATGTTGAAATCCTCCCGAAGCCCCTGGATCTTCTCCTCGATCGTGTTCCTTGTGCCGGACGCCATGGATCGTAGGGAGCTCTGATACCAATTGATGTGAATCGACCTATTCGATTCACAAAAGATTTGTAGAAAAGAGAAACAGAGAAAGATAATGATCTTTTTGTGAGAAAAGAACAAACTCCCAACTTTGGTGGACGGACAAAGTCTAAATCCTTCTTATTGATACTTGAGAGTTTCTTCTCAATACAAGCATGGAAAATAAAAGATGGCTAACCCTAGTTTATATAGGGAAAAACAAAGGCTTAATTAAGGAAGGGTTATTATTGATGAAAGACCAAAATAATCCTTCCTGACTAAAATAGGAAAATGACTTATTAAGGAAGGGTTATTATTGGTGAAAGACCAAAATAATCCTTCCTTACTAAAATAGGAAAATGACTATTAAGGAAGGGTTATTATTGGTGAAAGACCAAAATAATCCTTCCTTACTAAAACAGGAAAATGACTAAAATAGAACATAGGCTAAATGATGATAGGTGGGACCACATCACGTTGCACAATAACATCATTTTTTATACTATCAAGTACATCTCTCGCAATGTATATAACCATGCTATTGTTCATCCATTGCACAATGAAGTCTTTATGAGATCCATAGTAGAAAATGCTCCCTCCACAATTGCTGTTGTGCAATGTTCTTTTGTGTTGTTTGTCTTATATGAGAATGGCCCGTCAGTATTGGTGGTCCAGAAGGAAGTTTCAAAAGTAAGGTTTCAACTTTTAACATTACATAGATAGCTTATTACAATTGGTCCCTTCTTATAAATTTTTTTTTTGCCACTACATTTTTATAACTTTTTTTTCCCATGTTGTGGGGGCTTGAGCCCCCACTTGGCCCATAGTCCCTCCGCTCCTGACAACCATTGATATCCCAACTGTCTTCATTCACTTTTAAGATGCTGATTCTTCTTACGGGATCTCTCTCTCTCTCTCTCTCTCTATATATATATATATATATATATATATATATATATATCCCACACCAGCAATATCGATACTCCACGATAGGGACCGATACCCGGTTTCGAGTTTTTGAACCTTGGATATGGCAATGTATCAAAACGAGTCTGGTTTACTTCGGATTGTACTCAAAATTAGATCTAGTCGAGTTGGAAGATTAGGGTCAAGTAGGAGTTTACTATTGTGCAATGCCAATTGTGGAAGTCGCCATTTTGTTTGTCATTGTTCATGTTCATTGTCAACACTTAACCTAAAGTACAGCTCATATTGCATTATCACCCCTGGAATTGCCAATCAAGGTTATAACTATTGTCGAAAATATAGTTTTTGAACTTGTTTCGTACATATTGTTTTTTCCCCCCAAACTTTCTGTTATTGCCATCTAGCTAGTTCAGAATCTGAAGCGTGCGGCGATCTTTATGTGGGTTACATCAAGATGCTGATGGCCCTTGCTCATATGCTACTGCATTTTCCATACTAGACACTCTGATACTCGTTGAAACATAAGTTCACCAAGATCAGTAATCAATATGTGAGCTTACCTAACGTAACTTTGTAGCTAATGATTTTAACCGAATGCAGAACCGAGTGGCCATGGATCACAATCTGTGTTGAACATGCAGATGTCATAGACTCGGTTTTCTTTAGTACTGCTTCGGTGAAAGCCGACAACAAACTTCTCCAACAGTTCTTGTTTGTCATTTTATTTTTCTTCTTCTTTTTCTTTTGGCCTAACTCCTTAGGTTTCCTTCTCATTTCAGAAATTTGAAGGGTACTTCAATACTCAAATGCATAATGTGCTCTCACCTGTGAATATTCGGTTTGCAGTGCATATCTATCTTTGTTTAAGCATAATGTGCTTTCTCACCTGTGAATTTTGGGTTTTAATGCATATCTTTGGTTTATCCTAATTTGTGAATTTCGGACTTTGTAACTACTAGGACTTGAAGCCTACAACCTGGAGGTTGTGGGGTTTTCGTCACATAAACAGCCTCTTTGTAAATGGGGTGGACATCTTGATCTTGGACTGACTCTGCATAAACAGGACCTTGTGGCACTGTGAAACCCATCAACGTTCCTTAGTTTATCCTATCATTATATTATAGGCTTATATCTATTCGTCTCTAGCAGATTTGAGAAAATGGTGTGCTGAATCTATTCTGAAGGGTGGCGAGCTTTCTGAGTTTTCCTCGGTAACACAAGCTATGTAAGTCGGTAATTAATTTTATTTATTTATTTATTCTGTATAATAATATATCCTCATTCATTTGGGAATTTGGTGATAACATGTAAGCTCATTATTGTAGATACTAAACCATATTATCTTTTCCTAAATAAGGATGCATGGAGATTGCAATTCTCTCCATTCCTTTTCCATGAGTGAAGATTATCTACAATTTGACCTTGAGTTGCAAGTTTCGTCTTAATACATTTTATAGTAGGAAGTCTCACTTGCATTAATATTGTTGAAACAATCAGCCTAAATGTCAAAGTACAAGTCGACGTAAATGTTTTAGAGTCCACGTAGGAACATACTATTAGGTAAGTCGCCATCAGTTTTGCTTTAAAGGACTACGAACATTGCACGATTTTTAACTAATTTGTGGTCATTATATGGAATGATAATTAGTCACCTACTTATGAGTGCACTCATGAGATTTGGAAATAAACTTTGAGATCTATGTTATTGTGGTGTTCATAATGGTCATCAAACAGTAACCAAAAGTTTGCTCCTTTATTCATTGCCGTTCAATCCTTGCATGTCTCAGTTTATTATGGTGTTTCTTCTTTATATTAGGATATGAAACCAAGCAATCATTATATTAGTTGGCAATTAACTAATTGAAGGACTTGATCTTTATTTCAGTGGTAGAATTATCAAATATCCACATTCCTTTGGATTGTCAGTTGTTCAGATTTATGAATCTAATGTATCTTCTTTCATTCAGTGAACTAATATTGTTTGCAAATAAGCTATAGTGCACCATCTAGCTTTATATTTCCCAGTGAATGGCTGGCTTTTCAATATACTGATCTACTATCCATTTTCTTTGTCTCGGTTTCCAAGAAACATGAACTAGAAGAGCATCCGATGTCACGAGGTTCCCACTAATATAGGGTATGGAAGGGTCGAGATGTACTTGGACTTAACCGGGAGGCTAATTGAATGACTCAAACCTGCATCCCGAGACGAAGGCTGAAGCCTTGTACTGTTACCAAGCGGGACCGTAGAGATCTTCAAGATTCACATGCTGGATTGCCGGTTTATAGCTCAAGACATGCATCCTGCAAGTTTAACCAAGTAGTTTGCTTACAGAATAGAAGAAATCTGTGTGAATGGAAGCTACGGTGATTGAAAGTGGAGATTTCATTTGCTCCCTCCCAACTTTCTGAAACATGTTATACCATTCTATTAACAAGACTTTATGTTTAAGTTCCTTCCCTCCACCCACTTTTATTCTTTAATCAATCTGTTCTTAAATAAATTGAAAGGACTCTTATGCCATTATGCTTAAAAGTAAGTTGTGGGTTCTTTCGTTCTCTCTCGGTTGCACATTTTAGTTGCTTATGAAATGATTTCATTTCTCTTTCTAACTAAAGCAAAACATAACGATTGTAACAAGTTAGTACTTTTTACAACCATAGTCATGTAGCCATTTAGAACCATTTGTAGCCAATGTGGAAATTATAATCGACTATACTAAATTGTAACCATTTATCGCATTACTTTAATATTTTTTCACTTAATATACTATCTATCTAATTAGTAGAAAATATCTCATGCACTACTTTGTAGTTGTTGCAAACATAATTGTAACATACATACCCAAAATACAGTAGAAACTCTATAAAATAATACACTTGGGACCACCAAAATTTATTAATTAAAAGAGTTATTAATTAATCGATAAATTAATAATTATTAATTTATATATTAATTAATATTTTATTAATTAAAAGAGTTGGGTTATCGCAATGCAATGGATGTCGAAGATGTTCTGACTCACCCAGAAGAAAATGTAGTTGCACAGTTGTTGACTGATGAAGAAATTATTGAAAGCGTTATTGAAATTAATAAAGATGATATCGATGAAGAAGATGATGAAAGTTCTACAATGGAGCCCCCTTCGCGAAACGAAGCTATTAAAGCGGCAATCACATTGAACAATTTCTTGTTGAGCTATGAGAAAACAACACCAGAAGTTCTTACCATGCTAAGGAAAATTAGAGACGAGATTCAAGGGAAAATTGATTTCAACAAAAAACAAAAGACAATTGAGTCATTTTTCAAGAAACCTTCATAAATCATTCATGTAATATGCTATATATAAGGAATTATTAATTTATATTTTATATGGGGTCTGAAGAAATTATCAAAAATGTATTATCTTATAATTTTAGCGAATTATTAATTTAGCACCCTATCCCCGAGTCGGGACCGGCCAAAAATATTATCTTAGAGAGTTTATTAAATAATCGAGTATTAATTTATAGAGTTTCTACTGTATAAGTAATTGTGATCATTTTTGACATATATAACGAACTAAACTAACTATAGACAAATATAAATACATGTAACTAATGATAGATAACTACGACTATAACAAATGTAACCAAAATTGTGTAACTAATGTGATACCACATTTTTTTTTGTTACAATTGTAAGTAAACATCGAACATGTACGCAGAGGATACCAAAATTTTACTCCAATGCTTTTGTTAGGATACTTACACGTGATTTCACTTCCCAGTCCAAAATATGAAAGACCATATTGCGTGGCAATGACTAGCTATATATATCAAGTAGGCTCAAGCCCACCTAAATACATATACCATGTTTTTGGTTGGATTTCATTCCACAGAAGTAAATGTAGCAGGAATGAACATGATGTAGTAAGGTCGGACGCCTAATAGTACATATGTTCGATTAAGCTCGATAAATAATAACATGAGCTCATAAACGCTAAACTACAAGAGTAGAACAAGTAAAATAATGTAAAGTGAGAGAGAGAGAGAATAAATTATTTATTCTAAAGATACCTGGATCTAAGGGAGAATCCTACCAATGATCCTCAAGGGTACATTTTGGATAATCCTGCTCACCTAACACGGAGGAAAACAAGTACTCAAAGGAACGTAACAAGATATATAATAACATACCAAAAAAAAGTTAAACAATAAATAGAAACACAAACCACACTATCAAGGATACAATTATAACTAAATCAACTAAGTGATATGCAATTTGAGGACAATGTTCGCATGCATGAGCTATCATACTATAGGGTAGCTGAAAAATGTATTACACTCATAATCAAGATACTATCAACCACAATGTGAGGAGTAACGAAAAAATGTGTATGGCTCATATCGAGACACTATAAGCCATATATGATGGAATGCGTATAAGTAGCTTAGGTGCCTAGTAAGGGTCCTCCCCACCCAAAGATATTGCGAGAGTCATAACGACTCATCCATTCAAGATCTAGTATCCATGAATAATCCACGAATAGTCCACAATAAGTTCACAAGTCCATGAATAAACTCAATCTATATTCCTATTCATAAATTAACTAATACATGCCTCGATCACCCCTACGATAAGATAAGTTAGATATGGGGGTATATGCTCTAACATGAACGCAAGTATAAAATCATACCTTGGGGCTATCTCAAGATACCAAAAATAACAATAACACTATTCTATAAGAAATAGTACTAACTACAACTAGTATCGACCTAGATTGACACTGACGATCGCTCGTACCCGAGTATGACTAGGACGCCCAGACACACAGAAATATCATGATCTATGAATTGAAATACAATTGACATGGTATACTTGTTTGATTCGCGTTTGGGAAGAGTGGACATGTCCGACATGATAGTTAAAGGATACCAATCTCCAAATGCCAATACGAGAAACCAAAGAATCCATAATTCCGTAAATGACCATGTAGTATCCAAACACCCAGAATATCCAATTTCCTAAATATGAGCACCAGAGACCTCATTTGACACAAAAAAATAAACAAAATAAACTAAATTAGAACAATGCAAATAGAAATATATATATATATATATATATATATATATATATATATATATATATATATATATATATATATATATATATATATATATATATATATACATTTTCTTGCTTCTTTTTTCAAGCGTAGGATAACCCCATGGGGTTGTGGGTTTCTTTCTACCAACTGGGGCTCTCCCTTCACCGTCTCCATAGGGATGGTCTACAGGGTTCATAACTACTACTCTTACTACATGACGCTTACCTAGCCAACAAAGGTATTAGCACCATAACGATGATATGAACTCAGCAGAACTTACATATTCGAAGTCGGAGTTGCGGAGTTGGACCGACGCTGCTCGCCAGAATTTTGCCGAAAAAGGTGCCACCCGAAATAGGTCGTCGAAACTTAACTAAAACTTAACATTGGGTAATCTCGGCACTACAAATCCATCAAAACTGGTTTGGTAACCAAGGGACAACTGTACGCGAGTTACGAGTCCGTATCAGTATGAAACACGATGGTGTCAAAGACAGATACATCATGATTACTCTACGGCCGTTGGACAAAATCATAATCCGTCGGCTTGTACACGTCGACAATCACGTCACGTGCCTTTTTGAGCAATTGGTTCAAGCCGAAGTGTTGTCAATGCTGTTAATGCCGGGGCACAATTTTTCGATGGAAAACTGAAAAAATGAAACAATTGTAAAGACAATGTTTCAAATCAACACTTCAAGGAAGGTGATTCTGAATTACGAGAATCTAAAAAGATTTCGTAATCAACAACAATCGATCGTAGTACTTCTAAAAAGAAGATACAATCAGAATTACTGGCAGCAACGAAGAAGGTGACTGGCGAAAGATGGAAGAACTCCTGCTGGGGTGAATAATCACCGTTGCTCAAAGCTTTATTCGCCCTACACGAACAGCTTCCAGGAACCAGCAAGTTCGTCAGAGAACTTGGAACACTCCTGCTCTTCTGACTCCTCGGATGGACACGAACTCCCGTGCAAAAGTAACGCTGGTGCGGCGCCTTTCCTCTCTCTCTCGAAGGCTGCTGGAATTCGCAGGCAAATTTCGAACAGAACTGTGTTAAAGAACACTTCTGAATTCTCTGTTTACTTGTGCTAAAAAATACTTCGTAAATTTTCTGTGGTGGCTTCTCTTTCTATTCTGTAATTAGCCTTGAGAGAGAGAGAGAGGATGCCTTATATAGGCCATGCAGCAACTGCTCGGTTGCCACAAAGTTAGGGTCATGGTAAAAACCATCCCGAACATGTAGCAACCGCCCAGAACGTGCAAACGCACGTTCTGCTGCAAGTTGCGCCAACTGCACACTTCTCGTGCTCCTTACACTCTGCACGACAGAGCGCGCAATGAACTGCGCACACTGCGCGCACTGCACGCACTGCGCACACGGCGTATGCAGTGCAACCAGCGCCCCCGCGCAACCCGAGCAACCCGTGCAATCCAGCGCAACCCAGCGCAACCTGAACGCAACCTGGGCGTGCACCTGGGCAGCGCAATTGGGCTTGTGCAACTGGGCAGCGCAACTGGGCTTGCGCAACGTGGCAGCGCAAGTGGCTCGCACAACGAGCGCAACTAAAGTGCACTATACGCCTAGCGACGATGCTGACGTGCTAAGTGCAAAGTGCGCCAACAAAATGTCATATTACGCCTCATGAGCCCATGAGCCCGAGTCCGAGTTGCTAAGCCCCTACGGGGCTTAGCTCCCATGGAAATAAATTTCCCAAAAGCAAAAAGCATGAATGCTTTCAATTGTTGATTTAGTATTTTTCCTATTAGAAAAATAACCCCACATGGCACACCCATGTGCACCTCCACACCACATGTGCATCTCTAAACTAGCAAAGCTAATATATAGAGATACAACTCCTTTGGTCTAGCCAATGTGGGACTAAAATTCACTTTAAAAAAGACCAAACTCCAACAATCCCCCACATATCTCTATATATATGGGTATAAGTGTTCCCCACAGTAACTGTCCATCATGCATCAAGAGAGATGTCGCTGACGACTTGAATCTTCCCGCATGGTCCAAACAACAGACTATAATACAAGAATGGACTAAGCCTTGAATTCTGCATCATAGCTGAAATTCTTCCTACTCACATAATGTAGTTACATGTGCTTCTGGCTACACATTAAAGGCCCTGTGCCAGCCTGGTTTCAGTGTATAATTTTGGGCATCTACAAGTTTACCCTCAAAAGATGGCCTGATATCTCTTTGTCCATACACTATAGGTGAGTTCATTATAAAGAGACATGGGATGAAGCGCTTTGCGCTTCCCTTGCGGTGCTACGCCGCTATGACATGGCTTAAAGCCAAGGCATTACCTCTCCCTGGGAATCACCCCATATCTGGGAACCTTTGTAGTGTCATACTACTGTAGCATGAGGCAAGTGCCTCTTTGTAGTGCCAAACTACCCAGCATGAAGCCTTAGGCTCCCTTGCGGTGTTACGCCGCAACAACATGGCTTGCAAGGCCGAGACTTTATCCCTAATCGGGTACCTCATCGTGGTGTCGTGCCACTGTAACATGAGGAACTCCTCCTCTTTGTAGTGCTGACTACACCCCTCTTTATTTTAATATACAGCATTAGGCTAACTGCCTATTTGCGGTGCTACGCCGCTGTGACTTGGCCTGCAAAGCCGAGGCTTTATCCTATTCCTGGAAAGCACCCCACATATAGGAACCTTATTGTGGAGTCACCCCACTGTAGCATGGAGTTTTACTCCTTGTAGTGCTGCTCTACCGTGCTTCCTGTAAAGCACACCAGGCATTCACTCTGCCTGAGAACTCATTAAGGCAATTAAGCCAACCTTCCCACAGGAATCGTTTTCCGCAGAAAACAACAGTAGACAACAGTGGTTATAGGTCCGTAACCTCTCCATACCCAATAGAACATGTACCCACCGTTCCTGATATTCTTCCGATTAGTGGTCCTCCCTTGAACCAAAAGCTAGATGCCTAGTAGATAAATCTTTGAACTATTAGCATAAAACTTTATGGTAGGAATACAATAATACAATATCAGAATGCCTTCAAGCCCATTTTACAAGCTGTGTCATCGACCAGCTGGCGCTTGAGGCCCTTTATGAACGGATCCGCCAAGTTCTCCTGACTCCGAACATTAATCACTGCAATAACACCTCTCTTGATAAGATCGTGTACTTCCCTGTGCTTCAACCGCACAGTCCTCTTTTTCCCGTTGAAGAGGTCATTTGATGCCACCGCCGCAGTCGCCTGGTTGTCGCAGTATATCGGTATCACCGATATTTGCGCCCCAACCACTGGAAGATCATACATGAGCTTCCGAAGCCATTCTGCTTCTTCGGCTGCGGTATCAAGTGCAAAGAACTCAGATTCCATGGATGACCACGAGAGCATAGTCTGCTTCTTCGACTTCCACGATATAGCAGCTCCACCCATTGTGAAAATGAATCCACCTGTGGACCTCTTGCTCTCCACCTCTGAGCACCAGCTGGCATCACTGAAGCCTTTCACTACCGGCGAATCTCCGCTGTAGTACAATGCATATGTCTGAGTCTTCTTGAGATATCTCATAACCCGTTTCACAGCTTTCCAGTGTTCAGCACCTGGGTTGCTCGTGAAACGACTCAGCATTCCCACGGCGAAAGCTACGTCAGGCCTTGTGGTAGTAGTAGCATACATCAAACTTTCGATTACGCTTGCATACTCCAGCTGCCTGACGCTTTCCCCTGAATTAGGCTTCAACTTCAGATCACACCTGTACGGCGTATCGATCCCTTAAAGATCCCGATACCCATAACGAGTGATTATTTTCTCAATATAATAAGACTGTGAAAGCGCTAGTCCAGTGTCTGTCCGGATGATCTTGATCCCTAAGATCACATCAACTTCCCCCAAGTCCTTCATACTGAACTTGCTTGAGATGAATTTCTTTGTCTCCGTGACACAGCTAATATCCGTACCTAGGATAAGCATGTCGTCCACGTACAGACAAACGATCACACCTCTTCCATCAGCGAACTTCGTGTAAACACACTTGTCCGTATCGCTGACCATGTAGCTATTTGACCTTATAACTTTGTCAAATTTCTCATGCCACATCTTGGGAGCCTGTTTAAGACCGTACAAAGATTTCACTAACTTGCAGACTTTGTCTTCAAGACCCCTGATGATAAATCCCTCTGGCTGTTGCATGTAAATCTCTTCGGTCAGCTCACCATTTAGGAAAGCCGTATTCACATCCATCTGATGTATTACCATCTTATGTATTACTGCGAGAGCAATTAACATTTTGACGGTGGTCATCCGGGCTACTGGAGCATACGTGTCAAAATAGTCAATCCCCTGCTTTTGAGAAAACCCCTTGGCTACCAACCTAGCCTTGAACTTGTCAATAGTCCATCTGCTTTCATCTTCTTCTTGAAGATCCATTTGCATCCGATGGGTTTCGCTCCTTCAGGAAGATCAATCAACACCCAAGTGTTATTTGAGGTAATAGAATCAAATTCATTGTCAATCACCTCCTTCCAGAAAACCGTGTCTCTGGTCTTCATCGCCTCATCATAGGTAAGCGGATCTGCTTCCACATGATAGGTGACAAAGTCACTTCCGAAGTCCTTCGACCTCCTCACTCGCTTCGTTGACGGCTCAGCGAGATCTGGTTCAACCGTTGTTTCAACAACATCTTCTTGGACCACATCTTCATTGAAGACCTGCGCACCCTCATTATTCTCCGGAACATCCGCAAGAACAATATTTTTGTGCCTTGCAAATTTGTCTTCAAAATATTCTGCATCGCGAGATTCAATGATATGATTTGACTCAATATCAAGAAATCTCCGAGCATCACTCTTCTCGACATACCCCAAGAAGATCGTCTTAGTAGTCCTTGTCCCAAGCTTCTGAATCTTCAGATCTGGAAGCTTGACATACGCCAGACACCCCCACACTCGAATGACATTCAAGTTAGGTCTGACCTTGAACCAGAGTTCATGAGGAGTAACGTCAGAAGTTGTATGAGGCACTCTATTTAGAATAAAAGTGGCCGTCAATACAGCTTCTCCCCAATAGCACTTAGGAAGACCCACAGTTAACAGCATTGAGTTAATCATTTCTGTTAACGTTCTGTTCTTCCTCTCTGCTACTCCATTTGATTGAGGAGAGTACGGAGCCGTAGTCTCATTGACAATTCCATGTTCTTTGCAGAACGATACGAATTCATGAGACCTGTACTCTCTACCTCGATCACTTCTTATTCTTTTGAGTTGTTGTCCAGTCTGCCGCTCAGCTTCGGCTCTGAAATCCTTGAACTTCTCGAATGCTTTGTCTTTATCCTTCAGCAAGTAGACGAACGCATACTTTGAGAAGTCATCGATGAAGGTTATGGAATACTTCATCCCGGCCTTTGTAGAGAACTGTTTGAAGTCACAGATATCGGAGTGTACCAACTCCAGAAGATCTGTACTTTGATTAACCCGAGGAAAAGGTTTCCTTGTGATCTTTGTTTGAGCACAAACTTCACATTTCTCTACCTTACCCCCACACTTGGAGATAAGTCCTAGACTAGACATTCTGTTTATTCGTTTACAATGAACATATCCTAGCCTATTATGCCACAACTCAAGAGTATAAGCAGAAGGAGTGATTTCATTAATCATATTAATTACATTGGACTGATTTACAAGCTGAATTTTGAACATTCCTTCGGTATAAAAAGCTTTCCCGAAATATGTTCCCTTGATAGACATCACCATCTAGCCAGCATTGATGTCCATCCTGAGGCCTGCTTTGCAGAGTAGGCCTCCTGAGATCAGGTTCTTGGCGATAGCAGGTACGTGCTTCACGCCTTGAAGCATCAGAGACTTCCCCGAAGTCAGCTTCAACACCACCGTCCCGATCCCGAGCACTTCAGCTTGTGCCTGGTTTGCCATCATAACCACTTCAGAAGTAGGTGTATAGGTGGTGAACCACTCCTTACTGGAGAAGACATGGCAGGAGGCTCCAGTGTCTACCCACCAGTCAGAGTCAGTCCTTACCGCATCAACCTGCGCAATCATAACAACAACGTCAGTGATCATAAATACCTTACTAGGCTCTCCTTGCTCTGATTGCTTGGTCTTTGCTTTGCATTCATTCTTGAAGTGGCCCTTCTTGCCACACTTGAAACAAGGCATCTGAGACTTTGCCTTCTTTCGTTTGAAGGAAGTCCCCTTCACGTTCAGATTGTTAGGGTCCTTCTTCTTGCTGTGGGAAGCCGTCTGCTTTCCCCTTGGTTCCTTGGTATGAACCAGATTGGCGTTAGCCAATTGCTTGGACAGTGCGTCCACCTTCAGTTGAGCCCGCATCTGGTCCTCAACATAGATTTCCTGTAAGAGATCTTCAAGGCTGATCTCTAGCTTCTTCCTATGCATGTTTGCATAGAACTTACTCCACCCAGCGGGGAGCTTTGAGACAATCCCTCCAACAACAAACTTGTCAGGGAGGGGCATCGTCTCATCTTCCAACTTCTGTCGCAGCTTCAGAAATTCTTTTACCTGCGACAACATGGACTTCTCGTCCTCAAAGAGCCAATTGTGATATTTTTCAACAACAAATATCTTGCTCCTATTTTTTTCTTCTTCGTACAGTTTCTCCAGAGACTCCCATATGTCTCTGGCAATTGGTTTTTTACTGTAGGATTCTGCTAGGAAATCCTCCATAGCATTCAGGATAAGCAACCTGCAAATGCTATTCTCCCTTCTCCACTTGGCCTGAAGTTTAGTAGCCACAGTGACTGCGGTAGCAGACCCAGTATCTGGAACGGTAGGTTCCTCTTCAAGAAGCATGTGATCAACGTCTCTAAGTTGAAGAGTGAGATAAACCTTCCTCTTCCAGACTTGATAATGCTCTCCATCAAACTTTTCTAACTTACAAAAGTTAGTATTGAGGAGTGAAGCATTAACGTTTTCCATCGTAGCAATAAAGCTTTGAGATTGTTAATGCCGGGGCACAATTTTTCGATGGAAAACTGAAAAAATGAAACAATTGTAAAGACAATGTTTCAAATCAACACTTCAAGGAAGGTGATTCTGAATTACGAGAATCTAAAAAGATTTCGTAATCAACAGCAATCGATCGTAGTACTTCTAAAAAGAAGATACAATCAGAATTACTGGCAGCAACAAAGAAGGTGACTGACGAAAGATGGAAGAACTCCTGCTGGGGTGAATAATCACCGTTGCTCAAAGCTTTATTCGCCCTACACGAACAGCTTCCAGGAACCAGCAAGTTCGTCAGAAAACTTGGAACACTCCTGCTCTTCTGACTCATCGGATGGACACGAACTCCCGTGCAAAAGCAACGCTGGTGCGGTGCCTTTCCTCTCTCTCTCTCTCTCTCGAAGGCTGCTGGAATTCGCAGGCAAATTCCGAACAGAACTGTGTTAAAGAACACTTCTGAATTCTCTGTTTACTTGTGCTAAAAAATACTTCGTAAATTTTCTGTGGTGGCTTCTCTTTCTATTCTGTAATTAGCCTTGAGAGAGAGAGGATGCCTTATATAGGCCCTGCAGCAACTGCTCGGTTGCCACAAAGTTAGGGTCATGGTAAAAACTACCCCGAACATGTAGCAACCGCCCAAAACGTGCAAACGCACGTTCTGCTGTAAGTTGTGCCAACTGTGCACACCCCGCGCTCCTTGCACTCTGCGCGACAGAGCGCGTACTGAACTGCGCACACTGCACGCACTGCGCACACGGCGCACGCAGCGCGCTCGCGCAACGTGTAACGTGCGCCAACAAAACGCCACATGAGCCCGAGTTCGAGTCGCGGGGCTTAGCTCCCATGGAAATAAATTTTCCAAGAAAAAAGCATGAATGCTTTCAATTGTTGATTTAGCCTTTTTCCTATTAGAAAAATAACCCCACATGGCACACCCATGTGCACCTCCACACCACATGTGCATCTCCAAACTAGCAAAGCTAATATATAGAGATACAACTCCTTTGGTCTAGCCGATGTGGGACTAAAATTCACTTTGAAAAAGGCCAAACTCCAACAAACGCTCGGGACGACGTGGCTACGGAGCAATTTAGAAGCTAAAACATGGGAGTCGATTCGGTTGTTTGCTGGCTGCTGGTATAGGGATTTGCCACTGTTGTTATTGTCGACAGGAGGCGGGGTATGAAACCCGAAGGAGGTGCGAATGACACGTGGGAGGTGGTTCTCGGTTGTTGGTTTGCTTGCTAGTCTTCTACAAAAATAACGAGCTTTATCTTTTGGATCTCACACCATACTTTGTATGGTGGTCGAGTCAACTAAACTCGGCCGCATTCTCGTCCACGCTCCGCTCCCCTGCTCTAGCCTCCTGCTTCCCCAATCCTTCCTTTGCTACACTTGGAAAATTTTCTTCTTGAAGAGAGTCTTAAAAGTATCCCAAGTAGACTCTGGTGAACTGGAAAAAGAGTAATTATGTGATTTGTGGAGTACATGGACAACACCTATAACGAACATAAATGAACTATAAATGACAATCGAGACTCAAATATAACCTAGAAAACACATTCACATCATTTTATTAAATTTTTCCTTCAAGGTCACTATGGATTTTATTAAATTTTTATTAATTTAATTGGCAATTTTTTACCTAAGAGGAGTCGGTTACTGTTAAAGACTGATAAGAACATAAGTAGACTAACTTGTGATCTAGGACCTAGAAACAACTTCATATGCATGGGAATGGCTAGAATAGCTTAGCATAGCATTTGAGAATTTTATAACATTTTTGGTAATTTTTAGAAATTTAATATTTATTAAATATCCTAGAAACTAATTACTTAGTAACCTCTAAGAATTAATGTAATAAAATTCTATCAGAAAATAGTCTCAAACTTGGTATATAGGGCGGCCTATAAAATTTTCTAGAAGTCGTTTAACAATTTGTTATAATTTATTTGAGTTAAAACCAACTAATAATTCTATAATTAAAGTAAATTAAATTTTTAATTAATTAAATTAAATATAAATTCAGTGGGCCGGAACCACATAGGAATTGAACTTACAGACCCGCTGCTTACCGGGCTCGTTGTGCAACCGTGCAGCAAGGGGTTGGCTCACCTGTAAGCCATGCTTTCACCTGTCCATGCTGCACACGACTTGGATCCGCAAAACTGGGCTTGTTTGGTAAAATAGATTTGCATTTGAATTTGGATTTGGAAATCCAAAATTCAAATCTAAATTCAAATCATGAATTTTCAAATCTAAATCCAAATCCAAATCCAACCAAACATAGAATTTGGTAAATTATTAATTAGCTATTATAATTATAATTATACTTATGATTAATAATTAAATTATTATTATAATTAATAAAATAATAAATAAATAAATTATTAATGATCTATTATAATTATAATTGTAGTTATGATTAATAATTAAATTATTATTATAATTACGACAATAGTTATGATTAATAAATTATTAATTAAGATATAATGATGATTATAATGACGATTAATAAATTACTAATTAAAATTGTAATAATATATTAATTATTAAATTATTAAAAAATAATTATTAAATCTGATGATAATTTATGATAACTAATTATTAGTTATTTTTTATTAAAATAATAACTAATTTTTAGTTATAATTTTTTAAAATAATAATAATAATGAGTAATTTTTAATTAACTATTATTTAATTTATTTAACTATTAGTTAATTTTTAATTAACTATAAATTAAATATTTTAAAAATAGTATTTATAAATTAATATAATGATGATTGATAAATTATTAATTAAATTATTATAATATATTAATTATTAAATTATAAATTATAAAATATGACTATAATTGTGATTAAAATATTATTAATTATAATATGACTAATAAATTATTAATTATTATTATAATTGGATATTAATTAATAAATTATTAATTAAGATTACAGTTATGATTAATAAATTTATTATAATTATGAGTAATAAACTTATAAATTATTAATTAAGATTATTATACATTATTAAATAATAAAATTATTAATTAATAAATTATTAACTTAGATTATAATTATGATAACTAACTATTAGTTATTTTTTTATGAAAAAAATAATTTTTATTTATAAAAAATATTTTTTAAAATAATAATAATGACTAATTTTTAATTAACTATTAGTTAATTTTGAATAAACTATAAATCAAATATTTTAACAAAATTATTAAAGAATAACTAATTTTTTCTTCCCAAATCCAACCTCTTTCTTTCAAATCCAAAATTTGGATTTGGTCATACTTTCCATATCCAAATCCATCTCCAACCAAACATAAGATTCCATGGATTTGGCTCCAAATCCATAAAATCCTAAAATTCAACTCCAAATATGGTTTACCAAACGGGCCCTAATTTATCTGTAAAGGAAAACCTTCTTCCCTTTTTCATTTCTTTTCTTATAAAACTTCTAGGGTTTTGTGCTGTTCGAGATTCCAACGTTTAGGACGATTTGGAGAAGTCATACCTTCGCATACGAACTCCAATCAGGGGCAATTTTCTCTAAAAACTTGTAAATTGTTTCTAGTTTCTGAATACTGCATTTATGAGATTTTAGGAATTTTGTAAGGTTTTTTTCTCATGTTTTAGGAATCTAGATTTTAATTGTGATCTACAAAATTGTAGACTAGCCGTAAAATTTTCCTTACTCTCTATAACTACTACTTGTTGATGTAAAAAATTGGTAAAAGGATTATGTGCTTTATTAATTTTTAAAACCAAAATCTATTTTTCCTAGACAACATCTAAAATATGTTGATTTAATCTCTACTAATTCATTAGCTTTAGTTCCTAAAATCCTTTTAGGATTCCGTCGATTTCAACGGCTCCAAAAAATAATATAACTTTGTTAAACTCAATCTCAAAACAAAAGTTTTGACCCTATTTTGGCCTCATTTTGTGTGCGGATAATCTCGAACTCTAAAGTGTCAAACCTATGACTTTCTTACGCTGCTTTAGGAAACATATAACCTACCTAACAAATTAGGGTTGTTTGAACTTGTATAGATAACTTAGGGTAAGTAATCTATGAGGATAACTAGGCAATTCGAGAGAGAAGAAGGGGGGATAGTGGCCTCGAACGGTGCAAGTGATCTTCCTACGAACCACCGAAGTCAAGTGTGCAAGACCGCAACATGTCTTCAAGAGTCTGGATTGTGCGCTCCGACTGGCCATCTGTTTGCGGGTGATATGCTGAACTGAACTGGAGACGAGTTTCCAAACTCTCTTGCAGGCTACGCCAAAAGTGCGACGTAAATCTTGAATCTCGATCCGAGGTGATACTGACTGGCACTCCGTGCAACATGACAATCTGCCTGAGGTACATTTCTGCTAACTGAGCTGTCGACTGACCAACTCTGAACGGGAGAAAATGAGCCACCTTCGTGAGCCTGTCAACTATAACCCAAATAGCATCTCGACCAGATGGGGATCTAGGTAATCCAGTCACGAAATCCATGGTCACATGCTCCCACTTCCATTCTGGAATCGGCAAGGGCTGAAGAAGTCCAGCCGGTCTCTGATGTTCAGCTTTAACTTGTTGGCAAACCAAACACCGAGAGACAAATCGAGCTATCTCCCGCTTCATGCCATTCCACCAGAAGTGCTGACGGATATCACGGTACATCTTCGTACTGCCAGGATGGATGGAATATGAGAACTGTGTGCCTCTGACATGATCTCCTGTCTGATATCTCTACTGGGTACGCAAAGACGCTTACCATGTCGAAGTGTACCATCCTCATGAATGCACAATTCTGGTCTTCGTCATGCCTCACACTCTGCTCTGAGCCGCTGAAGCTTGGAATCTATTGACTGCGCCATCCGGATCCTCTCGACTATAGTGGACTGAACTTGCATACTGGCCATCAATGCCACACTGGAAGGGAGAACAACTTCTATACCCATCTTCTGAAGATCTGCTAATAATTATGGCTGTGCTGTTAGGAAATAAACTCCGGCTCTCCTGCTCAATGCATCTGCTACGACGTTGGCCTTCCCAGGATGATACTGCAGGTTGACATCATAATCCACAAGTAGCTCTAGCCATCTCCTCTGACGCATGTTAAGATCCTTCTGGGTGAAAACATACTTCAGGCTCTTATGATCGGTGAAAATCTCCACCCTATCTCCGTACAAGTAGTGCCTCCATAACTTAAGTACAAACACTACTGCTGCCAGCTCCAAGTCATGGGTTGGGTAATTCCTCTCATGATCACGAAGTTGCCGTGACGCGTAAGCTATTACCTTCCCATGCTGCATTAGAACACATCCTAAACCTCTGCCCGAAGCATCACAATATACTGAGAATCTTCTAGTTCCATCGGAAAGCGTGAGAATAGGTGCCATTATCAGGCCTCGCTTCAATTGCTCGAAAAAACTCTGACACTCTGCTGTCCAAGCAAACTGCGCATCCTTGCGGGTCAATTGGGTCAATGGTGCTGAAATCCGAGCAAAATCTGAAACAAACCGCCGGTAGTAGCCGGCCAATCCAAGAAAACTACGAACTTCTGCAACTGTGCTGGGCACCGACTACGACTCAATAGCCACAATCTTCTGGGGATCCACTTCTACTCCTCCTCTGGTAATGATATGACCCAAGTACGAAATGCGATCGAGCCAGAACTCGCATTTACTGAACTTGGCATACAGCTGGTGCTCTCTGAGAGTCTGAAGAACCACTCGGAGATGCTGCTCATGCTCCGTCTCACTCTTGCTGTAGACCAGGATGTCATCCAAGAACACAATCACAAACTGATCCAAGTAGGGCATGAAAATACGATTCATGAGGTCCATGAATACTGCCGGCGCATTGGTCGCTCCAAAAGGCATAACAAGGAACTCCCAATGCCCATATCTCGATCTAAAAGCTGTCTTCGGGATGTCCTGCTCTCTGACTCTGATCTGATGATATCCTGAGCGCAAGTCGATCTTCGAGAATACTAATGCCCCTTGAGCTGATCAAACAAGTCATCTATCCTCGGGAGAGGGTATCTGTTCTTGATTGTCACTGAGTTCAAGGTACGATAATCAACACATAACCTGGACGTACCATCCTTCTTTTTCATAAGAAGTATCGGGGCTCCCCAAGGCGATCCACTAGCACGAATGAATCCCTTGGTTCTGAGTTCCTCAATCATCTTGTACAATATCTCCAATTCTGATGGCGCCATCCTGTAGACTCTCTCTGACACTGAGGCTGTCCCGGGAATTAAGTCTATAGTGAACTCGATCTCCCGCTCCGACGACATACCTGGGACCTTTTCTGGGAAAACATCTGGGAACTCATCAACTACCCTGGGATGAACTGCTGCTACTGCCATCCGCAATACTGGAAGAGAAGGTTCAACTTCGCCTCGGGAAAATGAAAACTCTGGCTCGCCTGGAATGCTAAAAACAACCCTGCCAATGTGGTAGTCTATTCTAGCATACTGGTTCCTCAACCAATCCATCCCTAAGACCACATCATAATCGGCCACCGGGAACTCTATCAATCTAGCGAGGAACTCTCTACCGCTAACTACGATCCGACACGAGGAAAACACTCTATCTACTCCCACAAGTCCGTTACCAGTAAGTATATTGAGTCTTACTGATAATGACTCGGGCTCCAATCCTACCCGTGTCACGAATCGTGCAGACATAAAAGAATGCGATGCACCAGAATCAAATAAAGCTGAAGCTGGAAAGGAGTTGACGAGAATCGTACCTGCCACTACCTCTCCGGGTGCTAATCCTTCTTCTGCGGTCATCACCATAGCCTGACCGTGCCCTCGGGGTGCTGGTCCCCTTTGCTGAAATCCTCGCTGCCTGCTCTGACTCTGGGCTTGGTCTTGTGCATACTGCTGGGGGTTCTGCTGCTGGAATACTTAGGTCTGAGGCGACAAGGGCCTCGGCAATGGATATTGTTGCTGCTGCTGGACCGGTGCTGGTCCTCTCACCGAAGAGCTAGAAAGGTTGGACGATGATGAACCACCCCTATTCGGGCAGGACCCAACCCTATGGTCTGGTGCTCCACAAGCCAGGCATAATCCTTGCGCCCTGCGATATTCTGCCACCACATGGCATGGCTTCCCACAGTGAGAACATTCCACTGCGGAAGACTGCTTCTGCTTCTGCTGCTACTGCTGAGGGTACGTCGGGGTAGAATGCTGAACCGACGTCACTGAGGCCGCTCGCCTCGGAGCTCTAATAGTCAAAGCCCTGGCTGTCGGGGCTGGTGCTGAAGACTGATTCATCTGGCCGTGAGATCTCTTCCGACCTCCGGCCCTATCCACGATCCTTTGGGAGGTATACTCATGCCTCCGGGCTGCTCTCAAGACTGCATCAAAAGTCTGATGCTCAAACTGCTCAACTGCCAACAAGATCTCCAGGTAAAGCCCCTGCTGGAATCACTGGGCTCGATCATACTCGGTCGCCACCAAGGTGGGAGTAAACCGACTGAGTCTGGAAAACTCGGCCGCATATCCATCGATCGTCCTGTCCATCTGCTTCAGATTGGTACACCTCGTCTGTAGATCGTACCGAGCTACAGCATCAAAATACTTGGTCTGGAATTTCTCCCTGAATACTGCCCAAGCAATGGGTGCTACTAATCCAACGGCCTGAGCCGCCCACCAGTTGCGGGCAAGATCTAGCAACTGCAGGCGCACCACGGCTACCTTCTCGTTCTCTGGGGTCCTGGCTGCTTCGAGAATCACCTCTGTGTCCTGAAGCCAAGCATCTGCGGTGATAGCGTCTTCACTACCGTCAAAGAATGGAGGGTTTAAGCGCTTGAAGCTGTTGGCCGCGCTGTTACCCTGATGACCGCCCCTGGTCAAAGCGTCTGTCACTGCCTGGTATAAGGCATCTCCACGACGATCTTGGAAAGCTATCAAGGTCCTGACGAGTCCTACCAAAGTGCCATCATCCGGTTCTACAAGTTGAACTGGCTGAACTGGGTGCTCTTCTCCAATAGGCTCGACTCTGGAGGCTACTCCGGAGTGCTGGGCTTGATCTCCGGGTTGCGGCTGGTCCACGGGAGGTGCTCCGCCTTGCTGATCGGTAGGACCACGAACAATATTGCTGAAGAAGATGACATAGGGAACAATAAGGAAGGACCAGGACAGATCAATGAGACAAGCATGTGATCAGGACAAGAATCCAGGGATTCAGAGAATATGAGCAGAGTTCAAAGGCGAATATTGATTGAGACATCTATTCGGTAAACCCTCACATATCTTGATTTACAAGACCTGCATGGGCCACCACTTAAACCATGTCACGCCCCAGAACCAGAATACTGGAGAACGGGGGTAGACATAGCCAGCTACGTATATGAAATGGATTCCATCTCGCTATACGGTCACGGCTGTCTAGATACATGAGGATTTAACTACAAGCCATCAGTCTCTTAAGGTCATGAACAAGCCTATTATCTTAATCACAAGCAAGTAAGTAAGAGTTACAAGATGTATGATCATTAAATATACAATAGTAAGGCATCCCAAACATTACATATTCAGCTGATCATGAAGCTAGTCATTACAAAATGTCAGGACTAGCAAGAGTTTAGTCATACATGATCAACCCTAGGATCCGTCAATCATGTTACAGCCCGTAAGCAGACAGTAAATAAGTGCAATCGAGCTAAACATGTGCTCGTCGGCTAAACGCCTAAAAAAATATGTTTACAATAAAGTGGGAGATCAAAAATAAACCCACTCGTTGCCAGGGTTCCGTCTAGTGGCCACCATCTGGCTGGAAGGTCGGTAGATCCTCTGGAGTTGCTCCGAAATCTGGCCATACAAAACCAGCTGGGTCAGACCCCAGAAAGAGCAAGTGCCACAAAGGAGGCTTCACTTAGGAACTAAAACCAGCAATTAACACAATAGAAAGTAATAAATAATAAAACTGGAGAAAATATAACATCACGAGGATATACGGTAAGATAACCATGGGACCATTCAGATAACCAGGTTACAATCCTTAAACCAAACAAGGACCGGGATTGTAACCCTTCATCTGAACCGAACTTGGTTTCTCCCATTTATCAGTAGGGTAATGTAAGAAAATCAGGACATGTAACAATTTATACAGGATCAAGACTAGACAGATTATTCCCATTCAATCAATCATGGCCACGCAATGAGTATAACTTGATACTTAACTAACTAGGGTTATCACAGGCCTAGTTACTAGCAAGATGCAATGAGATTATTCCACAGCCACAAGCCCTGCAGACCATCCAGGTTACCCGGGTTGAAAGATTAAGGTTGAATTCAGGTGGGTACATCGTCCAGGAAACGTATGTACCCTTAGGTAGCTTGAAGGGTGCAACACATGACAGTGTACTGGAAATGTGCCCTACTCGATGGCAGGCTACAGATCCCAAGGCGTGCCCAGGTAACGGGATTGCCTGTAGCTGGAAAATCTCTTCATGACTACTGTGTAATTCTAGTTATTAACCTTAGTCCATTTTAGTAGGTACTCTTGACCGTGGTACTCAGGAGTCCCATCCTAGACATGATGCAAGACAGGACTGGTTTATTTGTACAAGCACAATCGCCCACGGTGTCCATGTTATTTATACAGGTCATGTCATGTCAGGTAGCCGTCACAACAGCTTATCAAGATATATCATGTCAGATTATCATGTCAAGTGTACTTTGTCAGGAGTGCACCACGGCGGGCCACTATTATGTTAGGTTATCATGTCGAGTGTGTACCACTACGGGTCACTGTCATGTCATGCTCAATTATCATTCCAAACATATTAAATGAATTCGTGATTATCAAGTTCATGACAAAAGACGTAAGGATATAAAATGGGCGTAAAATATCTAATAAAATATCAATAGACAGGGCTGTAGGAGAGTCATGCGGCTAACGCATATGCGGCCAGGAATGATCTCATACGGCTGGAAGAGAACAGCCTATGCGGCTGAATTGATATGGGTTCATGCGGCCCAAAATTTGAGTTCATACGGCTCGAATAAATCGGTCTCAAGGCAGTACGGGCGGGCGGCGCATGCGGCTGCAGGAGCTTATACGGTCAGGAAGGGAGGGGTCTCATGCGGCTAGCGGGAACGGGTGCGCATGCGACTGAAGGGGCAGAAACCTATGCGGCTGGGAGTGGGAATAGCTCCCATGCGGCAAGCGGAAGGGGAGGTTTCATGCGGCTGAAGGGTTACTGGAAATCCATGCGGCCAGGAAGGACTGGACCTTAGTCATGCGGCTGAGAAGGAATACTTGCCGCATGAACTTGTCATGCGGTCAAGTCATAGCAATAGTGCATGCGGTTGGAACTGACTTGTCGCATAAATGTTCATGCGGTCAAGTGCTACCATGCGGCTCGGGACTGTGCTTCTTCTCCAAATTTCCGAAAAGAAGTACACCATAAGCCATGGCTTCCAAGCTGCATAACTCTATCATCCGGAGCCCAAATCCGAACTTTCATAGGTCAAAATGGGATAAAACGAAATGCTCTACAACATAGAACCATCAAAACTCAGAAATAACAAGATTAAGTAGATCAAAACCCAAGAAATCTGAAAATAATATAAATATAGATCTACAGGAATCTAGCCATGGAAAGTAAAAATGCCAAGTTCTAAAGTAAGTTAGAATGTTGTAAGAGAATAAAGCAATAAAATTGGAGTTCCTCCATGAAGCAAGTTGTACTTGCCTAGACCTCTCTCTTCCTCTCTCTGGTAGGTAAGGAAGTAATGGTGGAGAAGAAGAAGATATTAATGAAGAGAGAGAGAAGGAGAAAGGGTTAATAAATGGTAGTGGTGGTGGTAGGTAGGGGGTTCATCCTTTTGTCCATGATGAACCAAAAGCAAATCCCAAACCGAACCAAGCCAACCCGAACCAAGAATAACCAAGCCAAGGAAAGGCAACACAAGATAAAATACGTACACGTATTTCAAGAATACGAAATACGAACACAGGCATTACAATCTCACTCGTCGTCTTCTCGAATTCTCTGCCACTCGGTGGCCGAGAGCACCGCCATGAAAGACAACGCTGTCTAGTGCCATCGAGAGGAGCTTCAGGTGAGCCTTCTCTCTCTCTCGTCTTCCTTTTTCTTAGTCTTCTTCATTTTCTTCTTCTTCATTGAGAGAGCAAACTGCTCTCTCTCTCCTCAGTATATGTAATTGGAAGGGGCGACTGTTGCTGCATGTGAGAGAAGAGAGTGATTGTTAGGTTAGATATTAGGGTTTAATATGGGCTGGGTATTTGGGCCAATAGTGTAACGCTCCAATCCCCAAATGAGTAGGACTAGGAATGCGTATACATGCCAGCTACGTATCAAGTGAACTCTAGCCCAGCTTGAGTACGTATAAGCTGTCTAAGTCAGGTAGTTATATCTCTATATCACTAAGATAATTCTAATCTCAATCCATTGAAGATAAATCATTCGAAAGACCAAGTGTACTAATGTTGGTCATGCATTAATACATTGGATCCCACAGACAAACAAGAATAAACAATATATAATACAGTTGGCCAAACTCTATTACAAATGTCTGAACAAGCTTATAACAAAGGATAAAGCTTGTAAAACTAGGCCATATCAGCAGAATAAATTGACAAAAAATATATAGGTATAATGCTTGATGAACATAGTAAAAATATCAACCAAATATATACCTGAGTCAAATATAGTAACACCACCTGGATCAGCGAACTTTCTCTGCAGAAGCGACTACCTGGAGAGATCACTAGGTCCTCAGGGGACACAACAAGGTACAAAAATACAACATACTAAGTGATAGTAATGAATATACTAAAAATAAATATAAAAGGGTAACTACGAGAATCCATCTAAGTGAAATGCAAGTGAGAAATAGCTCTATACATCGGGCTAACTACGCGAAAGGCATCGTGTCGGGGGACCTCAGGCATACAGTAAATACTGAAGCTCTACTACAGAGACCACAGTAAACAATATGGGTAACAACCATGTCCCGACTATAAAGACGATGACTAGCATGTATCTATAAAATAGCCCGATGAACCAGTCTATGTTCTCCCTATTCCATGTTCTATTCTATCCGATCATGTCAGGTAACACGTGTTAGGGTTATATACTAAAAGCATCACTTTTTTAGTAACCTTATTTCCTTAAATTTTGAATGAGAATCATATGGGCAAATGTTTGCATATTGTATTAATTGCAAGTGTTAATGCAAATGTCTGATATTCTATATTGTAGATAATATGGTGTGTGGTGTCACACAGAAGATCATATTATCAGTTCCCTATGGAGTATATAAATAGTTCACAACCTAGATAAACTTGGACAATCTATTGGAAATGTTGTAGTGTAATCTGGTATTAGTCTATTTTGACTATAGGTTTATACTAGTACACTTTGTGTGTATTGAACAGGACCACTTGAGGTTGTTCTCTTTGTACTGACTACATAAGAGAACAAATACCTCTGTTATTATGGATGCTTGTGCTCTTAACCCGAATATAATAATGGACATGTATATGCAGTGTGCATTATTTTGACTCATAAAAGAGTGAGATTCATTATAGATCAACAACCTCAATGAATTGGGTAATAACATTGTATGTATAATGAGCTATTGATTATAAATGGAATCCATGTCCCGATACATCGGGTTGATGATGTCCCCTTAAGGAGCTCATAAGGATTGTCATATAAACCCTGCAGGTGGATTATATCCGACATGAAAAATAAAGTTGAGCGGTACTACTTAAGGATAAAAGATGTCACTTAAGGATAAAAGATGTCGAATCAATATAGTTGTCAGTAACTTAATTTGATCGACGGACATACGATATCTTAACATGGGGAGCCAAACGAGCATATAATAAAAGGAGCCCACAAACATAATTTGGGATTAGGGAGGTAGTACAACAATAGCTCATTAGGGGACCGAGCTATTGTTAATGGACCTGGATTGTGTGTTCGGGCTGAACACGGGATATCCAGATCCGTTAGGAGGCCTAACCCTAATTTCTTCTCATGGTCCCTACCGTAGCCTATATATATCCTCTATTCTCTGGCCGCCATTATTACCGATCAGAAATCTGAAACTTTCTCTAAAATTCGTGATTCACGTAAGGAGAGAAAGAGAGGGCTGCCAAGGAGAAGAAAAGGTTGGGAGATCGTCGCCCACACGACGTCCAACTCGAGGAAGGAATACGTGCAGAAGATCTTGGGGTCGTCCGCTCGAGATTGCCAGGAATTACTTGTCTTCTTTCTGCCGCAGGTATAATTCGTGAACCCTAGTTTCCGCCTATGAAGGGTTAGAACACGTATTAGATCTGTTTAACTTTCTATCGATCAATACGCACACCAAAGAAAGGGTCCTGGGAATCTCCAGTTCTATCAATTGGTATGAGAGCCACTTTAGATCTACGTATTGATTGATACATCCATGTTGTCCAATAAAACCTGCGCTGTATTGTCACCCTTATTTCCTGTATTTCGTATTTATACTCGTATCTGGATTTTTGGCATGTATTTTTATTTTTCTCAAACTTGTGGAATTTTGGTATTTCCTGTATTTTGGGTTTTGGCATGGCTCAGTTTTATTTGGATTGGTTCGGTTTTATGTGAGTTGGATCACCTTAACCTATGCTATCCCTCAACCCACCACAACTCACCCTCTTTATAACCCCCACCTACCACTCTCTCTCCTCATAACTTCCACCATTAATTTCCTTCTTCTTCTCTTCTCCTTCCTCCACAACTCTCCTAACCCTAGGCAAGTGCACCTTGCCACTTCATGAGAGTCCTATTTTCTTGGTTCATTTGCTAGATTAGGACATGGTGATCAACATTAGAACTTGGTATTTTGTGATTTGAAGTCTCCTTTGCTCTAGATCTAAGTTATTTCTATTTTTGGATTTTGCATGGTTTGATCTCTTTAAGTTGGATTTTCATGGGTTTTGGTGTTTCCATGTAGGAGAGCATTCAGTTTCACTCCAGTTGGAGCTTTGGAAATCCGGATTTGGAGTTCGGACGGCCAAGTTATGAATTTTGAAGCTTGGGTTCAGCCATGGTGTTCTTGCTGTTTGGAGAAGACAGTGAGCAGTGTGCAGAGCTATTTAGCTTACGCGCACTGAGCTGTGCGCGCTCTTTAGCGTGCGTACGCAGACTTGGGTACGCTTCCTGTTGGAAGCGTGTCTCCTTGAGCGTGCGTGACTTTTCACCTACGCTGCTCTCTGTAGCGTGCATGACTTTTCACCTACGCTGCTCTCTGTAGCGTGCGTGACTTTTCACCTACGTTGCTCTCTCAGCGTGCGTGACTTTTCACCTACGCTGCTCTCAGCGTGCGTGACTTTTCACCTACGCAGCTCTCATGCGTACGTGACTTTTCACCTACGCTGCTCCCCTGACCCCTTGCTTAACCCATTGGCTCTTGGAGTTTTGGTCTTATTTCTTTAAGCTTGGCTTTTCTATAGTCCTGTATATTGATATTTTATTAGATATTTTATGCCCATTTTATATCCTTACGCCTTTTGTCATGAACTTGATTTTACTTAATATGTTTGGAATGACTATTGTACATGGCATGGTATGACAAGGAACTAGCATAACACGACAGTGACCCGTAGTGGTGCACTCCTGACATGACCAACCTGACATGATAGTGGCCCGTCGTGGCGCACTCCTGACAAGTACCCTGACATAATTTATCTTAATGCTGTTGCGATGGCTAATTTAACTTGACCTGCCTTGACACCGTGGGTGGTTCTTTCTTGCTTGCTTGTTAAATCCACTTGTCCTGTCTTGCATCATGTCTAGGATGGGACTCCTGAGTACCACGGTCAGGAGCTCCTACTAAAATGGATTAAGGTTAATAACTAGAATAACACAGTAGTCAGGAAGAGATGACACAGCTACGGGCAATCCCGTTACCTGGGCGCTCTTGGGATCTGTAGCCTGCCGTCGAGTAGGGCACATTTCCAGCGCATCGTCGAGTGTTGCACCCTCTAAGTCACCTAAGGGTGCATTTGTCTCCCGGACAATGTACCCACCTGAATTCAACCCCTAATTTTCGTCCTGGATAACCTGGATGGTCTGCAGGGCTTGTGACTGTGGAACAATCTCACTGCATCTTGTTAGTAATTAGGCCTGTGATAACCCTAGTTAGTTAAAGTAGTAAGCCGTAGTATCTGCTTGGCCGTGATTGATTGAATGAGGTATAACCAGTCTAGCCATGTCTTGATCCAGTACAAGATTGCTCTCTGTCTCGATTTCTTGCATTATTATCTTGTCGATAAATGGTAGGAAACCAAGTTCTGTTCAGATGAAGGGTTACAACTCCGGTCCTTGTTTGGTTTACGGGTTGTAACCTGGCTATCGGAATAGTCCCATGGTTATCTCGTCGTATATTATCCTGACATGTTTTCGTAAATTCTAGTTTTAATATTATATTTTCTTGTGCTGATTGCTGGCTTTTGTTCTTATTTCGTGGCCCCCTTGTGGCACTTGCTCTTTCTGGGGTTGACCCAGCTGGTTTTGTGTAGCCAGATTTCGGAGCAGCTCCCGAGGATCTACCAAGCTTCCAGCCCGATGGTGGCGACTAGAAGGAACCCGGGCTACAAGTGGATTTTCTATTTTATTTCGCTCACTCTATTGTAAAACTATTCTTTTGAGGCGTTTAGCCGACGAGCACCTGTTACCTCGATGTACTTTACTTACTGTCGGCCTACGGGCTGTAAACATGATTAACAAATCCTAGGGTTGATCATGTATGACTTAACTCTTGCTAGTCCTAGCATTTTGTACGACTAGCTTCATGATCAGCTGATATGTAATATTTGGGACGCCTTTTATTGTATATTTGGTGGTCAAACATCTTATAATTATATTACTTGCTTGAGATTGAGACAATAGGCTTGACCATAAGAGACCGTTGGCTTGTAGTAAACCCTCATATTTTTAGACAGCCGTGACCGTATATCGAGGTGGTTTCCATTTCAATATACGTAGCTGGCTGTGTCTGCCCCCGCTCTCCAGTATTCTGGTTCTGGGGCGTGACATGTGTAATAGTCGGTAGATGTAGATCTGTTCTAACTCGGTTTTGCAGGCATCTTAGATCCAACTATTATGGTCCAATGCATGTTTTTGATTGTGTTATTTAAACCACGGACATGTCGTGGATGTTGTTGTTGCTGTGGATGTAATTAAAATCACGAGGGTTGATCGTGCTTATTATTTTAATTTTGCAATCTAGATTATGTGTGAACTCCTTCGGGAGGCATATGATTGATGTAATTTTAATTATTTTTGATCAATCATGATGGCGGTGGTGGCTGTTTCTGACGTCGGACGAGATGTTGGTTTTAAGCAGTCCAGAGGCAGACAGATGATTTTCGATGAAGGAATCGACAGCCAAAACCTTAAAAAAAATTGGGGCGCAGCCCCGAACCCCTCGACCTGACCGGGCAGGTCGAACCCCGAATAGATCTGCGCAGCGCCAGATTATGGATTTGGATAGTTGAGGACGGAGCAGCAAAGATGACCATAATAGTTGGATATTTTCTCTTATTTTTGTCATTTTGCTTTTTCTGATTATGCATGTTTATTATTGTGTGGTTATTTTTTTTTGAAAAACCAAGCCTACATTAATAATGGACAACATGGACATAATATCAACTAGTAGAAAAACTCTCATTGTTAAATAACTAAGTGGGAGAGGATATTTGTTTAGTTTAAATCCTATGGTCTCCATTACTGGTTTGTCGATGATGTAATTATACTTGCGTGTTGGCTATAGTGCTTTCCTCCATATCGGATGAGTATAATTATGGATCACCAGTACAAACTTCCTTAGGGATAATTGTAGAAAGTTACCTAGTTTGTGTTCACTTCTCCATCTGAAGGAACTCATTACAAGGTAATGGACTTAGTATTAAGTAATGGTATACACTTAGATACAAATAATGGTATCCTCCCCATCGGAGTCACTGCTATTATTTGTGTGACCAGAACAAGACCAGCATATTAGTTTTATTTTTCATAAAGTTATGTTGACATGATAGTAAAATTAATAAAAAAACCTACTTGAACAAAGTTGAATTTGTATACGTCCACACTATCGTGGCATGCTAAATTCATGGTGTTCAAGATGTTGGTGAATTTTTTATTAATGTTTTGAGGGAATCAATATTTAGTTAATTTAAAAACTTTTTTTTTGCCCTACATAATTTTATTTATGTGATTCTCAGGATTTCAAAAATGGGTTCTTTCAGTCCACTTATGGTGATTCTTTAAGAAAACAAATTTATTGGACCTAATTATATTGACTGGAAACGTAATTTGGATATTGTTCTGACTGCTGAGGAGTACAAATATGTACTTGTTGAGGAATGCCCACCTAAGCCTGATGCTAACTCTGATGAAGAGGTCAAAGAGGCTTATAAGAAGTGGAAAAAGGAAGATGAGATGGCGCGGTATTACATTCTGGCATCTATGTCAAATGTACTGCAACATCAGCATCAGGCCATGGCCACTGCTTATGACATGATGTATAACCTCAAGGAACTCTTCGGACATCAGAGTAGAGCAGCTAGGCAGTTTGCTATGAAATGTTTGATGAATACAAAAATGGCTGAGGGTACACCAGTAAGGGATCATGTTCTCAAGATGATGGGTCATCTGAATGAGATGGAGATCCTTGGAGCTAAAATCGATGGGGAATCCCAGGTCGATATCATTCTCGGGACTCTGCCTAAAAGTTTTGACAATTTTTGCCTTAATTACAACATGAACAAAAGGTTGTATAGTTTGGCAGAACTTGCAAAAGAGCTACAGGATGCTGAATCTCTCTTTAGGCAGTGTGGTCATGTTTTTGTTTCTAAAAAGGCTTCTACTTCTAAGCCAAAAGGCGGTAAGAAGAAGAATAACATTCAGAAACAGACAAACTCAGCAAAGAAGGGCATGGGACCTCAAGGTGCGGTAAAAAAGCCGAAAGGCAAATGTTTCAAGTGCAAAGGGTCAGGACATTGGAAGACTGATTGTCCACTTTTCAAACAAGGGAACAAAGAAGGTATATCTCATTTACTAGTAGTTGAAACATGTTTAGCGGTGTTATCTATCGGCACCTGGTGTGTAGATACATGAGCCACTAATCATGTCTGTAATACATTGCAGGGGTTCTAGGAAACCAGACGGCTCAGTGATGGAGAGATATGCTTGTTCATGGGTGATGCTGTAAAAGTATCGGTCGTTGTATTAGGAGATGTTACTTTATCTTTTGGTAGAAATAAGTCTTTGAAATTGAGAGATTGTCTTTATGCACCTTCACTTAGAAGGAATTTAGTTTCTGTTTCTATGTTAGTTAAGGATGGATATTCAATTTATTTTAATGACAATATTGTTATTAGAAAGAATAAACATTTTATCTGTTCTGGTGCATTGGTTGATAATTTGTATGTCATTAATCCTATTTCGCCCACAATGCAACTTATGGAAATGAATAATATGTCATCTAACTTAAATAAGAGAAAAGAACCTTCTTGTATGAACCAAACATATCTTTGGCACTTGCGATTGGGGCATATTAACCTAAGAAGGATTCAAAGACTGGTTGAAGATGGACCTTTGAGTTCATTGGAAGTGGAGGCACTACCAGTCTGTAAATCCTGCTTGGAAGGTAAAATGACCAAAAGGCCTTTTACGACAATGGGGTATAGGGCCAAAGATGTGTTGGAATTGGTTCATTCTGATTTGTGTGGACCCATGACTATCCAAGCTAGAGGTGGCTTTGAATATTTTGTCACATTTATTGACGATTATTCAAGGTATGGATACATTTATTTGATGCGCCGTAAGTCTGAGTGCTTTGAGAAATTCAAAGAGTACAAGGCTGAAACAGAGAAACATCATGGAAAATATATCAAGTCATTACGATCAGATCGTGGTGGCGAGTACCTCTTTGAAGAGTTTAGGGATTATTTATCAGAGGCTGGGATTGCATTCCAATTGACTGCACCTGAATGCCCCAGCAGAATGGTGTAGCCGAAAGAAGGAATAGAACTCTTATGGAGATGGTTAGATCAATGATGAGTTATTCGGATTTGCCAAATTCGTTTTGGGGATATGCCTTAGAGACTGCAGCTTATATTTTGAACTTGGTTCCTTCTAAGTCAGTACCTCTTACTCCTACAGAGCTGTGGATTGGACGTAAGCCTAGTCTGAAACATATTCGCATTTGGGGTAGTCCAGCACATGTGCTGAATGGGAAAGCAGATAAGTTGGAATCTCGTACAGAAGTACGCTTGTTTGTAGGCTATCCAAGTAGAACGAAAGGAGGTTTATTTTATAGTCCTAAGGATCAGAAGGTCATTGTTAGCACCAATGCCCGATTCTTAGTGAAAGACTATGTGATGAACCATAAACCCACAAGTAGAGTTGTTCTAGAAGAACTGAGACGTGAGACACCAAGTACTTCAGTACCAACAGTACAAGAGGATGAACCACAAATAACTGCACAACGTGTCACAAATGTTACACCACAACCGATAGTGCCTCGTCGTAGTGGGAGGGTTATGATACAACCTGATAGATATATGTTCTTGGGAGAGTCGTCAGACTTCGTCCCTGAGGAACAAGATTATGATCCCTGTACCTACAATGAAGCACTCCAAGATAAAGATACAGAGTCTTGGCAAAAAGCAATGATATCTGAAATAGAATCTATGGATTCTAATCAGGTATGGGAGCTTGTAGAACCACCCATTGGTGTAAAAGCCATTGGATGCAAGTGGGTCTATAAGAGAAAAAGAGGATCAGATGGTAAGGTTGAAACCTTTAAAGCTCGGCTTGTAGCAAAAGATTTTACTCAAAGAGAGGGTATCGATTATGAGGAAACCTTTTCTCCTGTAGCCATGCTTAAGTCTATCCGGATTCTTTTATCTATTGCAGCTCATATCGATTATGAGATTTGGCAAATGGATGTCAAGACAGCTTTCCTTAATGGAAGTCTTGAGGAAGACATCTATATGAAGCAACCAGACGGGTTTATTGAAAAGGGCCAGGAGCATCTTGTTTGTAAGCTCAAGAAGTCCATTTATGGACTTAAGCAAGCTTCCAGATCTTGGAACATATGTTTTGATCAGGTGATAAAATCCTATGGATTTGATCAATGTCAGGATGAATCATGTGTATACAGAAAGTATGACGGAAATGTGGTGGTGTTCCTAGTACTTTATGTGGATGACATCTTGCTCATTGGAAACAATGTGAAGGTGTTATCTGATGTAAGGGTATGGTTATCCAAACAGTTTGATATGAAGGACTTGGGAGAAGTAGGTCACATCCTTGGGATTAAAGTTCTACGAGATCTCAAGAAAAGGATGTTGGGCTTATCCCAAGCTTCCTATATCGATATTGTACTAACTCGTTTTAGTATGCAAAATTCTAAGAAATGTTTCTTACCTTTTAGACATGGAATTGCTCTATCAAAGGAGTAGTGTCCGAGGACACCTAAAGAGATAGAGAATATGAAGGCAGTTCCTTATGCTTCAGCAGTAGGAAGCTTAATGTATGTAATGCTATGTACGAGACCAGACATCTGCTTTGCCGTAGGCTTGGTCAGCAGATATCAGTCTAACCCAGGACAAGAGCACTGGACTGCCGTAGAGCATATTTTGAAGTACCTAAAAAGGACTAAAGAGTATATGCTAGTTTATCAGGCAGATAGTTTAGTTCCCTTGGGGTATACAGACTCAGATTTTCAGTTAGATAGGGATTCTAGGAAATCTACCTCAGGTTATGTGTTTACTTTGGGAGGTGGAGCCATTGTGTGGAGGAGTATCAAGCAAAAATGTATTGCTGATTCCACCATGGAAGTCGAGTATGTGGCAGCCTCTAAGGCAGCCAAAGATGCGGTTTGGCTCAGAAACTTTCTGTTGGACTTGGATGTGGTACCTAGTTTGCCTAAGTCTATTACACTTTATTGTGATAATAGTGGTGCAGTTGCAAACTCGAAGGAACCACGAGCCCATAAGACTGGCAAACACATTGAGCGCAAGTACCACCTGATACGAGATTTCATAAAAAAAGGAAAAGTTGTTGTGATCAAGATAGCATCAGCCGACAACCTAGCTGATCCCTTTACAAAGAGCTTACCAGCTAAGGCTTTTGATAGTCATGTTGAGGGAATGAGAGTCAGATGTGTAGCAGCATGGCTTTAAGTATAAGTGGGAGATTTGTAACAGTATACTGAAAAGCAATACTTTGAGTATAAGTGGGAGATTGTTAGGGTCATATACTAAAAGCATTAATTTTTTAGTAACCTTATTTCCTTAAATTTTGAATGAGAATCATATGGGCAAATGTTTGCATATTGTATTTATTGCAAGTATTAATGCAAATGTCTGATATTCTATATTGTAGATAATATGGTGTGTGGTGTCACACAGAAGATCATATTATCAGTTTCCTATGGATTATATAAATAGTTCACAACCTAGATGGACTTGGACAATCTATTGGAAAGGTTGTAGTGTAATCTGGTATTAGTCTATCTTGACTATAGGTTTACACTAGTACACTTTGTGTGTATTGAACAGGACCACTTGAGGTTGTTTTCTTTGTACTGACTACATAAGAGAACAAACACCTCTGTTATTATGGATGCTTGTGCTCTTAACCCGAATATAATAACGGACATGTATATGCAGTGTGCATTATTTTGACTTATAAAAGAGTGAGATTCATTATGGATCAACAACCTCAATGAATTGGGTAATAATATTGTATGTAAGATGAGCTGTTGATTATAAATGGAATCCATGTCCCGATACATCGGGTTGATGATGTCCCCTTAAGGAGCTCATATGGATTGTCATGTAAACCCTGCAGGTGGATTATATCCGATATGACAAATAAAGTTGAGCGGTACTACTTAAGGATAAAAGATGTCGAATCAATATAGTTGTTAGTAACTTAATTTGATCGACGGACATACGATATCTTAACATGGGGAGCCAAACGAGCATATAATAAAAGGAGCCCACAAACATAATTTGGGATTAGGGAGGTAGTGTAACAATAGCTCATTAGTGGACCGAGCTATTGTTAATAGGCCTGGATTGTGTGTTCGGGCTGAACACGGGATATCCAGATCCGTTAGGAGGCCTAACCCTAATTTCTCCTCATGGTCCCTGGCGTAGCCTATATATATCCTCTATTCTCTGGCCACCATGATTACCGATCAGAAATCTGAAACTTTCTCTAAAATTCGTGATTCACGTAAGGAGAGAAAGAGAGGGCTGCCAAGAAGAAGAAAAGGTTGGGAGATCGTCGCCCATACGACGTCCAACTCGAGGAAGGAATACGTGCAGAAGATCTTGGGGCCGTCCGCTCGAAATTGCCAGGAATTACTTGTCTTCTTTCCGCCGCAGGTATAATTCATGAACCCTAGTTTTCGCCTATGAAGAGTTAGAACACGTATTAGATCTGTTTAACTTTCTATCGATCAATACGCACACCAAAGGAAGGGTCCTGGGAATCCCCAGTTCCAGCAACACGAACAATGACAAGTAAATAATCATATAACCTATCACATGGTCAAATCTATGAATCTGTCATGTCCAAGACTCTGTCTCATTCTCGTGTCAGTGTCCTAGGTCCATCGTGTCTCAAGTAACACGATAATCAATACAACACTATGTCTAAGGTCAATACCCTATATCTGCATACGGACATTGACACCTAAATATGCTCGAACATAAAGTATCAACAAGATCCTATGTAAACAATAACTATAAACTAAGCTAAATATGAAGTATTAAAAGTAACTAAAATAAAGTACAACAAAAACTAACAATGGCAAGGCACACTTGTCTGGGGGTTTGTCCGAAAATGTTGAGAGCTTGGGTCCGAAGTTAGATCCAAGTCCTAAAAATAACCAATAATCTAATATATTAATCAATCATATATGTACTTGATTGCCAACTATCTATACAACTTAATACCTACATACCACAACCTAGGCTTATGGCTTCTCACTCTAAATCTATAATAATTATACCATAGAATTAATACTTCCCAAAGTGTATTGTAGCCTTATATAAGCTGGTATTTCAATATATGACTATTTTTGCAAACATTACAAAAGAAAAGGGGATTATTGAAAATATCATGCTTAAATATGTAAAGAGAGATGGAAAGGGTTTGGTTGGTAATTGATTAAAGGGGAGGGGTTTATTAATAAAATGGATATTATTAACTGATATAGAATTCCATGCACGCATTGCACACAATAGCTAAGGCTTTTAATATTGAACGAAGTATATATTAACTACTTAATGAATGCTATAACTAAAAATGTCTTTCTAATTGCTAAGCTCGAATCCCAATGCTCTTTTATGTGCTCATCAACATAAACTATGCATGCTATTACTTCTCTTCATCTACTTCTTCTTTAACTCTAAAAGAAATTTCTATACATGAAACTGTTGCTTCCTTCCTATTAGTAAACTTCTATTGTTCTCTTCCTCTAAGTCTTCTTCTATAGTGATATAGCCTACTGCTATCCATACCTCCCTTCAACCGATTGTTCTTAATAACCTTTGTAAAAAATATTACTCAACTGCCATTTTCTATTATGAATCTTACGAAAACAATATATAGTGTGCTAGTATATATTATTTCCATCTTCTTCCAGTGATTGGCAGCACAACTACTTAATCTTCCTACTAGGAATTACATGAACAAAAATATACAGGAGAAACAACAAAAGCACACTTATGTGAAGCTGTTGTTTAAACATGGGCTCGAGCGGGAGAAAGTCGATGTAGGAGCAGTGGTTGTGGACGTCGTCGTCGGCGTGTGGTGCGCAGGGGTAACGCGTAGCGGTAGTTCTTCGAAGATGAGTTATGGCCGGTCGGATCGGGTCGGACGGCGTGCGGCGAGGTTGACGGCATCGAGGTGCTACCGTGGGTTGGGAGTCGAGGGCTTGGATGGCTTAAGGAGGGGTCATGAGAGTTACAAAGGTGAAAGGAGGGGTCATGGGAGTTACCAAGGTGAAAGGAGGGGTCATGGGAGTTACAAAATGGGGGGATTAAAGGGTCGACGGTTTCGAAATGTTATTAGGAGGGGAAATGAAGGGGTCATCCATTGCTAAATGGGAAGAGATGGGGGTTTTTGGTTTCTAGTTGCGGATGTTGCTCTTTACTCCTAAGCTTTCATGTATGAAAAATTAGTAAAGGTGGGGCCCATGGTAATGGAGTTAGGTTTTGATTTGTTGGGTTGGGTGTTGTATGTTTGGGTTTGAGTGAAATAGGAGTTAGGATCGGGTAGGTGCTGTAGGTGTGTTGGAGGTGTTGTTGCATTTGAGTAAGAGAAAAAAATAGTTGTTTAGTAATAGCAATTTTTATTAAACCTTTTAGTAACTTTTTTTCAGAAACAATAAACAAACAATTTTAAATATTATTCGAGACATTTGTGGATGCTAAAAAGGACTATAGGAATAAATTTAGGTCACAATATTAAATGCACATTATTATTAAATAATTTTAAATATAAAAATATAGAAATATATTCACCATCCTATTTATGAATTATAAAATAAAATAAAATAAAATAAAGTAAATAATATTGAAATAAAAACAAATACAAATATTATTTTTTTAAAAATGAGGGTTTTCAATCTATCCACCTTAAAAAAATTCTGTCCTCGAAATTAAGATTATAACTAGAACTAGAACTTATAAAGTTATGACACTAAAGTTAGTTTTAGAATCTTATCGGATTTCCCGAATAAATGCGGATAACATTCACGTATCGAATCTTCACGCTCCCAAGTAAATTTTTCTAGGGAGTAATGCTCCCATGCTACTGGACTGATCTGATATCCTTCCTCCTTAATATCTTCTCACTGGCATCCAGTATCTCGACTAGCTGCTTCTCATAAGAAAGACTCGGTCTCACTGTGATCTCGGAATGGTCAACCACATGACTGGGATCATTCACATACCTCCTCCACCGTGAGACATTGAATACATCATGCACTCGCTCTAGAGATGGGGTAATGCAGGATGATATGCCACTTCTCTAACACACCTATAATGTTAATAGGTTACTAATTTAGATGTAGGGCTTATAACTTGGCTCTCGAGTCTTTATCTATGACTAACTATATAGATAGAAAATTTATAGTTAATCCATGATACTATTAGTCCCCTAAGCTCTTCATTATAATACTATAAGTCATATAACTTCCTCTAAGCAATCGATAATAATCTCACCAATGTCCTAACTTTTTTTTCACCTATATGCTGGATAAAGGTTGAGGATGAGCTAGTCAAATGCATAAACTTGTTGATCAACCTTCTAGTCCTGGTCTTTTAGAGGTATATCAAGGCTAGTCTAACTCAAATTTGCCTACCCTATCCAATATTCTAAGGCCACCTAATAGCCTGATATAATCTTTCGATATTAATTCTTATAGTACTTCTATTCTAGACTTTATTTTAAGTAAAAGTGTCACGACCCGCACCCACTGTTAGGGTACGAGAACGTAACAATGCCCAGCCTACGCCGCAGTATCGACGGTAGAACGCTGTCCTAGGTCACATCATCTAACAATATAATGCTAAGCAGTATATACTCCCCGAATGGGGGTGACATAGTAGATACAGTCTCAATCACATCTAAGGTAGAGCATGATAAGGATAGATAAAACATAAAATCCAAAAGAGATGCAGGAGATAGAATTCTAAGTGTCTAAGATACATAACCCAGAAATATATCTCAAAACCTAAATACAGTAATCCACAAATCAAATACAACTCCAGACAAATGAAATAACTATCTAAACATCCTCTAATGTGTCTCCTCTAGGCTAGCAGGCAACCTCCAAGCTATCTGTAAAATTTATCAACAGGTCCAGTCAGGACAGGAACGAGCACATCTCATCTAGGAAACCCAAGTAAATGACAGAGAACTATAAAGCAGTTATAGGCAGTTGTATTGATGAAAATGGCAGTTTATATGAGTAATGATGTAGAGAGCAGTTAAGGTACAAGGAAAGTAATATAACTAAACAAGAAAAGAAACATAGCAAAGAAGACTGTAAAATAAGATATAGCTGAACTAGAGTAACATAATGAGTTCAGATGGTACAATATAAGTCGAGTGTAATTCTAATGTGAGTCTAATATAAGATGAGTCGAATGTAATTCTAATCGTTATTCTAATAAGGTGAATCGAATAAGGTGATACGAATAAGGTGATACGAATAGTGATTCACATGATGTTCCAATAATGATTCGAATAAATTCTCCAAATGTGTTTTAAAATACTTAGTTAGACATATAAATGGCTAAGGGTAAATCCAGCATATCACACACCTGGCCGGGTGTGGAATGGCTATCGTTCGAATATATTCACAGGGGGTGGTTCGAATAGTGGGAATGTTCACATGTCTAATCAAGTATTTCCCCGCCCATCTAATACAAATGAATCCAAAATCCGACACATCAATCGAATAAAAGTCAAACCAACATATGAAGATACGAATAGGGTGATTCGAATAGTGATTCGTATGGTGATTCGTATGGTAATTCGAATAATAGAGGTAAGACGAGTAAGTATGTGTGTCGCATACATGGATTCAGAAATAGAAATACGTGTTTGTAATAGAGAATCACATACAGCTAACTAGAACAGAAGTACAGTAATTGACAAATAAATGAGAGAACTATCAGAGAATGTACTCGCCTGCTATTTGAATGTCCAAAGAAAATGTACTATCCGAGGAGAGGTGTCTGGCTCCTATTTAGAATAGTACAAGTCACAACATGTCTAGAAGGGTAATATAAAGCACTACAATACATTCTACATGAATCTAGGTCAAACTAGGCCAAAGTCAACCCTTGGTCAACTCTGGTCAACTGCACTAGTCAAACTAGGTCAAACTAGGTCATGTCCTAACCCAGCAAGTCTTACTAGGCCTAACCAAGACTATCCTAGCAAGCACACATCAATACAAGGCTATACAAGCCAACATACACCCAACTCTATATAGCATGCAATTATTCAATACTCAAATAGGCAAGAATTCACATTAGATATATACTAGGTAATCTATTACTTTAAGCTATACATGTCTACACATATATACACATGCATATATTGGTATTCAACATTAGGTCTATAATCATGGCATTTCAATGGCTATATAAACTTATATATTACAATACAATATGCTACCATATATATAATATACATACATAGCTAAGTTAACTATATTCATAAATACTTATTTAAGAGGCTATGTGTGTGTATGTGAATATGGCAAAGGGGCAAGTGAGGGTTAAATGGGCATATATAGTGTATACATATCAAAGAGTGTCAAAGTGTAAGTGAACAAAGTGTCAAGTGTGATAGTGTCAACATAGTATAAGGGGTACATGAGGTAATATAGGATTTGTGTTAACATAGAATATTACATCTCATTAACTTGTATATTGCATACATTACATCTATTATTACATTACATTCATGCTTGTATTCATTCACCATTCATTTATTCTCTTGCACTACTATATGCACCATACATTACATACTATGGAACCTACATATTTATTACAAGCCATACTTATACATGCTTACATTAGATATGATACTTATACCTCATACATCATTTATTTAACCATTTACTCATGCTTGCATTCTCTATTTAGTTACATAATGTATATACATTAACATGGGTTAAAATCAAATAGAATATTATATTACACACAAGGGTGCACAAAATGCATATGCCGAATAGTAACTCCTACTAATAATCAATACTGTACCAACTCAGCATGAATTAAATTCTAGGATTAAAGTATGTTATAGATCTATGTGTTAGCTTTCCGAAACTTCAAACGGATCGTGTTTTCGTTTCCGGAAACTCCCGGAATCGCGAAAACACCGAGAACGCGTTTGTCTTTCGTACAGCTGACACTCAAATAATTCTCTAGAAAGTTACAGAAAGAATTAGGCCTAACAATACATGTTTTTGGAAAGCTAACTTCAATACGCTTCTTTTAAAAAAAATGGAAGATTAAACCGAGCTTTGAGCTAGAAGTTATGATATTTCTAAGTTAGGACTGAAATTAAAAACGTGGATAAAAATCATGACGGATTTGGGTAGTTTGAGACAAAAGAACACAAGTATATAACATAATATATCAAGAACTCACTCTCTACACTAATATATATATATGAGACACTATAGAACACATCTCCAATACAAAAATATGAGATTAAACATGTAATAATTCATTCATACATAACAACAACACATAGTGTGTCCAAATTTGGGGTTTTCCCACATGGACACAACCACAACACAAAGGACACTCCTATGATCTCCAAATGGACACGAAATGGACACAAATGGAGATACAACCATGGGGGTCATTCCTATGGGTTCAAAATAGATCTATATGCATGAGGAAATGAAAAGGAGAAGGGATTTATACTTCCCGGTAGATCGAATTGAAGAAAAGCCTCTCCGGAGCGACACCGACACGTAGAGATTCCCAAAAGGACACGAACGAGCTCCGAATCCTCCCAAACTTGGCTAGCACCCTCTAACCATGGAGTAGAAGAGAAATAAAGAAGATTTGGTGGAAGAAGGGGTTGATTTGGAGATGAAATCAATGGAGGTTCATCTCTAAATTAATTTGGGGAAGAATAAGAGAGAGAAAGTGGATAAAAACAAATGAATGAAGGAGTGACTCATTCCTTATCCCCCCCATAGGTGGCTGCCCAAAAAGTGTGAGGTGTCCCTATTTTGAATGTCTAAAATGCCCTCCACTAATCTATTTGATTTAAATTAGGAATGGGTTAAAGGTTGAGGTCAATTTAGTCTAGTTTTAAGTCTCTAATTAACTAAACATATCCATAAATAATTAGTCTAACTACTAAATAAAATTAATATCATGTGGACTAAAATTAATATCATGTGGGCCATGTCTAACTAGTGTGTGGGTCCCACTAGAGTCAAACTACCCCCCCGGGTCTCCGTTTCAAGTCGAATTGAGTTAAAATTCGAACCCGACTCAAATAACCCCAAAACAATATCATAAATAATAAAATAAATTTCAACCCCAATATAATATCATAAATAATAAAATAAATTTTAAAAATATTCAAAAATATAAAATGATAAAAATATCCCTGTTTTTGAAAACTGGGGGTGACAAATCTATCCACCTTAAAAAAATTTCGTCCTCAAAATTAAAACAAAGCAATCACATGAAACACATGCAGAAAACAATCTCATTCAAATACTTTTCAAAAAAAATTAGTAATAAAAAAATCTCCTTAAGGCACATCAAACATTTATAAATAAAAACTGATACGTGTCCGATACGGACACAAAACCATCACAAAATCACACCTATCAAAGATCAAAATTAACAATCACCAACGCAATAAATATCAAAATAATTCAAAGAGGTCAAATGCAAAATATCCTTAGGCCAGAAATGATATTAAAACATCCTAATCATATGGTTAGGCTCTAGGTCAACAGTCTCTAGGGTTTCACTAGCAAAACATCAAAATTACAAGTCATGATTTTAAAAAGATTTAAAAATTACCAAAAATTATATCATGATTTAAATGTCAAATCAATAAATGATTAAAATTACAAAATTTCAAAATTACTCTCATTTTAGAAAATTGGGTGTTACAAGTCTACCCACCTTAGAAAAATTTCATCCTCGAAATTAAAATGTCTATACTCCTTCTAGGTCAAACCCCCACAAACAAGTTCCAGAACTCAAACAAATCATACCATCAAAAAAAAGGACAACGTACAGGGTCATGGCATACGGTGGTAGTGAAAGTCTCATCAAGGTATACTAGTCATGCTAAGCCAAAACGGTCATAGGGTATCAAAACACACAAGAAATCTAGAGTGCTAAACTAGAAAAGTTACAGAAATAACAATTCATCAAAGCTGTAAGGCAGTCTACCATCCTATATGAAAACTGGTACTTATCAAAACAAAATAAAGGCAACTACCAATTATCTGAAAAAGGGTACAGAAAATCAAATTCAAAAATTAAGGAATTGAAAATCACTTGCATTGAAATCCAAATCACAATATATATATATAGAGAGAGCGTTAGAGAGGAAAAACTAGCATTATGTAATGTTATGTGGTTTGTGTGTGTATGGGTGTATGTGAAATATACATGAAATTGTATATGAGCTATCCTGTTACACTACTCATGGCATATGGGTTAACAACCTACAATACACAACCTATTTAATCATAACATGCATGGCTAACCATAAACATCTATAAGAGGTAGAGATTTAGTTATGTATATACATATATTATAACATGTATGCCTAAGCTCTATATATATATATCTATACAGGTATGTGATCATAACATAGAGAGGAAAGGTTAGGTTACATGATAGCGTATACTAAGTTAGGGTGTGTGTGTGTCCTTGTACATGGTTATAGCTTAGTATTGAAAGGTTAAACCCAGTTTTAGTTCAGCATTTACATACAAAATCTGAAAATAAGCTAACATTTAAACAAGTGTAATATTAACATGTTGCAGTGATGTAAACATAACTAATAACATAAATTTATATTTAAACCACGAGTTAAGCTAGAAAAAGCAGAGAACCAAAAATATTGGGGTTTTGAGAATTTAAACATTAACGACATATTAATATGTATTCAGATAGGTGGAAATCAAGTGTAGCATGCATAAGTGTCAGGAAAGTGTCTGCTGTATATATTCATATACATATTCTCATGTCCCAAAATAAAATTTTAATTCTACGTTAAGACCAACATTTAGATTCCTACCAAGATTGCAAAGCAGGTGATTGACGTAATCAAGACAGTTTTATTATTATCTAATACAAGAATAATAGCAAGAAAGAAATAACGATAAAAATATGTTTTGCTTATCTGTTTAAAGAAGAACCATTTTGAAACCCAGAGCTAAATTATCAAATCCAAGATAAAGTCTAGCAAAATTATCGATTCATTGTATTAAGAAGAAACTCATAGCAAGAAGTTACACAAGGTTTATAAAAACAGCTAACCTACTGCTAAGTTAAAATGAGAAACAAAACAAAACAGATCAAATAATAATTAAATTTTTTTGAAGGACTGCAACAAAAGTAGAGAAAACATGTTCGAAAATATTTAAAGTACAATCTGATAATCATATGCGTCTATCCAAAATCATGGTACTCTAAATCCTTGTCATACCAGTAAGCAAGGCTACGATAATCACAGAGTCCTGGACTTATGCACATACCCCTAGAATCATGGTATTTAATATTTTTGCGATGCCGCTAGCTTGGCTGCGAAAACCTTAAATTTCCACACCCGAGAAATATATCCAAAGTCAGACTATATATCCTCACCATACTGGCTAATGTGACTATAGAGGACTAGATTCCATAACATAGATGACTTAGCCCATATAATTTCATCTTGCCAAAAATTAAATTAAATCAACAATGAATACCCAAAAATTAAATCAAATTTATCAACGAAGATCAAAATTCAAAAACGAACAAAAATCCATCAAAATACAAACTCAAATTCAACCATAATCCATCAAAATCAAATTCAACAACAGAAAGTAAAGATAAATCAAATCAAGGGAAAAGAGTTTTTAAATCGAAGTTAAAATAAGATTCTCAAGGGTCGTCCCAGGAATCTCTCAAGGGTCCTAACTGTGATTGAGTACCTTCAAAATATATCCTATTCCTACTGCAGGCTGTAGTGGTACTCAAGTTCGAATACCACTATATAAACTCGACCTGTATGGGCCACCACTAAAAATGTGTCACGACCCGCACCCACTGTTAGGGTACGAGAACGTAACAACGCCCAGCCTACGCCGCAGTGTCGACGGTAGAACGCTGTCCTAGGTCACATCATCTAACAATATAATGCTAAGCAGTATATACTTCCCGAATGGGGGTGACATAGTAGATACAGTCTCAATCACATCTAAGGTAGAGCATGATAAGGATAGATAAAACATAAAATCCAAAAGAGATGCAGGAGATAGAATTCTAAGTGTCTAAGATACATAACCCAGAAATACATCTCAAAACCCAAATACAGTAATCCACAAATCAAATACAACTCCAGACAAATGAAATAACTATCTAAACATCCTCTAATGTGTCTCCTCTAGGCTAGCAGGCAACCTCCAAGCTATCTGTAAAATTTATCAACAGGTCCAGTCAGGACAGGAACGAGCATATCTCATCTAGGAAACCCAAGTAAATGACAGAGAACTATAAAGCAGTTATAGGCAGTTGTATTGATGAAAATGGCAGTTTATATGAGTAATAATGTAGAGAGCAGTTAAGGTACAAGGAAAGTAATATAACTAAACAAGAAAAGAAACATAGCAAAGAAGACTGTAAAATAAGATATAGCTGAACTAGAGTAACATAATGAGTTCAGATGGTACAATATAAGTCGAGTGTAATTCTAATGTGAGTCTAATATAAGATGAGTCGAATGTAATTCTAATCGTTATTCTAATAAGGTGAATCGAATAAGGTGATACGAATAAGGTGATACAAATAGTGATTCACATGATGTTCCAATAATGATTCGAATAAATTCTCCAAGTGTGTTTTAAAATACTTAGTTAGACATGTAAACGGTTAAGGGTAAATCCGGCACATCATACACCTGGCCGGGTGTGGAATGGCTATCGTTCGAATATATTCACAGGGGGTGGTTCGAATAGTGGGAATGTTCATATGTCTAATCAAGTATTTCCCCGCCCATCTAATACAAATGAATCCAAAATCCGACACATCAATCGAATAAAAGTCCAACCAACATATGAAGATACGAATAGGGTGATTCGAATAGTGATTCGTATGGTGATTCGTATGGTGATTCAAATAATAGAGGTAAGACGAGTAAGTATGTGTGTCGTATACATGGATTCAGAAATAGAAATACGTATTTGTAACAGAGAATCACATACAGCTAACTAGAACTAAAGTACAGTAATTGACAAATAAATGAGAGAACTATCAGAGAATGTACTCGCCTGCTATTTGAATGTCCAAAGAAAATGTACTGTCCGAGGAGAGGTGTCTGGCTCCTATTTAGAACAGCATAAGTCACAACATGTCTAGAAGGGTAATATAAAGCACTACAATACATTCTACATGAATCTAGGTCAAACTAGGCCAAAGTCAACCCTTGGTCAACTCTGGTCAACTGCACTAGTCAAACTAGGTCAAACTAGGTCATGTCCTAACCCAGTAAGTCTTACTAGGCCTAACCAAGACTATCCTAGCAAGCACACATCAATACAAGGCTATACAAGCGAACATACACCCAACTCTATATAGCATGCAATTATTTAATACTCAAATAGGCAAGAATTCATATTAGATATACACTAGGTAATCGATTACTTTAAGCTATACATGTCTACACATATATACACATGCATATATTGGTATTCAACATTAGGTCTATAATCATGGCATTTCAATGGCTATATAAACTTATATATTACCATATAATATGCTACCATATATATAATATACATACATAGCTAAGTTAACTATATTCATAAATACTTATTTAAGAGGCTATGTGTGTGTATGTGAACATGGCAAAGGGGCAAGTGAGGATTAAATGGGCATACATAGTGTATACATATCAAAGAGTGTCAAAGTGTAAGTGAACAAAGTGTCAAGTGTGATAGTGTCAACATAGTGTAAGGGGTACATGAGGTAATATAGGATTTGTGTTAACATAGAACATTACATCTCATTAACTTGTATATTGCATACATTACATCTATTATTATATTACATTCATGCTTGCATTCATTCATCATTCATTTATTCTCTTGCACTACTATATGCACCATACATTACATACTATGGAACCTAGATATTCATTACAAGCCATACTTATACATGCTTACATTAGATAGGATACTTACACCTCATACATCATTTATTTAACCATTTACTCATTCTTGCATTCTCTATTTAGTTACATAATGTATATACATTAACATGGGTTAAAATCAAATAGAACATTATATTACACACAAGGGTGCACAAAATGCATATGCTGAATAGTAACTCCTACTAATAATCAATACTGTACCAACTAAGCATGAATTAAATTCTAGCATTAAAGTATGTTATAGATCTATGTGTTAGCTTTTCGAAACTTCAAACGGATCGTGTTTTCGTTTCCGAAAACTCCCGGAATCGCGAAAACACCGAGAACGCATTTGTCTTTCGTACAGCTGACACTCAAATAATTCTCCAGAAAGTTACAGAAAGAATTAGCCCTATTAATACATGTTTTTGGAAATCTAACTTCAATACGCTTCTTTTAAAAGAAACGAAAGATTAAACCGAGCTTTGAACTAGAAGTTATGACATTTCTAAGTTAGGGCTGAAATTAAAAACGTGGATAAAAATCATGACGGATTTGGGTAGTTTGAGACAAAAGAACACAAGTATATAACATAATATATCAAGAACTCACTCTCTACACTAATATATATATATGAGACACTATAGAACACATCTCCAATACAAAAATATGAGATTAAACATGTAATAATTCATTCATACATAACAACAACACATAGTGTGTCCAAATTTGGGGTTTTCCCACATGGACACAACCACAACACAAAGGACACTCCTATGACCTCCAAATGGACACGAAATGGACACAAATGGAGATACAACTATGGGGGTCATTCCTATGGGTTCAAAATAGATCTATATGCATGAGAAAATGAAAAGGAGAAGTGATTTATACTTCCCGGTAGATCGAATCGAAGAAAAGCCTTTCCGGAGCGACACCGACACGTAGAGATTCCCAAAAGGACACGAACGAGCTCCAAATCCTCCCAAACTTGGATAGCACCCTCTAACCATGGAGTAGAAGAGAAATGAAGAAGATTTGGTGGAAGAAGAGGTTGATTTGGAGATAAAATCAATGGAGGTTCATCTCTAAATTAATTTGGAGAAGAACAAGAGAGAAAGTGGATAAAAACAAATGAATGAAGGAGTGACTCATTCCTTATCCCCCCCATAGGTGGCTGCCCAAAAAGTGTGAGGTGTCCCTATTTTGAATGTCTAAAATGCCCTCCACTAATCTATTTGATTTAAATTAGGAATGTGTTAAAGGTTGAGGTCAATTTAGTCTAGTTTTAAGTCTCTAATTAACTAAACCTATCCATAAATAATTAGTCTAACTACTAAATAAAATTAATATCATGTGGACTAAAATTAATATCATGTGGGCCATGTCTAACTAGTGTGTGGGTCCCACTAGAGTCAAACTACCCCCCCGGGTCCCCGTTTCAAGTCGAATTGAGTTAAAATTCGAACCCGACTCAAATAACCCCAAAACAATATCATAAATAATAAAATAAATTTCAACCCCAATATAATATCATAAATAATAAAATAAATTTTAAAAATATTCAAAAATGTAAAATGATAAAAATACCCCTGTTTTTGAAAACTGGGGGTGACAAAAAGCTAGCAAGGTTTAGTCTAATGTTTCCAAGGTTGCTTGCTAGGATTAGGCCTTATACTGTACTATGTTCTGACTTATACCTTGGAAAAGTATCTATAAAGATTCTACCCACCTTAGTTATTTACCTAGTCCTACAAAGCATGAACTACTATATCCCCTAAACAAAATTTACACGATAATGGTTCTACCTAGACTTAAGTCCAGTCTTAAGTACATGGCTTAGTAAACCATTGTGCCCATAACAAAAGTCGTAGGTCATACTTTTTAAAGTCTACCACAAGGGTGGTCTTATTTTAGCTTAGGAAACTATAACTAGGGTTTAACTGTATATTCTCTAATATCTTACTTCTAGTCATCCGAAATATTATATTCTTATTCTCTTAATAAATCCATATGGGTATGTAAAACCTCTACTTTACCCTATCTGTTTTGGCAGGGATAGCAATATCAGTCCATTAATTAAGATGGACTTCCTACTAAACTGAAACTCCAATAAAAGTGTAATACCTCTCTTTCTAGTAGATATGTTCTATCATACTCATATATCATTAGATAATCATCCTTCTATGAAATATGCTACCAATATAGCTTCTATCCTACGACAAAATGTAATCAAACTATCATAATTGTTCCAGCTACTGAGGATACACCATGTTCAACCAACTCATAAATACAGTAGGTGTATTTTTCAATCAAAAGGCATCGCCAAAATTTATAATTGCTGTAGCGGGTCCCAAATGATGTCCTTGATATATCTTCTCTCCGTGATGTCCTTGGAATATCTTTTCTTCGTGCCTTCTCTGATGGTATCTCGATCTCTAGTCAACCTTAGAATAAAAACTTTTGCTCCTGTTAGTTGGTCGAACAGGTCGATGGTGGACTAAACTTCTGGTTACTTGAACGATCTTGGACTTCAAATGATCAATCCGTCTGAAGATGATGGATATCGACTAATGTAAATATAGGCTATCTATTAAGTTTTCTGAAGGATGAGACCAGATAAACTTCTTGGTCTAACTTATGCTACCATAAGGTCTTCTGTCTCGATTCCGACCAACTTACTCACTTATGTAAACTGAGTTTCCTCCAATCATCACTTTTTGCAACATGGTGTTACATACTAAAATGAGGTCTGCTAGGTCCTAGCCATCCTTGACTGCTCCTATGATTCTTTCATCTTTATTCCCTTTGTGCATCTTATTCCAACACAATTGTTGTAACTACAAGTCTTTTGGAATTCCTATCTGAAATGTGTTGTGGAAAATAGTTCAACATCTCCACGATTTTTTAGTCTACTCAAACTAAGATTCATAATTTTTCTCTCAAGTCCTTAGTTAGGTCTATCTACATAATCCAGGACTACCAAAAATCAATTTCTAATCACTGTATCATTCTTTTATCAAATCTTCTTATTAGTATGATTAACAACTCACCATTTTTAGTCTATAAGAAGCTATTTAATAATCATAAATACGTCTAACCCTTCCATGCTTCTATACTAGGTAATAGGGTATGTTAATGGTAGACAATGCTTATATGTGATACCTTGGCAAATACTTACCTATTGACTGATCTTCTAGTCATGATTGTTGATAGGTCCTTTCAAAGTTATTTACCTTCTACTTAGAGGTATGTCTAGTATAATGCAGTCATATCCATTCTACATCTTATCCCAAGGTCACACTATTGTACAACTAAATATCACTTATCCCTTTGATAGAAATCTTTCTAGTAAGATCTTTCGGCCACTGTCCAGTGGTAACTTCATTTCTTGACCTATGCCTACTATCATAATTTCTATATTATTCAAGCGGAACTTCCTCCACCTCAATACAACCATAGAATTTCTATAGGATTTCTATCTATCTTAAGTACAATGCTTATATATTTATCCTATTCATAACAAGACTTTCGAATCCTTTCAAATGTAGTCTTTCATGTGGGTGATTGCATTCTAATTTGAAAACCGTATCAACCTCTAAAATTCTACTACTCATTCTTTCAAATCACTCCCATCATTTCAAGTGATAATCATACCTTCCTTACTAAACCAAATTAAACCCTGTTAGACTTCTATCCCATCTCTATATAACATAGCTAAATAGTAGAATGATTGCAGTCCATTGCTCCTAGAGTTTCTCATTAGGTAGGCTATAAGAATTCTATATTGCTAATCCGACATACTTGGTCTATCTAATAGAGACGTCTATATAACCCTTATTATCTTAAACAATCAATCCCACTTAAGATGCTCTAATAACTATTTTCTATCCTATGATAAACAAAAACAATCCAAAGGAGTGTGAAACATGAGCATTTGTCCTTCCGAAATACGGAATGGCATGAATTCAAGGTAAGGAGTTCAAGGATGATGATCGAATGCAATATTCGAATTTCAAGGGCGATAGATAAAATCAAAAGAATTTTCAAAGCAATTGTGGATTGAGACCCTAATATAATATCTTATTGCAGGTTCGTTCGGTACAGTAATGTAATCGAGACGATATGCTCTGACCTGCATAGGCCATCCTAAAAGCATGTAATGCCATAGTCCTAAAATACATAGGACTAGGAATGCGTATACATGTCAACTACGTATCAAGTAAACTCTATTCCAGCTTGAGTACGTATAAGATGTCTAAGTCAAGTAGTTATATCTCTATATCACTAAGATAATTCTAATCTCAATCCATTGAAGATAAATCTTTCATAAGACTAAGTGTACTAATGTTGGTCAGGCATTAACATACTGGATCCCACAGACAAACAAGAATAGACAATATATAATAAAGTTGACCAAACTCTATTACAAATGTCTGAGCAAGCTGATAACAAAGGATAAAGCTTGTAAAACTAGGCCGTGTGCAGAATAAATTGACAAAAAAATATAGGTATAATGCTGAATGAATGTAGTAAAAATATCAACCAAATATATACCTGAGTCAAATATAGTAACACCACTCGGATCAGCGAACTTTTTCTGCAGAAGAGACTACCTGAAGAGATCACAAGGTCATCAGGAGACATAACAAGGTACACAAATACAACATGCCAAGTGATAGTAATGAATGTACTAAAAACACATATAAAAAAGGTAACTACGCGAATCCAACTAAGTAAAATGCAAGTGAGAAATAGCTCTGTACATCGAGCTAACTATACGAAAGGCACCGTGTCAGGGGACCTCAGGTGTACAGTAAATACTGAAGCTCAGCTACAGAGACCACAGTAAACAGTATGGGTAACAGCCATGTCCCGACAATAGAGATGATGACTAGCAGGTATCTATAAAGTAGCCCGACAAATCAGTCTATCTTCTCCCCACCCCATGTTCTATTCTATCAGATCATGTCAAGTAATACTAACAATGTCAAGTAAATAATCCTGTAACCTATCACAGGCCAAACCATGAATGTTATGTCCAGAACTCTGTCTCATGATCGTGTCAGTGTCCTAGGTCCATCGTGTCTCAAGTAACACGATAATCAATACAACGCTATGTCTAAGGTCAATATCCAATATCCGCATTCGAACATTGACACCCGAATATGCTCGGACGTAAAGTATCAACAAGATTCTATGTAAACAGTAACTATAAACTAAACTAAATATGAAGTAATAAAAGTAACTAAAATAAATTACAACAAAAACTAACAATGGCAAGGTACACTTGCCTGGGGGTTTGTCCGAAAATGTTGAGAGCTTGTGTCCGAAGTCAGATCCAAGTCCTAAAAATAACCAAGAATCTAATATATTAATTAATCGTATATGTACTTGATTGCCAACTATCTATACAACTTAATCCTTACATACTACAACCTAGGCTAATGGCTTCTTACTCCAAATCTATAATAATAATACCATAGAATTAATACTTCCCAATGTGTATTGTAGCCTTATATAAGCTGGTATTTTTATATATGACTAGTTTTGCAAACATTACAAAAGAAAAGGGGATTATTGAAAATATCGTGCTTAAAGAAGTAAAGAGAGATAGAAAGGGTTTGGTTGGTAATTGATTAAAGGAGAGAGGTTTATTTATAAAATGGATATTATTAACTGATGTAGAATTTAATGCACGCATTGCACACAATAGCTAAGGCTATTAATATTGAAGGAAGTATACATTAACTACTTAATGAATGCTATAATTAAAAATTGCTTTCTAAGTTCTAAGCTCGAATCCCAATGCTCTTTTATGTGCTCATCAACATAAACTATGTATGCTACTACTTTTCTTCATCTACTTCTTCTTTAACTCTAAAAGAAATTCCTATATGTGAAACTGTTGCTTCCTTTCTATTAGTAAACTTTTATTGTTCTCTTCCTCTAAGTTTTCTTCTATAGTGAGATAGCCTACTTCTATATTACCCAGCTGCCATTCTCTACAATAAATCTTACGAAAACAATATATAGTGTGCTATTATGTATTATTTCCATCTTCTTCTAGTGATTGGCAGCACAGCTACTTAATCTTCATATCAGGAATTTACGTGAACAAAAATATACATGAGAAATAACAAAAGCTCACCAATGTGAAGCTGTTGTTTAAACTTGGGCTCATGTGGAAGAAAGTCGATGTGGGAGCAGTTGTTGTGGATGTCGTCGTCGACGTATGGTGCACAGGGGTGACGCACAGCGACAGTTCGTCGAAGATGAGTTGTCGTCGGTCGGATCGGGTCGGGTCGGACGGCGTGCAGCGAGGTTGACAGCGTCGAGGTGCTACCGTGGGTTGGAAGTCGAGGGTTTGGATGGCTTAAGGAAGTTTGACATATATATATATATATATATATATATAAGTAATAAAAACACTCTCTCTGGTGTTCTGCTCTGATGGGCGATTCCTAGTGCTCCTGTTGCCGCCCCCTGCAGGCGCCGCCGTGCTTCCCCCCTCCTGGCGGGTGGTCCCCCTTGACGGTCAGGTTTGCTTCGTCGGCTTCCCGCTCATGTGGCTGCTGCTGGCATTCTTTTTCGGCGGTATACCACCGGCGTTCTCCTTCCGCTGCCCCCTGTGACTATGGCTGGCCTCCGTCGCGAGGACGTAGCCCCTCGACGGCCCCCCCACCTCCTCCTTCGTTGGCCGCCCCTTGGTCGGCAGACCACCTTTCTTTGGTGGAACTATCACTTCTGGTGTCAGATCCCCTCTTCCGCCGCCCCTTGAGGCCTCGGTGCTCCGGCGTGGTCCTTCCCAGACGGATATAGCGTGGTTCTCCGTCGTGTCACCGTCTTGTCCCCTCTCGGAGACGTCCCTCGCGTCGGTCGCCCCGCTTTTTGCTTTGGCGCCTGTCGTCTCCTGCTCATTTTCTGCTGGAACTAATTCAAATTCAAACTCAAATTTTGAATCTCTACCTATGCCATCCGCTGATGGCGCAGACTTGCTGGCGTGCTTCTCTGTGGCACGGCCGATTGACACTTGGTCTATATACCCTCCCCTGGCGCCATCCTTGGATGGCGCAGCTCTCTTGGCGCGTTCCTCTGAGGCTCGCTCTGTTGGTTCGCGCCTAGCCTACACGTCCTCAGCGTCGGTTGGCGCTGAGCACCAGGTGGCGGCTTCCCCTCCCGTGCCACTCAGTTAGAGGAGTTCCCCTCTCGTGCCACCTCCTCCCCCCGAATTGGCAGTCCCTAGTGCCACCTAGATTGCACTATCGCACTACTCGGCTTCCTCCATGCTCAGCTTTTACGCCTTTCCCCTCCTGTGACCCCCGCTGTGATATCTGCTCTCGGGAGCCTGGTGATGCAGGCGGCAGAGTCGGACCCCTCTAAGGTCCATATTCGGTCTTTCACTGAAGCGGTCAGGCCTGATCATCATGATAAGTCTGATCAGATCCTTATCGATGTCGAGCTCCCGGAACTCGATTACCCGTCCGCGACGGACACTCTATACATTAAAGTTCCTTTCTCATGTAAGGAAATCTCGTCCCTCTCTCAGCCCTTGTCCCTCACACTCATCCTCAAATTCTCCTCAGGCTGCCCTAAGTTATCGTGTGTTAAAGAAAGCATAGTGGGCTGGGGCCTCACCTCGGTATTCAGGGTTGCCCCCTAGACCCTAAGCACATCCTCCTGTACCTTATGTCGGAGGCCGATCATAAGAACGTGTAGATCAGAGGCACCGGCCGGTTTGACTCCCACCCCATGAAAATTGTCAAATGGTCATCTGATTTCAACCCTAAGGAAGACTCGACGATTATTTTGGCCTGGGTCACCCTTCCTAAACTGCTGTTGATATGCTTCGTCCCAGTAACGATGAAGCGAATAGCCAATTCCTTTGGGACTTTCATAGCTATGGTGGAAGAAATCTGCAATCTGACCAAAGTTAACTATGCTAAAATTTGTATGGAGCTGGATTTGACGAAGGAGCTTCCCAACTTTATCCAAATCTCTCTTGACGGCAAGACGCACATCCAACAAATTATCTATGATAATAATATTATCTTCTGTAGGCACTGTCATATGAGAGGCCACTCTACTGAGCTTTGTTTCAGAGCTCACCCTGAACTCAAGAAAAAATAAAGAGAAAAAAGAGTGACTCAAAAGGCTGGCCCCACCCAGCCTAAGTCACCGCTCCTCACATTACCGAACACCTACACTCTATTTTAAGACAGCACAGGCTACTTTCAAACCAAGATAAATGCTTCTCATAGAGGTGGATCAGCCCCTAAAAAAATACAGGAGTCAACCTAACCAACAAATTCGACATTCTGGCCGATAACACACAGGAGGACAATATTACCGACAACACCAAGGAGGCACATGCTACAGGTGGGGACCTGGAGAGCAGAATAGACCAAGTCTACGAGGAAGACACCCACATTGAGGCAGAAGGTAGCTCCCTCCTTCGAATTGAAGCCTGTGCTGGAAAACCTTCTAGCCTAGGAAATTCCCAAAATAGCCCCATCGCCACCTCCAGTAACCCACGAACCAACCTCTCCAACAAATTCGTCACCCTCCCATCGGACCATACTGATGAACAATAATCAGGTTGGATATTCGGAGGTTGACGAGACCGAGGTCATCGTATAGATACAGGATCACCCAACGGAAGCGAGCTATAGGGGAAATATACTAGATGAGGGGAAGGCCAATCAGGAGCCCATCGTGGCAGACATTTACACGAAACTCCTGGGCAACATAGGTCAAGAATCTATGGCCAGGATGAAACAAGCGATTGACGCTGGCTTCACTAGCCCGGACAACTACTTTGGCATATTGGTCAATATAGAAGCTACTAATCCTGTTAACATCAACAAAGAAAGAAGCCCCAAGGAGAAAGAAAAGGCTGAAGCTACCACCAAAAAAAACAAACAAAAGATGTGCGAAAGAGGCCAAGGCCATGATCACTCGATCAGCCGCAAAACTTTCAAACTCCCCACCCCAGCCATCTAAATGATTAACATCCTCTCTTGGAACGTCCGGGGCCTTGCGAACAAACCCATATTGAGAAGATTAAAATGTCTCAAGAGACGCCATAGAATTGATATCCTCGTGATTATAGAACCTAAAATTCCCTCCAAGAACCTCAAGTCCATCCAATTACAGTTAGGCTTCTCCTCTGCTATTGCCGGCTGTCACGACATTTGGATCTTCTTTACAGCTGATGTGAAGCACGACAACATCCATGACTCGAGACAGGCGCTCTCGTGTTGGGTTGAGCACCCCATGCTACAGTCTCGGTCTTTCTTGTCTGTGGTTCACGGGAGTTGTGAGATCCCAGAGCGTAAACAGCTGTAGAATACGCTGACCGACACCAACCAATAACACATCAACCTCCCCTAGCTCTGCGTATGCCGTCACTTGTAGGGAAGAGAAGTCAGGAGGCCGGCCCCCTTATGCCTGTGATGTCCGACTTTGCCAACTTTATTTTCAACGCCCACCTGTCTCTGCTTTAGTATTCCGACAATGCATTCACGTGGTGTAACATGCAGGAAGGAGCCCGACGTCAATACTCTCATCTTGATCGTGCCCTCATTAACTCGAGATGGTCCGATCTCGATCTGAATTCCAGACTCACACACCTTAACTCCACAGAATCAGACCACTCTTCCCTCCTGATCGAGATCAGTAGAGCTGCCAATCAGACTATAAAATGTTTTCAATTCCTCGACCTATGGAGCCACCACCCGTAGTCCAGGGACGTTGTATCGGCTGCTTGGAGAGGTTACGGTGCTCTTGACCCTCTCAAAAGTGTGGTCGCCAAACTCAAAGCTACTAGGAAAGGCCTCACTATTTGGAGCAGAAGCCTACGTTGATATCTTCCAAGCTGTACGCATTGCTGAGGATGACGTCTCTTGCGTTGAGATTTTGTTCGCCCGTGATGGATCTCCCGCGGCTCGTGCCTTCCTCAACCTCACCAAAGCGCTATTGAAGTTCTGCATTAAAGTCGAGGAGGAATTCTGGAAACAAAAATCCAGGCTGACTTGGGACTTTGAAGGCAACAAGAACACGAGCTATTCCCACTCCTGCGTCAAGGGCCATAGACAACTACTCAACCTCTACTAGATCACTGACAAGAACTGCCGCACTCTCAAAGCCCAACGTGATATTCAATCAGCTGCTGTGACATTCTATACCCAGTTGTTCACCAAAGAAGTTATTCACAAGGATGAGGCCTTTCTGCGGTGATACTACGCTTGATAGAAGACAGTGACAACATTGAGCTATAGCTGCTGCCCTCCGAGCTGGAAGTCAAAGACGCCGTATGGGCTTTGAAATAGCATAGCGCACCCGGACCGGACGGTTTCACTGGTGTCTTCTTTAGAACCTGCTGGGACATTATCAAGACAAACATTCTCGAGGCGGTCACTGCCTTCTTTTAAGGAGCTAAGTACCCCAAGTCGATATCTAGTACTAACTTGATCCTGATCCCCAAGAAAGATAGCCCAAAAACCTTCAAAGATTTTTGTCCTCTAAGCCTGTGCAGCTTCACTAACAGAATTATCTCTAAGATTATTGTCAATTGCATGACTGGGCTTCTTCCCAAGATTATATCAGAAGAGCAAAGTAGCTTCGTCCATGGTCAAAATATCTTAGACAACATCTTGCTGTCTCAAGGGATGATCACCTGCATGAAATTCCCGTCCAGGGGAGAGAATATTGCCATTAAGCTGGACATGGAAAAAGCGTATGATAGGCTCGATTGGCAATTCATGATCTGGGTGTTCAGGGCCTTCGGGTTTTCGAAAACTTGGATAGACATCGTTTGGAGATCGATCAACAACTTGTGGTTCTCCACTGGCGTTAATGGTCAAGCAGAAGGGTTTTTTAAATCTTGTTGTGGAGTCAGACATGGAGACCCTTTATCGTCCACCATCTTCATCATAGCTCTTGAAGCGCTGAGCAGAAACTTGAACAAAATGGTTGGTACCCCCTATTTTCAGTATTTCCACACCTATAGCGGCTGCCCGATTATCACCCACCTGGCCTACGCTGATGACATTCTCATCTTCGCTTCTGGCGACGCTGGATCCGTCGAGGTGGTTAACAACATGCTGCAGCGATACACCAGATGCTCAGGTCAGCGTGTCAACCACAACAAGAGCATGATTTATATCTTCCACTCTATAGACAGAGATCACAACCCCATTCTCCCGAATATTACTTCCTTTTCTGTTGCGTACCCCCTTCTCCTACCTCGGGTGCCCGCTGGTGTACGACAGATCTAATACGGGTCTATTCGATGGGTTGGTGCATAAAATCAGGAAAAAGATTGAGGGATGGCACAATGCGATCTTGTCGTCCGACGGGAAGATGATTCTGATTCAGCACGTGCTATCTTCCATCCCGATTTATACTCTGGCCGCTTGCTTTTCTCCCAAGAAGGTCCTCACTTCCATTGAAAACTTTTTTGCCTACTTCTTCTGGGGTCACTACGATGGCAATTCTAAGCATCATTGGGCCAGCTGGGACACTATGGCCAGACCCACGGTCGAGGGTGGTCTAGGATTCTATAGGTTGACACATGTTGTTGATGCTTGCGCGATGAAGATGTGGTGGAAGCTTCGTGAGAACAAATCCTTGTGGGCCCGTTTCATGAAGGCTAGATATTTCAAGCACATTCACTCGACCGTTGCATCTTCCAATAGCAAATCCTCTGCTTCTTGGTGACACATTCTTAACGGATGACATCTCACTGAGCTATTGATTCGTCTTCAGCTGGGTGTGGGTGACACATCTATTTTCTGCGAGAGATGGTCTGAAGATGCACTTCTTCCCCCCTGTCGGGTGCTTCCGACAACAACACGATTAGAGATATATAGGATAGTGTCGGGGTATAGAATTGGGAGAGGGTTCAAGCTTGGATCAGAGAGGAGCCTGCTGGAGTTTTAGGCGCATCTGATTTGACGGTCGATACGAATCCAGACACGTTGAGGTGGTCGCTGACGGCCAACGGCTTTTTCTCGCTAGCATTGGCGAGGCGTGCGGTCTATGGTATTGGAGCACCATTCCCCATTATCGGGTCCTTCTGGCAGTCTTGCATCCCCAAAAATGGTTTTTCCTGATGTGGATAGCGTTACGTAAGAAACTTCCCACCGACGATGTCCTCACCACCATTGACGTCAGCTTAGCTTCAGCATGTCACTGCTGTACAATGTGCCATACTGAAACAGTAGTGCATATTCTCTCAACTAGAGACCTGGCTGCGAGGGTGTGGAATAGGTTCTCCAACTGCTGCCTCCAGGAACAGGTTGGCGGGGGCTTTAATGATCTTCTTGTCACTTAGGGTAGAGCCTCGTACGACCACCAGATCGTTGCAGCCGCCATCATGTGGGTGATTTAGAAGAATTGTAACAAGTACAGCTATGAAGGGAACCAATATACCGCTTCCTAATTAATCCACGAGGTCTGCAGACAGATTCATAAGGTTAGTAGATCTTGCAAGCACGCTCGGGAGGGATTCTAGCTGCGGATGTTGCTCTTTACTCCTAAGCTTTCATGCATGAAAAATTAGTAAAGGTGGGACCCATGATAATGGAGTTGGGTTTTGATTTGTTGGGTTGGATGTTGTGTGTTTGGGTTTGAGTGAAATATGAGTAAGGATCGGGTAGGTGCTGTAGGTGGTGTTGGAGGTGTTGTTGTATTTGAGTGAGAGAATTTTTTTTAGTTATTTAGTAATAGCAATTTTTTTTAAAGCTTTTAGTAACTAATTTTTTTTCCAGAAATAATAAACAAACAATTTTAAATATTATTCCAAACATTGTGTAAGCTAAAAAGAACTATGGAAATAAATTTGGGTCACAACATTAAATACACATTATTATTAAATAATTTTAACTATAAAAAAATATAGAGATATATTCACCATCCTATTTATAAATTATAAAATAAAATAAAATAAAATAATAAAAATAAAAATAAAAATTATTTTTTTAATAAATCGTGGTTTACAGATAGACCTGGGCCTGGAGTGGGCTTTTGTTTAACATAAAAAAGAAGAAAAAAGAAAAGAAAAAAGAAAAGAAAAAAGAAAAAGAAAGGAGCAGTAATGTCAGTGGGCCAGGTTTGTGGCCCATAATAGTGGCCTGGCTGAATAAGGAAAGGAAAAAGGAATTACTCTGATTGGGCTAGGTCTAATGGGCTCTAGCTGGTGGGCTATTGTTTCATGGGCTGAGTATAGATATTAACATTTGGATTTGGAAGAGGTTAAAATAGATTTTTGAGGATTCTGTAAATGGGCTTAGAGGAGATTGTAGAGTATATTGGAGCCAAGCTCTTAATAGACCCCTGAGAGACCAAGATTGGGTTTAATTATTTTGGGGTTGGATTTATATTGTGGAGGATGGACTCTGGGTTTTAGAGAATTTATTATGGTTTTCTAGAAGCCTTTTAGTAAATAGATTTTGAGTTATAGTTTGGTTGGGTTTACAACTAGATTTATTAAGTTAGCTCTTTACTTGAGGATTGGACTTATTTGTGATTAGAGACTTGTGGTACCTAATAGAATTTTCTATGGTATTTTCATAGGTCTTAGATTAGGAGCAATTACAAGGACTATGGACCCGAGGCAAGTACACTCAATACTTATGTTTCTTATAAGGACTATGGACCCGAGGCAAGTACACTCAATACATATGTTTCTTAATACATTATAATTGCAAATATTTTCTTGTCATGTCATATTTCATATTGCGATATGATTTGACATGTGATTATGCTTCTTGACCATGATTGTGTTCCTTAGTTGTGATTCATGTTCATAGTCGTGATCGTGACTTATTTATCGTACATTAGTCATGACTTGCCATTGTTTATCGTATATTGATCATAACTATCGTATATTAATCACGGCTTATCATTATTTATTGTTTCGTGTCTCTGGGAGGAGAAATGCCAAGTAGGTATGTGGTCACACCCAATTGATATCGTACATATCATAAATGGCACACATATACCTCACGTATGTCGTACCGTATTTTCCTACCGATAATAGCCATCTTTGGATGTGCCGTATTACTCCAGTCGACAACATATTGAATATGGTATTTCGATTGCACAAGGTTTATAGTCATTTTTATTCTTGATCATGGTCTCATAGTTGTTTGTGTTGTAGGTGCATTGCATGACATTGTTTCGTGTCACATTATCTGGTTCATTTATTTTTTTGTATTTACTTTATTGTTTTATTTTATATCATGCAACATTTGTTTGGAGGGTTGTACTTTGCTCCTTTTTTGACTGGATCGTTGACATATTAGGCCAGGGCTTGAGGACATGACTTGGATTGGATGACGACACATGGAAGGTTCTAAGAAGATTATGACATACTACTTTTGATGTATCAGATGGTTTGGATAAAGACAAATGTATTAGATGTATTAGTTATTTCTTTGAGGATATGGATTGCCGAATTTGTCTCCGGAGATGGAACATGAATATGTGTAGAAGCATGGAAAATATGGGGTTCATGCGGATCACAACTGACCGCATGAGTACTTTGGGACAAAGTGGTCTGCAAAAAGAAGAGCCGCATGACAGACTCGGCATGCCCCCTGCGGCCCATCTTCACTATCTTGCAACCAGACTGATTTGAGCCGCAGAAAGAATAGTTACTTATGCGGCTAAGCTGATCAACCCTTCTGACAAAGCTGACAGCTCTGACACTCTGACAAAAAGAAGATAAGACGTGATCAGACAAAATATCATGTCACCAGACTAGACATAGTCATGCGGCTAGAAGGACTGCGACCCGAGCCGCATGAACCTTATACGGCTCAATCCATGCGCGCTTCATGCGGCCAAGGGTGACTGCAACCTGAGCCGCATGAGCTTTATGCGGCCCAGAATATAGAATCTATGCGGCTCAAAAAGTCCCCAAGCTACATACGGACTAAAGGAGACTGCGACCTATGCTGCATGAGTCTTATGCGGCCGAGCATGGCCGAACACTGAAAGACCTATGCGGCTCAAAATAACTCAAGCAGACTGATCCTATCCTGCGATAGGACATGTGGCAGGCTGACCAAGTCTCAACCACCCAGATTTGCTGCAACAAAATCTTAACAAGTCACCAGCTGGCGGTCAAAGAGAGGATCTTTGTGTGCTGTTGTAGCCACGTGGACACGTGGCCATCTATGCGGCTCAAGATATATATTACTATAAATAGTAGGGTACCACACCCATGAAAAAGGCGGTCAACCTACGAAGGGCAATTTATTCATGAGCAAGGATCGTGTCAGATAGTCCAAGAAGTAAGGCAGAGTTGCTACACTTTCTCGAGCCTCTATCGTCACCCTACAGAATCAAAACTAAACAATTGTACTTAGATTGTTTCCTAGGATTTCTTTCTAGGCTTTCTCTTGTACAAGCGAGTTTGCAATCAAGTTCAATTCTACTGTAATTCTTGTTCATTATATTTAATGGCAAACACGATGGCGACTCTGCTGGGGACATCCTTCTCCTCTGATGAGAAGTTGGTGACGCAATCTGACACGTCTAAACTCGGCTCTATGCAGCAAATACTCGTGGTTCGTTTTGACCAACGAGCATTCGAAGAAATGCTCTCTGAAGGAAGCGCCAGCCCATCACAGAAGCGAGCCAACCCAAAGAGAACCCACAGGAAGTCGAAGCACAAAACTGTTGCCCCCGACCAATTTCTCGAAGAAGCTCTTTCCGCGGCCCAAGATGGTGATCAAAGCTCTTCTGCGGCCTTGCTTTCGACCGCGGAGAACCCCACTGTCCCCAAATCCAGCAAAGAAAAATACTACGATGCTGAGCTTTTGGGGCACAAGGGAAATCCATGCGGACGAGGAAGAGGTCGCATAAAAGAGACGAGCAGTCTGTATATGCGGCAGCCAAGTCTGGCCGCAGGCAGATGGCCCATGCATCAACTAACTCTGGCCGCAGACAGATGGCCCATACGGCAGTCAACTCTGGACGCAGGCAGCTGGCCCATGCGACAGCCAACTCTAGCCGCAGGCAGATGGACCATGCAGAAGTCAACTCTGGCCGCAGGCAGATGGCCCATGCGGCAGCCAACTTTGGCCGTAGACAGATGACCCATACGGTAGCCAATCCTGGCTACAGACAGGGTGTCTCATGCGGCCCTGTCAGAAGCTCTGTGTTCGACTGTCTCTCATGTGGGCTCGACTCCATGCGACCAATTGAGAATATGGAATATTCCAATCTGGACTCTTCTTATTATACGCCTTCAGGTGCTAAATCGAAGAAGTCTAGGGCAGTATAGGCCCAACAAGCCCAGTCAACTGTCCAAGTCACTGACCGTCAGCGGGCACCGTTAACTATTATACGGGCTCCTAATAGAAAGCTGTATAGAACCACCTGCGTCTAGTCCCCCAGGGCTAATGGACAGGGTGGGTCTCAAAAGTCTCCCTCCAATGATCGAGAGCAAGTGCTTTTACTAGCCTCGGATCAGGGAGCAAACATGATACCTACGCACCCGTGTGCTCGGGATACCCGAGTCCACAAATTGGATGCAAAGGTAGATCAGTCTGATATCGACTTGCGAGAGGTGATTACTCACAAACGCAAGGAGAAGGAAGCATCCTTGGCATGTCATGAGCCCTTTTCGGGACGTCGTTGCACCCAGGTCATCATCAACTATAGCTGCGACAAGTCAGCAGCACCTGAAGACCGACAGTCCATTTTTTAACGACTGCACCAGCCATCACCTGTCCAAAAACAACTTAAGGAACTGGTACAAATCTCGGGAGACGAGGAATTCCCTTTCTCCTCCTGTAATTCAACTCAAAAATTTCTTTCCGGTAAGGGAGGAAAGAAGACAGGCTCTTCCGGCCCGACAATCTCAGCCAGTACTGCAAGGAAACTCTCGTCTAGAGGGTTGCCACCGACAGCCACAGGGGGTGTCTACCTAGGCACTCGATCCAAAAAGAAGCTTCCAACACCCGGGGGTGCACCCTCGACCTCCCTGGGGGTAGATAAAGCTGGGGGTAGCAGTCTCCTCAATGTATGCGATAACCCGGTGTTCCAAGAGCATACACAGGGGGTAGCGATCCACTGGAATTATGCAACGGACTTAGACATCCCCGAGGGTGACCGCCTTCGCCAAGACGATGTGGCTTCCTGCGCAGGGGGTAGCACCCCTTCCGAGTCCAAAGAGGAAGACATTTCGATATTCCCTGACGATTTTTCGGTAAGAGGGTACGACACGGAGAGTACCTCTTCTACGGTCCCTTCAACGTCTACCCACGTACGGACAGTCTTTATGCCCGGCGATGATCATAAAGCATCTACTGACCGACAACGTCTAGAAGTACTTGAAGCCATGCTCCTGTCCTTGGTCAAGTCAGTAGACGAAATCAAAGATGCCTTGTCGACTCAACCGGCAAGGACACCTGGACAAATAAGCTTGGGACCCGCAGTCAACACGGACTCCAATACGACCGCTCCTTCTTTGGGTGATAATCCTTTAGGAGCATCTGTTCATTCAGCTGCAGACGAAGCCAGGGAGGCAAGGAGGGAAGTCCAGGAGCTTCGAGCAATGTTCAATGCCCGAGACTCCTCCCGGGACCTCAGAATGCGGCAGCCGTATCCCGTTGCATGGAGAGATGTTCCTTTTCTGCCACGGTACAAACCGTTTCATATTGATTCGTATGATAGGAAGACCTCTGCTAGTCGATACATGACTTATTTCGAGGTCAGAACTGACCACTTGCTGCATAGCGACGCCATCCTCACGCGATTATTCATCAGAGCATTGGAGGGGATCGCGTTCGACTGGTACCGCAACCTTCCGGACAACTGTATCCATTCTTTTGAAGGCTTCAAGTACATGTTCCTAGAAAGATTCTACAAAGTGGGACATGATGTGACAATGTCATCCCTCATGGACGTCGTTCAAGGGGAGAGGGGGCTAACAAGGAACTATATCGAGCGGTTCCGCCAAACCGCAACGTGATTGCCCCAAGGCAATCTCGAAAGCTCCTTGATTGAAATCTGCCAGAAGAAGTTGCTCCCCGCAATCAGCCTCTGGATGGGTAAACATCAGTTCAGGGGTTGGACGACCTTCATCATAAATGCCACCAATATGGAGGCAAAGTTAAAAAAGGCTCGCCAGCTGGGATTACACATCCCGGATGGAGATGTCAAAGGCAAACGTCCTGGTATCACCCCCAATAACAATAACACTTATGGTACCTCCAATAAACGGGACAATAAAGGCAAACAAGCCATGGTCGCTGGTACGACCAAGAAGCCTGAACAAAAGCAGGCAGAAGCTCAGTGGCCCAAGATAAATTACTCATTCGAAGATAGTCATGTCAAGCCTATCTTCGACATGCTCTTGCAAGGGGACATGATCCAACTCCCTCCACCAAGGCGCAAGCCTCGAGCGAAGGAGATGGAGGACCCAAAATACTGCCATTTCTACCGCTATGTTCATCATCCCACTCAAGACTGCTTTCAATTAAAGTGGTACATCCAGAGTCTTATCGACTCCAAAGCTCTGTCGCTAGACTTTGAAGAGGTTACTGTGGCAGCAAATATGGTATCAATTCAGTTCGGTGACTTTCCTCCAACAAGTACTCAAGACGGGGTAATACGTATCTATAGAAGCATGGAAAAGAATAAAGAAAGGTTCATGCGGCCAAGGACCCCCATGCGACTTAGATAGCCCATGCGGCTTAGGGGTCCATGCGGCTCACGCGTCTATGCGGCTCGGATAGACCCAAAGCCACGTGGCCTTCAACAGCTCTTCCCTTTGTCTTTTACTGCATTTAATGCCCGGATGGCTGACAGCTCTGACAAATGACAGCTCTGACATAAAGACGCAATAATGACTGGCATAAAGGCGTGTTCCTAGGGAAGATGAGAAAATCATTTCACAGTTGGCAGAATCTACCAAATTCTGAGGCATGCGGCTGCTGCATTTTTGCGACCGACCACTTTATACGGCCGCCCATCCCCATACGGCTGCCCCCTTCATGCGGCCGCCCCCTTCATGCGGCCACCATCTTCTTGCGGCTGCATCCTTTATGCGGCCACCCGTCAGCATGCGGCTGCCTATCCTTATGCGGCCGCCCTTCAGCATGCAGCTGCCTATCTTCATGCGGCTGTTCATCACCATGCGGCCGTTCATCCTCATACGGCCCACTCATATGCGGCTCCGCCAAGACGACCCAATGGAGGACATATGGCGATTAAGACACGTGGCAGTCGTATCTTCCTGGAATCAGATTTAATGCAATCACCATAATTGCCCAGATCAAGTCAAATCGAGCAAATTGGAGACGTGGCAGGCCATTACAAGTCTCGAATATTCATGGCAATCAATATTTATTGCCCACAGAGATTTGATGCAATCTACATTAATTACATAGATTTGCTACAATCAGAATGAAGGGCCCAGATTAATTGATCCTTAACCGCCGACATATCAAGGAGGCAATCATTGCAAACCCTAATGATTGCATCCCACTCCTATAAATAGCAAGGTGCCATTCCCTTGCGAAAAGGACCTTTTTTTGGAGAAGAGCACCAGAGTACCTGAAGAGATTTAAAAAGAGAGAGCAAAGAGAGCATTTCTTCAACGCCAAGCAGATCTTTCCCAGAGCCAAGGCTGGATCCGATCGTCCAAGGAGTAAGACAGAGCTGCCGTCACTTTCCCGAGCCTCTACCATCACCCTTCAGAATCTAAAATAAACAATTGTACTAAGATTGCTGTACCTAGGTTTTCGTCCCTAGGCTTTCTTTGTACAAGCGAGTTTGTATTGTGAAGTAAAAGTCCAGTCCTCCGATAATTGTTCTGTTTTTTTATATTTCATGGCAAACACGATGGCGACTCTGCTGGGGACAAACTTCTTCACGGCTGAGGAGTTGGTGACGCAATCGGATGCACCCAAACTTGGCTCCACACAATAGAAGATGGTCGTCCGCTTCGACCAACAGGCGTTCGAAGAAATGCTCTCCGAAGGAAGCGCTGGCCCGGTCCAGAAGCGCACCCGCACAAAGAAGGCTCGCAAGGAGTGGAGGCCCAAATTATTTGCTCCTCCCCAGGCCCTCGACGGAGTACTCTCTGCTGCCCAAAACGGTGAAGGCGACCCTCATGCGGCTCCACTTTAAGCCATAGAGGACTCTGCTGTCCCCACGTCCGGCAGAGGAAAGTACTATGATGCTCGACTTACAGGGGCAAAGAGTGATTCTATGTGCTCCAGGAAGAAGCCGAACAAAGGCACTAGCGGCAAAACGAAGACTCGTGCGGCCAAGAATGCCAGCCGCATGAATGATGCCCATGCGGCCGAAATTGCCAGCCAAATTTATAACACTCATGCGGCCAGGATTTCCAGCCGCATGGAGAAGACCTATGCGGCTGAGACTTCCAGCCGCATGAAAACTATTGACTCCAGCCGCTTGCCGTCTACTCCACGCGGCTCAGTCTTCGATCGCCTCTCCTATGGTCCTGATCTCTCATACTCCCGAGAAGACATGTCTGACTCTCTCCAGTACCACTTAGACTCTTCCTACTATGTGCCCTCACGCACTAGAGTGAAGAAGTCCAAGGCAGCACGAGCTTGGTGAGCTCAGTCCGCTGTCATGACCTCTGACCATCCGAGCGCTCCATATACTGTTATACGGGCCTCTGATGGGAAGTTGTGCAGAACCACTCGAGTCCAGCCCTCGGCGGCAAACGGACAGAGAAGTTCTCAAAAGTCTTCCGAAACCCAGGAAGCAAACATGGTCATTCCAGACCCGTCTGACTTGCGTGAGGTTATCCTCCACAAACGCAAGGAAAGAGTAGAGGCCCCGGTATGCAAAGAGTCCTCTTACGGACATCATTACAGCCAGATCATTGTCAACTGCTGTTGCAACAACGCGACAGTACGAGAAGACCGGCAGTCGGTCTTCCAAAGATTACAACAGCCGAGCTCAGAGGATGAGGCGCCACCCGTCGTCTCTTGCAACTCCACTCAGAAAATCCCCGCCGATGGGAGAGGGAAGAAGATAAATATTTCCAGCCCGAAGATCTCAACCACTGTGACTAAGAAACTGTCGTCTAAACGATTATCCACCACCGGAGTTTTCTAAGGTACCCGTTCGAAAATGAAATCTACCACAGTAGGAGATTCATCATCTACACCACTAGAGGTTACTGAAGCTGGGGGTAGCACTCCTCAGAGCGTCCACGATAATCCGATGTTCCAAGGAGATGAGCCCGGAGAAACAACTCTCTTATCAGATACAGCAGGCACCGACGTCCCCGAGGATGTCCACGACTCTCAAGATGAAGCAAGTTCTGAAGCTGGGGGTACTATTCCTTCTGAATGCGAACCAGAGGAGAACATTCCCACTTACCCCGATGGCTTCTCAGTACAGGGGTATGATTCGGAGGGTACGTCCTCCACCGTTCCTTCCATCTCTCTTCATGTAAGGACGGTGTTCATGACGGACAGCAATCAAGGTGGTTCCAGTGACCGCCAACGTATTGATACTCTGGAGGCCATACTGCACGCTTTGGTCAAGTCTGTAGACGAGATCAAAGCGGCCCTCCCAACTCTGTAAGGAGGGATGCCTGGCCAAACAAGCGCGGGTCCTACGGTCAATGTGGACTCAAATTTAGCGGCACCAAACCTGAGCAATAATCTTCCTGAAACGTCGGCTCCCACCGCTGCAGATGAGGCCAGAGAAGCAAGAAGAGAGGTCCAGGAGCTCCGAGCCATGTTTCACGCTTGAGAAAATTCCCAAGACCTCAGAATACGGCAACCATACCCTGCTGCATGGAGGGATGTCCCCTTTCCACCAAGATATAAGCCGTTCAAGATTAATCCTTATGATGGCAAGACCTTCGTAAGTCGGTACATCACTTACTTCGAGGTCACCATCGACCATCTGCCCCATGACGATGCCATCCTTACACGATTATTCATGGGGGTATTGGAAGGGGTCGCCTTCGACTGGTATCGCAACCTGTCAGACAACTGCATCCACTCCTTCGCCAGCTTCAAGCGCATGTTCTTGGAAAGATTTTACGAAGTAGGACAAGACGTCACAATGTCCACCCTCATGGACGTCGTCCAAGGGAAGAAGGAGCTGACAAGGAACTATATTGAGCGGTTTCGCCAAACCGTAATGAAGTTACCGTCTGGTAATCCAGATTCCTCCTTAATTGAAATTTGCCAAAAGAGATTGCTCCCAACAATCAGTCTCTGGATGGGTGAAAGTCAATTTAAGGATTGGAAGACGTTTATTATCAGTGCCACTAGCGCTGAAGAAAGGTTGAAGAAGGCTCGCCAACTGGGATTGCACATCTCGGAGGGAGAGGACAAGGGCAAGCACCCTAATACCAACAACAACAATGGTGGTAACTCCGCCAACAATCGGGACAACAAGGGCAAGCAGGCTATGGTAGCCGACACAGCACAAAAACCTGAGTCAAAATCGACAGACAAACAATGGCCGCAAATGACCTACTCCTTCGAAGACGGCCACGTCAAGCCCATCTTGGACATGATCATACAAGAAGACAGAATTCAGCTCCCTCCACCAAGACGGGAACCTCGGCCGACAGAAATGGAGAGCCCAAAGTACTGCCATTACCACCGCTACGTCCACCATGCTACACACGACTGCTACCAACTGAAATGATACATCCAACATCTCATCGATTCAAACGCTCTGGCCCTTGACTTCGAAGAGGTAACCGTGGCAGCCAATATGGTGTCAGTACAATTTGGCAGCTTAACTCCAACCGAAGCTCAAGACGGTGTGGTACCCATCCCTCTGGCGACGATAGAGATTGCTAATCTTCCACCTCCTCGGGATCGGGCTGCTGGTCTAGTGCCCCTCACCACATCACGAGGAGAGATCATGTGGGTCCACCCCGACTTGGTATCTGAAGTGACTCAGTCCGCACCATTTTCCATTTGCAAGAAGAAGAGTGGAAAAGTCAGATCCTGTCGCACAATCTTGGCAGATGTCGAAGAAGTCACGGCTGTCGTTACTCGGTCTGGGGCACAATCCCAACCTGTGGCTGATAACTCGGCTGAAGATCATCAGCCAGCTACCACTGACACTCCAGGACCTTCTCAGCCTCCGACGACCGACACGCCTAGGCCAAAGGAGACTCGCTTTGACAAATCCCTCCGAAAAGAGGCACCTCAGGGGCTGGAGAGGCCCTACAACTTCGACATCTTGGTGCAATTGGCCAACACACCGGCCAAATTGTCATTATACGAGCTCCTGAGACTCTCAAAGGATGTTCGTGCGGCTTTGAGCGATGCACTCCAAAATACCGACGCCTATCTGGCTCAGGTCAACCTCACAGGAGAGAGCCCCCTGCAAATCTCCAAGACAGCGCTTGCACAGGAGCAATGCCCAACATTGTCTTCACTCCGCAAGATATGCTCATTAAGGCCAACCTACACGATCGTCCGTTATACTACACTGGATACATCGGCAACGTAAAGGTGGATCGGATACACATTAATCCTGGTTCTTTCATAAGCATCATCCCGAAGGGTCTGTTACATCATCTCCGCATTCCTATACATCGCCTGACGCCAACAAGCACCGCCATCAGCGGTTTCAATTCGGGCAGGAGCTACCCGATCGGAAAGATCCGCTTGAAGTGCCAAATTGGCGATCTCCAGTCAGAAGTAACCTGTTATGTCATAGATGTGGACACTTCCTACAACATCCTCTTGGGGCGCCCTTGGATACACGATTATATGATCGTGCCTTCCACACTGCACCAGTGCTTCAAGTATGTCGACAAACACGGCTTCGTGAGGACAGAATTTGCCGACATCGATCCTTTCAAAGGGGTCGAATCCTACTACCCAGACTCCTGCCTATACGAGAAGTCAAAGAGGCACCTGGATGAAGATGTACAAGCTTGAACTGAGATGGCCTCAGGATCAGAAGAACCTCTGACGATCCACCTTCAAGCTCACAAACCTGGCAAGTCCGCACCCCTTACGACCGCTCTGCGTAAGGACGCAATCAGCCTCTCGGCACAAGAAGGGCAAATGATAATCCAACTGCCAAGGTCCGGCCAAGCGTCGAGACCCATAACGGAGCCACTGATAATCAGACTACCGAGAGTCGGCCAGCCACAAACAGAGAAGCTCAATCCCTCTAACAAACCAATGACGATACGCGTTCCCAAGAAGAATCGTCACCCCGATACAAAGTCGGGGGCTTCTAGCGAGCCAACAACTCCCCGCCCAGCATCGAGTTTAAACTGGGGGTCGCTAGTTTGCCAACGACTCCACGTTCTGCTCCACCAGCAGAACCCCTGACGATCAAGCTGCCCAGGTCATCCTCTCAGTCTTCATTTATACAGGGGGTGGCCGAAGAAGAATCGAAACTAGCCAAGTATGTGGCTGCCCACACTGATGTTCCCTCCGCAGATGATGTAATCTCGCTAGAAAAGATACCTTACTTCATCAATAAAGGGCTATCTTTGAACTACCTCGAGCTTAATAAGCTTTGTACAATATATGCTATGGAACACAGTATAGGCACTCATCTACACACACAGGTGATAAATGTTTACACCGCAAACCAGCTTACTCCAGTGGAAGACGCTTATCGCATAATCGAGGGAGAGGACCATCCAATCATCTTCGGTCGGAAGGACGACCCATAACCCTTCACCATAGAGAAGGTCAATCTCGAATCAGATGCCGGGAGACTACCTCTTTATCTGTATAGCCCCCAATCCAAATATCTTATACAAAAACAGGAGTATGATCTGGAGACTACGCCAGTCTTGAACTACGGTACTGGTCGACGATTACCTTTAAAGCCGCCAGTCCCGGCTGGAAAACCACGAGATTACTACAATAAAATCAGATGTGGGCTAGGTTATGTCACACCCGCGACAACCCCTGAAAGCTCAGACGAGGAATGCGATTGGCATTCACACTCAACCGGATCACCCACTTCCGATTCGGATGTCAGCATCGGGGACATGCTCAGGCAAGTCTGGTCCGTCAATATGGTATTCGTCGACGCTTACGAAGAACATGAAGACATTCCTGAAATCCTCGAGTTAGAGCCGTGGGTCCAACAGCTGGATGCACAATGGGAAAAGCGGTTCGAACAGAGAGAACCTCCTACTGAAGATGAGGATATACAGGTCGACCTTGGCAGCGAATCTTCTCCAAAACCAATCTTCGTCAGTAAAAGCCTGACAGACGAAGAGCGAGAATCGCTACCGGAACTTGTCAAAGAATATATCGATGTGTTCGCCTGGAGTTATGAAGACATGCCAGGACTAAAACCCAAGGTCGCCCTTCACAAGCTCAACATTCGGCCAGATGCAAAGCCAGTAAAAAATAACAGCGACGCTTTCTCCCGGGCATCATGGATGCGATCGAAGCCGAAGTCAACAAACTGATAGCCAGTGGCTTCATTCGTGAGGAACAACATCCAGTCTGGGTTGCTAACATAGTTTCGGTCCTCAAGAAGAATGAAAAGATTCGAATCTGCATCGACTTCCATAATCTGAATGAGGCATGTCCCAAAGATGAATTCCCCCTCCCTATCACAGACATCATGATCGACAACACATGCGGCTTCGAACGCATGTCATTCATGGATGGCTTTTCGGGGTACAACCAAATCAAGATGTCTCCTGACGACGAAAAGTATACATCATTCCGAACACCGATTGGCACATACTGCTACACAGGCATGCCTTTCGATTTAAAGAATGCTGGCGCCACATATCAAAGAGCCATGAGTATCATCTTCAGAGACCACTTGCGTAAGACTGTGGAATGCTACGTCGATGATATTGCCGTCAAGAGTCGCTATAAGGGAGACCATCTGCAGGATCTGAGGACGGTATTCAACCTGATGCGAGCGCACAACCTGAAGATGAATCCCACAAAATCCTTTTTGGGCGTATCCAGCGGAAAATTCCTGGGTTTTATTATTACTGCCCAGGGAATTCATGTAGATCCAGAGAAGACGAAGGCAATTATGGAAATGGGGCCCCCGAGAAATCTTTGCAAACTCAGAGGCCTTCAAGGGAGGCTAGCTTACATCAGGAGGTTCATTTCTAACCTCTCCGGGAGATGTCGGCCATTCACCCATCTCATGAAGAAAGGAGTCTCATTTGTATGGGATGAAGAATGCCAACGTGCCTTCGACAGCATCAAAGAATATTTGTTGAACCCTCCAGTCCTGGTGGCTCCGGTCGCTAGGAAACCATTCTTGCTATATATACGAGCAATGGAGCATTCCTTCGGCGCTCTGCTGGCACAAAACAATGATACGGGCTATGAACAAGCTATATATTACCTCAGCCGAATGATGATTGGGCCAGAGCACCGATACACCGCCGTAGAGAAGGAATGCCTCGCCCTGGTGTTCGCCATTCAAAAAATGCGGCACTATGTCACAGGACAAACCATACATGTGATCTCACGAGTCAACCCTCTCAGGGTCCTCATGACTAAACCAGGGGCACTCAGCTCCCGCCTCGCCATATGGACAATATTGCTGTCCCCCTATCATATGATCTTCGTCCCACAAAAGGCTATTAAAGGTCAAGCCCTGGCAGACTTTTTAGTAGCCCACCCAGGCTCGAAGACATCCAGAATATATGAAGGAATCCCAGATGAGGTCGTCGACTCGCATGCAACCTCCCACGATGATATATGGTGAATGTTCTTCGACGGCGCCTCAAGGACCGGACCTAAGGGAAACATTATCGTCGGAGTCGGGGTGGTGCTGGTTTCTCCTTCCGGGTTGGTGATCAATCGCGCTTACTCCCTCACAAAGCCCTACTCTAACAATATGGCCGAGTACAATGCTTTGGTCATCGGCCTCCAACTTGCAAGAGAGCTGGAGGTAGAATATCTTGAAGCATACGACGATTCGCAGTTAATCGTCAATCAGATTCGGGGTTCATACGAAGTCCGCAATGAAGACATGATCCCCTATCACCAAATAGAGATCAATATTATTTCGTCATTTGAGGGATTCTTCATCGAACACGTTCCCAGACTCCAGAATATCAAAGCAGATGCCTTAGCTGGCCTTGCCGCTTCCCTAGCGGTTCCAAACTATGCTCATCAATCGGTGGATGTGATAGGCCACGAAATGGTCTGTCCCAAGAACAACGTTCAATTCGTGGCGAGTTATTCCGCTCAGATGATCGACAAAGTGCTAGACTGGAGACAACCATTCATAGACTTCGTAGTCTACGACATCCTGCCCGAGAACCCAAAGGAAGCCACTTCCATCAGAAGGCGTTCTCTCAGATTCTTCTACGATACAGAGACAAAAATGCTGTATCGCCGATCCTACGATGGATTATTACTGCGATATCTGTCAAACACAGAAGCCAAAGAAGGCGTACGTGAAGCTCATGACGGTATCTGCGGGGCCCATCAGCCTGGCCCAAAATTGTAAGACCGTCTTCGCCGAATGGGCTACTACTGGCCCACGATGGTAGCAGATACGATAGACTTTGCAAAAAAGTGCAAAGCCTGCCAAGTCCACACGGACTTCATCCACCAACCATCCGAATTTCTACATTCGACAGTGGCGTCCTGGCCATTCGAAGCATGGGGAATGGACATCATCGGTCCGATCGCTCCACCTTCTTCCCGAGGACATCGCTTCATACTCGCCATTACAGATTACTTCTCAAAATGGGCGGAAGCTGTTCCGCTTACAGAAGTAAAAACTTCAAACATGGTCAGCTTCCTCAAGCATCATGTCATCTATCGCTTTGGACTGCCCCGAAGGATCATCCACGACAATGGTCCATAGTTTGCAAGCCACGTCTTCTATCGGTTCTGCGACAAGCACCGCATCCAGAATATTGCTTCAACGCCATACAATCCAGCAGCGAATGGGTTGGCAGAAGCATTCAACAAAACAATCATCAAACTTCTCAAAAAGTTCGTATCGTCCAACAAACGCGACTGGAATGAGAAGCTTGGTGAGTGCTTATGGGCGTACCGTACCACAGTCCGAACAGCCACCGGGAATACACTATTCTCTCTGGTGTACGGGAGTGAGGCAGTTCTCCCATTGGAGACTCAAATCCCCTCACTCCGTGTCGCTCTTACTTACCAATTGACGACGGACGATAACTACCGTCGCCGGTTACAAGAGTTGGAGGCCTTAGATGAAAAATGCCTCCTGGCTCAGCAATGGATCGAGCTATACCAAGCACGCATCTTCGAAGCCTTCAACAAGAAGGTTAAGATCAGAACATTCCAAGTGGGCAATCTCATTCTGGCAGTTCGGAGGCCGATGGTTATGACTCACAAGACTGCCGGCAAATTCTAGCCAAAGTGGGAAGGTCCGTTTATCATCGAGGCCGTATTCTCTAACGGTGCTTACCGCCTTGCAAAACAAAACGGAGACTTGCTCATGCTGCCCGTCAACGGCAAGTTCCTGAAGAAATATTATGTCTAAATGACATTTTCCAGATTATTGAGTAATGTACCCGCTGGTATCGCTGAACTCACATTCACAATTCTAGATTATTGAGTCATGTACCTGCTGGTACCGCTGAACTCGTATTCACAATTCCATATTATTGAGTCATGTACCGTCCGGTACCGCTGAACTCACATCCTCCAAATTCCAGATTATTGAGTTATGTACCCGCTGGTGCCGCTGAACTCATTTTCACAAAATTCCAGATTATTGAGTTATGTACCCGCTGGTACCGCTGAACTCATATTCACAAAATTCCAGATTATTGAGTTATGTACCCGCTGGTGCCGCTGAACTCATTTTCAAAAAATTCTAGATTATTGAGTTATGTACCCGCTGGTACCGCTGAACTCATATTCACAAAATTCCAGATTATTGAGTTATGTACCCGCTGGTACCGCTGAACTCATATTCACAAAATTCCAGATTATTGAGTTATGTACCCGCTGGTACCGCTGAACTCACATTCACAATCTTCCAGATTATCGAGTTATGTACCCGCAGGTGCCGCTGAACTCACACTCCGGTCACTCTTCCAGATAGTAAGTCATGTATGACTATACCTCTGAACTTTCTTCCTGAAAGAGCTCCTTCCTCATGATCCACTACCCGCACTCCCAGTGCACAAAAAGGGTAACAGATCCACAAATTTCCAAAACGACCATGTCGATGTTACCTCTGAGTCGTTTCACTTCCGCCAAAAATAAATCACCCCTCTACATAGAACTTCCATGACCTCATTACCTCTGAGTCGTTCTATGTACCCCCCTTCATTGAGCCCACTCCTGCCATGTCCTCATTACCTCTGAGTGGGAAGGCTCCGTCAAAGAAACCTTCATGCTTGCCATGTCCTCATTACCTCTGAGTAAGTATGTTGATTCCCTTTCGACTTATTATCCGTACCCACAACCGGAGTACGCCAAGGATAATAGGTCCACAAATATACTCCGTTGAGTCCACTCCTGCCATGTCCTCATTACCTCTGAGTGGGATGGCTCCATCAAAGAAACCCTCATATTTGCCATGTCCTTATTACCTCTGAGTAAATATCTTTGGTTCCCTCTCAACTTATTATTCGTATCCAGAACCAGGATACGCCAAGGATAATAGGTCCATAAAAAATCTCCTATTGGGGCAACTACTACAAAGCAAAGAATGGAGCGAATGTATTTCGGCCATTCAAAATCGGTTACATTCACATGACTACATCTCATGAGTAAGCCAAAAAAGTTCTCTATTATTTCATTCAGATAAGAAGGAAAGAGATTACATCACATCGATGTCCAAAAGAAGCAAGACATAAACCGCAGCTAAAGACAGACAGAAGTATCAAAACAAAGACGGACATTTATGAAAGCCCACGAACCCTAGTTCCGGGGACGCATATACCAATCCCTCAACCATCTTGCATATGACGGATGTACTTGAGCAAGATCCTCGTCTGAAATAGGAGGATCGGAACTCTCAATACCGCCGCCGTCAGACTGGGGCTCCTCCTTTACAGCAACGGGCGCCAGCTCTCCTTTCTGTTCCTCCGATGCCGGTGTTACCTCCTCCTTAACAAGCGATGATTCTTGTTTGAAAGGGGGCAGCAACTCTTCATTCACAATGGTCTCAGCCTTCGACAGAGGTGCTGCAAGAACCAAAGATAAAAAAAACAAAGTCAAGAGATGGTCAGAGCCTTATGCAGCTCGATGCAGCACAGCCTCAGGCGACCGAAGTTAGACGAGCTCATGCGGTCCCGTTCAATGAGACTTCATGCGGTTCAAATCCAGAAGTGCTCCTGCGGCTCGAATGCAGGGCATGCCCCATGCGGCTCGGATGTGAGAGGGTCATGCGGCCCACGCAATATATGCGGTTTCATCATGATTAAACTTAGGCAGTTTAATAAAGACGAAGGATGAAGGCTTGTGCATAAATTATACAACAGAGCCATGGTTTTTAGGGTTGAAAGCATTCAATATTTCATCCAATCCTTACCCTTAAAAGTAGGTTGGACGTCAGGGTGCACTTCAGGCGTAGTGGCCGACGAGGAAGCCGCTTTCTTGCCCTTTGCAGCAGCAGAAGCAGCCTTGGAAGACTTGGGAGCCATTATCGTCTGACGGTCGGAGAAGGAAGACAAAAGGAAGAAAATTAAGGCAACAAGAGTTGAAGACGAAGAAGAGAGTAAAGAAGTCTCTCTGACTGAATACGTTTATATTTATAGGTGGGCGCCTCGATCCACGTACAGCCTGAAAAATCGACTCTTCGGTTATCGAGACGAGCCGACTGAAATAAAGGCCAAACTCTTGGGATCCTACCCCAAAAAGCGGCCTTAAAACTGACAGCAAATCAACAGCAATTAATGCAAAAGATTTGCACACGTGGTAGGATGGCGTGGCGAGAAGCACATGTGGCCAGACAGCCTATGCGGCTGGTTGGCCAATACGGCTAAGGAGGCCATGCGGCTGGGACATCCATGCGGCCAGAACATCATATACGGCCAGAGAAGTTTATACATAGCCATGCTTCTTATTCAAAGTATTTCAATTTTGCAAATTGAAAACTTTGAAGGGGGTTTTGTAGAAGCATGGAAAAGAATAAAGAAAGGTTCATGCGGCCAAGGACCCCCATGCGGCTCAGAGAGCCCATGCGGCTCAGGGGTCCATGTGGCTCACGCGTCTATGCAGCTCGGATAGACCCAGAGCCACGTCGCCTTCAACAACTCTTCCTTTCGTCTTTTACTACATTTAATGCCCTGACGGCTGACAGCTCTGACAAATGACAGCTCTGACATAAAGACGCAATAATGACTGGCATAAAGGCGTATTCCTAGGGAAGATGAGGAAATCTTTTTACAGTTGGCAGAATCTACCAAATTCTGAGGCATGCGGCAGCTGCATTTTTGCGACCGACCACTTCATGCGGCCGCCCATCCCCATGCGGCTGCCCCCTTCATGCGGCCGCCCCCTTCATGCGGCCACCATCTTCATGCGGCTGCATCCTTTATGCGGCCACCCATCAGCATGCGGCTGCCTATCCTTATGCGGCTGCCCTTCAGCATGCAGCTACCTATCTTCATGCGGCTGTTCATCACCATGCGGCCGTTCATCCTCATGCAGCCCACTCATATGCGGCTCCGCCAAGACAACCCAATGGAGGATACATGGCGATTAAGACACGTGGCAGTCGTATCTTCCTGGAATCAGATTTAATGCAATCACCATAATTGCCCAGATCAAGTCAAATCGAGCAAATTGGACACGTGGCAGGCCATTACAAGTCTCGAATATTTATGGCAATCAATATTTATTGCCCACAGAGATTTGATGCAATCTACACTAATTACATAGATTTGCTACAATCAGAATGAAGGGGCCAGATTAATTGGTCCTTAACTGCCGACATATCAAGGAGGCAATCATTGCAAACATTAATGATTGTATCCCACTCCTATAAATAGCAAGGTGGCATTCCCTTACGAAAAGGACCTTTTTTTGGAGAAGAGCACCAGAGTACCTGAAGAGATTTAAAAAGAGAGAGCAAAGAGAGCATTTCTTCAACGCCAAGCAGATCTTCCCCGGAGCCAAGGCTGCATCCGATCGTCCAAGGAGTAAGGCAGAGCTGCCGTCGCTTTCCCGAGCCTCTAGCGTCACCCCCCCAGAATCTAAAATAAATAATTGTACTTAGATTGCTGTACCTAGGTTTTTGTCCCTAGGCTTTCTTTGTACAAGCGAGTTTGTATTGTGAAGTAAAAGTCCAGTCCTCCGACAATTGTTCTGTTCTTTTATATTTCATGGCAAACAGTATCCACCGGGCAATGATGGAGGTTACTAATCTTCCCCCTGTTTGGGACCAAACGACTGGCTTGGTACCTCTCACCACATCATGAGGAGAGGTCATGTGGGTGCACCCAGACTTAGTGCCCAAAGTTACCCAGGCGGTGCCATCTCCAGCCTACAAGAAGAAGTGCAGGAAGTCCAGATCCTGCTATACCATTTCAACCGAAGCTGAGGAGGCAGCGACCGTTGTCACCCGGTCTGGGGCACAAGTCCAGCCCACTCCGGGTAGTTCAGTTGAGGACCCTCAGTCGGCAACGATGCCTGCCACTGGTGTTTCGGGGCCATCTCAGCCTCCACCGGCAGACAGGGCCAAGTCGAAGGAAACCCGCTTCGACAGACCGCTCCGTAAAGATGCACCTCAAGGGCTGGAGAGACCTTACAACTTTGATATTTTAGCATAACTGTCTAATACGTCGGCAAAGTTGTCGTTATACGAGCTCCTAAGGCTCTCAAAGGATCTTCGGGTCGTATTGAGCGAAGTGCTCCAGAATGCTGACGCTTACTTAGCCCAGGTCAAACCTACATGGGAAGACTTGTCGACAGATCTCCAGGGCAGCAACTGTACGGATGCAATGCCCAACATCGTATTCACCCCACAGGACATGTTGATCAAGACCAACTTACATGATCGCCCCTTGTACTACACTGGATACATAGGCGACATCAAGGTGGATCAGATGCACATCGACCCTGGCTCGTCGATAAGCATCGTTCCGAAAAGCTTGCTTCAAGTCCTCGGCATCCCTATCACCGGCTAGCGGTGACCAACACTGCCATTAGCGGTTTCAACTCGGAAAGGAGCTACCCCTTAGGAAAGATCCGATTGAAATATCAGATCGGTGACCCGAGGACAGAGGTTACCTGCTACGTCATATATGCTGATACGTCCTATAATATCCTGTTGGGGCATCCTTAGATACATGACTACATGATCGTGCATCCACACTCCACCAGTGCTTCAAGTATGTCAGTAAGCACGACTTTGTGAAGACGGAATTCACCGACATCGATTCCTTCAAAGGGGTTGAGTTTTATTACTCTTCAGAGGCTTGTCTATAGGAAGAATCTAAGAAGCACATAATTGACGAACTAAAGGTCATCACAGGGCCAGAGGAACCCTTGAAAATTCATCTCCAGGCTCGTAAACCGGGCAAAGCCGCACCCCTTGTCGCAACTTTGCATAAAGAGGTGCCTGGTTCTCTCTCCCCAGCTGCACAGTCAGAACCGATGGTAATCCGACTCCCAAGGTCCAGTCAGGAGCCAAAACCCGTCATAGGGCCGATGGTGATCCGATTGCCAAAATCCAATCAAGGGCCACCGGAAGATGCGAGGCCCTCTGGGGAGTCGACGGTGATCCGATTGCCACGATCCAGTCAAAAGCAATCGGAAGACACGAAGTCCTTTGTCGAGCTGATGGTTATCCGTCTTCCCAAGACGAGCCGGCAACCAAGTGTTGGTCCGAGACCCTCACGCAAGCCAAATCCATAAGCAGAACCCTAGGTGGTCAAGTTGCCCAAGACAGCGTCCCAACCTCCGGTCACGCAGGGGGTAGCTAAAGTGGAGACAGAACTTGCGAAGTATCTTGTTACAAAGGTGGATAGTCCCTCTCCTGATAATATAATCCCTGTGAAAAAAATTCTTTATTTCATCAATAAGAGGCTGCCATTGAACTATCCTGAGTGTAATAAACTTAATCTGATGTATACTGCTAGGCACGGTCAGGACATCAACCTGCACACACAGGTGACAACCGTCCATACCATAAACTGACTTGCTCCCACTAAAGGTACCTACTTTCTAGTCCCAGGCAGAAGAGAAGGGGAGCACACGATCATCTTTGGCCGAAAAGAAGGTCCTCAACCCTTCATGCCTCAAGAGTTTGATCTCGAACCTGATACTGGAAGATTACCACTCTACCTGTATAGTCCTCAAGCCAAGTACTTAGCAAAAGCAGGGGTACGACATGGAGGCTACCCCAGGTCTGAATTACGGCAACGGTCGGCGATCGCCTTTGCAGCTGTCAACTCCGTCTGGGAAACCTCAAGATTATTACGACAAGTCCAAATGCGGCCTCGGTTATGTTACACCAGCAACAACGCCTGAAAGCTCCGATGAGGAATGTGAATGGCATTCTCACTCATCCGAATCACCTGCATACAATTTTGATGACAGCATTGGAGATATATTCAGGCAGACATTATCTGTCAACATGACATCTGCTGATATTGAAGAGGAAGACGAAGATCTACTCGAACCTCTTGAATTGGAGCCATGGGTCCAACAACTGACACACAATGGAAGAAGCGCTTTAAATTACGTGACCCTTCCACTGAAGATGAGGTCATACAAGTTAACCTCGGTGATGAATCCTCTCCAAAGCCAATCTTCGTCAGTAAAATCCTGACGGACGACGAGCGGGAGTCATTGTTGCAACTCGTTAGAGAATATATCAACATTTTTACCTGGAGCTATGAAGACATTCCACGGCTAAACCCCGAGATCATACTTCATAAGCTCAATATTCATCCAGACGTGAAACCAGTCAAACTATAGCAATGGCGGTTCCGTCCAGACATTATGAACTCTATTAAAGCGGAAGTAAATAAGCTTATTGCTAGCGGTTTCATCCGCGAGGAGCAGCAGCCAGACTGGATAGCTAATATAGTATCAGTTGTCAAGAAGAACGAAAAGATCCAAATCTGTATCGACTTTTACAATCTGAATGCGGCATGTCCTAAGGATGAATTCTCTCTTCCCATCATCGACATAATGATCGATAATACATGTGGCTTCGAGCGCATGTCCTTTATGGATGGCTTTTCAGGATACAATCAAATCAAAATATCTCATGACGATGAGAAGCATACGTCATTCCGAACACCGATCGGTGTGTATTGTTACACAGTCATGCCTTTCGGCCTGAACGGTACTACATATCAACGAGCTATGAGCGTCATCTTCAGAGATCACTTGCGCAAGACGGTGGAGTATTACGTTGACAACATCGCCGTCAAAAGCTGCTCCAAAGATGATCACTTACACGATTTGAGGACAATGTTCGACCTTATGCGAGCACACAATCTGAAGATGAATCCCGCCAGTCCGTCCCGGGTGTGTCCAGTGGGAAGTTCTTTGACTTTGTCATTACTTCGTGGGGCATTCATATAGACCCCGATAAGACAAAGGCAATTCTGGAGATGGGTCCACTGAAGAACCTTCGTAAACTCCACGGCCTTCAGGAAAGATTAGCCTACATCAGGAGGTTCATATCTAACCTCTCAGGGCGATGTCAACCCTTCATACAACTCATAAAGAAAGGCATCTCTTTCATATGGAATGAGGAATATTAATGCGCCTTTGATGACATTAAGGAATACTTGTCGAATCTGGCAGTTCTGGTAGCCCTGATCGCCAGAAAGCCCTTCCTGCTCTATGTGCGGGCAATGGAACACTCCCTTGGCGCCTTGCTAGCACAGAACAATGCTGCGGGACACGAGCAAGCCAATTACTCTCTCAGCCGAATGATGGTGGGGCCAGAGCATAGGTACACCGCCGTAGAGTAGGAATGCCTTGCCTTGGTGTTCGCCATTCAGAAAATATGACATTATGTGCCAGGACAGACCATCCATGTTGTCTCGCAAGTTAATCCCCTCAGGGTTCTCATGACCATGCCAGGTGCACTCAGTTTTTGTCTAGCCACATGGACAATACTGTTATCCCCCTACGACATGGTCTTCGTTCCGCAGAAGGCTGTCAAAGGTCAAGCCTTGGCTGACTTTCTAGTAGCCCATCCAGGCTCAGAAACAGCCAAAATCTATGAAAAAAATTCTAGACGAAGTCGTTCACTAAAACATGACTTCGCATGATGACGTTTGGCGAATGTTCTTTGATGGTGCTTCAAGAACAGGGCCACAAGGTGATATCGTCACTGGAGTCGGGGTAGTATTAATTTTTTCCTCTGGGTTGGTAGTCAATTGGGCATATTCTCTCATAGAGTCTTATTCAAATAATGTAGCCAAATATAATGCTCTGGTCATCGGACTCTGACTCATAAAAGAGGTAGGGGTCGAACCTGGAAGCGTATGGCGACTCACAGCTGATTGTTAATCAGATTTGAGGCTCATACGAGGTTCATAACGCGGATCTGATTCCCTATCATCAGACAGCAATTGCCATCATTGTAACCTTGGAGGGGTTCTTTATAGAGCATGTTCCTAGGCTCCAGAATATTGAAGGCGATGCCCTAGCAGGCCTCGTCGCTTCTTTGGCGGTTCCAAATTATGCTCATCATCTAGTCGATGTGATAGGCCATGAGTTGGTCTGTCCAAAAAATAACGTTCAACTGGATATGAGTTACTCCGCCCAGATAACCAATGACGTGCAAGACTGGGGACTCCCGTTCATCGACTTTACAGTCTATGGAATCCTGCCTGAGAATGTGAAAGAAGCAACTTCAATCAGAAGGCGTTCTCTCAGATTCTTTTATGACACGGAAACAAAAATGTTATATCGACGATCTTACGACGGGCTGCTGTTATGATGTCTGTCAAATGCAGAAGCCAAAGAAGCATTACACGAGGCTCACGATGGCGTTTGTACCAACCTGGACTGAAGTTGCTGGATCATCTCCGTCGGATGGGCTACTACTGGCCTACGATGGTAGCAGACGCAATCAACTATGCAAAGAAGTGTAAGGCTTGTCAGATCCATACAGATTTTATACATCTGCCGTCCGAATTCATGTACCCAACGGTGGCCTCTTGGCCATTTGAAGCATGGTGAATGGACGTCATTGGCCCAATCACCCCGCCATCGTCCAAAGGGCACCGATTTATACTTGCAATCACCGACTAATTCTCCAAGTGGGCGGAAGCTGTTCTGCTGGCAGAGGTAAAGACATCAAACGTGATCAGTTTCATAAAACTTTATGTCATTTACTATTTTGGACTGCGATGGAGGATCATTCATGACAATGGTCCGCAGTTCACAAGCCATGCCTTCTATCGATTCTGTGACAAGAATCGGATTCAGAATGTTGCTTCAACAATATACAACCCATCAGCTAATGGTCTGGCCGAAGCCATTAACAAAACCATAATCAAGCTTCTCAAGAAGTTCGTGTCTTCAAACAAACGCGACTGGAATGAAAAGTTGGGCGAATGCTTATAGGCGTACCGTACTACGAGTCGGACGGCTACATGAAATATACCGTTCTCTCTGGTGTACGGGAGTGAGGCAGTTCTCCCATTAGAGACTCAGATCCCCTCACTTCGTGTGGCCCTTACTTACCGGTTAACATCGGACGATAACTACCACCGACGGCTATAAGAATTGGAAGCTTTAGACGAGAAGCGCTTGCAAGCTTAGCAAAGCATCGAGCACTATCAAGCATGCATCTCTCGGGCCTTCAATAAGAAAGTCAAGCAGAGGACATTCCAAATAGGCGATCTCGTCTTGGCTGTTCGTAGATCGATGGTCATGACTCATAAAATTGCCGGCAAATTCCACTCCAAGTGGGAGGGTCCATTCATCATCGAGACCATATTCTCCAACGGCGCATACCGACTCACGAAGCAGAACGGAGACTTGCTCATAATGCCCATAAACGATAAATTCCTGAAGATATACTATATCTAAGGACATGCTGCTACTTCTTCAAACTACCAAATCTTCCAGACCATCGAGTTATGCACACCAAGTACCTCTGAACTCACACTCTATTTCACTCTGAGTAGATTCACATCGTATCTCCCTGAGTGGCGAGTCATGTATGCTGATACCTCTGAACTCCTACTCTAATGCTTTATCATACAGGAGTCTGCCCAGCTTATCATTATCTTTGAGCAAACTTCCTGGTCCTGATTATCGTGTATCACGTCCATATTATCTCTGTTACCGATAGTCTCCCAACTTAACACCTGTACCCAACCCAGGATAAAAGACATGGTATTAAGACCACAAAACTTATCACGTCCATATTACCTCTATTGGGTTTTGTCTCAAAATCTATTACTTGCTCCACCAGTGCGCAGAAGAGTAATAGGTCCACCAAAGATTATTCCTGATTATCGTGTGTCACGTCCACATTACCTCTGATACCGATAGTCTTCCGACATAACACCTATACCCAACCCGGGATAAAAGACATGGTGTTAAGACCACAAAACCTATCACGTCCATATTACCTCTATTCGGTTTTGTCTCAAAATCTATTACTCGTACCACCAGTGCGCAGAAGAGTAATAGGTCTACCAAAGATTATTCCTGATTATCGTGTGTCATGTCCATATTACCTCTGATACCGATAGTCTTCCGACTTAATACCTGTACCCAACCCGGGATAAAAGACATGGTGTTAAGACCACAAAACCTATCACGTCCATATTACCTCTGTTAGGTTTCGTTTCAAATCTATTACCCGCACCACCAGTGCGCAAAATGATAATAGGTCCACAGAAGTTATCCTAATCTATTACTCGTACCATTCATGCACAAAAAGGGTAATAGGTCCACAAAATATTATTCAAATCTATTGCTCGCATCTCTAGATTCACAAAAGGGTAATAGGTCCATAAAAAGTCCCCCAGTGGGATGTTCTTTATAAAACAAAAATGCTATATTAGGCACTCTAGTACAAGCACCACAGATACCACAAAAAGAATGGAGTAAATGTATTATGTTTATTCAAAATCAGTTACATTCATAGGACTACATCAGCAGCAAAAAGAAAAGAAAGGAAAATCCAGCAACACATAGTTTGGTCAGTTTGGCAGCACTTCGCCTTTATCAAAGAGCAATTTTGTAGCCCTCAAAAGAAGTCATGTTTTACTGCTGAGAAGCAAATAAGGCTGTTGAATCTTCGAGAAGCTGCACGAAGGAAGGCAAAAATAGCATGCTTTTATCTCCTCCGTATTGCAGACATCTTAGGCCCGTTCCTCCAAAAGACCATTCCTTCAAAACAACATCCCTAGTGTTGCTTTTGCCTACTTAGAGAGCCGTAAAAACAGAACTTTTACGATGATGCCCCACTACCGTCCGACTCTCCGATGTATAAAGGTTCTTCCTACCATCTGAAGAAAACTCTTCCAAAGCATGAAGAGTTATGAGCTCTCTGATGTGTGTGTCAAGTGTTGCATCTTCACCATGCCCAAAATTGTCGATACCAGTCATGGAGAAATCTGCTAGCCAAACCCCTACAAAATATGAAAAGAGAAAAATGAGGGGTTAACATTTAGAAAAAAAGAAAAAAAAAGAAAAAAACAAACTGTATGCTTTAGCCATGCGACCCCATTATACAGAACATATGCGGTCCAATGAGATAGGGCTTACATCGATCATGCCTAACGCACAGAGGCGATACATGACAGGCCTGCGCATAAAATATGCGATATGGCCATTCAAAAATTAAATCGTCGTCTTCACACCATCCTTACCCTTGATGGGGTGTTGCACGTTGGAATGAATGGAAGGACAGTCCGCAGCTTTCGACGGAGAGGTGAGCCCCTTCCCTTTGGCCGCAACACCAGTCGACTTGGAAGCTTTTGGATCCATGGCTAACTAGGACAGAAAGAATGACAAAAGACGAAGAAGAAGAAGGTGAAAGAGAAAAAAATCCCTCTCTGAACAACCTATATTTATAGGGTTTTCGAAAGAGTGCCGTTTCGATTCTCGAGTCCATTAAAAATAATGCTGACGTTTGGAGATTTTATCCTTAGTAATCGTCAACTTTATCTTGAAAACAACATCCAAATCCAAAACCAAATCAAGACATTAAATGCGGCAGTGACAACTGGCAGTATAGATGGGATATCCCTGCAGCACAAGGTCTCCTTGCGGCATAAAATTTCCCTGTAGCTCAATGTCTCTTCTGACTCGAAGACTCCCTGCGGCTTGACAAATCTCCATGCTTCTTATTCAAAGTATTCCAAATTTACAATTTAAAAACTTTGAAGGGGGTCTTGTAGAAGCATAGAAAATATGGGGTTCATGCGGATCACAACAGACCGCATGAGTTCTTTAGGACAAAGTGGTCCGCATAAAGAAGAGCCGTATGACAGACTCGACATGCCTCCTGTGGCCCATCTTCACTATCTCACAACCAGACTGATTTGAGCCGCAGAAAGAATAGTTACTTATGCGGCTAAGCTGATCAACCCTTCTGACAAAGCTGACAGCTCTGATAGCTCTGACAAAAAGAAGATAAGATGCGATCAGACAAAATGTTATGTCACCAGACTGGACAAAGTCATGCAGCTAGAAGGACTATGACCTGAGCCGTATGAACCTTATGCGGCTCAGTCCATGTGCACTTCATGCGGCCAAGGGTGACTGCAACTTGAGCCGCTTGAGCTTTATGCGGCCCAGATTATAGAATCTATGCGGCTCAAAAAGTCCCCAAACAACATGCGGACTAAAGGAGACTGCGACCTAAGCCGCATGAGTCTTATACGGCCCAGCATGGCCGAACACTGAAAGACCTATGCGGCTCAAAATAACTCAAGCAGACTGATCCTATCCTGCGATAGGACACATGGCAGGCTGACCAAGTCTCAACTACCCAGATTTGCTGCAACAAAATCTCAACAAGTCACCAGCTGGCGGTCAAAGAGCGGATCTTTGTGTACTATTGTAGCCACGTGGACACATGGCCATCTATGCGGCTCAAGATATATATTACTATAAATAGCAGGGTACCACACCCATGCAAAAGGCGGGCAACCTAGGAAGGGCAATTTCTTCAAGTGAAATGATCGTGTCAGATAGTCCAAGGAGTAAGACAGAGTTGCTATACTTTCTCGAGCCTCTATCATCACCACCCAGAATCAAAACTAAATAATTATACTTAGATTGTTTCCTAGGATTTCTTTCTAGGCTTTCTCTTGTATAAGCTAGTTTGCAATCAAGTTCAATTCCTCTGTAATTCTTGTTCTTGATATTTACTGGCAAACAATATGTACTCAAAGTGATAGTGGGTGCTGTGATCGTGTGTTGGCTTGGTGTTGGTTTTATTTCTTTTCTAGTTTGATGATTGAGCAAAAGATTAATCTTGTGATTAATTGGAGATTATCGAGGTCTAGACAGCTAACTACCATCGATTCTATGGCGTAGGTTGGACGCGTTCATAATCCGTACCCGAATATGCGGACGCGGGATATGACATTACAAATGAAGGTGATTTTTTGGTCGAAACCACCAAGTTCAAAATTTAAAATAATACGACTCTTGATTCATTTAGAGATTCGATGTGGAAGCCTAATCTTTGTCCTCCTGGACGTCTCCATCTAAATTATTGAACAATTGGTTTTATTAATTACATCGTATGGTTTTCTCTGTTGTCATTCCTAAAGATATATCTAATGATGAGATTACTATGCTTGAGATGACTGCTCTCTATCATTTGCACTTCTCTATTCCATTTAGCTTTCCTAAAACCATTATTGAGAGCATGGTCCATTATCGTAAGACTAAAGGCAACTTACTTTATGCGATGTATTTGTCGATCATCTTTGATCATTTTGATATTCTGTGGACGACTGTCTATTCTTAGCTGAGCCAGCCTATCTTACCAAGGCTCGTAGCATTATTCCTACATTCAATATTCTGTTGCATCTCTTGCTAACGATAACTTACCTTCTAGTCATCATGATGCACCTCCAACACCAACTACTCCACTAGTTACACTGGAGTATGTATAGACTATGCTTTAGGTTCGTTTCCGACAGGAAGACGGTCGATATCGTACTATGGACTACTACAGTACTCTTCAAGCACATGCTATTATAGAAGCATAAAAAATAGGATATTGCTTTTAGTCCCACATCGTAAAGGAGAAGAAGAAAGGGCTCATTCCATTCCATATATAGAGCCCCCTTGCCTCCTTTGAAAAGGGCACCAAAATAAAAAAAGAAAAGAATCACTCAATTGAGTCACTCGCTGTCATGGCGAGGATGAGTTGGGTTCTGAGTACTATGCGCCTTCACGGGCTAGTATGAAGAAATCCAAGGCGACACGGGCCATGCGCTTCAAACGTGCTATTCCAACAGTAAACCAGAGATGCACGCGCAAAATCATGCGCGCTATCGATGGTAAACTGTACAAAATCGACTCGGGTGAGTTTGCACCAGATATGAGCCGACTCTTAAAGTCCCTCTCCTACTTGGGTGCAACTCTTGCGCTTGAACCAAGTCAGAGGGAGGAAATCTCTTGCGGGCCAGACCCCATGCGGTCCATTGAGAATGTCGAAGCTTCCAACTTGGACTCTTCCTACTACGCACCTTCGGGTGCTAAGTCGAAGAAGTCTAGTGCAGTGCGGGCCCAACAAGCCCAATCAACTGTCCAAGATGCTGACCATCAGCGGGCACCGTTAACTGATTATACGGGCTCCTAATAGAAAGTTGTACAGAACCACCCGCGTCCAGTCCCCCAGGGCTAACGGACAGGGTGAGTCTCAAAAGTCTTCCTACAACGATCGAGCACAGTACTTTACTAGCCGGTGATGATGGAACAAATATGATGGTCCCAAAAGTCTTCCTACAACGATCGAGACCAAGTGCCTTTACAAGCCTCAGATCAGGGAGCAAATATGATACCTACGCACCCAAACGCTCGGGATACTCGGGCTCACAAAAAGGATGCAAAGGTAGATCAATCTGCACTCGACTTACGATAGGTGGTCATTCACAAACGCAAGGAAAGGGAAGCAACCTTGATATATGAGGAGCCCTTTCCAGGACATCACTGTACCCAAGCTGTCATCAACTACTGCTGCCACAAGACAGTGGCTCTACTACCAAGGCAGTCTGTGTTTATGCGGATCATCACTCCATGTGGCTAAGTAGACTCGAGCCGCATAAGCAAGGCTCTCGAAGAAGCTATACGGCCAAGTAAAACTGAGTCGCAGAAGCAAGGCTCTTGGAGACCCCATGCGGCCAAGTGGACTTGAGCCACAGGAGGAAGACTCTTCAGACTTCAAAATCGAGCCGCAGAAGCAAGGCTCTTGGAGACCCCATGCGGCCAAGTGGACTTGAGCCGCAGGAGGAAGACTCTTTAGATTTTATGCGACCAAGATGATCCGAGCAGCAGAAAGAAGTCTCTTGAAGACGTCATACGGCCAAGCCAATTTGAACCGCAGGAGGAAGACTCTTCAGACTTCATGCGACCAAGATGATCCGAGCAGCAGAAGGAAGTCTCTTGAGGACCTCATACGACTAAGCCAATTTGAGCCGCAAAAGGAAGACTCTTCAGACTTCATGCGGCCAAGATGATCCTAGCCGTAGAAGGAAGTATTTTGAAGACCTCATGCGGCCAAGCCAATTCGAGCTACAGGAGGAAGACTCTTGAGACTTCATGCGGCCAAGATGATCCGAGCCGCAGAAGGAAGCCTCTTGAAGACCTCATGCGGCCAAGCCAATTTGAGCCGCAGAAGGAAGACTCTTGAGACCTCATGAGGCCAAGATGATCCGAGCCGCAGAAGGAAGGCTCTTAAGAATTCATGCAGCCAAGCCGATCCAGGCCGCATAGGAAAGCATTTTGGTACCGTATGCGGCCAAGTTGATCCGGGCCGTAGAAGATTGATTTTACTCTGTTGTGGGGGGACACATGGCAATTTGACCAAGTCTCAACCACCCAGATTTGCTCCAACAAAGAAAACTCAACAAACTACCAGTTGGCAGTCAAAGAGCGAGTCTTCATGTGCTGTTGCAGTCACGTGGCCACGTGACCATCTATGTGGTTCAAAATATCCTTCATCCCGAAATCACTATAAATAGCAGGGCACTACACCCATGCAAATGGTTGGCAATCCAAGGCTGGCAACCTTCAAAAGGCAATTTCTTCAAGAGCTAAAGATTGCGTCGGATAATCCAAGGAGTAAGGCAGAGTTGATACACTTTCCCGAGCCTCCACCGTCACCTCCAGAATAAAAAACTAAATAATTATACTTAGATTATTTCCTAGGATTTCTTTCTAGGCTTTTCTTTGTACAAGCGAGTTTGCAATCAATTTTAGTATTTCTGTAATACCTGTCTTTGATATTTAATGGCATACACGATGGCAACTCTGCTGGGACGTCTTTCTCCTCTGATGAGAAGTTGGTGACGCAATCCGATGCATCCAAGCTCGGCTCTATGCAGCAAATGCTTGTGGTTCGTTTTAACCAACAAGCCTTCGAACAAATGCTCTCTAAAGGGAGCGCCAACCCGTCACAGAAGCGAGCCAACCCAAAGAGAACTCGCAGGACCTTGGCACGCAAAACTGTTGCCCCCGACCAAGTTCTCGAAGAAGCTCCTTCTGCGGCCCAAGACGGTGATCGAAGCTCTCCTGTGGCATTGCTTCCAACAGCAGAGAACCCCACTGTCCCCAAATCCAGTAAAGGAAAAAACTACGATGCTGAGTTTTTGGGGGTACAAGGGAAATCTATGCGGACGAAGAAGAGGCCGCATAAGAGAAATTGGCAGTCTGTCCATACGGCAGCCAACTCTAGCCGCAGACAGGCAATCCATGCGGCAGCCAATTCTGGATGCATACAGATGGCCCATGTGGCAGCCAACTCTAGTCGCAGGAAGACAACCCATGCGGCAGCCAACTCTAGCTGCAGGAAGACAGCTCATGCGGCAGCCAACTCTGGCCGTAGAAAGATGGACCATACGGCAGCCACTCCTGGCCATAGACAGAGTGTCTCAAGCAGCCCCGTCAGAAGCTCTATGTTCGACCGTCTCTCATACGGACCCGATTCCATGCGACCCATTGAGAATGTAGAATATTCCAATCAGGACTCTTCTTACTATGCGCCTTCAGGCGCTAAGTTGATGAAGTCCAGGACAGTACGGGCCCAACAAGCCCAGTCAACTGTCTAAGCTACTGACCCTCAGCGGGCACCGTTAACTGTTATACGGGCTCCTGATAAAAAGTTGTACAGAACCACCCGCGTCCAGTCCCCCAGGGTTAACGGACATGGTGGGTCTTTAAAGTCTTCCTCCAACAATCGAGAGCAAGTACTTTTACTAGCTTCGGATCTGGGAGCAAACATGATACCTACGCACCTGTGTGCTCGGGATACCCGAGTCCACAAGTTTGGTGCAAATGTAGGTTAGCCTACCATCGACTTGCGTGAGGTGATCACTCACAAACGCAAGGAGACAACCTTGGCATGCGATGAGTCCCTCTCGGGACGTCGTTGCATCCAAGTCATCATCAACTGCTGCTACGATAAGTTGGCAGCACCTGAAGATCGACAGTCCATTTTCCAACGACTGCTGCAGCTAGCGCCTGTCCGACAACAACTCGAGAAACTTGTGCAAATTCTGGGAGACAAGGAATTTCTTTTCTCCTCCTGTAATTCAACTCGGAAGGTTCCTCCCGGCAAGGGGGGTAAAAAAACAGGCTCTTCCAGTCCAATAATCTCAGCCAGCACTGCAAGGAAACTCTCATCTGGAGGGTTGCTGCCGACAACCACAGAGGGTGTCTATTTAGGCACTCGATCCAAAAAGAAGCTTTTAGCATCTAGGGGTGCACCTTTAGCTTCCTTGGGAGTAGATAAAGCTGGGGGTAGTACTTCCCTCAATATATGTGACAACCCGATGTTTCAAGAGCATACACAGGGGGTAGCGATCCACTGGAATTATACAACAGATGTGGACATCCCTGAGGATGACCGCCTTCGTCAAGATGATGTGCTTTCCTGCACAGGGGGTAGCACCCCTTCCGAGTCCAAAGAGGAAGACATTCTGATATTCCCCGACGATTTCTCGGTACGAGGGTACGACACAGAGAGCACCTCTACTACAATCCCTTCTACCTCTATCCACGTACGGACAGTCTTATGGCCGACGATGATGAAGCGCCTACTGACCGACAATGTCTAAAAGTACTTGAAGCCATGTTCTTGTCCTTGGTTAAGTCAGTAGACAAAATCAAAGATGCCTTGCCAACTCAACCAGCAAGGATGCCCGGACAAACAAGCTTGGGACCTGCCATCAATGCGGACTCTAACACGATCGCCCCTTCTTTGGGTGATGATCTTTTAGGAGCATCCGTTCCTTCAGCTGTGGATGAAGCCAAAGAGGGAAGTCCAGGAGCTTCGAGCAATGTTCAATGCCCAAGACTCCTCCCGAGACCTCAGAATACGACAGCCATATCCCGTCGCGTAGAGAGATGTTCCTTTTCTCCTACGGTACAAGCTATTTCATATTAATTCATATGACATGAAGACCTCTGCTAGTTGGTACATGACTTACTTTGAGGTCATAATCGACCACTTGCCACATAGCGACGCCATCCTCACACGATTATTCATCGGAGCATTGGAGGGGATCGCGTTCGACTGATACCGCAACCTTCCCGACAACTGCATCCATTCTTTTGATGGCTTCAAGCTCATGTTCCTGGAGAGGTTCTACGAAGTGGGGCATGATGTGACAATATCGTCTCTTGTGGACGTCGTTCAAGGAGAAAGAGAGCTAACGAGGAACTATATCGAGCGGTTCCGCCAAACCGCAATAAGATTGCCCCAAGGCAATCCCGAGAGCTCCTTGATTGAGATCTGCCATAAAATGTTGCTCCCCAGAATTAGCCTCTGGATGGGCGACGATCAGTTCAGGGATTGGACGACCTTTATCATAAGCACCACCAATACGGTGGCGAAGTTAAAGAAGGCTCGCTAGCTGGGACTACACATCCCGGATGGAGAGGACAAAGGCAAGCGTCCTGGTACCACCTCCAATAACAACTAAATCTCCTAGACTATTGAGTTATGTACACCAAGTACCTCTGAACTCACCAGACCATCGAGTTATGTACACCAAGTACCTCTGAACTCACACTCTATTTTTTACATCATATTTCCCTGAGTGGCGAGTCATGTATGCTGATACCTCTAAACTTCCACTCTAATGCTTTATCACCTAGGAGTCTGCCCAGCATATCATTATCTTTGAGCAAACTTCCTGGTCATGATTATCGTGTTTCACGTCCATATTACCTCTGATACCGATAGTCTTCCAACTAAACACCTGTACCCAACCCGGGATAAAAGACATGGTGTTAAGACCACAAAACCTATCACGTCCATACTACCTCTATTGGGTTTTGTCTCAAAATCTATTACACGCACCACTAGTACACAGTAGAGTAATAGGTCTACAAAAAATTTCATGATCATCATGTATCACGTCCATATTACCTCTGATACCGATGGTCTCTTGACTTAACACCTGTACCCAACCCGGGATAAAAGACATGGTGTTAAGACCACAAAATCTATCACGTCCATATTACCTCTGTTAGGTTTCGTTTCAAATCTATTACTCACACCACCAGTGCACAAAAGGTAATAGGTCCACAAAATTGTTTCAAATCTATTATCCGTACTACCAATATGCAAAAGGATAATAGGTATATAAATACTATTCAAATATGTCACTCCCCGATCCTGGAATACGTATTTTAATACGTAAACCGGTAAATTGTATTTTTCTTGTATTTTTACTATATTTATTATGCTGTATTTCTTCATGCATTTTTTAAAAATATTCGACAAAATATTATTTCGTAATTTATTTTCTGCATTTGGGCCTACAGTTTTGGCTCATTTGGGTAACCTATTCTTGGTTCACCTTGGTTCATCATGAACCCATGGGTTCAAGATTCTATATAATAACTCAACTCATTCTCTCTCCTCTCATTTATTTCCTCTCATTTACTTTCCTCCACCAACCAAGGCAATTACCAACTTGCTCAAGAGATGGATCCATAAATGTTGTTGATATTTTCTTACAAAATTATTTGTCAAAATATGTTCTTCTCCTTATTCTATACTAGTTTAGAACTTGAAGTTTTCCATTTTGAAGCTTTAATCATTGTAGATCTAGGTTTTAACCATTTTTGGATTTTCTTGATTTTGATCTAGCAAACATCATTATTTTCAAGTTTTGATGGTTCCATGTTGTAGAGAATTTTGTTCTACCCCATTTTGACCTAAGAAAGTTCCGATTTGGGCTCCGGATGAAGGTTTTGTGTAGTTTGGAAGCCATGGTTGCTTGGCTCCTCTTCTCGGACAAGTGGAGAAGAAGAGCAGTACTTGACCGCATGAATCCTCATGCGGCAAGCCTCTGGCCGCATGGCCTTTCCAGCCGCATGAGACTCGTTCGAGCTCAGCCGCATGGAAAGTCCTTCCTAGCCGCATAAGACTTACTTGAGTACTTGACCGCATGAATCTTCATGCGGCAAGTAATTGAGACGCATAGCCTTGTTCAGACTCAGCCGTATGAGCCCCTGTCATATGGACTTCATGCGGCTAGCCTTCGAGCCGCATGAGTTTCTTTTGCACCCAGCCGCATATGTGCTACTGTTTTTGGGCTGCATAAGGCCCAACCATCATCCAGCCGCATATGTATCGCCCATGCTCAGCCGCATAGGACTTCGTCTGATCGTAGCCGCATATGCTGACATCCCTTCGTCCGCATGAACCCACCCTTCCAGCCGCAGGCGCCTTGGGTTCCTTGAGCCGCATGAGCGTGCAGTCCCAGCCGCATGAACCTGTAGTGACCCAGCCGCATGGACTCACTCCCTTTGAGCCGCATGGACTTTTGTGCCCTATATTGTTACCTTGTTATTATTATTATTATTATATATATATATATTATATGCCCATTTTTTAATCTTACGCCTTTTGTCTCGAGCATGATATGAGCACTAATGTGACCCCGGAGAACAAAGTGTTCCTACCTGATACATATACCTGAATGTCCCAGTTCTTGTTCATGCTCGACAAAAGACTCGTAACTCCATGTGGCGTATTTGCAATGATGCATTACACTAAGGAGGGTAGAACATGTTGACATACTGATTGACATGAATCCTCTTTGGGGTACTCGTACTAAGGTACGATTTTAGGAGGATAATCATGCAGGCCACAGCATGTGAGTCTAGATTTCACCTAGGGTTAAACTAGGCAACTAAATATACTAGATGCATGGGGAGGGCAAAATCCCGAGATCGTGTTACACCAGCCGCCTTGAGATGTTGTCTTGACGCGCCGGCTGGTCTCCATGGATACTGTGTCATCTGCAACGAGTGGATGACTGTATCCGATTAATTCCTGCTACATATTATATGTTTTAGCAAGGTGGCCTTACGAGGGACCTGTGCTCAATCATACCTGTCTACGCGAACCCCTGGGTTGGCTAGCCTTGCTGGAAGGATACGATCTGAGGATTTCTACATAACATGATGCGAAGATAACCTCGTCCCACTAGAAACTCGTAGACTTGATTGGCCGTGAAAATGACTTGCTTGTATCCTATTACCTTCCGTGAATAACTGAGGGAAGTGGACTATCATGGTATGTGATCCAACCCATGTTCTTGTTTGATTGTTGGGTTGGTTATCGTACTATGATAGGCTGTGGACCGAAGTTATGAACGGAAGACTTATTCTGAGTATGGAGTGCTACTTCTGTGAATGACTGAGGAATATGGTCTATCATGGTACATGATCCAACCCATGTTCTTGTTTGATTGTTGGGTTGGTTATTGTGCTGCGATAGGCTATCGACCGAAGTCACGATCAGGAGATTTTATTGTTTATGCCTTTTAACTTATGTGAAAGCTATAGAGTACGACACGTCCCGACTCCATGCGGCACCTTTTGTCCTTGTTTGGTTGTAAGGGTGCCATATGGGTTCGAGGATGTTGCGCTACCCTATAATAGTAGCATAAGTATTACTCTTATCAATCATTCTATTTAACTGGGTTTTTAATCTTAACTCTTGTCCCCCTTTGGCGGTACTTGCTATTCGGGGCTGACCCCGCTGGTTTTGTTTGGCCAGATCCCGTAGCAGAGCCTGAGGACACGATCTTCCTCCCTGACATCCATGGTGCATACTAGGAGCATGGCAGTTCGGGGACTCGAGTGGGTTTCTTCTCCACCACTCCTGCTTATACTTTTGCGGCGTTTAGCCACAGGCACCTGTTAGCCGGATTACTTGATATTTTGTGTCAGTACATAATTGTAATTAAACAGACTGCAGCTGTGTGTAATTTTGTACTCCTGACTCTCCGAGATAGCTAAATTATGAAGCTAGTCTCTCATGATCATTTTGATGAAGCGTTGGGGACGCCTTACTGCTTTATCTTCAATGTTCATCTATTTGCTGATATGATTTGATTGATTGAGACATAGAGCTCTGTGGGACCATAGGAGACTTGATTGTAGCATGTACCCCCTAGTCTTTTGACAGCCACGATCGCCGTATGACGTTACGTACCTCATATGGTGTAGCTGGCCTCGTCCGTCTCCGTATTTTGGTACTGGGGCGTGACAAGGTTTTAGTGGTGGCCCATGCAGGTCTGATTTTCAGACTTGTGGGGTATTGCGAATTATTAGGAGTCTCAATCAAAACTTGTTCCCCTTGAAATTCTGTTTTGAACTCTCTGTCCTTGCCTTGATCTCTAACTTGACTTGCATCCTCGAAATCTTCCTCGTCCGGACTTGATAATCTTATATTCTTCTTTATAGGGGTGCTTCATTCTCAGTAGCGGGAGAGGCCCATGAGGAAGAGCAGCAAGAGCATGGCTCGACTGGGCAGCAACAGAGGAGAGAACCTTCTCCAGTACAGGCACGAGCAGAAATAGAACCAGAGGCAGTGCAGCCGCAGGGTATTGAAACTCCTGCAGCACCAGCAGCAACGGCAGTACCAGACGCCGTAGCACTCCTGGAGATCATCCGGGGGTTTCTTGTCACTAACCAACAGCAACAGACTCGGCAGCAGGAGCAGAACGTGTTGCTGAACCAAGGGATTCAGTTAGCTCTTGAGAGGAGTGCCGGGGTTGACTCGGGAGCATCAGGAAGGTTCCGTCGCTTGAACCCGAGGTATTTTGAAGGCACGGAGGATGCCATCACTGCGGATGCATGGATTCAAGACATCGAAGCCATTCTTGTGGCAGCCAAGGTTACAGATGATGAGAAGGTTGATCAGGTCAAACTGGTACTTCAGGATCTTGCCCGCGACTGGTGGGCATCAGAAGAAGTTGGTACAAGACGCCCTGTTCGTTGGACCACCTTCAGTGACAGATTCAAGGCCAAGTATTTTGGCGTAGTAGCTCGATATGAGCTCCAGCAGAAGTTCATCAATCTCAAGCAAGCAGGCAAGACCGTAGATGGGTATGCAGCAGAGTTCTGCAGATTGTGCCGTTTCGCACCATCAATGGTGGCAACGGAGCCAGAGAAAGCTATAAGGTTCCAGCAGGGACTTCATTTGGAACTACTACAACTTATGGAGGGACACGACTACCAGACGTTTGACGCTGTCTTGACGGCAGCCCGGAGGCACGAGCTTACCCAGCAGAGGTTGGCATCGAGGGCAGGAGGTCAGAAGAGATCTCATTCCCAGGTTGGAGGAGGAGCAATGCAGCGAACATCGGCACCAGCACCCGGTGTACGTATTCATGATACGGAAGCACCGTGGAGGACGGCCGTGTCAACTAATACAGCGCCAGTTCGGCATCAGCAGCCGAGGAACCAGCAATAGCGTCAGGGAGCACCCCAGGGCTGTACATTCTGTGGGAAGGCAGGGCACACGAGGGAGGTATGCCGGTCAGCAAATGGCTTATGCTTGAGGTGTGGTAGTTCAGACCATCGTATTTCTACTTGTCCTATGATGCAGAGGCCAGGAGGGCCAGCTCAGCAGTTTCTAGCATTGCCAGCTCCGGTGGCAACCCCGAGTGGAGGGCCAGTATTAGCAGTAAGGCCCCTAGCCCAGCGTCTACCAACACAGGCTCAGATGTTCCGCCAGGCACAAGAAGCCAAAGGCCCTCAGAGACAGCAACCGCATGGTCGAGGAAGGCCGCAACAAGGGGCTCCGCGGGGCCAGGCTCTCACATTGACCTTGGGAGAGGCTCTGGCGTCTAGTGACGTGGTGGCAGGTAAAATTCTCGTCACCTCATTTCCCGCTGTAGCATTATTTGATTCAGGCGCTACTCATTCATTCATCTCTGCACAATATGCTACACGAATTGGATTAGAGTTTGAGGCATTGTCGGAGAGGATGGATATACTCACCGGCAATGGGCTCGTAGAAGTTAGCAGAGTGCGCTTTTCATATCCGGTGGAAGTGTGTGGGCATTTACTGCCCGCATCATTGATTGAATTCCCTATAGGGAATTTTGATGTCGTTCTTGGCATGGACTGGTTGAGAGACAGTCATGCGACAATTGATTGTAGAGGAGGTAGGGTCATATTCAGCGTTCCTGGGATGGAACATTTCATCTTTACTCGAACCTTGAAGAATCAGGCCGGAGGCGTCATCTCAGCAGCAGTGTCAGAGCCAGGACAGATTCCGAGAGTGGTCGAAGATTTTCTCGACGTCTTCCCTGATGAGCTCCTAGGGATACCCCCAGTCAGAGAGGTAGAATTTAGCACTGAGTTGAACCCTGGATCGAGGCCTATTGCAGACAGAGTTTACAGAATATCGCCGTCAGAACAGGATAAGTTGTATCAACATGAGAAAGAGTTGAAGTCTAAGGGATTCATCCGAGATAGTAAATCGCCCTGGGCCGCGCCAGTGATTCTAGTTCCCAAGAAGGATGGGTCGATGAGGATGTGCATCGACTACCGTAAGCTGAACGCAGTAACAGTGAAGAATAAGTACCCGCTACCAAGGATTGATGACCTGTTTGACCAGTTGAGCAAGGCCAGCGTCTTTTCCAAGATCGATCTTCGGTCAGGATACTATCAAGTAAGAGTCCGGGAGCAAGACATACCGAAGACAGCATTCAGATCTAGATACGGGCATTATGAGTTTTTAGTAATGCCCTTTGGACTAACCAACGCCTCCACAGTATTCATGGATTTAATGAACCGCATCTTTCTGCCGTACTTGGATAAATTTGTGGTGGTGTTCATAGATGACATTCTTGTCTATTCCAGCAGTGAAGAGGAGCATGAGAAACATCTTAGGACTGTCTTGCAGACATTGAGGGAGCATCAACTTTATGCAAAGCTCGACAAGTGTGAATTCTGGTTAGATCATATTTCGTTCCTGGGGCATGTAATTTCTGGGGCAGGAGTGTCAGTGGATCCGAAGAAGATTGAGGCCGTAGAGCATTGGCCAGTCCCGAGAACGGTTACAGAAGTGCGAAGTTTCTTGGAATTAGCTGGTTACTACAGAAGGTTCGTGGCGGACTTTGCCAAGATCTCCGCGCCCTTAACGCGTTTGACGCACAAGGATGTAGAGTTTGTTTGGTCAGCTAGCTGTCAGGCATCATTTGAAGAATTGAAGAAGAGATTGATCTCAGCCCCGATCTTGACGCTTCCGATAGGAGCGGGAGGCTTTACAGTATATTGTGACGCATCTGGGAAGGGTCTTGGATGTGTATTGATGCAGCACGGAAAGGTGATAGCATATGCGTCTCGACAGCTTTGAGACCATGAGAAGAATTACTCGACTCATGATTTGGAATTAGCAGCGGTGGTGTTTTCACTCAAGTTATGGAGGCACTATTTATACGGAGATCGGGTAGAGATCTATACTGATCATAAGAGTTTGAAATATGTGTTCACGCAGCGAGATTTGAACATGAGGCAAAAAAGATGGTTAGAACTGCTGAAGGATTTTGATTTAGATCTTCAGTATCATCCAGGCAAGGCGAATATAGTTGCAGATGCACTGAGTAGGAGAAACAGTACCTTTATCCTGACCTCGCAGAAGCATATTTTAGAAGACCTTCAGAGTATGGGAATCGAAGTAGTTTTGCCAGGGGATATAGGAAGAATGACCAGTATACAGATTCAGTCAACCTTAGTAGAGAGGATAAGGGCAGCACAAGCAGGAGATCCACAGATTCAGAAGTTGCGGTCGGAGTGTGAAGCAGGCCGTAGGAAGGAGTTAGCGATTCATGAAGATGGTACGCTCAGGATTGGAAATAGACTCTGTGTATCGAGTGGAGACCTTCGGCAAGAAGTTATGTCCGAAGCTGATAGTTCTATTTACTCCATTCATCCAGGAGGAACGAAGATGTATCGAGATATCAGGCAGTTCTTTTGGTGGAATGGCATAAAAAGAGAGATAACGAGATTTGTATCCAAGTGTCTGGTATATCAGCAGGTGAAAGCCGAGCAGCAGAGACCAGCAGGATTGCTACAGCCGCTTCCTATCCCAGAATGGAAATAGGAGCACATTACGATGGACTTTGTGACCGGTTTACCTAGATCCCCGGCTGGCAAGAATGCAGTCTGGGTAATAGTAGATCGACTCACGAAGGTCGCTTATTTCCTTCCCTTTCGAGTTGGACAGACTACTGAACAGCTAGCAGAAATGTACATGAAGCAGATAGTAAGGCAGCATGGTGTTCCAGTTAGTATAGTATCAGATCGGGATACGCGATTTACTTCCCATTTTTGGCGGAGCTTACACCAAAGTTTGGGAACCAAGTTAAGATTCAGTACTGCTTATCATCCACAAACCGACGGGCAATCAGAAAGAACCATTCAGACGTTAGAAGATATGCTACGGGCGTGCATCTTGGATTTTGGCGGATCTTGGGAGGACCACCTTCATCTAGTAGAGTTCTCCTATAACAATAGCTACCAGGCTAGCATTCAGATGGCCCCGTTCGAAGCATTGTACGGAAGGAAGTGCAGGTCCCCTTTGGCATGGGACGACGTCGGAGAACGAAAGTTGTTGGGGCCAGAGATGATCACGCAGACTGTGGAGATAGTTAAGTTGGTCAGAGAGCGCCTTCGAGTTGCACAGGACCGACATCGTCATTGGGCAGATCAGCATCGTAGGCCTCTAGAGTTCAGAGTTGGCGACCAAGTGTTTCTGCGGATTTCGCCAACTCGGGGTATCATTAGATTTGGAACCCGAGGAAAGCTTAGTCCAAGATACGTTGGTCCTTTTAAGATTCTCGCTCGGGTAGGCGATGTGGCTTATCGACTTGCCCTTCCGCCTTCGTTAACTGGCATACATGATGTATTTCATGTGTCCCAATTATGTGGGTATGTTTCGAATCTGAGTCATGTTCTCGATCATTCTGAGTTAGTCGTTGGTACCGACCTAACTTACGAGGAACAACCCGTATCTATTTTAGACCGGCGAGAGAAGGTACTCAAGAATCGGACGATAAGCCTTGTCCGTGTTTCTTGGAACCATCACTCTCCGGAAGAGTCAACCTGGGAGCGGGAGGACGAGATCAGATCTCGGTATCCGCATTTGTTTGACTGATAAGGTATATTTTTGCACCTTATTGACACGATTTCATGCTTATCTGCACCTGCTTGTTTTGCACTTTGTGATGTATGATAATAACTGCTATGATAGTTAACTTGTATGTGATTGAGCCTTGCTTGCCCTAATTTCACTATCCTGTCTTGGCTGGAATTCCGAGGACGAAATTTTTCTAAGAAGGGTAGAGATGTCACTCCCCGATCCTGGAATACGTATTTTAATACGTAAACCGGTAAATTATATTTTCCTTGTATTTTTACTATATTTATTATGCTGTATTTCTTCATGCATTTTCCAAAAATATTCGACAAAATATTATTTCGTAATTTATTTTCTGCATTTGGGCCTACAGTTTTGGCTCATTTGGGTAACCTATTCTTGGTTCACCTTGGTTCATCATGAACCCATGGGTTCAAGATTCTATATAATAACTCAACTTATTCTCTCTCCTCTCATTTATTTCCTCTCATTTACTTTCCTCCACCAACCAAGGCAAGTACCAACTTGCTCAAGAGATGGATCCATAAATATTGTTGATGTTTTCTTACAAAATTATTTGTCAAAATATGTTCTTCTCCTTATTCTATACTAGTTTAGAACTTGAAGTTTTCCATTTTGAAGCTTTAATCTTTGTAGATCTAGGTTTTAACCATTTTCGGATTTTCTTAGTTTTGATCTAGCAAACTTTATTATTTTCAAGTTTTGATGGTTCCATGTTGTAGAGAATTTTGTTCTACCCCATTTTGACCTAAGGAAGTTCCGATTTGGGCTCCGGATGAAGGTTTTGTGTAGTTTGGAAGCCATGGTTGCTTGGCTCCTCTTCTCGGACAAGTGGAGAAGAAGAGCAGTACTTGACCGCATGAATCCTCATGCGGCAAGCCTCTGGCCGCATGGCCTTTCCAGCCGCATGAGACTCGTTCGAGCTCAGCCGCATGGAAAGTCCTTCCTAGCCGCATAAGACTTACTTGAGTACTTGACCGCATGAATCTTCATGCGGCAAGTAATTGAGACGCATAGCCTTGTTCAGACTCAGCCGCATGAGCCCCTGTCGCATGGACTTCATGCGGCTAGTCTTCGAGCCGCATGAGCTTCTTTTGCACCCAGCCGCATATGCGCTACTGTTTTTGGGCCGCATAAGGCCCATCCATCATCCAGCCGCATATGTATCGCCCATGCTCAGCCGCATAGGACTTCGTCTGATCGTAGCCGCATACGCTGACACCCCTTCGTCCGCATGAACCCGCCTTTCCAGCTGCAGGCGCCTTGGGCTCCTTGAGCCGCATGAGCGTGCAGTCCCAGCCGCATGAACCTGTAGTGACCCAGCCGCATGGACTCACTCCCTTTGAGCCGCATGGACTTTTGTGCCCTATATTGTTACCTTGTTATTATTATTATTATATATATATATATATTATATGCCCATTTTTTAATCTTACGCCTTTTGTCCCGAGCATGATATGAGCACTAATGTGACCCCGGAGAACAAAGTGTTCCTACCTGATACATGTACCTGAATGTCCCAGTTCTTGTTCATGCTCGACAAAAGACTCGTAACTCCACGTGGCGTATTTACAATGATGCATTACACTAAGGAGGGTAGAACATGTTGACATACTGATTGACATGAATCCTCTTTGGGGTACTCGTACTAAGGTACGATTTTAGGAGGATAATCATGCAGGCCACAGCATGTGAGTCCATATTTCACCTAGGGTTAAACTAGGCAACTAAATATACTAGATGCATGGGGAGGGCAAAATCCCGAGATCGTGTTACACCAGCCGCCTTGAGATGCTGTCTTGACGCGCCGGCTGGTCTCCACGGATACTGTGTCATCTGCAACGAGTGGATGACTGTATCCGATTAATTCTTGCTACATATTATATGTTTTAGCAAGGTGGCCTTACGAGGGACCTGTGCTCAATCATACCTGTCTACGCGAACCCCTGGGTTGGCTAGCCTTGCTGGAAGGATACGATCTGAGGATTTCTACATAACATGATGCGAGGATAACCTCGTCCCACTAGAAACTCGTAGACTTGATTGGCCGTGAAAATGACTTGCTTGTATCCTATTACCTTCCGTGAATAACTGAGGGAAGCGGACTATCATGGTACGTGATCCAACCCATGTTCTTGTTTGATTGTTGGGTTGGTTATCGTACAATGATAGGCTGTGGACCGAAGTTATGAACGGAAGACTTATTCTGAGTATGGCGTGCTACTTCTGTGAATGACTGAGGAACATGGTCTATCATGGTACATGATCCAACCCATGTTCTTGTTTGATTGTTGGGTTGGTTATTGTGCTGCGATAGGCTATCGACCGAAGTCACGATCAAGAGATTTTATTGTTTATGCCTTTTAACTTATGTGAAAGCTATAGAGTACGACACGTCCCGACTCCATGCGGCACCTTTTGTCCTTGTTTGGTTGTAAGGGTGCCATATGGGTTCGAGGATGTTGCGCTACCCTATAATAGTAGCATAAGTATTACTCTTATCAATCATTCTATTTAACTGGGTTTTTAATCTTAAGTCTTGTGCCCCTTTGGCGGTACTTGCTATTCGGGGCTGACCCCGCTGGTTTTGTTTGGCCAGATCCCGTAGCAGAGCCTGAGGACACGATCTTCCTCCCTGACATCCATGGTGCATACTAGGAGCATAGCAGTTCGGGGACTCGAGTGGGTTTCTTCTCCACCACTCCTGCTTATACTTTTGCGGTGTTTAGCCACCGGCACCTGTTAGCCGGATTACTTGATATTTTGTGTCAGTACATAATTGTAATTAAACAGACTGCAGCTGTGTGTAATTTTGTACTCCTGACTCTCCGAGATAGCTAAATTATGAAGCTAGTCTCTCATGATCATTTTGATGAAGCGTCGGGGACGCCTTACTGCTTTATCTTCAATGTTCATCTATTTGCTGATGTGATTTGATTGATTGAGACATAAAGCTCTGTGGGACCATAGGAGACTTGATTGTAGCATGTACCCCCTAGTCTCTCGACAGCCACGATCGCCGTATGATGTTACGTACCTCATATAGTGTAGCTGGCCTAGTCCGTCTCCGTATTTCGGTACTGGGGCGTGACAAAATCTATTGCTCGCATTTCCAGATGCACAAAAGGGCAATAGGTCCACAAAAAAGTCTTCCAGTGGGATATCCTCTACCTACCACAAATGCTGTATTAGACCCTCTAGTACAAGTACCCCTTATCTCAAAATCATATGCTTCTGGAGCCCAGTTGTTCCGTTGCATTCACTCTCCAGTAGTAGAACAACCATGTCCAAATCACCTCTGAGTTGTTTTCCTACCCCTTATAAAGAAGATGATGCTAAAAACAAATGTTTACTACGTCCACCTTACCTCTGAGTAAACACCCCGTGCAACAACCCTTACATTGTGGCGCATCAATCATTGAACTTCCATGTCCATATCACCTCTGAGTTGTTCTGTGTATCCTTACCGAGTTTACTCCTACCATGTCCATATCACCTCTGAGTAGGAAAGCTCTACCATCAACCTCATATTTACCACGTCTATATCACATCTGAGTAAATATGTTGGTTCCCTCTCTCAACTTATTATCTGTACCTAAAACTAAGGTACGCCAAGGATGACAAGTCCATAAAATTCTCCAACAGGAAAAACGACCATGTCCATATTACCTCTGAGTTGTTTTCCCGTCCATCACAAACAAACCACCCAATACATAGAACTTCCACGTTGATAGCACCTCTGAGTTGTTCTGTGTATCCTCATTAGGCCCACTCCTACCACGTCCTCATTACCTCTGAGTAGGAAGGCTCTACTTTAGACCCATATTTACCACGTCCTCATTACCCCTGAGTAAATATGTTGGTTTTCTCTCCGCTTATTATCCTTACTCGCACCACTAGTACACAAAAAGGATAATAGGTCCACAAATGTCCTCTGTTGTCCATAAATGCTGTATTAGGTCCTCTAGTACATGCACCCCTTCTTCACAATCATATGCTTCTGGAACCCAGTTGTTCCCTGGCATTCATTACCCGTTACGTAGAACTTCCACGTTCATATTACCTTTGAGTTGTTCTATGTATCCTCATTCGAGTCCACTCCCACCACGTCTTTATTACTATCAACCCCATATTTACCATGTTCTCATCACCTCTGAGTAAATATGATGGTTCCCTCTCTTAACTTATTATCCATACCAAAAACTAAGGTACGCCAAGGATGATAAGTCCACATAAAATCTCCAGCAGAAGTACCCAAACCTATCACGTCCATGCTACCTCTGATAGGATTGCCATACCTAAACAGCTCTACTTTCCATGCTTCTTATTCAAAGTATTCCAAATTTGTAATTTGAAAACTTTGAAGGGGGTCTTGTAGAAGTATAAAAAATAGGATATTGCTTTTAGTCCTACATCAGAAAGGAGAAGAAGAAAGGGCTCATTCCATTCTATATAAAGAGCCCCCTTGACTCCTTTGAAAAGGGCACCAAAATAAAAAAAAGAAAATAATCACTCAATTGAGTCACTCGCTGTCATGGCGAGGATGAGTTGGGTTCTGAGTACTATGTGCCTTCACGAACTAGTATGAAGAAATCCAAGGCGACACGGGCCATGCGCTTTAAACGTGATATGATAACAGTAAACTAGAGATGTACGTGCAAAATCATGCGCGCTACCGATGGTAAACTGTACAAAATTGACTCGGGTGCGTTTGCACCAGATATGAGCCGAATCTTAAAGTCCCTCTCCTACTTGGGTACAACTCTAGTGCTTGAACCAAGTCAGAGGGGGGGGGAGGAATCTCTTGCGGGCCAGACCCCATACAGTCCATTAAGAATGTCGAAGCTTCCAACTTGGACTCTTCCTACTACGCACCTTCGGGTGCTAAGTCGAAGAAGTCTAGGGCAGTACGGGCCCAACAAGCCCAGTCAACTGTCCAAGATGCTGACTGTCAGCGGGAACCGTTAACTGATTATACGGGCTCCTGATGGAAAGTTGTACAGAACCACCCGCGTCCAGTCCTCCAGGGCTAACGGACAGGGTGGGTCTCAAAAGTCTTCCTACAATGATCGAGCACAGTACTTTACTAGCCGATGATCAGGGAGCAAATATGATGGTCCCAAAAGTCTTCCTACAACGATCGAGAACAAGTACTTTTACTAGCCTCAGATCAGGGAGCAAATATGATACCTACGCAACCGGGCGCTCGGGATACCCGGGCTCACAAAAAGGATACAAAGGTAGATCAATCTGCTCTCGACTTACGAAAGGTGGTCATTCACAAACGCAAGGAGGGAGAAGCAACCTTGATATAAGAGAAGCCCTTTCCAGGACATCACTGTACCCAAGCCGCCATCAACTACTGCTGCCATAAGATAGTGGCTCCACCACCAAGGCAGTCTGTGTTTATGCGGATCATCACCCAATGCGGCTAAGTAAACTCGAGCCGCAGAAGCAAGGCTCTCGAAGAACACATACGGCCAAGTGAAATCGAGCCGCAGAAGCAAGGCTCTTGGAGACCCCATGTGGCCAAGTGGACTTGAGCTGCAGGAGGAAGACTCTTCAGAGTTCATAGGGCCAAGATGATCCGAGCCGCAGAAAGAAGTCTCTTGAAGACCTCATGCGGCCAAGCCAATTTGAGCCGCAGGAGGAAGACTCTTCAGACTTCATGCGGCCAAGATGATCCGAGCCGCAGAAGGAAGTCTCTTGAGGACCTCATACGGCCAAGCCAATTTGAGCCACAGAAGGAAGACTCTTCAGACTTCATGCGGCCAAGATGATCCGAGCCGCAGAAGGAAGTCTCTTGAAGACCTCATGCGGCCAAGCCAATTCGAGCTACAGGAGGAAGACTCTTCAGACTTCATGCGGCCAAGCTGATCCGAGCCGCAGAAGGAAGCCTCTTGAAGACCTCATGCGGCCAAGCCAATTTGAGCCGCAGAAGGAAGACTCTTGAGACCTCATGCGGCCAAGATGATCCGAGCCGCAGAAGGAAGGCTCTTGAGATTTCATGCGGCCAAGCCGATCCAGACCGCAGAAGAACGACTCTTGGTACCGCATGCGGCCAAGTTGATCCGGGCCGCAGAAGATTGATTTTACTCTGTTGTGGGGGGACACATGGCAATTTGACCAAGTCTCAACCACCCAGATTTGCTCCAACAAAGAAATCTCAACAAACGATCGGTTGGCAGCCAAAGAGCGAGTCTTCTTGTGCTGTTGCAGTCACGTGGCCACATGACCATCTATTAGCTCAAAATATCCTTCATCCCAAAATTACTATAAATAGCAGGGCACCACACCCATGCAAATGGTTGGCAATCCAAGGTTGGCAACCTTCAAAAGGTAATTTCTTCAAAAGCTAAAGACTGCGTCGGATAGTCCAATGATTAAGACAGAGTTGATACACTTTCCCGAGCCTCCACCGTCACCCTCCAGAATCAAAAACTAAACAATTGTACTTAGATTATTTCCTAAGATTTCTTTCTAGGCTTTTCCTTGTATAAGCGAGTTTGCAATCAATTTTAGTGTTTCTGTAATACATGTCTTTGATATTTAATGGCAAACAGCTATATCGAATACTTTGTCGGATATTCAGTATAGCCTCCTTCAGCACCTAGCCAGACCATTCCAGAAGTTCGTATTCCTTCTTGACATTATTCTCAAATTGAGGATCCAAACATTCAACGATACTTTGGTCCAGCTGTAGCTTTCTATAGTCCTAACTGATCTGCTGATAAGGTAATGATCAGTAGTAGTTGCAAACGATCAGTCACTTTGCAACTTAGAGATTATGTTTGAGTAGATGATGTTCTAATTTTCTTAAACACTATGTACTTGAGTTGATTACTTTAGTTTGTAGCATTTTCATTTATGTTGAAAGATATTCAGATTTTATGATCTGTTTGTCTTTGGATAACTGTCGTCAAGGAAAAAGTTATCATTGTACAAAGAAAAAAAAAGAAGTCAAGCCATGCCTTCAAGATACAGTGGTTATTTGCATGCTGCTCAAATTTATATTTATTATGTATTTTATTTTTATTTCATGCAATTACTATTTTGTTGATTCTTAAACTTAGTATTGTCTTACTGTACGTTAAATATATCATACTACATTGTTCGTCTAACATGTATTTACAGATGTAATGCCTGTAGTTTGTATTACGTATTTTGGTATACATGTACGTAATCTCGGACCTGTATATAGACTCGTCCTGATTAGCTAGCTTTGGGTTCTGCATTGGCATGAGTTAGTTAGCATTCATGGTTCTGGCATGCATCGGGATCGGTTGGGTTCGGCTTGTTTGGTTCGTTTTGGGTTGATATGCAAACCCCTACCTACCACCCTTCATCATTTATTAACCCCCATCAACCCTTCTCTCTCTCTTCATTCATTACACATTTACTTCTCTTCTTTTTCCTCGTCTCCTTCTCCACCGAGCACCCAGTAGGCAAGTACAACTTGCTTCATAGAGGAACTCAAATTTTGTTGTTCTATTGTCTTCCTCACGAGATTCAAAGACACTTTAGTATTTAGCATTTTCGAATTTCATGGCTCATTTCTTGTAGATCTAAGTTTTAGCATTTTTGATCTTCATAGTTTTGATCTTCTAAAACTTGGTTGTTTCTGAAATAGAGAGTTCCATGCAGTAGAAATTTCGATTTTACGCAAGATTGGTGTTGGAATGGTTGGATTTCATCGTGTCCTGACCGAGATGAGATTTCTTGAGCTTTTACGCCTGCTTGTATCGACCTTGGGGAGAAGATGAAGTTTTACGCACACGTTCTCACATGTTAGCGTAGTATTTAGTTTTTACGCCCATGTTTTACGTGCCAGCGTATCATTTGCTTTCTTTACGCACACATTTTACGTGCCCGCGTATTATTGACCTTTTACGCGCACGTTCTCACGTGACCGCGTAATCCATTCTACGCCGAGTTCAATTGAACTTTATGCAGGGGCTTTCTTGCTCGCGTAGACTTCCGCTCGCGTAGATCCTCCTGCTATGTGGAGTCTCGCTAGCGTAAAAGTGCCTCGTGCGTAGAGCCTCGCTAGCGTAGAATGTTTGCTAGCGTAGAGCGCTTGCTCGCATAATCCTACTTGTGTGCAGCCTTGCTCGCGTAGAGCAGCCTATCTCTAGGTCTTGCCTACGTGGTGCTGTTTTTACGCTCGGGGTCTCCTTGGCCTAGCGTAGTATTGCCCGCGTAGAATGTCGAGCCCCCTCCACTTAGCGTAATCTATTGCTTTTATATTCTTACGCCTTTTATCATTAACTTAATAATTATGAATTGATTGACATGATTGGAAAGATAATTGTACATGACATGGTACGACAAGTAATTGATATGACATGACAAGGCATGACAAGTATCATGACATGGTAGTGGCCCGTCATGGCGCACTCTTAATAAGTAAACCTGACATGATATACATTGATAAGCTGTTGCGACGGCTAGCATGACATGACAAGAATGACATGACAAGAATAAATGACCTGGACACCGTGGACGATTGTGTTTGTACAAATGAACCAGTATTGTCTTGCATCATGTCTAGGGCAGGGATCCCTGAGTACCACGGTCAGGAGGCACCTACTAAAATTGACTAAGGCTAATAACTAGAATAATCCAGTAGTCATGAAGAGATTTCCTAGCTACAGGCAATCCCGTTATCTGGGCGCGCTAGTGGATTTGTAGCCTGCCGACAAGTAGGGCACATTCCCAGTACACTGTCATGTGTTGCACCCTTCTTGAACGAATATTCGACCTGGATAACTTGGATGCTCTCCAGGGCTTGTGGCTGGTGGAGTAATCTCACTGCATCTTGTTAGTAACTAGGCCTGTGATAACCCTAGTTAGTTAAAGTATCAAGCCGTACTCATTGCTTGGCTGTGATTGATTCGATGGAGTCTAACCCAGTCTAGTCTTGTCCTGATCCTGTACAAGATTGTTATATGACCTGATTATTTGTGCTTTACTTTATCTATAAATGGTGGAAACCAAGTTCCGTTCAGACGAAGGGTTATAACCCCGGTCCTTGTTTGCTTTAAGGGTTGTAACTCGATTATCCGACTAGTCCCATGGTTATCTCATCGTATATCATCATAATTTTCTATATTTTTCTAGTCTTTATTATTTAATTATGTTTTGTGCTAATTGCTGGTTTTAGTTCTTAAGTGAAGCCTCCTTTGTGGCACTTGCTCTTTCTGGGGTCTGATCCAGCTGGTTTTGTATGGCCAGATACCAGAGTAGCTCCAGAGGATCTCCCTACCTTCCAGCCAGATGGTGACCACCAGGCGTAACTAAGGCAACGAGTGGGTTTCCTTTTGTTCTTCCACTTTATTGTAAAAATATTCTTTTGAGGCGTTTAGCTGGCGAGAACGTGTTAGCTCGTATTGCACTTTACTTACTGTCTGCCTATGGGCTGTAACATGATAGACGAATCCTAGGGTTGATCATGTATGACTGAAACTCTTGCTAGTCTTGACATTTTGTATGACTAGCTTTATGATAATCCAAATATGTAATGTATCGGACGCCTTACTATTGTATATTTGATGCTCTGACATCTTGTACTATTATTACTTGCTTGAGATTGAGACAATAGGCTTGTTGATGACCTTAAGAGACTGATGGCTTGTAGTTAAACCCTCATATATCTAGACAGTCGTGACCGTATAGCAAGATGGGTTGCACTTTAATATACGTAGCTGGCTATGTTCGCCCCCGCTCTCTAGTATTCTGGTTCTGGGGCGTTACAATAGAAAATAAAGAACAAACCATGATATATGGAATAAAAAAATGATGAGTAAAAGATGGCGTTATACCAGAAGATTACTCTGATACCAATTGAGGATAACTAGGCAACTCTAGGAGGGGGCGGGGGGAGGAGGGGGGAATAAAGTGTGTCAACAATCCCTAATAAAAATCGAAGGCAGTGTACCGAGCAAACACAAACTTCATGATGTATACTGGTTTTCCTTGTGGAGGACTAATCTAGTCTCGAGAACTCTTGCTTCATGTTAATCTACTACAGTAAAAATACAAGTTTTGATCCGAAGGCTTGCAACTTCATACAAACACCTCTTACTTTGATCTGAAGGACCCAAAAACTTCAAGCTTTTGAAATAAAAGCTGCCTTCGACTTTTTAAGTTTCTACAACTCTTAAAGACATCTTCTAGTCGATTCACACTTCAATACTTTAGAGCAAAGGAAGTTGTTTTGGGTAGATGGGGAAGGATCATAGCTCTATAGAGAAAATAATGGATGTAAATGAGTGATTTGGAATGGTGGAAAGCTTCTCTATTTATAGGATTTCCTGAGACCGAGTTCGGGCAGAGTCCGGTCATCAAACGTTTAAAAATTTGAGCGTTGTAAGCCGAGGAAAGGAGGCTGACTAAGGTTTCTGTTTTGGGAAACCGAGTTCGATCTGAGTTTAGAATTTGAATCCTTAGGGTTGGCCTGATATCTAGTACAAAGTCAAGTACTAAAAAGAATATCTGGCGACCAGTAGTTAATAAAGTAAACTACCAATCATACCTAGATACTTACGTGTGTCGACTGGTTTACGATTTTCGTCAAGGTCAAGCTTTGTAGAAGTACCATTGGAGTGCCGGTGGATTTTGCGTTGTCCATGTCGAACATTTTTAGCAAATCTTTCATGTACTTAGGTTGATTTATAAAAATTCCCTATGAACTCTGCTTGATATGCAGTCCACGGAAGAAGTTGAATTCTTCCATCATGCTCATCTCGAATTCACTCTGTATATACTTAGCGAACTCTTTGCACAATATCTCATTAGTAGACCCAAAAATAATATCGTCAATATCAACTTGCAGTAATAGAAGTGTCTCATCATGTGCCTTTATAAACAAAGTCGTATCAACTCTCCCCTTTGAAAAACCTTTTTCAAGTAGAAAAGAACTGATACGATCATACTAAGCTGGTGGGATTTGTTTGAGTCCGTACAGAGCTTTTTGTAACTTGAAAATATGATTTGGAAATTTAAAATCCTCAAAACCAGGGGGTTGTTCCACGAAAACTTCTTCTTTTATAAAACTGCTAAAAAATACTTTTAACATCCATTTGAAATAATTTAAAATTGTGAAAATTTATGAAAGCACAAGGCATGCAAATTGACTCAAGTCTCACAACAGGAGCATAAGTTTCGTTATAGTCAATGCATTCTTCTTGACTATAGCCTTAAGCTATGAGTGATACTTTGTCATGTTTATCTTGTCCACCTCCATTCAGTTTATTTCAGAATACCCATCTAGTTTCAATTATAGAGAAATCAATGGGTTTAGGAACAAGTTCTTAAACTTGATTTCTCTTAAATTGGTTTAATTCCTCTTGTATTGCCAAAATTTATCAGAAAATGCTTCTACAATATTTTTTTGTTCTATTTAGAAATGAAATCAACATTTGAAAAGATGTCTTTATTAGAAGAACATGTTCTTACCCTTTTTTAATACATCACTTATAGTCATGTCTTCTGGATGATCAGCCATGAACCTCATCTTCTTTGGCAAACTCTCCAGATAGCTTGTGCCGGTTGTTGTACCTTCAGATGCATTGCTAGATGTTATTCTTACATCATCATCGCCATTGTCACTAGGTGGCTGACTGTTAAGCTCATCAAATATGACACTAATTGATTTTTCAACTATTATGGACCGCTTATTAAAATACGAAAACATTTACTTTTAGCAACATAACCAAGAAAATTACCTTCATCTACTTTTGAATCAAATTTGCCCATGTTATTCTTGGTGTTCAAAACAAAACATTGACATCCAAAAACTCTAAAATAACTAATAGAGGGAATCGATCAAACCATAATTTATACGAAGTCTTCTTCAATATAGGTCGAATCATAACTCTGTTCAAAATATAAACCGACTGTATTGACAGCTTTAGCCTAAAAATATTTTAGAAGGCTAAATTGATTTGGCATGATTCTGGCCATGTCACTAAAAGTTCAATTATTTTGCTCTACAATGCTTTTTTGTTGAGGAGTTCTAGGACAAGAAAATTTATGAGAAAATCTATTGGAATCACAAAAAGTTTTGAAATCAAAAATTTTAAATTTGCCTCCATGATCACTTTGGATATGAGTAATCTATAGGACCGTTGAGCACCTATAGAGGGGGATTAATAGAGTGTGTGCGTGTGCAGCAAAGATAATCACCAATTAAAAAAATTAAGCAGCTATATACTATGGCAGATAAATGATAGTAAATAAAATACGTTAAAGTAAGAGGCAAGAATTCAAACTCAGTGACACAACGATGTATACTGGTCTTCCTCTAAGAGGACTATTCCAGTTCGAGTACTCTTGCTTGATGTTAATCCACTATGACACAAGCTAATTAAGAGCTTGTAGTCTCTTACAACATCGTGCTTGGTGACGAGCGCACGACCGACTCCACAAGTATGATTTTAAAAATTGGAATATTTTCTGAATGACGCCTCTGATACAACACTTTAGTACCAAAACTCTAGATTGAACAGAACTTGTACTGGCTTTGGCAAAGAGTGGTATAGGCCTGATTTGAAAGTTTTTATCTCATAGAAAACACTTTGGTATAGATAGAGAAGAGAATGAATGAGTAAGTTCAAATGGTAAGAATTTTCTTATATTTATAGTATTTTTGCTGACCGAATTTGGGCAGAGTTCGGATGCTTGAATATCGCATTCGAACGTTGTAGGCAGATATGGTGGAAGACCAAACTGATTTTTGAAAATACGTTGACCGAACTCGGGCCGAGTTTTGGCCGAGTTTTCCCTAAGTTCTGTCAGGGTCAAAATTGTTTGGGCCAGATTTGTGTTAGGTTTTTGGGCTTTTTGGATAGTGGACTTGGAAGTATGGATATGTAGGATTTTTGGATAGTGGACTGATAAAAACCTAAGCCAGTACCAATCCTGATCAACGTCACATATATTTCCTAGACTCAATAGAATTGAAAATACTGAAGAAAATATAAAAGTCTTGATCGTTCTTCCAGTGCGACTGGTTCTTGATGACGATGTGATGTTTGTACTTTGAAGTAGTAGGACGTAGACGATCTTCTCCTTTTGAAACCTGTAAACCTGTAGCAGTCTGTATATTTTGGGTATCGACCAAAGTTGTCGTTGATTATCAAAATCAGGTGTGATCATTAACTAATAGGCCAACAATTTCCCCCATTTTGATAATTGACAAACTTTGAGTCTATACCAAAATATAACAAAAATATACGTAATATTGAAATATATACCTGACTTGGTTGAATCAATCGAGAAACTTTTGGTCTGGCTCTTCCCCCCCTTTGTCATATATTTAAAATATGCCTCCCTCGCAGTTAGTGAAGCCAACAATATATAACAAAGAAAAAAAGAGAGAGTAATATCCAAAAAAATGATAAGAACTAACAAGTCAGCATCTCAAGTATGATAACATCAGCAGTAGCAGTAACCAAAAATTAGTAACAGACGAAGCCGACTAAGATAGCATAACACCAACTACAGCTGAAAAATGAGTTCAAGGTGCATAAACAACTAGAGCTGAAACAATACAGAATACTACAGATTGTCCAAACTGACAATAAAGAGTGTCACTACAAAAAATCATCATCATCAGAACACGTCCATAGAATAGTATGCCAAAAATAGAATCAAACATCAGCATCATCACTGAGGGGATCAGCAGGAGGCTGGGGATGGACATAAGCTGTTGTCGGATCAAAGAATCCGAAAGTAGAAGATCCTCAAGTCTCGGTCCATCAAAGCCAGGATGATAAAGGATAGGAGTTGGAGTCGTGGGATGATGTGTCAAAGTCCACGGAGTGTCCGCTATGCCAATTCTTAAGACCTGGGCCTGAGAAATGTGACGGTATTCAGCATCGGTGAAACGAGTCATATAGGTCTCATGCCTCTGTTCTTGGAGGGTTACAAAAGCATAGAACCTCTGAAAGAACTCGTCAAAGTAGCCTGGAGCAGCAGAGGCTGGAATATTGGCTGGAGCTGAGACTGGATCAGCTACAAGGGCTGGAACAACACCAGGTGGAAGTAGAGGCTGATGGTACTTCCTAGATCTAGACAGCTCAGAAGGCAACCCAAAAATAGTAAAAATGTCTAAGTTGATTCCAAACTTCTAGAAGATCACCGCTAGATGCACAGGATAAAAGAGGTTATGACCTGCCTTCTGATAACTGAGCATACTAGTTAACATGATCTTGAAAATAGAAAAAGTGACTCCAAAGTGGATATGGTAAATAGTAGATAACTCAAACAAGGTGATCTCGTTAGTAGATCCTGTCTTTGGTAGCAAGGGATAATAAATAATGTGATGGAGTTCATAGAAATGCTGGTTCAGGTGCTTTGTGAACAACCTTGTTTGGAGAACCGGGTTCAGATGACACAGGGCTGCCTTGAATGACTCAAGAGTCATGTCAGGAGGAAAATGAACTTTGTTAATTTTGACTAGAGCGTCGTCGTTGTCAGGCATATGAAAATACTCGCTCAAGTCTGTTGAGTTGAGCTCAAGTTCTTTTCCACTGACACATAAATAAATGTTGCCGTCTGTCTCTTGCAAAATACAATAAAACATCCATACAATATTCTCATAAATTTGGCTCGTAGTCTCTACAAAGTCTCGAAGCCCTAGATTTTTAAAGGTGGTAGTGTATTCTGATAGTACAGTGAAATTGATCGATTTTTAGGGCAAATTTCCCAGTATCAAAATTGGGTAAACCAAAAGATTGAAATCTCGAAAGACAAAAATAGGTTTGTATCAAAATCTTCGTCGTTGTCGGGACGAGCGGGACTAAGCACGTTAACGAATTCATACTCCAAAGTGGAGGATGAGGCAGTGTCTCTTTTCTTTCTCTTGAAAAGCTTAAGAGCCATGGAATTAAAAATAGAAAAAAGGAGAGATGTATCTCAAAGAGAGAATGAAAAAGGAGTTGATAATGCTGTCCTAGAGGCGGTATATCCGAGAATATAAAGTTTTGAAGCTTTGGAAGGGAGTTCCTAAAAACAAGGGTTACGTTTTGAGTTTTCGGGTGGCTGTGCATTTAAGGAAGAAGAAGAAATAAGAGATAAAGGGGTTGGCTGAAACACTGCTGTTTAAATGAAAATGTCCCCATAGAGTTTGGCCCGAACTCGGTCCGAGTCTGGCCACTTAAGTTTTTCAGTTCATTTATGAGTAATTAATTATAGAAATAGCTCAGTAACTTTTAATTCTTTGATTTAATTAATTTTTATTACTTTGGGTTAGCTGTAGGGGCCAGATTCTAGCTAGAGATAGTCCGAAGACTAATGCATCGTGTCGCTTCAGCTATTTATGTCTGTATGACAGAAGGGCCCTTTCGACTTGTACCAAAAATAATTTTAATTAATAAATCTCAGAATATCGAGTTTTAAGTATTTTTTATTAATCATAACGTATTATGACTCTGAAAATTCAATTATGCCTAACGTTCGACGCAAATAATTGAAACAGTCCTTAACTAGAGATTTTGTGAAAAATGACAACTAATTGATAACTGTGTCAATAAATTCTAAGCAAATATCCCTGTATTGTTGGTGATCATGTAAAAAATGATGACGTATTTCTATGTACTTTGTGTGTGAATGACATACCGGGTTTTAGTCAAGTTGATAGTGCTAGTGTTGTCACAATAAATAGGAATTTTTGTGTAGTGCAGATTATAGTCTTATAGGGTTTGCTTCATCCATAAAATCTAAGCACAACAACGTCCTGCGGTGATGTACTCAGTCTCAATTGTTGATAATGCTACAGAGTTTTGCTTTTTGCTAAACCAAGAGACTAAAGTTTTTTCTAGAAAATAACACGTACCGCTGGTACTTTTACGGTCTACTTTGCATCGAGCAAAATCAGCATCAGAGTAACCGATTAGGTTAAATGATGTAGTTTTGGGATACCATAAGCCAATTGTAGAAGTTTCTTTAAGGTATCAGAAGATACACTTAACGGTGCATAGGTATGATTCCTTAGGATTAGCTTGATATCGTGCACAAATACAAATGCTAAATTAATATTATATCAGGGCGACTAGCAGTTAAATAAAGCAAACTACCAATCATACCTCGATACTTACGCCGATCGACTGGTTTGCCACTTTCATCAATGTCAAGTCATGTTGATGTAGCCATTGGCGTGCCGACCGGTTTTACGTTGTCGAAGTCATACTTTCCTAGTAAATCCTTCGTGTACTTAGCTTGATTGATGAACGTTCTCTGTGAGTGTTGTTTGATCTGAAGTCCTAGTAAGTAGTTGATCTCTTCCATCATACTCATTTCAAACTCACTTTGCATATACTTAGAAAAATCTTGACAAAATTTTTGTTAGTAGAACCGAAAATAATGTCATCTACGTAGATTTGCACAAGTAAAATACTATTTTCAAGTAGTATCAACTCTTACTATTAAAAAAACTATTTTCAAGTAGGAAAGCACTTAGGTGTTCGTACCAAACACGTGATGTTTGTTTGAGACCATACAGAGCCTTGCTAAGCTTGAAAATGTGATCAGGTTTTTGAAAATCTTCAAAACCAGGGGCTATTCACAAAAAAACATCTTCCTTCAAAAATCTGTTTTAAAAATGCACTTTTCACGTCTATTTGAAAATTTTTAAAATTATGAAAACATGCAAATGCATAAAATATGCGAAATGGCTTCTACTCTAACAACATGAGCATATGTCTTGTCATAATCAATCCTTTCTTCTTGATTATAACCTTATGCCACTAGACGTGCTTTATTGCAAAGAACTTGTCCATCCTCACTAAGTTTATTTTCGAGCACCCATTTAGTACCAATTATCGATTGACTATTAGGTTTAGGAACAAGTTTCCAAACTTGGTTTCTCTCAAATTGATTAAGTTTCTCTTGCATGGCATCAATCCAAAACTCATCATTAAAAGCATCTGCAACAGTCTTAGGTTCCACTTGAGACATAAATGCTATATTTACTGCTATATCTCTAGTAGAAGAACATGTACTTACTCGTTTGGATACGTCACCTATTACGAGTGTCTCTGGATGGGCTGGCATAAATTTCTTCCTTTTTGCTAGACTTTCCAGATAGCTCTCGTTAGTAGCAGTATCTTCGGATGTCTTGGTTTTGTTTTGCACCTCCTTATCGTCACTGTCGCTAAATCTCTAACTTTTGAGCTCATCAAAAGTAACGTTAATAGATTCTTCAATAATCATAGATCTTTTATTAAAAATTCTATATCCCTTACTCTTGGCACCATACCCAAAAAATATCTTTTCGTCTGCCTTCGAGTCAAACTTGCCCAAGTTATCCTTGGTGTTCAGGATAAAACAACGATAACCAAAAACCTTGAAATAGAAAATGTTTAGAATCCTTCCAAACCACAATTCATAGGGGTTTTCTTCGAGATAAGTCGAATTAACACCTTATTTAAAATATGATAGGCTGTACTAACAGCTTCTTTCCAAAACATTTAGGAAGATTATGCTGATTCAGCATGACTCTAGCCATATCACTTAGAGTACAATTCTTTTGCTCCACAATACCATTCTGTTGAGGAGATCTAGGACAAAAAACTCATGGTAGTATCCACTATCATTACCAAACTTTTTGAAATCAACATTTATGAATTTGCCACCATAATTACTTCAGACTTGAGTATTCATGAAGCCTTTTTTGTTTTGTACCTTTTGTAAAATATTTAAAATTCAAAAATGGTATCACTTTTATTTGATAAAAGAAAACCTAAGTATAGGGAAAGAAATTATCGACTATAACAAAAGCGTAGAGTTTACCTCCAAGACTAGCGACTTTGCTAGGACAAAATAAATCTATATAAATCAACTACAAGGGTCTAGAAGTACTTACATCATTGATGGATTTACAGGATGACCTAGTTGCTTTATTCTTTTTACAGTCAGCACATACCATATCTCTCTTGAATATAATTTCTTGGAGTCCTTTTACCAACTTTTTGGTGCATAGCCTGGAGATAGTGTCCATAATTGCATGTCCTAGCCTCATGTGCTATAGCCAGCTTTCATCTTGATTAGCTACTAGGTACTTTTCTGCATTATTAGTACATTTTAGAAAGAAAAATATAAATATTGTCTTCCTTAATCCTTGTATATATAGGATTTTTGGTAGACATTTCATAAATTGAACATTTGTCTTTTACAAAGTCGATGCCATAACCATTATCTGTCAAATGACTTATGCACAATAGGTTATGTTTCAACTTCATGATTAGACATACGTCTTTTATTTCCGGATAGAGAGACATACCAACAGTGCCATTACCAATTATATTACCCCTCAGATTGTTGTCGAAGGAAACGTATCCTTTTTTTTTCATCGATAGCATTGCAAATAAAGATGCATCACCAGTCATGTGCCACGAACATCCGCTATCAAGTATCCAGTTACTTTTAGCATGAGAGGGTTGAGGGTCCACCTGTAAAATGAGTAGATGAATCATTTGGTACCCATTTTTTCAAGGGTCCATTATGATTAGTTTTAAGAATCTAAGCAAGTAAATTAGTGTCAACAAGCTTTCTAGCTCTACATTATTGTGATATGTGCTCATATGTGTTTTCCATAAATAAATTCACTTTATTTATTGTGTATCTGGGAAAATTATAACTGTAGGAATCTGATCTAGAAGACGATCGCTTTATTCCTTGGACGATGCGAAGAAGAAAAGCTCTCAAAATTTTGACAATAAGTTAGATAACTATGTATCTGTACAATGAATGAGAAAAAGAACTCTATTTATAGAGTCAAAAATAACTGAAAGGATAACTGTCTTCACAACCTGTGCCTAGTTGAAAATCACGCAGGATCTAACATACGCAAGGTTGTGAGCAGTTACTGGACGTGGCCTGTAACTGTTGGACACATGGCAATCATGCATGAGTCGTGTGCAAGTTACAGGACACGCGGGTGAGAGATCAGTGGCATGGCTGCCACGTACTCCAATTTGATGAAATCCACGCAGACTTGTTGAAGACGAAATCCACGCAAACTCGGGTCAGAAAGCTTCAAAATCCACACAAACTTGGGGCAAGAAACTTCAGAATCCACGCAGACTTGGGGCAAAAAGCTTCAAAATCCACGCAGACTTGGGGCAGAAAGCTTCAAAATCCACGCAGACGTGGGGCATAAAACTTCAGAATCCACGCAAACTTGAGACAGAAAGCTCAAAATACACGCAGACTTGAGGAAGGAACATAGAAGTTCAGAATACATGCAGACTTGAGCCAGAAGGCTCAAAATATACGCAAGATTGAGGCAGGACTGCCAGCTGTCTTGATTCGACGTGCCTCGACTGACATAAAATCTCTGACAGTGATTGCTTTTGTCAGTCGCATTAAATGACAAGAAACTCTTTTGGTACGCCAACTTGGTGAAGGCTGAGTCTTGCTGAAGAAGATTTCAAAAGTCACGCAATAGTCGGCTGTGATCTCTCGAGTTCCGTACATACGTGGCATTCGAGGAGACATTCTTCGACTGTCGTGCTGTCAGTCATAATGACACTCTGACAAAATGATGAGCTGTCTTTAGCGTGATTTTTAAATATTGTCTTAATCAACTCAGCGTGACTTTTGGACTTTGTTCTGATCAACTCAGCGTGACTTTCATTTTTAAGGCCTACAAAACCCCCTTCAAAGTTTTCGAAAGTTGAAAAAGACTTTCAAAATTTCGAAATACTTTGAAAATAGAACATCCAAATGAACTTATTAAATGTCATGATGACTCTTCATTTTTCGAGACTGATTGAATCTAATTTATGGTGGAATATGAACCGCCGGCGAGCTCTTTTATATAAACGGGGAGAAAATTCAGCTTTGATATTCATCTTACGTCAACATGACTCCGAAGGAAGAAGCTGAAGAAGAAGCAAGAAAGTTGGGTTTCTGTGCCCATGGCGACCCTACTCTTGGGGGTAAGGAACCGGAGCCTTTAGTTTTCGAGTTCAAAGATGACCCTACACAACTAGCCAAGAACTTCCTGAGCCACTTTGGTCTGGACGGCTCGTCTTCTTCCAATGGGCGTAGCCTCGCAGAGCAGTGGGAAGCGCTCAATGCTCTGTTACCCCGTATGGGGGTCAAGAGCGTAGAAGAATTGGGCACCAAGCTCAGTCGCTCTGCAAAATAGGGCGTGTCCTTTCATGTTTCTGTTTTGAAAATATTACACTTCTTTTCCTCTTTTATCTATGTAAGGTCATCAGTGCCTCTTTATCTTTGCATTGAATGCTCAAATATTTCTGTGGTACAAATTTACACTGAAAGTTAGCTTTACTCCGAATAATGTGCACCAATGAAGAGCCTTAGGCGGCACTCTTTGAATATTTCCAATGTTGTGCTGTCTTCCAAAGCACACGTGACACTCATTCCGTAGTTATGAGCGCTTTTTACTCGGATCTTTCCAAGAATAGGCTTGCACGTCGACCCTTTTTAAACAGATAGCTGAGTTTCACGCATACTCATTCCTCTATTCTTCTTCTTCCGAGAATGACCTTTTTGCAAGATTCCATTCTCAACAGGAAAGCAATGCTTTCTGATGTTGCATTTTTGTGCACTATGTCATCAGACATTGGTTTGCCAATCTTTAGCGCCAAACCGTTTGATCTTGATAGTGAGTCCAACATAGTATGTGTGCCACTTTTCACTGTTGAAAATAAGCTTTTGTTTCTGACTGAACAGGGTGCGCCTGTCTTTGTTTGGCCAGTGCACGCCTAATGATAATGGCATTTCTGTTGATTAATTTCTTTTTCTTTGCTGTTTTCTGCAGGAGTTTGGCTGAATTTTGTTTTCAGAACTGGCATTGGCGATTTGGATGCTGTGGAGAGTATTCTTCTGACACCAACATCATGGAGCTTATACGCTTTTGACGCGCAAATCAGACAACTCAAAACTCTTCGTGGGATAGAAGGGTCTTCCTCCAATGGTAGGAAGAGCCTTTATACACGGAGAGTTGGACGGTGGAGTCAACTCTACCCCGAGAAATCGGGTAGTAGAGTTCCTTTCACGGCAGAACTAGAAATTGTATCCCAATGTTGGATACATTCCTATCTCCTTTGAGAGGTCGCTCCCAATCCACCAATTGTGTTGGCAGCAACACGCCTTCGTGTTGCCCTACTCTGTGGTTCTCCTTTCGTCTGAGAGATAAGACCAGAGTTTGATTCCTGCTGGACAATCAGGAATTGCCACCAACAACGAATCCGTCAAAGAAGATCAAAGGAGAAATAGATTTTCATTGGATTATGGTTGTGTACATAGAATAAAAATCCAAAATTGTAATAGATTTCCATTATGATTTGTAAGAAAGTTTAAGAAAATGTAATAGAATTTTTATGATGAAATAAAAGTGGAAATGAAAATTCTTCTATGCTTAATGATTTGTATTTGAATGAATTGTGGACATGATAAACTTTTCTGATTTAGAGTACATAATACTATCAGAGAAAATATGGACGTGATAATATGTAGGAACTCAAAAGAAAATAGATTGATTTCTATGCAGAAGTCAAAAATAAAAAATGACAAATGAGCAGGTAGATTCAGCATTTATCCAGAGGTTATGAAAACGTGATAAATAACGAATCCCCACTTTTAATAAATTGATAGAAGATTATGAACGGACGAATCGTCAGATGAATGTAATAAATAAACGAATGAACCGTCGGATGAATGTGATAAATGAACGGATGAACCGTCAAGCATTAATGAACATGTAAATCGTCGGATGAATGTGACGCTTTATTATTTGAGGAACTTCTGTCTATAAATATAGCAGAAATCTGACAAGAATGAACACTTCTATTCTTCAACATAAAAATGTCGTCTAAAGAAGCATCAAAGAAGGATGAAATCGTCCCGAAGATTCAGAAGGGCACTGAAGAACGCCCTGTCGATCCAGTTCAACCGAAGGAAGTAAAAGCAGGCGAAGGTTCGTCCGCACCCAAGCCACCAAGGGACATTCTGGACTTCCTGCTCGAACCAGGAAGGACTGAAGAAGAAGAAGCCATGAGGATGGCCGCTTGCAAGTTCCTCGTGGGTTCCAGCAAGGAGGTTCTCGGCTCTTTTGCTGACCGCATTTTCGAGAAGGACGGCAGTGGCCCGCGTCCAAATGTAGAGAAGGATGATAGTGATCTTCCTTAAAATCATGTACTATCATTCATGATTAAAATAAAATAAAATTTTATAAACATAAACTTGTCTGATGATTTACAAGTATTTATACATAATACTTTTTAAGGAATTTGCCATTAATAGGCATCATAACTTTTCGACCATCCAGTTCTGAGAGTTGATAAGCTCCATTTGAGAAAACTCTGCTCACAACATAGGGACCTTCCCACTTTGCATCAAATTTGCCCTTGCTCATATGAGTCATAGTCATAGGACGTCTGACTGTTAGAACAAGTTCTCTTTTTTGATATGCTCGAACTCTGACTTTCTTGTTAAAAGCTCTTGAAACTCTAGCTTGATAGAATTCGATATTCTGTTGAACAGATAATCGTTTTTCATCCAAAGCTTCTAATTCTTGAAGTCGAAGACGATCATTATTCTCGGTAGTAAGTTCATTAGCGATTGCTATCCTTAAAGAAGGAATTTGAATCTCTAATGGAAGAACAGCTTCGCATCCATACACCAGAGAGAAAGGTGTACATTTAGTAGCATTACGAACTGTAGTACGGTAGGCCCACAAGCATTCGCCAAATTTCTCACTCCAATTATGTTTGTTAGTAGAGACAAACTTCTTTAAGAGTTTGATGATGGTCATATTGAAAGCTTCTGCTAATCCGTTAGCTGCTAGATTATATGCGGTAGAAGCCACATTGTTGATCCGGTGATCGTCACAAAATCGAGTAAATTTCTGGCTGACGAACTGTGGTCCGTTATCATGAATAATGCGTCGAGGAACACCAAATCTGTAGATGACGTGGTGTTTGATAAAGCTGATGACATTGGACGTCTTAATTTCAGATAACGGAACAGCTTCGGCCCATTTGGAGAAATAATCGGTTATTGCGAGAATAAACCGATGACCTTTTGATGACGACGGATTGATCGGACCGATAATATCCATGCCCCAAGCTTCGAAGGGCCATGATGCTGCTGTCGGATGTAGAAATTCAGAGGGTTGATGAATAAAATCTGTATGGATTTGACAAGCTTTACACTTCCTGGCATATTCAATGGCGTCTGATACAATAGTGGGCCAATAATAACCCATACGTCGAATACGGTCTTGAAGTTTTAGGCCAGGCTGATGTGCTCCACAAATTCCATCATGTGCTTCGCGAATAATTTGTTGAGCCTCATCACCGGCAATACATCGAAGAAGTAAACCATCATAAGCTCGACGATATAAGGTTTTTGTTGTATAATTGTAATAGAATCTGAGTGATCGTCGTCTGATAGATGCTGCCTCACTCGAATCATCTGGAAGAATATCATACAATACGAAATCTAAGAAAGGAAGTCTCCAGTCTTTATCCGTATTCTGAGTCTCAGCTGAATTACTGAAGATGAATTCCATACTAGAATCAGATGAAGATGATAAAGATTTACGACTAAATCCAAATCCTCTTGTTGCATTGACATCATGAGATGTTGATTCTTCAATGTCAACTGAAAGTTCTAGAGTCAGATTGTTTTCAAGATGGAATAACTCTCGATTGCGAACAACAATTATTTGCTGAAGTCTGATTGGAATAGCTAACACCGCCGCAAGATTAGCAAGAGCATCAGCTTCTGTGTTACATGCTCTCCTAACATGCTCAATGAAGAACTCTTCAAATGAAGAAGCCATAGATATAGCCGATCTATGATAGGGAACCAGATCTTGATGGCGAACCTCATAAGTGCCCCTTATCTGATTGACAATGAGTTTAGAGTCTCCGTACGCCTCTAAATATTGAATATTCAGATATTTAGCGAGTTGAAGACCAATGAGTAATGTATTGTACTTGGCTACATTGTTTGAACATGGCTGATCGAGAGAATAAGCCCTTTGGATAGCAAGACCTTCTGGCGATATAAGAACAATTCTAACTCCAGCGACAATATCACCATTAGGACCTATTCTTGATGCTCCATCAAAGAATAGACGCCAGGTAGGATCTTCTTCAGCAACTTGGTTTGAATCTAGGACTTCATCTGGGATTTCATCATAGAGTTTTGAATTTTCTGGAATTGAATGTGCAGCCAGAAAATCAGCTAAAGCTTGTCCTTTGACCGATTTCTGAAGAATATAGTGCATATCATATTGAGCAAGTAAGATTTCCCAGTTAGCCAATCGAGAATTCAAAACACTAGGTTTCTTCATCATGACCCGTATAGGATTGATCCTGGAAATGACATGAATAGTCTGGCCAATGATATAATGTCGTGTCTTTTGGACAGCGAACATCAAGGCTAGACATTCTTTTTCGACCGGTGAATATCGAGGTTCAGCTCCGGTCATAGTACGACTGAGATAGTAAATGGCTTGTTCATGACCATTTTTATTCTTTTGAGCAAGCACTGCACCCAATGAATGACTCATTGCTCGGGTATATAAGAGAAATAGAATTCCTGAGACGGGAGGCACCAATACTGGAGGGCTCATCAGATATTGTTTTATATCATCGAATGCTTTCTGACATTCATCATTCCAGACAAAAGAAACACCTTTCTTCATAAGTTTATTGAATGGTCTGCAGCGTCCTGAAAGATTAGAGATGATTCTCCTGATATAAGCGATCCTTTCTTGAAATCCTCGTAGCTCTTTTAAGGTGTGTGGAGGACGCATCTCTTGGATGGCTTTGATCTTCTCGGGATCCACGTGTATACCTTTAGAGGTAATGACGAAGCCAAGAAATTTACCACTAGAGACGCCTAAGAAGGACTTAGTAGGGTTCATCTTTAATTGATGCTTACGCATTAGATCAAATATAGTCTTCAAATCTTGGATGTGATCCTCCTTTTGTCGACTTTTGACTGCAATATCATCAACATAGCATTCGACTGTTTTCCGCAAATATTCACGGAATATAGTGCTCATGGCTCGTTGATAAGTTGCTCCTGCATTCTTGAGACCGAATGGCATTACTGTATAACAGTATGTACCGATCGACGTTCTGAAAGAAGTGTGTTTCTCGTCATCTGGAAATATTTTAATCTGATTGTACCCAGAATACCCGTCTATGAATGACATCCGTTCAAACCCATAGGTATTATCGATCATGACATCAGTGATTGGTAGAGGGAATTCGTCTTTAGGATATGCCGCATTGAGATCGCGGAAGTCTATGCATACTCTGATCTTGCCGGTCTTTTTAAGAACATGAACTATATTAGCCACCCAATCGGGATGTTGTTCCTCTCTAATAAACCCAGAGGCCATGAGTTTATTGACTTCAGCTTCAATTGCATCCATGATGTCTGGACGAAATCGTCGCTGTTGTTGCTTGACCGGTTTAGCATTCGGCAAAATATTGAGCTTGTGAGTTGCGATTTGAGGATCAAGTCCTGGCATATCTTCATAACTCCAAGCGAAGACATCAATGTATTCACGAATAAGTTTGATCATGTCTTGCTTATCAGTTTCCGAAAGACTTTTACTAATAAATATTGGTTTAGGGGATCCCTCTTCACCAACATCTATTTGAACAAGTTTATCTTCAGTCGGAGGTTCTTTTTGCTCGAATCAGAACTCCCATTGATTATCTAACCTTTGGGCCCATTGTTCTGATTCAGGTGAAATTTCAAACTCATCTTCGTCTTCATCACTTTCTTCAGAACGGTAAATGGAGACCAAGTTGGAAGACAGAATATTGCAGTAAAAATCACCGATACTTGTATCAGAATCCCAAGAGGTGGTACTAGAAGAATCAGATCTCTTATCTTCGTCAGATTTGGGATCTTCATGAACAATATTGATAAAAGGAATAGGAGCAGTATAACCCAATCCGTATTTTGTTCTCCCATATTTCAGAGGAGGAATCCGGACAGGCATTTTTCTTCCTTTTCCATTATTGAGACCAGTCCTGAAGTCATAGCCCATATTTTTAATGATGTCTTTGGATTGCTGACTATAACGACGTAGTTGTAATCTTCCAGTATCATAGTTTTTGTCCTCATCTTCAGGGTTAAAAGGATTTTGAGGCCCTTTGTAAAAGACTATTGGGATGTCTCCTGGCTTTCTGCTGGGAACTAGAAAGTATAAAGATTGTACTGATTCTAGGGATACGTCTGTATGAAAAGTCTGTACAACTCCCATGGTTATTGTGCTCAAGTCATCTAACAAATGTAAATAACTATGAACATAATTACACACATCAATATACTGCAAAGATGGAGACTTTTCATTAAATTTAAAAGCAGCAGTATTTACATTGGGAGAAGGCTGAGCCTTAGAGATCTTAGCCAAATCAATGACTAAAGGGGGAGAAGAAGAATGAGAAGAAGTTTTGTTTCGATTAAGATCGATAACAAATAGCTCAGAAGAGGTGAGCTCCCTTGAAGCCTGAGATGGAAGAGTAGTCCGCCCTCCAACCGGGATAACCAGAGTATCCTGTTTTATATGTGAAGATACAGGAACTGTAGTACGCCCACTGACAAGAATGATCAGTGTATCTTGAGTAGACGACTGAGGTAATGGAGAAATCCGTCCACTCACTGGGATGATGAAAGAACCTTCTCCGGAGGGTTTGGGGGATTGTTGCTGAGTAGTTCGACCTTTAACAGGGATTATTAAAGTCTCACTTTGTGAATCCTCTTTCTCCATAGCTTGTATCACCCTTGTATACTCTTCTTTGTAGATTCGGGAATCATTGAAATAAGCTTCAACCCCATGGAAGGGATTTATGTCAGCGACTTCCTTTTGTACTCTTCCATTGCTGTCAATATATTTAAAGCACTGATGAAGAGTAGAAGGCACCACATTATTTTCATGAAGAAATGGCCTCCCCAAAAGAAGATTATATGATCCCACAATCTCGATCACGTAGAAAGTGACTTTGGATCTGAAATCGCCTATCTGAAGTTTCAGATGAATCTTCCCTAAAGGCTCGCTTCGGCTCTGATTGAATCCCAAGATAGTAGTAATTGTCTTGGAAAGCTTGTGAAGAGGGATTTTTAGTTCATCCAACAGACTCTTTGGCATTATGCTTATAGCAGACCCTGGATCAATGAGGATACGATCTATCTTCATCGTATCGATATAACCGGTATAGTAGAGAGGCCGATCATGTCGATTGTCTTCCAGTAGCATGTCGTCTTGTATAAAGGTGATATTTGGGATAATCTCCAATACACTGTTACAATGTAAGCAAGTGGCAGGTTCTTCACCTGGCTTCTTTAATTGTGCAAGACAAGAGTCTGTCTGAAGAAGTGCTTCACTTAACGTCTCCCGAGTCTCTTTGGAAAGACGTAAAAGTTCAAAGAGTGACATTCTAGCTGGAGTGTTAGCAAGTTGAGCTAGAATGTCGAAGTTATAAGGCTTCTGAAGTCTAAGAGGAGGGGACTTCTTAATTGGCTTATCAAATCGAGCCTGTTGTTTGCCTTTCTCAAGAGCTGTGGGCTTGGAAGGAGAAGGTTCAACTGGTGCAGTGGAAGGAATAGGTGCTGTGGATGATTCTTTTTCAAGAGGAACATTAGGAGCATCTTTGTCAGCAGGAGGGATATCAGGAGTATCCTCAGGACTCTTGGAATAATCCTTTAGATAAGGTTTCCCTGTTCGAGTAGCACCAGCAAGTGCTTCCAATCGCTAACGGCGATCCTACGCACTCTTCAATATTGAAAAGCACCAACTTTTTAAACAGGTGAGGCAGAAGGTCCGGCAGAGACACCCAGACTTGGGAGATGGAAGATTCGATGAACGGAGAGAACTCCGGGGACCAACGGTCGGACAAGACGTAATATGCCAGATCTCCTTCTGCTGCGTCCTTAGGAAGTCTACCTCGAGGCTCAGCTTGATAAGAAAATGCCTTTAGTAGCCCCACCGCTACCTCCCCCTTAAACCCCAGCTCCCCCATCATCTTTCTCAGAGTAGCCAAAGCCACTTTCCTGTGGGAGAACTTCCCCACCAAGGTGAACTTCAACTATGCCACCAGCGACGCCTCGTCGATATTGTCGAAGGAGATAGCTGAAAAGTCATGAAAGGAGTGAATGGGTTTGTAAGGAATCGAAGGGAAGGAGATCCGATGAGGAGCGGAGAGCATCGCCGCGTAGGAGACGGGCAGACCCCCAGTTAGCCGCCTGGAGCCAGCACCAGCTGGCGCCCCCGACGAAGCCAAGGTACCTCTATGAAGAAGAAGCGGGCAGACCAAACGGATAACGCTCCCGTACAGAATCTTCTTGTTCCCAAGTAGATTCTCCAGGGGATTGATGCGTCTATGCGACTCATACTAATCTGATTATCTTCCCCCTCAATGTCTTCCCACTGGTATCCAGTATCTCGACTAGTTGCTCCTCGTATAAGAGACTCGGCCCTACTGTGATCTCAGAATGGTCAACCACATGTCTGGGATCAGTCACATACCTCCTCAACTACGAGAAATAGAACACATGATGTACTCCTTCTAGAGATGGGGATAATGCAAGACGATATGCCAATTCTCCATCCTTAGAGGGAGTACATGATGTGTTCTATGTCTCGCAGTTGACGAGGTATGTGACTGATCTCCGTCATATGATTGACCATTCCAATATCACAGTGGGGCCGAGTCTCTTATACAAGGAGCAGCCAGTCAGGATACTAGATATCAGTAGGAAGACATTGAGGAAAAAGACAATCAAATTAGTCTGATTCGCTTGGAAGCATCAATCCCCTGGAGAATCTACATGGGAACAAGAAGATTCTATACATGAGCGTTATCCGTATTTATTCGAGGATTTTGGTAAGATTCTAAAACTAACTTTAGTACCATAGCTTTATAGAGTTCTAGTTTTAGTTATAATCATAATTTTAGGGATGAAATTTTCTATGGGAGTAGATTGCAAACACTCTGAATTTTGAGATTATTTTAATTTATTAATTATCTTAATAATTTATACTTTATATTTAATACAAAACCTAATGACACAATCTCTAGTCCGAATGATCTACCAGTTTGACTTAGCCCGAACCTAGTCTTGACTTAACTTGGACACACATGGTTCATGCCATACACCATACACTATTGTCCTCTCTACAAAACACCAATAATCCAAGGTTCACTACTCAAAACCTTACATGTAAATATTTTCAACTTTGCACCCTTCGAAATAAACCCAGTTCTATACCTCACTACTTAAAACCTAATGGATGAATCAAGTGGGGTTAAACACACTTAGTGGGCAGCTTAATCCCCCTCACTTTTCATATTCATTAACCCCTATACCTCTTCACTTTGTCACTCATGTTTATCCTCCATGTTTTATGATAATTCAACTCAACTCTTCATCTCCCCCATAGTAAACGACCACCCCATGACCTCTCCTTCACATATTACCTCCAACCACCTGAACAAAACTTCTTTCTAACCCTCTTCCAAACAACTTCTCTTCACAAACTATTTCCAAAAACCTTCTCTATCTCTCTACATACCTCCATCTATCCACCCCTACCTAGGTTGAATCTGAATTCAACTAGTCTGTACCAATCCAGTCGTATCTCCCTCCACAGTAAGATTTTTTCTCTAAAATTTAACACACTTCTTCCTCTCTCTGTCCTTAACACTTTATTTTCAAAAACTTTTCATCAAAACTCACTTTAACTTCCTCAAAAACAGCCCTACAAGCTAGTCGATTTCAAAAAACTGCTGTAATAATTTTTTAAATGTAATACCATCTTCATCGCAGTGTTTTGCTACCTTTATAAAACAAACCTCCATCACTCAAACTCTGACTTGTACCTATACGTGTACTCTACCTTTCCTCAAAGCCGCAGCTCCTAGATCTCAATGGTTTGTCCGTGGCACTCGTTCATGACAAAGTGTCAAGGCTGAAACTGAATTCGGTGTACTACTGGTGCTCCCTTAAGAGACCCCACAACAGAAACTAACCCCTTGTTAATGTTTCTAACACTCTCCTATAACATCCCACTATGCCTAAAATTCATCTCATAAAGTTTTATGTATATATTTGCTTGCAACTTCATTATTTCTGTCACCATAATCGTTGATTCTCAAAATAGAACTTGTATAGCCTTATGTCCTACTTGTCCTACTAAAATTCAATGGTTAAGAATCTTAAATTCCATGGTAATATATTATGAATATTATTTATAAGTTTATTAATTTTAGAATATAAAGTGTTATATTTTCATGATTTCAACTAGTCCGAATCAACCAAAATTGGACAACCTAGTGAGATTACTTGAATGTGTTAACTGACTAGCTTAATTTTAGTATATAAAATAAATATGATATGTTTGAATTATTATTCAATATTATTTTAGAATTAATAAAAATACTTTTATGATATAAAAATAATTATTTTATTGGGTTGCATGTTACCAATACGGTTGAGACTATCTAACAAGTGTATAAACTAAACTACTATATTATAATTAGATATTATATTATGATTGAAATATGGTTAGAGTAAGATGCATAAACTAAACTAGTATATTATAATTAGATAGTATATTAGGTAGTTGATTTGTGATTAATGTTTACTAGAAGTTCGTGATGGTGTAACTGGGATATAGGAGGCGGATCGTTATACGCACATTTGGAAAAATTGGCATGTTGTGTAAACTAATTGAACTAGTAACTGGTTCATGAGTTTTCTTGTAAATAACCTATACAAATTATATTTAAATTAATTTCCATTGTTATTCCCGAATTTATAATAAATATTTAGTAATTATAGATATTATATTTTACTAGAATAATTCGGTACTTAATGGGTGCATAACTATGATAACTTTTAAGATTGGTTGTATGAGATAGTTAGACCATAGAAGTGGTGTCCGTTGATATCAAGAGTTGATTGTGATTGTAATGTGACATAGGGGTTCGTGGCAAGAAGACCGAAGGGAGAGCAACATCTCTTTTGCAAAACTGTCCGTAGGTTACATGCAAGTTTACCTTGCCAAGTTTTCAGTACTTACTTATTTCTTTATTTACTGTTTATTTACATATATTAATAACGTAGGAATAGTTGGTACTTAGCGTCCGATTAGAATTTGGGTGCCAATATCTATTATAGATAATCGGGTATCGGCACTAGGCATGACGACATGACAAATTTGTGTTAAGTGACACGATGGGCCACATGACAAGGACACGATGGATGATGATGATATGATACAGAGTCTGACATGAGATATTCGTGGCTATGGAATCCATGATAGCATGTAGTACTTGTAGAAGCATGGAAAAGGACAAGAAAAGCCCATACGGCTCCAAACAGAGGGAGCCTCATGCGGCTCAGGAATCCTTCAGAACGTTATGCGGCTCGAAACTCCCCAACAGCTCCATGCGGCTCAGGAATCATTCAGAACGTTATGCGGCTCAAAACTCCCCAACGGCTCCATACGGCTCAGGCGAAGACACGTGGCCATACGCTGTCCGTTTCTACAGCTGGCCATAAAATACCCGCCCAATTAATTGCTATGAATGACAGCTCTGACGCAATGAATGACAGTTCTTACACAATGAATGACAGCGCTGACATAAAGCTGAAATAATGATGGCGTGCTCCTTGGGAAAAGAAGAAAATCTTTTATAACTGACAATCCGTCGAGTCCCAAGCACCCCTATACGGCTGCCATCTTTATGCGGCGGCCCTCTCCATGCGACCGCTTCCTTCATGCGGCTGCCATCCCTATGCGGCTGCCATCTTTATGCGGCTGTCTGCTTCATGCGGCTGCCATCTTCATGCGGCTGCCCGCTTTATACGGCTGCTTCCTTTATGCGGCTGTCTACTTCATGCGGCTGCCTCCTTCATGCGGCTGCCTCCTTCATGCGGCTGCCTCCTTCACAAGGCTGCCACCCTCATGCGGCTGCTACCTTCATGCGGCTAGGATTGTGGAGGGCCAACCATATGCGGTTCACTTAGAAACCGCACACGATAGAGAGACACGTGGCGGTCCTTACGACAGTTGAGACACGTGGCGATCCTCATGACAAGTTGAGACACGTGGCTGTCTTATCCCCTCGGAGTTATGGCTGCTCGCAAATCATGACAACCAAATTTAGTGCAATCACCATTATTACTCAAATCAAATCTTATTTGTTATGATTAAACAAATTGGACACGTGGCAGGAGATCCGAGCTTGTCATGACAAATTATGAAGATTCATTGCAATCAGCATTAATTGCCCATACAGATTTGGCGCAATCAAGAATCAATTGCCCAGATGTAATGCAATCAAGATTAATTGCCCAGATGATTGGCCGTCAACTTTTCAAGGGGGAATCATTGCAAACCCTAATGATTACACCCCACTCTTATAAATAGCAAGGTGCCATTCCCTTGCAAAAGGATTCGATCGGATCTAAAAAAAATATAGTAAGGTGCCATTCCCTTGCAAAAGAGATCCTCTCAACCCGGCTGGACACACAAAGAGACAAAGGCACGGACAGAAGAGTCTTCCATCCTGAGAGCATTTTTTCATCGGAACGAAGGCTACGTCCGATCGTCCAAGGAGTAAGGCAGAGCTGGCGTCGCTTTCCCGAGCCTCTATCGTCACCCCCCCAGAATCAAAAATAAATAATCGCACTTAGATTGTTGTACCTAGGTTTTCATTCCTAAGCTTTGTTTGTACGAGCGAGTTTGTATTGTGAGTCTAAGTTCAGTCCTCCTATAAAATTGTTCTGTACTTTTACAATCAATGGCAAACATGATGGCGACTCTGCTGGGGACTAACTTCTCCACGGCTGAGGAGTTGGTAACGCAATCGGACGCAGCCAAACTTGGCTCCACTCAACAAATGCTGGTCGCCCGGTTCGACCAGCAGGCGTTTGAAGAAATGCTCTCCGACGGAAGCGCTGGCCCGGTCCAGCGGCGAGCCCACACGAAGAAGGCCCGCAGGGAGTGGAGGCCCAAATCATTCGCTCCTCCCCAAGCTCTCGAAGAAGTACTCTCTGTTGCCCGAGACAGCGAAGAAGTCACGCTTGCGGGCCCACTTCAGACTATAGAGGACTCTGCTGTCCTCAAGTCCGGCAGAAGAAAACACTATGATGCTGGACTTGCAGGGGCAAAGAGGAACTCTATGCAGTCCAAGCCGCATAAGGGTGCCAGTCGCATGGAGAAGTCTCATGCGGCCATAACTGCCAACCGTCTGGAGAAAACTCATGCGGCCTCAAAAGTCAGCTGCATGCAGAAAGCCCATGCGGCCAGAACTGCCAGCCGCATGCAGGCAGCCTGCACGGCCATGACTTCTAACCGCATACAAAAGGTTCATGCGGCCACAAAGGATAGCCGCATACAGACAGCTTGCACGGCCACGACTTCCAGCCGCATCCCTAAGGTTCATGCGGCTACCGCTTTTAGCCGCATAGAGAAGGCTCATGCGGCCACAAAAGATAGCCGTATGTAGACTGCCTGCATGGCCACTGATCCCAGCCGTATACCATCTGTTCCATGCGACTCACGGTCAGTCTTCGACCGCCTCTCAGGCGATCCTGACTCCAGATGCTCTTATGTGCCAATCTCCATGGACTCTTCCTACTATGCACTCTCAGGTGCTAGAAAGAAGAAGTCTCGGGCAGCACGGGCTTGACGAACTCATTCAGCTGTCTCAACTTCTGACTATCTGGGCATCCCGCTGACTATTACGCGGGCCCCTGATGGAAAGTTGTACAGAACTACCCATGTCCAGCCCCCGGTGGCCAACGAACGAGATAGTTATCAAGAATCTTCCAACAAGGATCAGGGGCAAGTACTTGTGCTTCCTCCACATCAGGGAGCAGGCAGGATGCCAACACACTCATGGGCTCAGAACTCCCGGGCCCGCAAGACGGGTTACTTGTGCAACGTGATTCTTCACAAACGCAAGGAAAGAGATTAAGATTTGATGTGCAGAGAGTCTTGTCAGGGACATCAATGCACCCAAGTCATTGTCAACTGCTGCTGCAACAAGGCAGCAGTACAAGAAGACCGGCAGTCCATCTTCCAACGGCTGTAACGCCCAAGCTCAGAAGACGAGGCGCTTCTCGTCGCCTCCTGCAATTCTGCTCTGAATATTCCTGGCAGCGATAGAGGGAAGAAAACAAATGTCTCCAGTCCGAAAATCTCAACCGGCGTAACCAAGAAACTCTCTTCTAATCGGTTGTCTACCACCGTTACTGGAAGATTTTACCAAGGTACCCGCTCAAAGACAAAATCTGCCATATTTAGAGATTCGTCGTCCACATCTCTGGAAGGTACTGGAGCCGGGGGTAGGACTCCCCCAAATATCCACGACAATCCGGTATTCCAAGAAGATAATCTAGGGGAAACAGTTCACCCATCAGATGCAGAAGATCCCGACGTCCCCGAGGACGTCCACAATTCTCAAGACGAGGCAAGCTCTGAAGCTGGGGGTACCACTCTTTCTGAGTCCGAACCAGAGGAGAACATCCCCACATACCCTGACGACTTCTCTGTACAAGGGTATGACTCAGAGGGCACATCCTCTACAGTTCCTTCTATCTTTCCTCATGTTAGGACGGTATTCATGACGGACAGCAACCAGGGCGGTCCCAGTGATCACCAACGCATCGACACTCTAGAGGCCATACTGCATACCTTGGTCAAATCCGTGGACGAGATCAAAGCGGCCCTTCCAACTCTGTAAGGAAGAATGCCTGGCCAAACAAGCTTGGGTCCCACGGTCAATACAGATTCGAATTCAGCTGCACCAAACCCGGGTGATAACCCTCCTGAAATATCAGCCCCCACCACTGCAGACGAGGCCAGGGAGGTAAGAAGAGAGGTCCAGGAGCTCCGGGCCATGTTCCATGCACGAGAAAATTGCCAAGACCTCAGGATACGACAACCGTATCCCGCTGCATAGATAGATGTTCACATCACCTACTTTGAAGTCACAACCGACCATCTGCCTCATGACGATGCCATCCTTACGCGGCTGTTCATTGGAGCATTGGAAGGGGTCGCCTTCGACTGGTACCGCAACTTGCTGGACAACTGTATCTATTCCTTCACCGGCTTTAAACGCATGTTCCTGGAGAGGTTCTACGAGGTAGGACAAGACGTAACAATGTCCACCCTCATGGACGTTGTTCAAGGAGAGAAGAAGTTGACAAGAAACTATATCGAGCGGTTTCGCCAAACCGCGATGAAATTTCCTTCTGGTAACCCGGATTCCTCCTTAATTAAAATTTGCCAAAAGAGGCTGCTTCCCACAATCATCCTCTGGATGGGCGAAAGTTAGTTCAAGGATTGGAAGACTTTCATTATTAGCGCCACTAGTGCAAAAGACAAATTGAAGAAAGCTTGCCAATTGGGATTACACGTCTCTGAAGGAGAGGACAAGGGCAAGCGCCCTAGCACCAACAGTAACAATGAGGGTAACCCCTCCAACAATCGAGACAACAAGGGCAAACAGGCTATGGTGGCCGACACGGCACCGAAGCCTGAACCGAAGCCAGTAGAGAAGCAGTGGCCTCAGATGACCTATTCCTTCGAGGACGGCCATGTCAAGCCCATTTTGGACATGCTTATATAAGGAGGTCGAATTCAGCTCCCTCCTCCAAGACGTGAACCTCGACCTGCAGACTTGGAGGACCCCAAATACTGCTACTACCATCGCTATGTCCACCATGCCACACATGATTGCTACCAACTCAAGCGATACATCCAGCATCTCATCGATTCTAAGGCCCTGGCCATTGATTTCGAAGAGGTGACCATAGCAACCAATATGGTGTCAGTACAATTCGGTAACTTTCCTCGGACAAAGACTCAAGACGGAGTAGTACCTGTCCCCCGAGCAAGGATGGAGGTCGCTAACCTTCCACCTCCCCGAGACCAAGCTGCTGGTCTTGTGCCCCTTACCACATCATGAGGGAAGATCATGTGGGTCCATCCGGACTTGGTACCTGAGATGACTCAGTCCGTACCTCCCTCCACCAACAAGAAAAAGAATGGAAAAGTCAAATCATGCTGCACAATCTCGGCAGAGGTCGAAGAAGCTACTGTTGTTGTTACCCGTTCCGACGCACAAACCAAACATCCACCGGGTAACTTGATTGAAGATCATCAGCCAACAGCTGCTGATGCTCCAGGACCCTCGCAGCCTTCGACGATCGACAAGCCTAGTTCGAAGGAGACTCGCTTCGACAAACCACTCCGAAGAGAGATGCTTCACGGACTGGAGAGGCCCTACAACTTCCATATCTTGGCGCAATTAGCTAACACACCGGCCAAATTGTCGCTATATGAGCTCCTGAGACTCTTCAAGGACGTTCGCGTCGCACTTAGTGAGGCACTCCAGAATGTCGATGCATATCTAGCTCAATCCAATCTCACTAGGAAAAGCTCGCCTGCAGATCTCCAGGACAGCGCTTGTACAGGCACAATGCCCAACATCGTCTTCACTCTGCAGGATATGCTTATCAAGACCAACCTGTATGATCGCCCTCTGTATTACACTGGGTACATTGGCAATATCAAGGTGGACCGGATGCATATTGACCCCAGTTCTTCCATAAGCATCATCCCGAAGAGCCTACTACATCATCTGCGTATCCTAATGCATCGCTTGACGCCAACAAGAACTGCCATCAGCGGTTTCAATTCAGGCAGAAGCTATCCAATCGGGAAGATTCGCTTAAATTGCCAAATCGGCGATCTTCAGTCAGAAGTGACCTGTTATGTCATAGATGCGGATACTTCCTATAATATTCTCCTGGGGCATCCTTGGATACACGATTACATGATCGTGCCCTCCACACTGCACCAGTGCTTCAAGTACGTTGACAAGCACGGCTTCGTGAGGACAGAATTTGTCGACATCGACCCTTTCAAAGGGGTCGAATCCTACTACTCAGACTCATGCTTGTATGAGAGGTCGAAAAAGCATCTCGCCGAAGGAGATACTCAAGCTTAAACTGATGCAGCAACTGGATCAGAAGAACCTCTGATGATCCACCTCCAAGTCCGTAAACCTGGCATAACTGTGCCCCTTACAGCCACTCTACGTATGGACGTAATCAGCCTCTCTACACAGGAGGAACAGATGATAATCCGACTGCCAAGGTCTAGCCAAGCAACAAGACTCACGACAGAGCCACTGTCAATCAGGCTGCCTAAAGTTAGCCAGCAGCAAACAAAGGAGCTCAATCCCTCTGTCAAGCCAATGATGATTCGTCTTTCCAGAATGAATCGGCAGCCGAACGATAAGCCGGGCAATGCTAGCCAGCCAACAACTCCCCGCCCAGTACCGAGCACCAAACTGGGGGTGGCTAGTACGCCAACGACTCCATGTTCTGCTCCACCCATGGAGCCCCTGATGATTAAGCTGCCTAAGTCATCCTCTCAGTCTTTATTTACACAGGGGGTAGCTGAAGAAGAGTCAGAACTGGCCAAGTATGTGGCTGCTCACACCGATGTTCCATCCACAGATGATGTAATCCCACAGGAAAAGATACCTTACTTCATCAATAAAGGGCTATCTTTGAATTATCTCGAGCTTAATAAGCTTTGTACAATGTATGCTATAGGACACGGTATAGGCACTCACCTGCACACACAGGTAACAAATGTCTACACCGCAAACCAACTTACTCCAGTGGAAGACGCTTACCGCATAATCGAAGGAGGGGATCATCCAATCATCTTTGGCCGAAAGAATAACCCACAACCCTTTAGGGTAGAAGAAGTTGATCTCGAACCCGACACCGGAAGATTGCCCCTTTATCTGTATAGTTTCCAATCCAAGTACCTTATGTAAAAACAAGGGTATGATCTGGAAACTACACCAGGCTTGAACTAAGGCACTGGACGGTGATTACCCTTACAATCGTCGGTCCCTGCTGGAAAACTACGAGACTACTACAACAAAACCAGATGTGGGCTAGGTTATGTTACACCATCAACAACTCCTGAAAGCTCAGACGAGGAATGCGTGTCACTCCCCGATCCTGGAATACACATTTTAATACGTAAACCGATAAATTGTATTTACTTTGTATTTATACGATATTTATATGCTGTATTTTTTCATATATTTTCCAAAAATATTCGACAAAATATTATTTCATAATTTATTTTCTGCATTTGGGCCTACAGTTTTGGCTCATTTGAGTAACCTATTCTTGGTTCACCTTGGTTCATCATGAACCCATGGGTTCAAGATTCTATATAATAACTCAACTCATTCTCTTTTCTCTCATTTATTTCCTCTCATTTACTTTCCTCCACCAACCAAGGCAAGTACCAACTTGCTCAAGAGATGGATCCATAAATGTTGTTGATATTTTCTTACAAAATTATTTGCTAAAATATGTTCTTCTTCTCATTCTATACTAGTTTAGAACTTAAAGTTTTCCATTTTGAAGCTTTAATTTTTGTAGATCTAGGTTTTAACCATTTTCGGATCTTCTTGATTTTGATCTAGCAAACTTCATTATTTTCAAGTTTTAATGGTTCCATTTTGTAGAGAATTTTATTCTACCCAATTTTGACCTTTAAAAAGTTGAATTTGGACTTATTTTGACCAAGTTTTGGACTTTTGAAGCTTTGGGTTCAACCCATGGAGTTCTTGCTGTTTGGAGAAGACAGTGAGTAGTGCGAGAGCTTTTTAGCTTGCACCACTGAGTTGTACGTGCTCTTTAGCGCAGCGCAGTCCTCATACGCTGCCTTTTGGGAGCGTATGTCTTGCATACGCTCACTTGTGTGACAAGGAGTCGTATGGAGTCCATACGCTGCCTTTTAGGAGCGTATGTCTTACATACGCTCACTTGGGTGACAAAGAGTCGTATGGAGTCTATACGCTGCCTTTTGGGAGCGTATGTCTTGTATACGCTCACTTGGGTGACAAGGAGTCGTATGGAGTCCATACGCTACCTTTTGGGAGCGTATGTCTTCCATACGCTGACCTGAGCGTACGCTGACCTGAGCGTAGGCTGACCTGAGCGTAGGCTAACCTGAGCGTAGCCTGACTTGAGCGCGTCCTGACCTGGACTCCTCTATACCTTATATTTTTATATGTATATATTATATTGTATATATATATGTAAATGTTTGTGTATGCTATATATCCTTACGCCTTTTGCCCTGAGCATGATATGAGCACTAATGTGACCCCTGTGAACAAAGTGTTCCTACCTGTTACTTGTACCTGAATGTCCCAGTTCTCGTTCATGCTCAACAAAGGACTCGTAATTCCACGTGGCATATTTGCAATGATGCGTTACACCAAGGAGGGTAGAACATGTTGACATACTGATTGACATGGATCCTCTTTTGGGGTACTCGTACTTGAGTACGACATTTAGGAGGATAATCATGCAGGCCACAACATGTGAGTCCAAGATTTCACCTAGGGTTAAACTTGGCAACTAAATATACTAGATGCATGGGGAGGGCAGAATCCCGAGATCGTGTTACACCAGCCGCCTTGAGATATTGTCTTGACGCGCCGGCTGGTCTCCACGGATACTGTGTCATTCACAACGAGTGGATGACTGTATCCGATTAATTCCTGCTACATATTATATGTCTTGGCAAGGTGGCCTTACGAGGGACCTGTGCTCAATGACACCTGTCTACGCGAACTCCTGGGTTGGCTAGCCTTGCTGGAAAGATACGATCTGAGGATTTTCTAAATAACATGATGCGAGGATAACCTCGTCCCACTAGAAACTCGTAGACTTGATTGGCCGCGAAAACGACTTGCGTGTATCTTATTACCTTCCATGAATAACTGAGGGAAGCGGACTGTCATGGTACGTGATCCAACCCATGTTCTTATTTGATTGTTGGGTTGGTTATCGTACTATGACAGGCTGTGGACCAAAGTTATGAACGGAAGACTTATTCTGGTTGTAAAGTGCTACTTCTGTGAATGACTGAGGAACATGGTCTATCATGGTACATGATCCAACCCATGTTCTTGTTTGATAGTTGGGTTGGTTTTTGTGCTGCGATAGGCTATCGATCGAAGTCACGATCAGGAGATTTTATTGTTTATACCCTTTAACTTATGTGAAAATTATAGAGTACGACGCGTCCCGACTCCATGTGGCACCTTTTGTCCTTGTTTGGTTGTAAGGGTGCCATATGGGTTCGCGGATGTGGCGCTACCCTATAATGGTAGCATAAGTATTACTATATCAATCATTCTATTTTCTGGGTTTTGATCTTAACTCTTGTGCCCTTTTGGCGGTACTTGCTATTCGGGGCTGACCCCGCTGGTTTTGTTTGGCCAGATCTCGTAGAAGAGCCAGAAGACACGATCTTCCTCCCTGACATCCATGGTGCATACTAGGAACATGGCGGTTCGGGGACTCGAGTGGGTTTCTTCTCCACCACTCCTGTTTATATTTTGTGCGGCATTTAGCCACCGGCACCTGTTAGCCGATTTACTTAATATTTTGTGTCAGTACAGAATTGTAAATAAACAGACTATAGCTGTGTATAATTTTGTACTCCTGACTCTCTGAGATAGCTAAATTATAAAGCTAGTCTCTCATGATCATTTTGATGAAGCGTCGGGGATGCCTTACTGCTTTATCTTTAAATGTTCATTTAATTGCTAATGTGATTTGATTGATTGAGACATAGAACTCTGTGGGACCATAGGAGACTTGATTGTAGCATGTACCCCCTAGTCCCTCCACAGCCACGATCGCCGTATGACGTTATGTACCTCATATGGAGTAGCTGGCCTAGTCCGTCTCCGTATTTCGGTACTGGGGCGTGACAAGGTTTTAGTGGTGGCCCATGCAGGTCTGTTTTTCAGACTTGTGGGGTATTGCGAATTATTAGGAGTCTCAATCAAAACTTGTTCCCCTTGAAATTCTGTTTCAAATTCTCGGTCCTTGCCTTGATCTCTAACCTGACTTGCATCCTCGAAATCGTCCTCGTTCGGACTTGATAATCTTATATCTTTCTCTATTGGGGTGCTTCATTCTCAGTAGCGGGTGAGGCCCAAGAGGAAGAGCAGCGAGAGCATAGCTCGACTGGGCACCAGCAGGGGAGAGAACCTTCCCAGGGCGGACGCGAGCAGAAATGGAACCAGAGGCAGTGTAGCCGCAGGTTATTAAAACTCCTGCAGCACCAGCAGCGACGGCAGTACCAGATGCCGTAGCACTCCTGGAGATCATCCGGGGGATTCTTGTCACTCACCAACAGCAACAGACTCAGCAGCAGGAGCAGAACGTGTTGTTGAACCAAGAGATTCAGTTAGCTCTTGAGAGGAGTGCCAGGGTTGACTCGGGAGCATCAGAAAGATTCCGTCGCTTGAACCCGAGGTATTTTGATGGCACAGAGGATGCCATCACTGCGGATGCATGGATTCAAGACATTGAAGCCATTCTTGTGGCAGCCAAGATTCCAGATGATGAGAAGGTTGATCAGGTCAAATTAGTACTTCAGGATCTTGCCCGCGACTGGTGGGCATCAGAAGAAGTTGGTATAAGATGCCCTGTTCGTTGGACCACCTTTAGTGAAAGATTCAAGGCCAAGTATTTTGGCGTAGTAGCTCGATATAAGCTCCAGCAGAAGTTTATTAGTCTCAAGCAAGCAGGCAAGACCGTAGATGTGTATGCAGCAGAGTTCTGCAGATTGTGCCGTTTCGCACCAGCAGTGGTGGCAACATAGCCAGAGAAGGCTATGAGGTTCCAGCAGGGACTTCACTTGGAACTACTACAGCTTGTGGAGGGACACGACTACCAGACATTTAACGCTGTTTTAACGGCCGCTCGGAGGCACGAGCTTACCCAGCAGAGGTTGGCATCGAGAACAGGAGGTCAGAAGAGATCTCATTCCCAGGTTGGAGGAGGAGCAATGCAGCGAACATCGGCACCAGCACCTGGTGTACGTATTCATGATGCAGGAGCGCCGTGGAGGACGGCCGTGTCAGCTACTACAGCGCTAGTTCGGCATCATCAGCCGAGGAACCAACAGCAGCGTCCGGGAGCACCCCAGGGCTGTACCTTCTGTGGGAAGGCAGGGCACACGAGGGAGGTGTGTCGGTCAGCGAATGGCTTATGCTTGAGGTGTGGTAGTTCAGACCACCGTATCTCCACTTGTCCTGTGATGCAGAGGCCAGGAGGGCCAGCTCAGCAGTTTCCAGCGTTGCCAGCTCCGGTGGCAACCCCGAGTGGAGGGCCAGTATTAGCAGTAAGGCCCCTAGCCCAGCGTCTACCAACGCAGGCTCAGATGTTTCGCCAAGCACAGGAAGCCGAAGGCCCTCAGAGGCAGCAACAGCATGATCGAGGAAGGGCGCAACAAGGGGCTTCACGGGGCCAGGCTCTCACATTATCTTTGGGAGAGGCTCTAGCGTCTAATGACGTGGTGGCAGGTAAAATTCTCGTCACCTCATTTCCCGCTGTAGCATTATTTGATTCAGGCGCTACTAATTCATTCATCTCTGCACAATATGCTACATGGATTGGACTAGTGTTTGAGGTATTGCCGGAGAGGATGGATATACTCACCGGCAATGGGCTCGTAGAAGTGAGCAGAGTGTGCTTTTCATGTCCGGTAGAGGTGTGTGGGCATTTATTGCCCGCATCATTGATTGAATTCCCTATAGGGAATTTTGATGTTGTTCTTGGCATGGACTGGTTGAGAGACAGTCATGCGACAATTGATTGTAGGGGAGGTAGGGTCATATTCAGCATTCCTGGGGTGGAACAGTTCATCTTTACTCGAACCTTGAGGAATCAGGCCGGAGGCGTCATCTCAGCAGCAGTGTCATAGCCAGAACAGATTCCGAGAGTAGTCGAAGATTTTCTCGACGTCTTCCCTGATGAGCTCCCAGGGATACCGCTAGTCAGAGAGGTAGAATTTAGCATTGAGTTGAACCCTAGAAGGAGGCCTATTGCAGACAGAGTTTACAGAATGTCGTCGTCAGAACAGGATAAGTTGTATCAACATGAGGAAGAGTTGAAGTCTAAGGGATTCATCCGAGACAGTAAATTGCCCTAGGCCGCGCCAATGATTCTAGTTTCCAAGAAGGATGGGTCGACGAGGATGTGCATCGACTACCGCAAGCTGAATGCAGTAACAGTGAAGAATAAGTACCCGCTACCAAGGATTGATGACCTGTTTGACCAGTTGAGCAAGGCCAGCACCTTTTCCAAGATCGATCTTCGGTCGGGATACTATCAAGTAAGAGTCCGGGAGCAAGATATACCGAAGACAGCATTCAGATCTAGATATGGGCATTATGAGTTTTTAGTAATGCCCTTTGGACTAACCAACGCCCCTGCAGTATTCATAGATTTAATGAACCGCATCTTTCTGCCATATTTGGATAAATTTGTGGTGGTGTTCATAGATGATATCCTTGTTTATTCCAGCAGTGAAGAGGAACATGAGGAACATCTTAGGACTGTCTTGCAGACATTGAAGGAGCATCAACTATATGCAAAGCTAGACAAGTGTGAATTCTGGTTAGACCATATTTCGTTCCTGGGATATGTAATTTCTGGAGCAGGAGTGTCAGTGGATCCGAAGAAGATTGAGGCCGTAGAGCATTGGCCGGTCCCGAGAACGGTTGCAGAAGTACGAATTTTCTTAGGATTAGCTGGTTACTACAGAAGGTTCGTGGCGGACTTTGCCAGGATCTCTGCGCCCTTAACGCGTTTGACACACAACGACGTAGAGTTTGTTTGGTCAGCTAGCTGTCAGGCATCATTTGAAGAATTGAAGAAGGGATTGATCTCAGCCCCGATCTTGACGCTTCCAGTAGGAGCGGGAGGCTTTACAGTATATTGTGACGCATCAGGGAAGGGTCTTGGATGTGTATTGATGCAGCATGGAAAGGTGATAGCATATGCGTCTCGGCAGCTTCGAGACCATGAGAAGAATTACCCGACTCACGATTTGGAGTTAGCAGTTGTGGTGTTTTCACTCAAGTTGTGGAGGCATTATTTATACGGGGATCGGGTAGAGATCTATACTGATCATAAGAGTTTGAAATACGTGTTCACGTAGCGAGATTTGAACATAAGGCAAAGAAGATGGTTAGAACTGCTGAAGGATTTTGATTTAGATCTTCAGTATCATCCAGGCAAGGCGAATATAGTTGCAGATGCACTGAGTAGGAGAGACAGTGCCTTTATCTTGACCTCGCAGAAGCATATTCTAGAAGACCTTCAGAGTATGGAAATCGAAGTAGTTTTGCCAAGGGATATAGGAAGAATGACCAGTATGCAGATTCAGTCAACCTTAGTAGAAAGGATAAGGGCAGCACAAGCAGGAGATCCACAGATTCAGAAGTTGCGCTCGGAGTGTAAATCAGGCCGTAGGAAGGAGTTAGTGATTCATGAAGATGGTACGCTCAGGTTTGGAAACAGACTCTGTGTACCGAGTGGAGACCTTCGGCAAGAAGTTATGTTCGAAGCTCATAGTTCTATTTACTCCATTCATCCAGGAGGAACGAAGATGTATCGAGATATCAGGCAGTTCTTTTGGTGGAATGGCATAAAAAAAGAGATAGCGAGATTTGTATCTAAGTGTCTGGTGTGTCAGCAGGTGAAAGCCGAGCAGCAGAGACCAGCAGGATTGCTACAGCCGCTTTCTATCCCAGAATGGAAATAGGAGCACATCACGATGGATTTTGTGACCGGTTTACCTAGATCCCCGGCTGGCAAGAATGCAGTCTGGGTAATAGTAGATCGACTCACGAAGGTCGCTCATTTCCTTCCCTTCCGAGTTGGACAGACTACTGAGCAGTTAGCAGAAATGTACATAAAGCAGATAGTAAGGCAGCACGGTGTTCCAGTTAGTATAGTATCAGATCGGGATACGCGGTTTACTTTCTATTTTTGGCAGAGCTTACACCAAAGTTTGGGAACCAAGTTAAGATTCAGTACTGCTTATCATCCACAAACTGACGGGCAATCAGAAAGAACCATTCAGACATTAGAAGATATGCTACGGGCGTGTACCTTAGATTTTGGCAGATCTTGAGAGGATCACCTTCATCTAGTGGAGTTCTCCTATAACAACAGCTATCAGGCTAGCATTCAGATGGCTCCGTTCGAAGCATTGTACGGAAGAAAGTGCAGGTCCCCTTTGGAATGGGACGACGTCGGAGAACAAAAGTTGTTGGGGCCAGAGATGATTACGCAGACTGTGGAGATAGTTAAGTTGGTCAGAGAGCGCCTTCGAGTTGCACAGGACCGACATCGTCATTGGGCAGATCAGCATCGTAGGCCTCTAGAGTTTAGAGTTGGCGACCAAGTGTTTCTGCGGATTTTGCCTACTCGGGGTATCATCAGATTTGGAACCCGAGGAAAGTTTAGTCCAAGATACGTTAGTCCTTTTAAGATTCTCGCTCGAGTAGGCGATATGGCTTATCGACTTGCCCTTCCGCCTTCGTTAACTGGCATACATGATGTGTTTCATGTGTCCGAATTACGTGGGTATGTCCCGGATCCGAGTCATATCCTCGATCATTCTGAGTTAGTCGTTGGTACCGACCTAACTTACGAGGAACAACCCGTGTCTATTTTGGACCGGCGAGAGAAGGTACTCAAGAATCGGACGATAAGCCTTGTCCGTATTTTTTGGAAGCATCACTCTTCGGGAGAGTCAACCTGGGAGCGCGAGGACGAGATCAGATCTCGGTATCCGCATTTGTTTGACTAATGAGGTGTGTTTTTATGCCTTATTGACACGATTCCATGCTATCTGCACCTACTTGTTTTTGCACTTTGTGATGTATGATAATAACTGCTATGATAGTTAACTTGTATATGATTGTGCCTTGCTTGCCCTGATTTCACTATCCTGTCTCGGCTGGAATTCCGAGGACGGAATTTTTCTAAGAAGGGTAGAGATGTCACTCCCTGATCCTGGAATACGTATTTTAATACGTAAACCGATAAATTGTATTTATTTTATATTTATACGATATTTATATGCTGTATTTCTTCATGTATTTCCCAAAAATATTCGACAAAATATTATTTCGTAATTTATTTTCTGCATTTGGGCCTACAGTTTTGGCTCATTTGGGTAACCTATTCTTGGTTCACTTTGGTTCATCATGAACCCATGGGTTCAAGATTCTATATAATAACTCAACTCATTCTCTCTCCTCTCATTTATTTCCTCTCATTTACTTTCCTCCACCAACCAAGGCAAGTACCAACTTGCTCAAGAGATGGATCCATAAATATTGTTGATGTTTTCTTACAAAATTATTTGCCAAAATATGTTCTTCTTCTCATTCTATACTAGTTTAGAACTTGAAGTTTTCCATTTTGAAGCTTTAATTTTTGTAGATCTAGGTTTTAACCATTTTCGGATCTTCTTGGTTTTGATCTGGCAAACTTTATTATTTTTAAGTTTTGATGGTTCCATGTTGTAGAGAATTTTATTCTACCCAATTTTGACCTTTGAAAAGTTGGATTTGGACTTATTTTGACCAAGTTATGGACTTTTGAAGCTTTGGGTTCAACCGATGGAGTTCTTGCTGTTTGGAGAAGACAGTGAGCAGTGTGAGAGCTTTTTAGCTTGCGCCACTGAGTTGCGCGCGCTCTTTAGCGCAGCGCAGTCCTCATACGCTGCCTTTTGGGAGCGTATGTCTTGCATACGCTCACTTGTGTGACAAGGAGTCGTATAGAGTCCATACGCTGCCTTTTGGGAGCGTATGTCTTGCATACGCTCACTTGTGTGACAAGGAGTCGTATGGAGTCCATACGCTTCCTTTTGGGAGCGTATGTCTTGCATACGCTCACTTGGGTGACAAGGAGTCGTATGGAGTCCATACGCTGCCTTTTGGGAGCGTATGTCTCCCATACGCTGACCTGAACGTACGCCGACCTGAGCGTAGGCTGACCTGAGCGTAGGCTAACCTGAGCGTTGCCTGACTTGAGCGCGCCCTGACCTGGACTCCACTATACCTTATATATCCTTATGCCTTTTGCCCTGAGCATGATATGAGCACTAATGTGACCCCGGTGAACAAAGTGTTCCTACCTGTTACTTGTACCTGAATGTCCCAGTTCTCGTTCATGCTCGACAAAGGACTCGTAATTCCACATGGCATATTTGCAATGATGCGTTACACCAAGGAGGGTAGAACATGTTGACATACTGATTGACATGGATCCTCTTTTGGGGTACTCGTACTTGAGTACGACATTTAGGAGGATAATCATGCAGGCCACAGCATGTGAGTCCAAGATTTCATCTAGGGTTAAACTAGGCAACTAAATATACTAGATGCATGGGGAGGGCAGAATCTCGAGATCGTGTTACACCAGCCACCTTGAGATATTGTCTTGACGCGCCGGCTGGTCTCCACGGATACTGTGTCATCCGCAACGAGTGGATGACTGTATCCGATTAATTTCTGCTACATATTATATGTCTTGGCAAGGTGGCCTTACGAGGGACCTGTGCTCAATGACACCTGTCTACGCGAACCCCTGGGTTGGCTAGCCTTGCTGGAAAGATACGATCTGAGGATTTTCTAAATAACATGATGCGAGGATAACCTCGTCCCACTAGAAACTCGTAGACTTGATTGGCCGTGAAAACAACTTGCGTGTATCTTATTACCTTCCGTGAATAACTGAGGGAAGCGGTCTGTCATGGTACGTGATCCAACCCATGTTCTTGTTTGATTGTTGGGTTGGTTATCGTACTATGACAGGCTGTGGACCGAAGTTATGAACGGAAGACTTATTCTGGTTGTGAAGTGCTACTTCTGTGAATGACTGAGGAACATGGTCTATCATGGTACATGATCCAACCCATATTCTTGTTTGATTGTTGGGTTGGATTTTGTGCTGCGATAGACTATCGACCGAAGTCACGATCAGGAGATTTTATTGTTTATACCCTTTAACTTATGTGAAAGTTATAGAGTACGACGCGTCCCGACTCCATGCGGCACCTTTTGTCCTTGTTTGGTTGTAAGGGTGCCATATGGGTTCGAGGATGTGGCGCTACCCTATAATGGTAGCATAAGTATTACTATATCAATCATTCTATTTTTTGGGTTTTGATCTTAACTCTTGTGCCCTTTTGGCGGTACTTGCTATTCGGGGCTGACCCCGCTAGTTTTGTTTGGCCAGATCTCGTAGCAGAGCCAGAGGACACGATCTTCCTCCCTGACATCCATGGTGCATACTAGGAGCATGGCAGTTCGGGGACTCGAGTGGGTTTCTTCTCCACCACTCCTGCTTATATTTTGTGCGGCATTTAGCCACCGGCACCTGTTAGCCGATTTACTTGATATTTTGTGTCAGTACAGAATTGTAAATAAACAGACTACAGCTGTGTATAATTTTGTACTCCTGACTCTCTGAGATAGCTAAATTATAAAGCTAGTCTCTCATGATCATTTTGATGAAGCGTCGGGGACGCCTTACTGCTTTATCTTTAAATGTTTATTTAATTGCTGATGTGATTTGATTGATTGAGACATAGAACTCTGTGGGACCATAGGAGACTTGATTGTAGCATGTACCCCCTAGTCTTTCGACAGCCACGATCGCCGTATGACGTTACGTACCTCATATGGAGTAGCTGGCCTTGTCCGTCTCCGTATTTCGGTACTGGGGCGTGACAATGCGACTGACATTCACACTCAACCGGATCACCCACTTTCGATTCAGATGTCAGCATTGGGGGACATGCTCAGGCAAGTCTGGTCCGTCAATATGGCATTTGCCGATGCCTACGAAGAAGATGAAGACATTCCTGAACTTCTTGAGTTAGAACCGTTGGCACAACAACTAGATGCACAGTGGACGAAGCGGTTCGAACGAAGAGAGCCTCCCACCGAGGATGAGGTTGTACAAGTCGATCTCGATGATGAGTCCTCTCCAAAGCCCATCTTCGTCAGCAAAAATCTGACAGACGAAGAGCGAGAATCACTACTACAGCTCGGCAGAGAATACATCGACGTGTTCGCCTGGAGCTACGAAGATATGCCAGGACTGAACCCCGAGGTTGCACTCCACAAACTCAACATCCGTCCGGATGCAAAACCGGTCAAGCAACAGCAACGACGGTTCTGCCCCGACGTCATTAACGCCATTGAAGCTGAGGTCAACAAACTGATAGCCAGCGGCTTCATCCGTGAGGAACAGCATCCAGACTGGGTCGCCTACATAGTACCAGTCCTCAAAAAAAGTGGAAAGATTCGAATCTGCATCGACTTTCGTAATCTGAATGAGGCGTATCCTAAGGATGAGTTCCCTCTCCCTATCACAGACATCATGATCGACAACACCTACAGCTTTGAGCGTATGTCATTCATGGATGGTTTCTCGGGGTACAACCAAATCAAGATGTTCCCTGATGACGAAAAGCATACATCATTCCGAACACCAATTGGCACATACTGCTACACAGTCATGCCTTTCGGTTTAAAGAATGTTGGCACCACCTATCAAAGAGCTATGAGCATCATCTTTAGAGACCACCTATACAAGACAGTGGAATGCTACGTCGACGACATCGCCGTCAAAAGCCGCTCTAAGGAAGATCATCTGCATGATCTGAGGACAGTGTTCGACCAGATACGAGCGCACAATTTGAAAATAAATCCCATAAAATCCTTCTTAGGCGTATCCAGCGGAAAGTTCTTGGGTTTCATCATTACCTCCCAGGGTATCCATGTAGACCCTGAGAAGACGAAGGCAATCATGGAGATGTGTCCCCCGAGAAATCTTCGTGAACTCCGAGGCCTTCAAGGGAGGCTAGCCTACATCAGGAGGTTTATCTCCAACCTCTCCGGACGGTGTCAGCCATTCACCCACCTCATTAAGAAAGGCGTTTCATTCGTATGGGATGAAGAATGCCAGCACGCATTCGACAGTATCAAAGAATATCTGACGAACCCTCCAGTCTTGGTAGCCCCGGTTGCTTGAAGACCCTTCTTGCTCTACGTACGAGCAATGGAACATTCTCTCGGTGCTCTGTTAGCACAAAACAACGAGGCAGGCCACGAGCAGGCTATATATTACCTCAGCCGAATGATGATGGGGCCGGAGCATCGATACACTGCCGTAGAGAAAGAGTGCCTTGCTCTGGTTTTCGCCATCCAGAAGACGCGACACTACGTCACGGGACAAACCATCTATGTCATATCAAGAGTCAACCCCCTCAGGGTCCTCATGACTAAAATAGGCGCACTCAGCTCTCGTCTAGCTACCTGGGCGATATTACTGTCCCCCTACAACATGATCTTCGTCCCGCAAAAGGCTATTAAAAGTCAAGCTCTGGCAGACTTTTTAGCAGCTTATCCAGGTTCGGAGTCAACCAAAATAGACGAAGAAATTCTAGACGAGGTCGCTAATTCAAATGTGGCCTCCCATGTTACCATATGGCGGATGTTCTTCGACGGCGCTTCTAGAACTGGGCCCAAGGGCAACATCGTCGCTGGAGTCAGAGTGGTGCTGATTTCTCCCACCGGGCTAGTGATCAATCGAGCTTATTCCCTCACAGAGCCCTGTTTAAATAATGTGGCCGAGTACAATGCTTTGGTCATTAGCCTCCGACATGCAAAAGAACTGGGGGTAGAGCCACTACAACAAGAAACCCTTTTAATGACGGCTAAAAAGCGTCATTAATGACGAACCATGACGCTTATTTTTTCACAGCAACCGTTATGAAAACGGGTATTATAAATGTTTTTTAAAAGCGTCATAAAATAACCGTCATGAATAGTTTCTATAAAAACGTTATGAATAGTTAATATATAGTACACAATTCAGAACAATTTTAAAACGTCATGAATAGATAATATGTATAGGCTCAATGCAGCACATTTATAACACTTTATACTATTTAAATTAGCATATCCAAATCAGTCCATATAATTGTCAGGCCTAAAAATCAAATTAACATTATATATCACCATCTTTATTACATTTCTCAAAATAGAGTACATATCAACATCTTCATTACATTCTCAAAATAGAATATCCAAATACATATATATATATATATTTACAACTACCAAAATTGTCCACATCAAAACTTGGCCACATAACCAATAATCATGAAAGATCAACGACAGCCGGAACACCAGTGAAATAATCCTGAGAAAAAGAGAAGACAACCAAATCAGTCCTTATAATTGTCAGGCCTAAAAATCAAATCTAATCATGAAATATCAAGAGAAAGGAGTAAAAAACCCTACATAACTCAAACATAGCATGCTCTAAAAGGCTTTGTAAAAAGCTTGAACCAGAACAAGCAAACTATACTGAGTTCCTCAAACCAAAATATTCCAACACAACTTTGATTGTAAGAGCTTCAAATGACTAATTACTGCTATTGATTTCGATTAAATTAAAAGAAAACAACCAGTGCAAGTACAAATTGACTTGCAGTTCCACTTTCACCTAATTGCCTCCAAAGTCCAAACAAATATGAGTATCATAAGATGTTGGATCCTCGTATCAGATGATTGGATCCTCGTATCAGAAGTTTCCAACTATACTTGTTTGAGCAAAGCAATTCTTTTCCCAAATTTCTACAGGCATGCATAGGTTTTAGATAGTGCTTAATTTCAGGGGGGAAAGGGCATTTGGCAGCTGTTATAGCATTCATATACTAGCAGTATAACTGTCAGAGAAAAAACATTTTAAAAAAACATCAAGATAGTACGATATATTGTGTTCCGTACCGCGGTATCAACAAGACCTTCTCGTCCCCCCATTGTATGGAAAAAGAATTTAGTGGCCGTCAGTCCAGAGTAAAACGAATTAGCAACAAAGTCTTTAGCCTACAAAGGATAATAGGGGAACATGGATGTCAGTATAACTTGCTAAAAATCAACATTCTTATACCAACCAAAATATGAGATGTTACACATCAACAACAAACAACTAAAGCAAAGAATCAACTTTCTTATACCAACCAAAATATGAGATGTTACACATCAACACAAAACAACTAAAGCAAAGTTAAAAGGTTGGTGCACAAACTGCAAATAAAAGGGAAAATATTCCAAATTTCAAATGGTTTAATTTAAGACATTTTATCCAGCTCAAATAACTGTATTAAGTGCATGTAATGAAGAAGAAATTCATAAAAGAAGATGCAATAGTATGATTTATTTGTGGCAACAAAACAAAAGAATCATTTTTAATTTCCTTTCCTATATATTTTATGTCAGTCAGTTGTGTTCCAGGAGATAAAATGACTAGGTACCAGTCTAAGTATATTCCCAAATAGAAAGCCGACGGAAAACAAGGCCAGTTATGAACGTCACATAAAATCTTAACTAGTCAGTAAAAGCCACTATTTTCTCTATATATCATGAACAACGGCCACATAATTTGTAAAACTTTTTAAAACAAATACATCCTTCTACACCTAAGTATACCGTGATGTTAAATTATCATAGTCGTTAGAATAATACTCTCTCCTTTATTGTTTGTAGATGGAAAAAGAAACATAATGGAAGGTAACAGTGTAGATCTCATGTTATGGATCACTGTATGTTCAAGTTCTTAATGTATAAAACTAAAAGTACATTTACTTCACATTGGAATGATACCAATTGCTTAGTTAAGCATGCATTCTTCAAATTGTAAATCTATAACCGATAAGAAAACTATCAAGCAAACACAAAACAAGATCACAAACTAAACACAATAGCAAACAATTATAAGTTTCCCATAGAATAAAAGTTACTAATGTTGTCTCCATATGCTCATATCCACCAATAAGGCACCAGCATATTTCTATCCTATAGATTGTTCTATCAAACAAACACAATCAATAGGTCATGTAGCTCCTACAACAGCAATGTCTTTCAAGATAGGAGATCCAAGTCGATGTTGGCCATATCCTCCACCATGGTTACATGGAATGTGGAACACTCCGGAATGGAATGCGGAACAAAAACCAAAGTTTTATACACAGGGGTCGAGGTACACGGTACACTAGGGTAGGCTCTCGGAACAGTTAAGTATAGCTGGAACGTGGAAGGTTTAAAAGGAACAAATATGTAGTATAACATACAACGTATATTTAAATTCAAAGTTAATCAAGTGGCCATAGTATAGCATGTAACACCCAGTTTTCTAAAATGAGGGTAATTTTAAAATTTTATATTTTAAGTTATTTAATTATGGTATTTAATTATTAATATGATTTTTGGTGATTTTTAGGATGATTGATTTTGGGCCTAAAGTTGACTTTGACTTGTGTTGACTAGAAGACTAACCTAGTGACTAATCTAGGTTATGGCCACTTAGTTAGGTTAAGTAACCTTGGTTTGACCTAATGTAATGAGGTTTAAGTCATTGGAACTAGTTAGGAGTGATTTGGAGTTGTCTAGGCTAATATGGTTTAAAACTTCATAAGTCATGACTTATGGTTCTAACCATTTAATAAAACAACTTAGCCATAGCCTTTGTGACTTGGCCCAAAGCCCAATTTAGCAACCCAACCATTTTGTCCAGCCAACCTAGGGATTCCCCCACTATAAAACCCCTCCTAATTTCTAGGGCTAGCCTCCTTTCTATAGGAATCCATTTCAAGAAGAAAGAGTTGAGCTCCCATCTTTAGAAATTCATAATAAATCTATTTTTCCTCCTTTTTAATCCAAACAAGTTGCAATAGGTTCTAATTATTGTTTTCTTGCTGTTGGAATTGGTTGTTCTCAGTTTTCCAACAATTTGGAGGAGTTTCACCATCAAAAGGAGCATATCTCTTTAGAGTTTTTAAGGGGTCTTGACACTTTGAGGTAACTTGAGGTAACTTCTTATTCTCACCATAGAATCCTAAAATTATTACATGAATAGGGAGCCCTAGACCTAACCTAACAGTAGGAATAGGAAACCCTAAGTTTTCGTGTCCTTTCGTGTCCAAACTGGACACGTATCAGTGCACTGTCCTAGGTATTTGATGGAATGCCACTGTAGAACTTTTCGTGTTGTTTTCGAAATATTCATCGCGCACGGGGATTGCACTGGCACTGTGCACTGGAATTTTCCTCACTGATACGGCACTTGTATCTAACACAGACACGGATTGGACACTGGCCAGTTGGCCTATGAGGTAGCCCTATAGGTGGGCTACCTATGTGGTTGACCACGAGACACAGTAGTGCCCTGTGTCGTGCACACGACACAAGTGCACGTGTGCACGAGACAATTCACTGAACAGTGCACTGTGTGTCTGTTTTGGAGTTTCTTTGCATTGGACACGCCGTGTCCGGCCTTGGGTGACACGAAGCGATTGGTGGGGCTTGTGCACATGGGGTTTTTCATTTACCAACCAATATTAGTTTATTTTAGTTAACTTTTGTACATGATTTCTTCAATACCCATTTAACTGATACCTATTTGTTCTGTCAACCTTTTCCAGCTTCGATTTTGAATTTGTCTGATGACTTAGCCTTTGAAATGATGATTAATACTGGGTTTTAGATCCTAAACATGTTCCCCTATATGTGACCTATGTGTGTATCAAATTTGTGTGGATTTGGTGAACTATTAAATCAAATTGGGCTTGAGGAAGAAAACTGGAATCTGGAAATCAGTTTGCAAATTTCAGGTTTTGTATGAACTTGACACCATTTTTAAACCATTTTTTCACTGATAATTACACGACTTTAAATCCTAACATGTACTCCTATAGGAATCCTACTGATATGTCAAATTGGGACTTGTTTGGTTGTAGTTTGGGTTGGAAAACCCTGAGATTTCTAGTAGTGATTGAAACTAAATTGAACTCAGTTTTAGGACCTAGTTTGGGTTCCTATTCCTGTGCAGTTAGGTGGACTGAACTTTGCATTAGCTTTGGATACACAAATCTGAGAATAATTGATATATAGCAAAATCTGAGATTTGCATCATCACACACAGCCCCTTCACTACACTGTATCACACACAACTTTCATGTTCTCACATCACCCTCACACTCTAATACACACTCATTGATTTTTGCCCTTTTCCTTTTTCCTGTACAGCCAGTAAGCTAACACACAGCCCCTCTATATGTATCCTATTTTTTTCCTATGTGATTAATTGCTAATAGGTAATAGGTATTATAGTGTTTGTGTTTCCCTTAAAAATCTGGAATTGTTTTATGTTTTATTGTTCAGTTCCTGTCATCAGGACAGTTCTCACACTCACTGGTTTCATGTACTCTCTCACACACATGTTACACTCACCCACATTTACCCCTTAATCCACTCTACAAACCAGTCCAAAACCTATACATGGCTGTCCCTAAACCCAGTTTACACACACCTTGTATTTTTTGCCCCTTCTTTTCACTGATTTAATTTCCTGCACATTGTATTTCCTGCACACTGTAATTCCTGTCCACACACACATAGCTTTCACTACTTACTTTAGCATTCACCCTTACAAGTATACACACACACACACTTTTCACTATTATTCCTGCACACTGTCACAGTTTACACACAGTCTTATGTAATTCCTGTACACACTCACCACGACACATACACACACATGATTGTATTACCCTCACCCATACACACACATATCTCACACTCTTTCCTCCCTCTTTCACTGTTTTATCCTTCCTGCATATATGAGATTCCTGCACACACACACACACAACCACCTGCCACTAATCTTTCTTCCTGTCACTTATAGCCCTATCACACACATGCAGTTATTCATGTTTTCCTATAGGGCTGCCTAATGCATAGTCTATATTATTACCCTATCTATGTATAATGCAATGTGTTTATATTATAGGTTAATATATATACATTGTGATATATATGTTCCTATGTATGTGAGTGTGGTTTACATATAGATATATATAGAGTATAGGGGGAATGCCATGATAGTATGCATATGGGGTTTGTTTGGGTTTTGCAAGTTCATGTTTGTGCCATATGTGTATACTTGGATGTTACTAGATAGGCAATGTATTCACTTGGGTTGTGAATAGGCCTAGGCAGTTTGGTATAGCTTGGTAAGTCTAGATAGGGCTTGTACTACATTATTAGACTTAGTATAGCCTAGTTTAGACAAGGTTGACCTAGTTTGACTTCTAGGGTTGACCAAAGTTGACCAAGAGTTGACTTTGGCCTAGATTGACTTAGAATCATGTAGAATGCATAGTAGGACTCCATTTTACTATTCTGGACTTGTTGTAACTTGTGCTGTTCTGATTAGGAGCCATACACCACTCTTCGGACGGTACTTTTCATATTGGACACTCAGATACAGGCGAGTACATTCTCTGACCGTTTCATACTTGTATGGATTTACATTCTTGCTCTAGATTACTGTACTTGATGCTGACACGATCATTATCACGGATTGGTACTATATGGATCTTCTTTTGAGATGTTATCTCCTTGTATTCACTAAGTACATATTGTGATGTGCGTTTCACTTACATGTTGTATTTATTGAATACCCTTATCATTGTACACTCATTGTGCATATTGCACTCTCAGTATCACATTGAGCCATTGTACAAGCCATTGTACAAGCCATTGTACAAGTCATTGTACAAGTCATTGTATAAGGTAACGTAACTGAATTGGATCCTTGTGTATTGATTGGGGAGGGGGAGTAGAAATGGTTATGTGATCAATCGTATTGTATAAGAAATTGTCTATGTCTATTGTACACCCACGTACAAAGGAGTCCCATTTTATTGTATAACCTAACCCGTTTACATAACCATATTGTGCTCTAAAATCACATGTTCCTTACAGTCTTACTTACCATATTTAGATATTTCATGTTATCAAATCTCTACTGTTTTTCATATATCTTCTTCTTTCAGCGTTTCATGTACTTTACTCTATTGCATGCTTTATATTTTCTAACTCGTTATGAACTGCGTGAGATGTTTTGTGCTCGCTCCCGTCCTGACTGGACCTGTTGAAAATATTACAGAGGATGAGGAGGAGGCCTGCAAAGACACCTACTACGGGGCAGCTGTAGATTCCATGTGTGACCCAGATTTCCAGCCTGATCCACTAGCTTAGAGACTGAGGCTCCCTAGTCTAGGTTTTCTAATTCTGTCATTTGAGATCTAGATTGTATATATTCTTTTATTTCAGTATTTAGAGTCTTGTATTGAGCTGGATGTTCTGATTTGTTATGTCAGTAGACACTTAGACTCTCTGGTTGTATTTATGTGGTTTTTCCTTCATTCCAGTATTTATTTATATATCTTCCTATCTTTCATTCTGCTTTGGATGTGATTGAGACTGTATATTGCTATGTCACCTCCATTCGGAGTGTATATACTGTACAGGTACCTTTATATTGTTAGATGATTGACCTAGGACAGCGTTCTACCGCCGACACTGCGGCGTAGGCTGGGCGTTGTTACGTTCTCGTACTCTCACAGTGGGTGCGGGTCGTGACATAGCATCATGAAAATTTGAACCACAAGTTCCAAAGAATCCTAGCAATAAAGTATTTTCAAAAAGAAGTAGCACGCCTTAGACTCTGAAATATTTTAATGAGTAATAAAAAAAACTACATCTTATTCATTTAAAAAGCTTGGATTTGGAAACCCAAGAATATTATGTGTTCATTTGTTAGTTTGTAGATTTCCACAATCGAGTTAGCATGTGTTATACATTCCAGAACTTCCGTTCCCAGATCGTGGAAGCGTCCCACCGTCCCTGGGTAGCATGATCTCGGAATACTCAGGTGACCATGTATCTGACATGAGTAGAAAAACAAAGATGGAAAAGATAATTTTCACTTGTTTACCACAAAATCATTAACTTTTTTCATTCCACATCTCCCATGATTCTCACTTCACCCATCACGTATGCAATTGTGAGATGAGCAAGTCAAAATAACTAACATGCTTCTGCAAATGAAATCACTGCAGAAGTTTTTCAAAACTTGCATGCTACAAAGTAAAACTCTAGCAACTGGAAACTGATTAAAGTTGTTAGATATATGGATCAACCTATTATTTGATGAAAGTCAATTATACAAACCACTATCCTTTAAAAATAACTATGAATGAGAAAATACAATATATTGATTAAAAATAATGGCATACTGAAACTAAAAAAAATTATTTCAATGGTAATAGCAAATTTTATTTTATAATATTATAGTATGTTAAGTTCAAATAAACAACTCTTTGAATGTGGCAAATTTCAACAAAGCGAACTAAAAATATTAAACAAGATGACCCCATAGAATGAACTTTATGGTATCAACATAATAATAGAGGGTTGAGAAAGGCTTCCACAATCAGGTGTATGATAAACTATTAGAACCCATCATCCTTTGGTTCCTACGAAGCATCAAAAGACAGCTATCAGGTAAAAATGTAAAAGATCTTGGTTCTTCATTCATGATAAACAGAAGTGGGAACTCACCACCTATTGAAGAAGTTTCCCATTTGAATATTGAAAATTCAAAAAGCTTAATGGCTGGGTCTTGGATCGTATAAATAAATGTTCCTTAAATTTGTATATGGATATTTGATCATAAATATATTTTTAACCTAATAGCTACAAGAAGAAAATTAACCTAATTTCCCATCAGAACCGACCGAAAGAAATAGAGGGAGTAGATACCTAGATGGGGTTTGTGATCCAGCGTCGATGCCGACGTGTCTCCGTGCCGAGGACAACCCCGACCGGATCCCGAGCCCACGCCTTCCCGAGCCCTCCTCCGACTCCACTTCCTGTTCTCGACCAAGCGTCGTCCCGCTCATCATGAGCACCGACCTCCCCGATCTTCTGAACCCGAAGCCGCAACGCCTGGACGACCTCGACCCACCACATCGTTCCCGCTTAGGGCTTAGGGTTCGTGGGAGGAGGGGTTGGGGGCTTAGGGCTTAGGGTTCGTGGGAGGAGGGGTTGGGGGCTTAGGGCTTAGAGTGAGACCTAGAGCTAGGGTTTAGAGTGAGACCTAGAGTTAGGGTTTGTGGGAGATTGAAAGAAGGAGATGGAAAATTTTAGGGTTTGGGGAGAGGAGGGAAGAGGGGGCAGAAGGAGAGCAAGGAGAATGAGAGTTCTTCTGAGTTAAATCGGAGGGGGGATGGAATATATTACAGAAAGTTTATTACAAGTTTGCCACCGCTCTAAACTATTAATAACGCTTTGTTTTATAAACGTTATAAAAAGCCCAGAATTAGCCCAAACCGTCATAGAAAAAAGGTATTTCTCAACTTGATAACGCTTATGTATCAGCCGTCATTAAAACTCCTTGTCGAGCGTCATTAATAGGTCTTTTTGTTGTAGTGAGCACCTTGAAGCATACGGCGATTCACAGTTAATCGTCAATCAGATTCGGGGTTCATACGAGGTTCGCCATGAAGACATGATCCCCTATCACCAAATAGCAATTAACATCATCTCGTCCTTGGAAGGGTTCTTCATAGAACACGTTCCCAGGCTCCAGAACATTGAAGCCGAAGCCCTAACAGGTCTGGCCGCTTCCCTGGCAGTACCGAATCATGCTCATCATCTGGTTGACATAATAGGCCGTGAATTGGTCTGTCCCAAGGACAATGTTCAATGTGTTGAGAGTTACTCCGCTCTGACAGTCGATGAAACACCAGACTGGAGACAACCATTCATCGACTTCGTTGTCTACGATATCCTGCTAGAAAATTCGAAGGAAGCCACTTCTATTAGAAGACGTTCCCTCAGATTCTTCTACGATACAGAGACAAAAATGCTATATCGGCGATCATACGATGGATTACTGCTTCGATGTCCGTCAAATACAGAAGCCAAAGAAGCCGTGCATGAAGCTCATGATGGCATCTATGGGGCCCATCAGCCTGGCCCAAAACTACATGATCGCCTTCGCCGAATGGGCTACTACTGGCCCACGATGGTTGCAGATGCAATAGACTATGCATGAAAATGCAAAGCCTGTCAAGTCCACGCAGATTTCATCCACCAGCCATCCGAGTTTCTACATCCGACGGTGGCATCCTGGCCATTCGAAGCATGGGGAATGGACATCGTTGGTTCGATCACTCCACCTTCGTCCCGAGGATACCGCTTCATACTCGCAATCACAGATTACTTCTCCAAATGGGCGGAGGCTGTTCCGCTGGCAGAAGTGAAGACTTCAAACATAATCAGCTTCCTCAAGCACCATGTCATCTATCGCTTTGGACTGCCCCGAAGGATCATCCATGATAATGGTTCGCAGTTCGCAAGCCACGCTTTCTATCGGTTCTGCGATAAACTCCGAATCCAGAATATTGCTTCAATACCATACAACCCGGCGGCTGATGGTCTAGCTGAAGCGTTCAACAAAACAATCATCAAACTTCTCATGCAGTTCGTGTCATCAAACAAACGTGACCAAAATGAAAAGCTCGGCGAATGCTTATGGGCATACCGTATTACAGTGCGGACTGCCACCGGGAACACACCATTCTCTCTTGTATATGAGAGTGAGGCAGTTCTCCCACTGGAGACTCAAATCCCCTCGCTCCGTGTTGCTCTCACCTACCAATTGACAATAGATGATAATCACCATCGTCGACTGCAAGAGTTGGAGGCCCTAGATGAGAACCACATGTTAGCTCAACAGCGAATCGAGCTGTACCAAGCACGTATCTCCAGAGCCTTCAACAAAAAGGTTAAAATCAGAACATTCCAAGTGGGCAACCTCGTTCTGGCAGTTCGGAGGCAGATGGTTATGACTCATAAAACCGTCGGCAAGTTCCAGCCAAAGTGGGAAGGTCCGTTCATCATCGATGCTGTGTTCTCCAATGGAGCTTACCGACTCGCAAAACAAAATAGAGACTTACTCATATTGCCCATCAACGACAAGTTCTTAAAGAAGTATTACGTCTGAAACGACATCTGCCAAGATAATGAGTTATGTGCCCTGTGGTACCACTGAACTCACATCCCGACAACAAATTTCTAGGATGTTGAGTTACGTACCCCCTGGTACTGCTGAACTCACATTTCGACTACAAATTCCCTAGATTATCGAGTTAAGTACCCCTTGGTACCACTGAACTCACATTCCAAATCCAAATATCCCTGATTGATGGGTTATGTACCCCTTGGTACCGCTGAAATCACATCCCGACTACAAATCCTCTAGATTGTCGAGTTACGTACCTGCAGGTACTGTTGAACTTACATTCTGATCCCAAATCTCCAGATTATCGAGTTATGTACCCGCAGGTACCACTGAATTTATACTCTGGTCACTACAAATGAATCTATATCGCATCTTTTAGGTAGTAAGTCATGTATGATCATACCTCTGAACTTTCCACCTAAAAGAGCTCCCTCCTTATGATCCAATACCCGTACTTTCAGCACAAAAAGGGTAACAGATCCACAGATTTTTCGAAACAGCCACGTCGATGCTACCTCTGAGTTGTTCCCCTTCCATAAAAAACAAACTGCCCCTCACATAGAACATCCACATCCACATTACCTCTGAGTTGTTCTATGTACCCTTCATGGAGCCCACTCCTGCCATGTCCTCATTACCTCTGAGTGGGAAGGCTCCATCGAAGAAACCCTCATATTTACCATATCCTTATTACCTCTGAGTAAGTATGTTGGTTCTCTCTCGACTTATTATCCGTACCAAAAAAAAACCCAGGTACGCCAAGGATAATAGGCCCACAAATGTCCTCTGTTGACCACAAATATCCTCAGTTGACCACAAATGTTCTCAGGTGACCACAAATGTCCTCTGTTGACCGCAAAATCCTTATTATGCCCCGGGAGCCCAGCTGCTCCATGGCATTCTTTCTCCTGACACCGAGAACTTCCATGGCCACCTCACTGTAGAATTTTCTGAGTATCCCCATCAAACTTGTTATCCGTACCTAAAACTAAGATATGTCAGGGGTAGCAAGTCCACAAACAGTCCCCCAGTGGGGCGAATACCACAACACCACAAACGCAATAAGCAATACAAATAAAGGGTAGAAAAAAGCATACTCTTTTATTTGAAAAGTCAAAAGTACTACATGTTCTAGGGACCACGTCCTCCTCAAGAAAGGAAAGCAACGAAAACAAAAAGAAGGAAAAAAAAAGATGGTCCCTCAACAAGGCAGTCGACCGCTCAAACCTCTGTTTGGCCCGACGCTCAGCCTCCTGAGTCAGCAGTGCCGCATCTTCCAAGGGCGCGTTAGCCCGCCAGCCATCCTCAAACTTCTTCAGAGCACGTTCCAGGTTAGCAGAAGCTCGGGAAACCCTTTCGGCATCCTGAATAATCAGCTCTTTGTCCGCACGGGAAGCTTTAAGTTCAGACTCCAAGAAGGCCAGCTTCTTCTGAAGTTCGAGAATCTGCTCCCTTATATCGATTACACCCTGGGAGGCGGCCGCTTCCCGAGCCCTGCAAACCTCACTCCTGCGGGTCAGCTGGTCATACAAGAGAGATAGTTCGCCAAGGTCCTTTATTATAATCGGCTTAGATGTATCTCGCACAAGCCTTATCTTCTCCAGGACAGTGGTGAGGAACCCCCGCTCCTGATCTATTGCTACAGACAGACCAGCTTGGTGCAGCACTTGAAACTGGGCCACAAGCTGATCAGCCTCCAACAGTTTGGGCTCCATAAGCGCAGCTATCCCTTCCCCGCCAGGAAGGGTTTTAAGAGTCTCAATTTGGCCACGAACGCATTGTCGGGCCAAGGCAAAGGGGGTCCCCTGCTCCACAGCAGCTTCTACTCCTCTCTTCAAGTGGCGGTAGAAACTATCAACCACATCCGGTGATGCCTCATCCAGAACTTTCGTAGAGGACGGTGTCAAAGGAAGTGTAGCTGGTAGTGTCAAAGAAGACGTAATAGAACTTACCGCCCCTGCCATAAGGGAAATAAATTCTGAGCGAAAGGACGCTTGGACAGCGGCCAATTCTTCTTTCGTGGCCCGAACAATCTGGATACTCGGTAAGGCTGAGAGGTCAACCCCCAAAGTCATACAAGCAGAGAAAGATGCAGGGACCATTGCTTCCTGTCCAGGCTGTGCCACCATCTGACCTCCCGAACTCGATCCGGCGGGAGGCCCTTCAAGATAAGTCAGAAAAGGAGGGGGCACGCTCCCTTCTAGTAAATCCCCGCTCGCAGTAACCGTCATGGGTAGTGAAGAGGTAGGACCTGTATGTCCAGAGCAACCATCAATCAACGTAACCCGAAGGATATGATGATAGAGCGAATGGGCCTCCTCACTAGTCAAAATTTGGCTTATCATACCAGGGGAGGGTTGTGGAGGCTGAGGTTCGCTCACAACCGCCATAGTCCCCTCACTAGTAACCCCAAAGCCGAATTCAGCAGGCTCTTCTGCCCCAGCTCTCCCGGAAGGAGATACGACTGGATCAGCGTCACCTTGATGAAATTTAGCAGTTTTGGGGATAGGTTCATCGGAGCCCCTGTCGTCTTGGGTGGAGACCTCAGCAACATGAGATCCCTCAGCCGTCGTCGAGAGATCCCCGGCAGAAATAATCCTGGCACACATATCATTAATCAAGGTGTTCAGGGCCAAATTGACTTCAGAAACAGTGGCCGGTTCTCGGGATTCCTCTTCTTCTGATGCCTACAAGAGGAAAGGAAAATGATTAGGATTAAAGTTCAGGAGAAAGGAAGAACTAATAAAGATGGTAGTAACTCGATTTACCTCCGAAGTGGGGTCGACGTCCTCGCTTCTCTCTATTATAGTTAGCTTGCGACGTCTGATCGCAGCACATTTTCGGGAATAAGGAATACCGCCAACAGGGGAGATTTGCCTGCTACGTTTTCGTACAGGACCAGGTGCAATAGGTGGCTGATCTGCCACCATCTCATCTGACATAACAGGCGGCTGATCCGCCCCAACATCTTCCACCAGAAGGGAAGAGTTATCGGCATCGTGCTTATCATTTTCTTCATCCACAGTTGTGGACTTCGAGTCAGGCACAGGAACCACGTTCGCCCTTCTCTTCCTCGTCTTAGACCCCTTGGGCTTCTCCGCCAAGCCAGTACCCACGATAAAGCTGGTACTCGGGTCGAAATTAACAGGAGGCTTGCTCGCCGTAACATGGTATACGGCCGCCATATACAAAATCTCTCCTGGCACCTCACCATCAGGGACTGAAAATATGGTTCGGGTATGAACCGTGTCATAATAATGCTATGCCCTTATACCATCCAGGATGCTACCTTCAAAGCCCAGGCAAGAACTGGGACTGTCAAAAAACATCTGGCTGTACCCAAACTGACGGGAGAACCTACTGGACAAGTAGGGCTCCAGGTAGACGTTGTTACGATTACGATATACTCGGTGCGCTGGACGGATATTGCGCAGCCAAAGGAGCATTTTCTCAGGTAAGAGTAGAGGAGGTTCGGTACCATCAACAAGTATGCTCCTCACTTCTTCAACAGTAAAACGAGGTACGGACACAAAAAAAGTTGTATCCGTCCACTCTCGTCAGCGCTCTCCGATAGGCTGGCATGGTGCTGTACTCCCAGGACTGATGGTGGAATCGGAAAATGAAAGCGTCATCAGCCGTAACACCATCTTCTACACCAGGCCTCATCAAAGACCGGTTGTACATTAATAGCCACCCCATCAGATAATGGTATGGCAGCTCTATGTGCTCAAAATCCATCGCCGGGTCACGGGCGATGACCTTGGAAGAAAAGGTGCGAAGGCCATGGTGTATGCTGCACACCATGGCCGGAAGAAGAGCCAGCTTGGCCCCAAAGACCAGCTTTACGGCAGGGAGGATAAAATGGTGACTGATTCTCTCGATGGAACCTGCCCCTCCAGAGACTACGCAGTTTCGTAGCCACACCATCAGGAACCCCGCCAAAAGCCCCTTCTCGACAGTCGCTGAGTACCATGATAAATATAACTAAAGGAGTCAATCTTACTCCCAAAGGTGTCGCCCGTGGACCTCGACCTCTTGGCAGTTGACACCAAGTGTTGTACCTTCTCATGAGTTTGAGGATCTCGTAAAGAAACCCGGCCTGAGGCGTCTAGTATGAAAAGGTATATGACCCAGGTGGTGGTGTGAAGAATGCTCCCTTCTGAGCTACCATCTTTCTTGATAGCCGTCGGATAAGAAGTACTGTGGTGACATAACAATTCCCGATACACGGCAACAAAGTCCGGGAACTGCCGATCCAAATCCTCGAGCTCTTCGCTCGTAGGGGTATACACTTCAAAGACTTCTTCCCCCAGGGCAGCTTGGAGACAACGTATATCTCGTGGAGAGCGTGTCCCAGCTCCCCTCTCGGTGTGAAGAAGGTTCCCGTCTGCCGATTGTATATCTCCAGAAGAGCCATGAACAACGGCTTATTTATGGGGAGACAATAACAGGTGCTCCGAATGGCGTGATAAAGGCCGATCTCACTCTTGGGAGTTGTATATTTTCGTAGAATCCACGTGGTCAAGTTAGCCCACGTAGGGATAGGGTTTATTCAGTTCGGCAATACCAACCGGCCGACGGGATACGACCCTTTACGAGCAAGCTGGTTCAAGAAGGTATCAACCTGAGAGAATATGAAATTAGGACCCGTGACGTTTATAAAGGTACCCGGAGCCAGTCCCATCACGTACCGACTGACCGCTTCCTTTTCCGGATACGCTGACCCCAAATTCCTATTGTAATGGATGTTTCCCACAAACATCCCCGACTTGCTGGGAGTCGAGGAGTCTACCATCTTTCTGTCCAGCGGTAGCATATTGAACCAGGACAGAGGAAAATGATGCTCTATCGGAGGGATATGGATCTCCACCCCGTCAAGAGTAAAGTCCCAGCTCTCGGATACATCCAGCGCTCAGGTGTTCTTTACAGACAAAGCATCCCCAAAGAGGAAAGCAGGCTTCAGGTATTCCCTCTCCAATTGCCCTGAGTTTATCATGGCACAGAGGAAGTGAAAGGACTGTTTTTTGATAGTATTCAACCTCTCCAAAGGCTCTTTTGGGAGCTAGTTCGTCACATACTCGACTATGTGGTCATATCGATAGCCCATAGTCGATTGGGCACGACCCACCAGAGGCTCTTCTACAGCATTAACTGGCAGATTCACTGAAGAAGGAAAGAAAGAAACAAATCAAAAGATGGCTAAAATGAAACTACTGAGTGCTTTGGCTTACATGAGCTTATGCGGTTCTATTTAAAGACGAGCTTATGCGGCTCTATTTAAAGATGAGCTTATGCGGCTCTATCTAAAAACGAGCTTATGCGGCTCTATTTAAAGACGAGCTTATATGGTTCTGTATTAAAAAAGCTCATACGGCTCTGTTCGAATATAAGCTTATGCGGCACTTATTAGCGTAAGCTTATGCGGCTCTTTTTAGCGTGGGCTTATGCGGTTCTACTTAACGGAGCATTATGCGGCTCATTTCAGAGGAGCTCATGCGACTCGATTCAGCACAGCCTTATGCGGCCTAGTCGAGACGAACTTATGCGGCCCTGTTTGAGAGGGATTCATACGGCTCGATTCAGAGGGACTTATGCAGCTCTGTTCGAAGGGTCATTATGCGGTTCAGTTTGTGAAGCGTCTTTGCCGCCACTAGACAACTCCCATGCGGTTCGGACATGGAGTATACCCCCATGCGGCTCGGAAATAGGACGTACGTGTTTGCCATTGATTATAAAAGAACAGAACAATTATATCGGAGGACTGGACTTTTACTTTACAATACAAACTCGCTCATACAAAAAAAGCCTAGGGACAAAACCTAGGTACAACAATCTAAGTACAATTGTTTAGTTTTTCTGGGAGGTGACGGTAGAGGCTCGAAAAAGCGACGACAGCTCTGCCTTACTCCTTGGACGATCGGACGTAGCCTTGGCTCTGGTGAAGAAATGCTCTTGGACGTGTGGGGAGACTCCCTTGCGCCTTTGGTCGCTAGATCTCTGGATGTCTCTGTAGTGCTCTCTCTTTTTTTTTTTCTTCTTCTGCTCTCTCTCTTACTTTACAAGGGAATGGCACCTTGCTATTTATAGGAGTGGGGTGTGATCATTAGGGTTTGCAAATGATTGCCTCCTTCAGAAGTCGGCGGTTAATGATCAATTAATCTGGGCCATTCATCTTGAATATAATAAATTTGAGCAATTAATGTGATTGCATCAAATCTCTGTGGGCAATAAATGTTGATTGCCATGAATACCCATGATTTGTGATAGCCTGCCACGTGTCCAATTTGCTTGATTTGATCTGATCTGGACAATTATGACGATCGCAACAAATCTGATTTTGTTAGGATTTGTTAGCACCCATAATTCCAGGGAAGATAAGACTGCCACGTATCTCAATTGTCACGAAGAGCGCCACGTGTCTCAACTGGACCGTCCTGGCAGAGCCGCATATGGGTGGTCCTTTCAGCCGTGTGAAGCATACAGCCGCATGAGGATGGGCAGCCGCATGAGGATGGGTAGCCGCACGGGGATGGACAGCCGTATGGGGATGGGCAGTCGCATGAGGATAGGCAGCCGCATGTAGATGGGCAGCCGCATGGGGATGGGCAGCCGCATGGGGATAGGTAGCCGCATGCAAATGGGCAGCCGCATAAATGCAGTGGCCGTATGGAGTGGCCTCGGAACTTGGTAGATTTTGCCACTGTAAGGAGATTTTCTCCTCTTTTCTAGGATCACGCCATCATGTTAGAGTCTTTATTACGTCCTTATGTCAGAGTTGTCATAGCTGTTATTTGTCAGAGCAGCCATCAGGGCATTAAATGCAGCCGAATATAGAGAAGAACTGTTGAAGGCCACGTAGATTCTTTCGGAGCCGCATAGATCTATCCGAGCCGCATGGACCATTGAGCCGTATGGACTTCTGAGCCGCATGGGAATCCGGAGCCGCATGGGGATCCCTCTGTCGGAGCCGCATAGGCATTTTTTTTATTCTTTTTCATGCTTCTACACGACCCCCTTCAAAGTTTTCAATTTGCAAAATTGAAATACTTTGAATAAGAAGCATGGCCCTGTAAAAACTCTTCGGGCCGCATAGGATGTTCTGGCCGTATGGATGTCTCAACTGCATTGCCTCCTCAGCCGCATGGCCATCTGAGCCGTATGGGCTTTCCAGTCGCATGGGCTGTCTGGCCGCATAGGCTGTCTGGCCGCATAGGCTCCTTGCCACATTTTCATGCCACGTGTGCAAATCTTTGCATTGATTGCCTTTGATTTGCAGTCAGATTTAAAGCCGCTTTTTGGGGCAGGATCCCAAGAGTTTAGCCTTGAATAGTCGGATCGCCTTGATAACCGAAGAGTCGGTTATACTGCACATAGATCGATGCGTCGGTCTATGGGCTCTGTCCATAAATAGCAGCATATTTTGGAAAAAAAGACTTCTTTACTTTCTGCTCTTGCCCTAGCTTTCTTGTCTTCGTCTTCCTTCTCTGATCATCAGCAATGGCTCCCAAGTCCTCCAAGGTTGCGGCGAAGGCTGCGGCGAAGGGTAAAGGCGTGGCCTCGACGTCGGCTGCGGCACCCAAAGCTCATTCCGACGTTCATCTTGCCGTTAAGAGTAAGGATTTGGGAAAGGCATATGCTTCGAAACCCTAACAAAGTTGGCTCTGTTGCATGCTTTATGCACAAGCATTAAATGTGAACTGTTCAAATTGTATGGGCCGCATACATGTCCCATATTCGAGCCGCATGTGGGTATACCCCATGTCCGAGCCACATGGGTGTTGACTAGTGGCCACCCAGACGTTTCACAAACTGGACCACATGATGACCCTTCGAACAGATCCGCATGAGTTTCTCTCAATCAGGACCGCATAAGTTCGTCCGAATTGGGTCGCATGAGGCTATGACCATCTCCTAATTTTGTTTTCTTTTTTATCTTTGATTCTTGCAGCAACCCTGCCGAAGGCTGAGATCATTATGAAGGAAGAGCTGCTGCCCCTTTCAAGCAAGAGTCATCGCTTGTTAAGAAGGAGGTAATACCAAAAACGGAGGAACAGAAAGGAGAGCTGTCACCCCTAGCTGTAAAGGAGGAGCCCCAGTCTGACGGCGGTAGTACTGGGAGTCCTGACTTTCCTACTTCGGACGAGGATTTTTCTCAAGTACATCCTTCATATGCAAAATGGTTGAGGGATTGGTATATGCGCCCCCGCAACTAAGATTCGTGGGCTTTCACAAATGTTTGTCTTTTGTCTTGATATTCCTGTCTGTCTTTAGCTGTAGTTTGTGTTTTGCTTCTTTTGGACATCAATGTAATCTTTTTCCTTCTTATCTGAATGAAATAATAGAGAGTTTTTCTGGCTTGCTCATGAGATGTAGTCATGTGAATGTAACTGATTTTAAACAAAATATATTCGCTCTGTTCTTGGCTTGTAGTAGTTACCCCAATAGGAGACTTTTTATGGACCTATTATCCTTGACATACCCGGGTTTTAGGTATGGATAACAAGTTTGATGGGGATACCTAGAACAATTCCACGGTAAGGTGGTCATAGACATTCCTGGTATCGGAAGAAAGAATGCCATGGAGCAGCTGGGCTCCCGAGGCATGATGAGAAATGATGTGCATGTACTAGGAAACTTAGTACAACATTTATAGTCAGCAGAAGAAATTTGTGGGCCTATTATCCTTGGCGTACCCTGGTTCAGGATACGGATAATAGGACGAGATATAACCAACATACTTACTCAGAGGTAATGAGGACGTGGCAAGCATGAGAGTTTTTCACTGCAGAATCTTCCTAGTCAGAGGTAATGAGGACATGGCAGGAGTAGACTCAGCGGAGGATATTTGTGGTCAACAGAGGACATTTGTGGACCTATTATCCTTGGCGTACTCCGGTTTTGGGTACGGTTAATAAGTCGAAAGGGAACCAGCATACTTACTCAGAGTTAATGAGGACATGGCAAGCATGAGGGTTTCTTCGATGGAGCCTTCCTACTCGGAGGTAATGAGGACGTGGTAGGAGTGGGCTCCATGAAGGGGTACATAGAACGACTCAAAGGTAATGAGGACATGAAGTTCTATGTAGAGGGGTGATTTGTTTTTGGCGGAAGTGAGACGACTTAGAGGTAACATCGACGTGGTCATTTTGGGAATTTTGTGGATCTGTTACCCTTTTTGTGCACCAAGAGTGCGGGTAGTAGATCATGAGGGAGGAGCTCTTTCAGAAGAATAAGTTAAGAGGTATGGTCATACATGACTTATTACCTAAAAGAGTGACCAGAGTGTGAGTTCAGAGGCACCTGCGGGTACATAACTCAGCAATCTGGGATATTTGGAGAAAAAATGTGAGTTCAGCGGTACTAGAGGGTACATAACTCAATAATCTGGGATTTGGTGAATGTGAGTTCAGCGGTACCGACGGGTACATAACTCAATAATCTGGGATTTGGAGAATGTGAGTTCAGCGGTACCGGTGGGTACATAACTCAATAATCTGGGATTTGGAGAATGTGAGTTCAGCGGTACCGGCGGGTATATAACTCAATAATCTGGGATTTGGAGAATGTGAGTTCAGCGATACCGGAGGGTACATGACTCGTCATTCTGGAAGATTTGGAGAATATCGTTTAGACATAATATTTCTTCAGGAATTTGCCGTTGACGGGCAACATAAGCAAGTCTCCATTTTGTTTCGCGAGGCGGTAAGCACCGTTGGAGAATACAGCCTCAATGATAAATGGCCTTAACTATTTTGGCTGGAATTTGTCGGCGGTTTTGTGAGTCATAACCATCGGCCTCCGAACTGCCAAAACGAGATCGCCCACTTGGAATGTTCTGATTTTAACCTTCTTGTTGAAGGCTCCGGAGATGCGTGCTTTGTATAGCTCGATTCGCTGCTGAGCCAATAGGCACTTTTCATCTAAGGCCTCTAACTCTTGTAGCCGACGACGGTAGTTATCGTCCGTCGTCAATTGGTAAGTAAGAGCGACGCGGAGCAAGGGTATTTGAGTCTCCATTAGGAGAACTGCCTCACTCCCGTACACGAGGAAGAATGGTGTGTTCCCAGTGGCCGTTCGGACTGTAGTACGGTACGCCCATAAGCATTCACCAAGCTTCTCGTTTCAGTCGTGTTTGTTGGATGATACAAACTTTTTGAGCAACTTGATGATGGTTTTGTTGAATGCTTCTGCCAACCCATTCGCTGTCGGATTGTATGGCGTCGAAGCAATATTCTGAATTCGATGTTTGTCGCAGAATCGATAGAAGGTGTGGCTTGCGAATTACGGACCATTATCGTGGACAGTCCAAAGCGATAGATGACGTGATGCTTGAAGAAGCTGATCACGTTTGAAGTCTTTACTTCTGCAAGCGGAACAGCTTTTGCCCATTTGGAGAAGTAATCTGTGATGGCGAGTATGAAGCGATGTCCTCGGGAAGAAGGCGGAGTGATCAGACCGATGATATCTATTCCCCATGCTTCGAATGGCCAGGATGCCATTGTCGGATGTAGAAATTCGGATGGCTGGTGGATGAAGTCCGCGTGGACTTGGTAGGTTTTGCACTTTCTTGTATAGTCTATCGCATCTGCTATCATCGTGGGCCAGTAGTAGCCCATTCGGTGAAGACGGTCTTGCAATTTTGGGCCAGGCTGATGGGCCCTGCAGACACCGTCATGAGCTTCGCGTACGGCTTCTTTGGCTTCTGCATTTGACAGACATCGAAGCAATAATCTATCGTAGGATCGGCGATACAGCATTTTTATCTCTGTATCGTAGAAGAATCTGAGAGAATGCCTTCTGATAGAGGTGGCTTCCTTTGGGTTCTCGAGTAGGATGTCGTAGACTACGAAGTCTATGAATGGTTCTCTCCAGTCTGATACTTCGTCGATCGTCTGAGTGGAATAACTTGCCACGAATTGAATGTTGTTCTTGGGATAGACCAGTTCATGGCCTATTACGTCCACCAAATGATGAATATGGTTCGGCACTGCTAGGGAAGCGGCAAGGCCTGCTAGGGCATCGGCCTCGATATTTTGGAGTCTGGGGACGTGTTCGATGAAGAACCCTTCAAATGACGAGATGATGTTGATCGCTATTTGGTGATAGGGGATCATGTCTTCATGGCGGACTTCGTACGAATCCCGGATCTGATTGACGATTAACTGTGAATTACCGTATGCTTCAAGATATTCTACCCCAGCTCTTTTGCAAGTTGGAGGCCAATGACTAAAGCGTTGTACTCGACCATATTGTTAGAGCAGGGTTCCGTAAGAGAATAAGCACGATTGATCACCAGTCTGGAAGGAGAAACCAGTACCACCACGACTCCGACGACGATGTTGCCCTTTGGTCCGGTCCTTGAAGCACCGTCGAAGAACATTCTCCATATATCATCGTGAGAGGTCGCATGCGAGTCGGCGATCTCATCTGGGATTTCTTCATATATTCTGGCCGACTCCGAGCCTGGGTGGGCCGCTAAAAAGTCTGCCAGAGCATGACCTTTAACAGCCTTTTATGGGATGAATATCATATGCTAGGAGGACAGTAATATTACCCATATAGCGAGGCGAGAGCTGATTGTCCCTGGTTTAGTCATGAGGACCCTGATGGGGTTGACTCGTGATATCACATGTATGGTTTGCCCCGTGACATAGTGTCGCATCTTTTGAATGGCGAACACCAGGACGAGGCATTCCTTCTCTACGGTGGTATATCGGTGCTCTGGCCCGATCATCATTCGGCTGAGGTAATATATAGCTTGCTCATGGCCTGCATCGTTGTTTTGTGCTAGCAGAGCGTCGAGGGAATGCTCCATTGCTCGTACATAGAGCAGGAATGGTTTTCCAGCAACCGGGGCCACAAGGACTGGAGGTTTTGACAAATATTCTTTGATGCTGTCGAAGGCATGCTGGCATTCTTCATCCCATACGAATGAGACGTCGTTCTTCATGAGATGGGTGAATGGCTGACATCGCCCGGAGAGGTTGGAAATGAACCTCCTGATGTAAGCTAACCTCCCTTGAATGCCTCGGAGTTCTCAAAGATTTCTCGAGGGACTTATCTTCATGATTGCCTTTGTCTTCTGCGGATCTATATGGATTTCCTGGGCGGTAATGATAAAACCCAGGAATTTTCCACTGGATACACCCAAGAAGGATTTGGTAAGATTCATTTTTAAGTTGTGCGCCCGCATGAGGTCGAATACAGTCCTCAGATCCTGCAGATGGTCTTCCTTATAACGACTCTTGACAGTGATATCATCAATATAGTACTCCACGGTCTTGCGCAAGTGGTTTCTGAAGATGATACTCATGGCTCTTTGATATGTGGCGCCAGTATTCTTTAAACCAAAAGGCATGACTGTGTAGCAGTATGTGCCAATTGGTGTTCGGAATGACGTATGCTTTTTGTCGTCGGGAGACATCTTTATTTGGTTGTACCCTGAGAAGCCATCCATGAATGACATACGTTCGAAGCTGCAGATGTTGTCAATCATGATGTCTGTGATAGGGAGGGGGAACTCATCTTTGGGACACGCCTCGTTCAGATTGCAGAAGTTGATACAGATTTGAATCTTCTCATTCTTCTTGAGAACCGGTACTATGTTGGCGACCCAGTCCGGATGTTGTTCCTCACGAATGAAGCCGCTAGCTATCAATTTGTTGACTTCGGCTTCGATCGCATCCATGATGCCTGGGCGGAAGTGTCGTTGTTGTTGTTTGACTGGCTTTGCATCTGGCCGAATATTGAGCTTGTAAAGAGCAACATTGGGGTTTAGCCCTGACATGTCTTCATAGCTCCAAGCGAATACATCAATATATTCTTTGACAAGTTCCAGTAGTGATTCTTGCTCTTCGTCTGTCAGGCTTTTACTAACGAAGATTGGTTTTGGAGAAGAGTCGCTGTCGAGATCCACTTGTATGACCTCATCTTCAGTAGGAGGCTCTCATTGATCAAAATGCTTCTTCCATTACGTATCCAGCTGTTGGGCCTACGGCTCTAATTCGAGGAGTTCAGGAAAGTCTTCACCTACATCGTAAGCATCGGCGAATGCCATATTGACAGACAGGACTTGCCTGAATACATCCTCGATGTGGATATCCGAATCGAAAATTGGTGATCCGGTTGAGTGTGAATGCCAGTCGCATTCCTCATCTGAGCTTTCAGGGGTCGTTGCAGGCGTAACATTTCCCAGTCCGTATCGGGTCTTGTTGTAGTAGTCCTGTGGTTTGCCAGCCGGGACCGGTGACTTTAAAGTCGACCAGTGCCGTAGTTCAAACCTGGTGTATTCTCCAGATCATACCCCTATTTTTTCATGAGGTATTTGGATTCGGGGCTATATAGATAGAGAGGCAGTCTCCCGACGTCTGATTCGAGATCGACTTCTTCTATGGTGAAGGGCTGTGGATCATTCTTCCGACCGAAGATGATTGGATGGTCCCCTCCCTCGATTATGTGGTAAGCATCTTCCACGGGAGTAAGTTGATTTACGGTGTAAATATTTGTCACGTGTGTGTGTAGGTGAGTACCTATACCGTGTTCCATAGCATACATTGTACAAAGCTTATTAAGCTCGATGTAGTTCAAAGATAGCCCTTTATTGATGAAGTAAGGTATCTTTTCTAACGGGATTACATCATCTACGAATGGAACATCGGCGTGAGCAGCCACATACTTGGCCAGTTCTGGTTCTTCTTTGGCCACCCCCTGTATAAATGAAGACAGAGAGGATGACTTGGGCAACTTGATCATTAGGGGTTCCGCTGGTGAGGCAGAACATGGAGTCGTTGGCAAACTAGCGACCCCCAGTTTGGTACTCGATGCTGGGCAGGGAGTGGTTGGCTCGCTAGAAGCCCCAGACTTTGCATCGGGCTGATGATTCTTTTTGGTAAGACGTATCGTCATTGGCTTGTCGGAGGGATTGAGCTTCTCCGTTTGTGGCTGGCCGACTCTAGGCAGTCTGATTTTTAGTGGCTCCGTTGTGGGTCTTGGCGCTTGGCCGAACCTTGGCAGCCGGTTTATCATTTGCCCCTCTCGTGCCGAGAGGCTGATTGCGTCCTTACGCAGAGCGGCCATAAGGGGTGCGGACTTGCCGGGTTTACGAGCTTGGAGGTGGATCGTTATAGGTTCTTCTGATCCTATTGCCGTCTCAGTTCGAGCTTGCACATCTCCTTCACCAAGGTGCCTCTTCGACTTTTCGTATAAGCAGGAGTCTGAGTAGTAGTATTTGACCCCTTTAAAGGGATCGATGTCGGCAAATTCTGTCATCACGAAGCCGTATTTGTCGACATACTTGAAGCACTGGTGCAGTGTGGAAGGCATGATCATGTAATCGTGTATCCATGGGCGCCCCAGGAGGATATTGTAGGAAGTGTCCGCATCTATGACATAACAGGTCACTTCTGACTGAAGATCGCCAATTTGGCACTTCAAGCGAATCTTCCCAATCGGGTAGCTCCTGCCCGAATTGAAACCGCTGATGGTGGTACTTGTTGGCATCAGGCAATGCATAGGAATGCGGAGATGATGTAACAGACCCTTCGGGATGATGCTTATGGAAGAACCAGGATCAATGTGTATCCGATCCACCTTTACGTCACCGATATATCCAGTGTAGTATAACGGACGATCGTGCAGATTGGTTTTGATGAGCATATCCTGCGGCGTGAAGACAATATTGGGCATCGCTCATGTGCAAGCGCTGTCTTGGAGATTTGCAGGCGGGCTCTCTCCCGTGAGGTTGACCTAAGCTAGATATGCCTCGGCATTCTGGAGTGCATCGCTTAGTGCCACGCGAACATCTTTGGAGAGTCTCAGGAGCTCGTATAATGATAATATGGCCGATATGTTGGCTAATTGTGCCAGGATGTCAAAGTTGTAGGGCCTTTCCAGCCCATGAGATGCCTCTTTTCGGAGGAATTTGTCAAAGCGAGTCTCCTTCGGCCTAGGCTTGTCGGTCGTCGAAGGTTGAGAAGGTCCCGAACCGTCAGTAGTAGCCGACTGATGCTCTTCAGTCGAGTTATTTGGTGTAGATTGGGATTGAACACCAGATCGAGTAACGACAGCTGCGGCTTCCTCGTCATCTGCCGAGATTGTGTGGCAGGATCTGACATTTCCATTCTTTTTCTTGCCAATGGAGAGTGGTGTGGACTGAGTCACTTCAGGTACCAAGTCTAGATGGAGCCACATGACCTCCTCTCGTGACGTGGTAAGGGGTACTAGACCAGTAGCCTGATCTCGAGGAGGTGGAAGATTAGTAGTCTCCATTATCGCTAGAGGGACGGGTACCACGCCGTCGTGAGTCTCCGTTGGAGGAAAGCTGCCAAATTATACTGACACCATATTGGCTGCCACGGTCACCTCTTCGAAATCAATGGCCAGAGCCTTCAAATCGATGAGATGTTGGATGTATCGCTTCAGTTGGTAGCAGTCGTGTGTATCATGGTGGACGTAGCGGTAGTAATGACAGTACTTTGGGCTCTCCATTTCTGCCGACCGAGGTTCCCGCCTTGGTGGAGGGAGCTGAATTCTATCTCCTTGTATGAGCATGTCCAAGATGGGCTTGATATGCCCATCTTCGAAGGAGTAGGTCATTTGCGGCCATTGCATGTCTGCCGGTTTTGACTCAGGCTTCTTGACTGTGTCGGCCACCATGGCCTGCTTGCCCTTGTTGTCCCGATTGTTGGAGGCATTACCACCATTGTTGTTGTTGGTATTAGGGCGCTTGCCCTTGTCCTCTCCCTCCGAGATGTGCAATTCCAGTTGGCGAGCCTTCTTCAACCTGTCCTCGGCGCTAGTGGCACTGATGATAAACGTCTTCCAGTCCTTAAATTGAATTTTGCCAATCCAGAAGCTGATTGTTGGGAGCAGTCTCTTTTGGCAAATTTCAATTAAGAAGGAATCTGGATTACCAGATGGCAACTTCATTGCGGTTTGGCGAAATCGCTCAATATAGTTCCTTGTCAGCTCCTTCTCCCCTTGAACGACGTCCATGAGGGTGGATATTGTGACGTCTTGTCCTACTTCGTAGAATCTCTCCAAGAACATGCGCTTGAAGCTGGCGAAGGAGTGGATACAGTTGTCTGGCAGGTTGCGGTACCAGTCGAAGGCGACCCCTTCCAATGCCCCGATGAATAATCGTGTAAGGATGGCATCGTCATGGGGCAGATGGTCGGTGGTGACCTCGAAGTAAGTGATGTACCGACTTGCGGAGGTCTTTCCATCATATGGATTGATGTGGAATGGTTTATACTTTGGTGGGAAGGGAACTTCTCTCCACGCAACGGGATACGGTTGTCGTATCCTGAGGTCTTGGCAGTTTTCTCGGGTGTGGAACATGGCCCGGAGCTCCTGGACCTCTCTTCTTGCTTCCTTGGCCTCATCCGTAGCGGTGGGAGCTGACATTTCAGGAGGATTATTGCCCGGGTTTGGTGCCGCTGAGTTCGAGGCCGCATTGACCGTGGGACCCAAGTTTGTTTGGCCAGGCGTCCCTTCTTGCAGAGTAGGGAGGGCTGCTTTGATCTTGTCCACCGATTTGACCAAAGTGCGCAGTATGGCCTCCAGAGTGTCGATGCTTTGGCGATCACTGGGACCATCTTGTCCATCGTTCGTCATGAATGTCGTCCTCACATGAGTAGAAGTGGAAGGGACGGTGGATGACGTGCCCTCCGAATCATACCCCTGTACCGAGAAGTCATCGGGGTATGTGGGAATGTTCTCCTCTGGTTCGGACTCAGAAGGGATAGTACCCCCAACTTCAGAGCTTGCCTCGTTTTGAGAGTCGTGGACGTCCTCGGGGACGTCGGCACCTGCTGTATCTGACGGGAGAGTTGTTTCCTCGGGCCTATCTCCTTGGAACATCGGATTATCGTGGATGTTCGGAGGAGTGCTACCCCCAATTTCAGCGACCACCAGTTATGCGGATGATGAATCTCCCACTGTAGCAGATTTTGTCTTTGAACGGTACCTTAGAAAACTCCGGTGGTGGACAACCGTTTAGACGACAGTTTCTTAGTCACAGTGGTTGAAATCTTCGGGTTGGAAACATTTATCTTCTTCCCTCTCCCATCGGCGGTGATTTTTTGAGTAGAGTTGCAGGAGACGACGGGAGGCACCTCATCCTCTGAGCTCGGCTGTTGTAATCTTAGGAAGACGGACTGCTGGTCTTCTCGTACCGTCGCGTTGTTGCAACAGCAGTTGACAATAACTTGGGTGCAGTGATGTCCGTGGGAGGACTCTTTGCACACCGAGGCCTCTTCTCTTTCCTTGCGTTTGTGGAGGATAACCTCACGCAAGTCAGATGGGTCTGGAACGACCATGTTTGCTCTCTGGGTTTTGGAAGACTTTTGGGAACCACTCTGTCCGTTTACCGCCGGGGGCTAGACTCGAGTGGTTCTGTACAACTTCCCATCAGAGGTCCGCATAACAGTATGTAGAGCGCTCGGATGGTCAGAGGTCGGGACATCGGACTGAGCTCGCCAAGCTCGCGCTGCCCTAGACTTCTTCACTCTTATGCCTGAGGGCACATAGTAGGAAGAGTCTAAGTGGTGTTGCAGAGAGTCAGCCATATTTTCTCGGGAGCATAAGAGATCAGGACCATAGGAGAGGCGATCGAAGACTGAGCCCGAGCCGCGTGGAGCAGACAGCATGCAGCTGGAATCAACAGTCTTCATGCGGCTGGCAATAGTAGCCGCATGGGCTTTCTTTATGCGGCTGGAAGTCTCGGCCGCATAAGTATTCTGCATCCGGCTGGCAGTTTCGGCCGTATGGACCTCATGCATGCGGTTGGCAATCTTGGCCGCATGAATATTTAGCCTACGGCGAGTGCCTTTGTTCGGCTTCTTCCTGGGGCACATAGAATCACTCTTTGCCCCTGCAAGTCCAGCATCGTAGTGCTTTCCTCTGCCGGACTTGGGGACAGCAGAGTCCTCTATGGCTTGAAGTGGGGCCGCATGAGAGTTGCCTTCGTCGCCTTGGGCAGCAGAGAGTACTCCGTCTAGAGCTTGGGGAGGAGCAAATGATTTTGGCCTCCACTTCCTGCGAGCTTTCTTTGTGCGGGTTTGCTTCTGGACCGGGCCAGCGCTCCCGTCAGAGCGCATTTCTTCAAATGCCTATTGGTCGAAGCGGACGACCATCTTTTGTTGTGTGGAGCCAAGTTTGGCTGTATCCGATTGCGTCACCAACTTCTCAGCCGTGGAGAAGTTTGTCCCCAGCAGAGTCGTCATCGTATTTGCTATTGATTATAAAAGAACAGAACAATTATATCGGAGCACTGGACTTTTATTTCACAATACAAACTCGCTCATACAAAGAAAGCCTAGGGACGTAAATCTAGGTACATCAATCTAAGTACAATTGTTTAGTTTTTCTGGGGGGTGACGGTAGAGGCTCGAAAAAGCGACGGCAGCTCTGCCTTACTCCTTGGACAATCGGACGTAGCCTTGGCTCTGGTGAAGAAATGCTCTTGGACGTGTGGGGAGACTCCCTTGCGTCTTTGGTCGCTAGATCTCTGGATGTCTCTGTAGTGCTCTCTCTCTCTCTCTTTTTCTTCTACTGCTCTCTCTCTCTTTGCAAGGGAATGGCGCCTTGCTATTTATAGGAGTGGGGTGTGATCATTAGGGTTTGCAAATGATTGCCTCCTTCAGAAGTTGGCGGTTAAGGATCAATTAATCTGGGCCATTCATCTTGAATATAATAAATTTGAGCAATTAATGTGATTGCATCAAATCTCTGTGGGCAATAAATGTTGATTGCCAAGAATACCCGTGATTTGTGATAGCCTGCCACATGTCCAATTTGCTTGATTTGATCTGATCTGAGCAATTATGACGATCGCAACAAATCTGATTTTGTTAGGATTTGTTATCACCCATAATTCCATGGAAGATAAGACTGCCACGTGTCTCAATTGTCCCGAAGAGCGCCACATGTCTCAACTGGACCGTCCTGGCAGAGCCCCATATGGGTGGTCCTTTCAGCCGCGTGAAGCATGCAGCCGCATGAGGATGGACAGCCGCATGAGGATGTGTAGCCGCACGGGGATGGGCAGCCGCATGGGGATGGGCAGCCACATGGGGATAGGCAGCCGCATACAGATGGGCAGCCGCATGGGGATGGGCAGCCGCATGAGGATAGGCAGCCGCATGCAGATAGGCAGCCGCATAAATATAGCGGCCGCATGGAGTGGCCTCGGGACTTGGTGGATTTTGCCATCTGTAAGGAGATTTTCTCCTCTTTTCTAGGATCATGCCATCATGTCAGAGTCATTAGTACGTTCTTATGTCAGAGCTGTCATAGCTGTTATTTGTCAGAGCAGCCGTCAGGGCATTAAATGCAGCCGAATGTAGAGAAGAACTGTTGAAGGCCACGTGGCTTCTTTCTGAGCCGCATGGATCTATCCGAGCCGCATGGACCATTGAGCTACATGGACTCCTGAGCCGCATGGACTTCTGAGCCGCATGGGAATCCTGAGCCACATGGGGATCCCTCTGTTGGAGCCGCATAGGCCTTTCTTTATTCTTTTCTATGCTTCTACAGTACATGCGGCCCATACAAATTGAACAGTTCGACGAAAACGAGGAATGCATTAAAGGCTTGTGCATAAAGCATGCAACAGAGCCGTCTCTAGTATGATTTCAAAATATGTGATCCGCCCAAACCCTTACCAGCAATGGGGGTGAACGTCGGGGTGGACTTCTAGCGCCGTGGCTGATGAAGAAGCCACTCCCTTTCCCTTTGCCTCGGTTGAAGAAGACTTTGGGGACCATTGTTGACTAATGAGCGAAGAAGGAAGACGAAGAAAGCAACTTAGGGCAAGAGGAGTTGAAGACGAGAAAGTAAAGAAGTCTACCCTCTCCACAAACCCTCTTATTTATAGACAGACAAAAGAGGGGGGCTCATGAATCGACGAACGCTTCGATCCGCATGCCACAAAACCGACTCTTCAGTCATCGATGCAAATCCGGACCGACCCTTGGGATCCTGCCCCAAAAGGCGGCTTTAATCCAAAGCAAATCAAGGGCAATAAATGAGATGCATACGTGGCAGAGAGACGTGGCAGAGAGCCTATGCGGTTAGGGAGTCTAAGCGGCCAGACAGTCTATGCGGCCAGAAATGACCAATACGACTAGGAAGGCCATGTGACTAAAGAAGTCCATGCGGCCAGAATATCCTATGCGGCCAGAAGAGCTTATATATAGCTATGCTTCTTATTCAAAGTATTTCAATTTTTTAAATCAAAAACTTTGAAGGGGGTCTTGTAGAAGCATGGAAAAGGACAAGAAAAGCCCATACGGCTCCAAACAGAGGGAGCCTCATGCGGCTCAGAAATCCTTCAGAACGTTATGCGACTCGAAACTCTCCAACAGCTCCATGCGGCTCAGGAATCCTTCAGAACGTTATTAGGCTCAAAACTCCCCAACAGCTGTAACGCCCCAGTCCCAAAATACGTAGGACTAGGAACGTAGACATGCCAGCTGTATTCATACGAAGTACACTCCAATATATGGAAACCTCGTACGAATACATAAGCTGTAAAATACAGTAGATCCATAACTAATCTCATCCACACAAAATAAATGAAAGATATCATAAAATGATAATGAACTGTCTTGATACAATATGTTGGGCGGAGACAAATCCACTACCAACAAGTAAAGGAAAAATACATGATGTACAAAAGAATGATTTTGGTGAGCGAAGCGAAGACGATCCAAGTGCAATCATCCTCGAAGAAATAGCGATAATTACAACTAGAGCTAGAGCACCTGCAAAAGACAATAGCATGCACCTGGAGAGATAACCAGGTCCTCAGAGGGACGTAACAAGACACATAATATCATGCCATATGAACTGAATAAATATTGCTCAAATAAATAAGTAAATCGAATTATAACATGTTCCAATACGCACCTACTTAACGAGCGTACCATCCCTCCAACCAAACAAGGACAGAAGATAGTAAACTAATTCACGGTAACGTATCTTCCCATGCTATGAATCCAATATGGTATCCGGACCCCAATAAGGTTCAATACCCTCTCATCGAAGTAGTAAGTCACACCTACAACCAAACAAGGACAAGATGTGATGAACTAATCCGCGACAATTTATTGTTCCAAGTCACGGTCAGATACAAGTACCCAAACTAAAAGAACTCGTACCTAACGGATAGGGTTGCCTAACTGTTCTAAGTGATATGTAGTTAAGAACAATCCTTCCTATGCATGGACCCTGGCTAAATAGGATCGACATAGTCCCCCCTTGGGCACCAGAGGCCCCATCAGTAAGAGCATGACGTTCCGCAGAATCGTCAGTGGCCGTCAGTAATCATGGGTCATCAACCCCGTATCTCCAGCGGAGAGTCCGGGTCACAAGGGAAAGTGCATCGAAGTCCATACGCTAAGGAATTGTCCTCCCCGCCCAATGCCTACTATGTTGTATCCACAACATTAAACCTCTATAACCGCTAAGTCAAACTAGCATGCAATCTCTATTAGCGGTTATTCCTATCGCACGGCTTGTACGTACTGGTGGCCAGCCAATCATGTACTTCCGTATCCTATATGCGACACACAACTTGTGTTTATAACGTGTCAAGGCCAATAAATGCAACACACAATGTGGTCCCTTAAATCTAGGTTTAATGTGAGAAAAATAAAACATAGCAGGAAATATAAATGAACAGTAAGTTCTAACTGGTTATGCCATGTATCACAGTTTATTTTTGTATAAAGAAAATAAATAATGCATGAAATATTAGCTAAAATAAATAAACAGCAAATGGCAAGGTGTCTTGCCTGGTAGGACGCCCGGTGTACTGCAAGGATCATGGAGGCACGAACTGCGACTTTGGCTTACCAACTATGCAAGGTGACATCTGATGGGGGCACGGACAGTTCCATTGGGTCCAGAAGGGTCAATTTAGTTAGGGTTGACATGGAGAAGTACGAATTTGGCGAGGGAATAGGAATCTAGGATTAGTCATGGACAAGGATCGATAATAGGAAGAATTTGGATAATTAAACTATATACGATTTCGAAAATATTTTATAATACTTGAAAATATATATAATATTTGGGAATCTCAAAATCATCTAGGTTTAAAACTAAAATTTTGTAGACTAAAGTAGTGATTTATTTTAACTAGATAAAAGTAGATTTTCCTAGGGTTTTTAAAAAGCTATAATTTATTTAGATAAGAAAAACATGATATATTTTCATCGAATTTTTTGAAAGTATAAATTTTATATAACAAATATGTTAATAGTACTAATAGTATAGTTACTCAAAATGAATAACTAAATTAAGAAAACTATGATCACAAGATATGCACGTATTTAGGTTATATCATATACATTAGAAAATAATAATAATAATAATAATAATAATAATAATAATAATAATAATAATAATAATAAAAATGATAATGATAGTAATAATAATAATAATATTAATAATAATAATAATAATAATAATAATATACCAGTACTCTCTCTTTCGAGCGAGAGAGAAAGCTGAAGAAAGAAAAAAAAAGTCAAAAGGAAACAAAATCAGTAGAGGAGGAGAACGGAGAGAGAGAGGAAAGGGGGTCGGAAGAAAGGGTGAGCGTGAGAGGGTTGGAGGAGGCGGCGAGGGGCGAAGAGTCGGTGAGCGGAGGAGGACGCCGACGGTGGGGGAGATCGGGAGCGGAGGCGGCGCGAGGGTTCGGCCCAGGGGCACGACAGCGGAGGCGAAGGGGAGCGGGGGTTTAACGGCGGTTGGTGGGTTCAACGGACGGCGGAAGAGATCGAGAGGCGGAGAGCGGGTTTCCTAACGGTGGCGCGGGAGGACGGGCTCGCCGCGACGGTCGAGGGCGGAGGATGGTGACGGTAGGTGCCGGCGTGGGTTCGATTGGTGGCCGGCGACTCTGGGCACGGCGGTGAAGATGGGGCGCGGGCTAGGTGCGACGGTCACGGCGCGACCGGGAGCGGCTTAGGGCGGCGCTGGGATTCCCGGCCGGCGGTGAGCCCTCCTTCCCTAACTCTCTTGGTTTTTTTGTCGGTTGCTTAGTTGGGGCGTGGGTTTTGGGGGTTGCCGGCCTTGGGAGCCGAGGATGGGGGTTACGCCGGTGGGCAGCAGGCGGTTGGTTGTTGTGAGGCTGGGCACGGCGATGGTGGCGGAGGTTGTTCGGGTGGCCGGGTGTTGGAGTGGTGTAGGCTGTGGCGGTGGTGGTTGTGATGGTGGCCGTCGGGTGACGGGGACGGTGGTTGGTGCGGACTGGGTTCGGTCAGGGCCGGAGAAGATGATGGTGACAACGATGGTCCTAGCTAGGCTTGGCCGGAGATGGTGGCTAGGCTAGATTAGGTTTAGGGTTTGGGTCAAGTCGGGGATGTAGATGGCTGGGGTTTCGGGCTGTGGTTGATTAGGTTAGGATACCGTGTCGGGGAGTGTTCGACACGAAAAAATGTATATGTAAAGATTGGAATAAGATTGGAAAGATACTGACACGGTGCACACACTTGTAGTGGAGATTTGGAGAATAGAGTACACGGATGAGTACCTGCCTATTTATAGGATGTGGGAATTCCCGTTTGGATCGGATAAGGAATATTTAAACCCAAAATAGATAATCCGTAATTTAATTTAAAATCCATCAAATCCAAATCCAAATAAGAATCCAATTTAAATCTAATTAGATTCTTTTAGTTTAAAATCAAATGAGATAATTTAAATTCCATATAGATATTAATTTAATCTATTTACGTAAATCCAAAAATTAAATCAAAATTTAAATGGCCTCAATAACTTCCAAATGTATTTTTCAAAATACCAATAATAATAATTTCAAAAATAATAATTATTTTTAAATATCTTTTCGAATAATAAAATATTAAGATTTAATAATTTTGAAAATATAAATATATAAATTTAATTTAATGTACCTCATATGTAAGAAATATAAAATAGTTTTCTAAATTACCACTAATAAATAAGTAAATAAAGTATTAAGATTTTGGTCATCTCAATACACAACTTTAAGCAAAATACAAATACAATAATTATTATATATATTATTTTGAAAATAGAAAATGTTTTTCTAAATTATGTACGCTCGCACATAATCGCACTCGTCGAGCAAATTCGAAAAAGAAATAAATTTCGTGCGCGACGTATAATACGACTACGCGACGTATATTACAAAAATTTAAATCAGTACTAAATTTAATAAATAAAAAAATAATAATAGAAATTTTAGGGGTTTTACTTCCTACCCAACTTAAAAAAATTTCGTCCTCGAAATTAAGAATTAGTAGGGGGTGAGAGGACACAAGGGGGGTATCGGTGGGGAAAAAAACGATGACAATGTTTTCACAAAATCATGTCATAAGAAATCGCGATCTAGTTCATAGAAAAATAATACGGTATGGTCACGTGGGTCGCGAGTTAAGGCACGAATAGAAGATTAAGGGTTAAAGTTTAAATCAAGAGTATCATGCAATAGAGAATGATATGGTATCAAGAGGAATAAGTTAGAGACCTAGTAGGTTGAGGCACGAATAAGAGATTGATTAGGTTTGTAAACCCCCTGAATTGTCAGGGAATTTTTAAAATTATTTTTTTTTATTTTTTTTAAAGAATAGCTTGTTAATCTATTTATTTAAACAATTAATTAATTATTTCTAATAAGGGTTTAATTTATATTGTAAATATATATATAGATGCCAGATTACTAAATATTGTTATTTGTTAAATAAATGCTGTTACATTAATTATTAAATTATTTATAAACTCTAACCAAGTTTCATATAGATTTATTATTAGATTATATTTATATCAATAATTAAATATATATAGTGTTATTATTCAATTGGTTTTATTTTTAGATTATATATATATCTATACTTATATAGATGTGGTGTTAAAATTCCTAGCAACCAAACCCATTCCTTAAGTTTAACCCTAACTTAGGCCCAAACCCGATAGGCCAAACCGAACCCCAAACCCGTTAGGGTTCCTTGTATAAAGGATCACCCTCAACTTAGTATATATACATATAGTTATTCCTTGTGTAGGCTAAACCGAACCCTAATCTCAGATTTACTCATTTTAGCCGTTGCCACCACCATTGGAGCATAGCCGGCCATCCCCTAGTCACCCCCCCCCCCGTCGGCCAAAGGATCCCGACGACCCCCCGGAGGAGCTCGAGGCCGCGAGATCGGGACTGCCGCGACTGCAGCGAACCGGGCGGCCACCACCGACCGCTACCACCGGCGCCACCACGACCGGAGGGTTCGCCGTCGAGCCCTACCTCGGCGAGGTACTGCCCCGACCCCCCACGTGTCCTCTTACACGTGTGATTAGGTTGAAACAATTAGGTTATTTGCATTGATGAATTAATTTGTGTGATTATGGCTGTGTTAATCAATTAATTAATGATTAATTGATAGTAAAAAGTATCTAAATTATTAGCCTAATGATTAGAGTCATTAGTGTAGATCCTATATTAATTATGACAGATTTTTACACAATTTATTAGTATTTATTAAACATTTAAAGGGAATGTATTACTGCAGTTTTTGTGCAATTTCCACAGTATTATATATTCTGTTTTTGATTTTTAGAATTTAATTCATCGGGAATTACTTGTTATTATGATCTATACATAATTTGTAGGTAATTATGTAATCTATTTACTGTTAAATTTTCAGGATTTAATAAATAGTTTAGATATTTTAATTATATTTTAAACTGTGAATTACTGAATCTAAATGACTATTTATTTACACTGTTTCGGATTTTTATTAATTAATTCACTAAGAATTAATTAATGAGCTTTATACAAAACTTGTAAATAATAATTATTTCTATTTACTGTAAAATTTTCAGAATAAAATAATTATGTTTGTTATTTATTTTATATTAAATCAGTGTTAAATATTATTGATTATGTAATTAGTTCATTACTAGTTTTAATTTATATTAAATATAAATTATTATGGTAATGTTCATAAAAGTATAGTCACTGTTGGAAAAATGTTATTTTCTGTGAAATATGAATTTTTACAATTTATTAGTAAATTTTTAATATTTAATTCTAATTTTAATAGCTAAAATAGTAATTTTATATATGTAGTAGTTAAATGTTTTTAATTACTTATAATTAGGTAAATAATATTAAAAATATTATTTACAGTAGGTTTATCATGAAAAAGTATTTTATAACCCAATTTAGATCTTTTTACTATTTATTAACTAGTAATTATAATTATTAGCACTAATCTAGTTATTAGATAGATTTTTATATTAAATAAAGAAAATCCTATTTATGGTTTCTTTGCAAATAATATATATATCTATTATTTCTGTCATTATTTAGCTTATTAGAATAAAAATGATTTTTCTGGATTCTTACAAATTTTGTTGGTATTATTAGGAAATTGTGAACGCTTGTGTTATTTAAATAATTAATTAATTATTTATAAGTAATTAATTAATTATTAGATATATATTAATTTTATTAATAATTTCAGAATATAAAATTATAGTAATAAGTATTTCATACTTATTATTGTATATTATTATTATTCATAATTATTGGTATTGATTAGCTAGTAATGATGGTTTGATATTAATTATTGATTAATTAGCAATTCAATATATGGTTTAATTTGGTTAATTAGTAATTAATTAGAGATAAATTTTGTTTAGGATTATTTGCTTCTCGGAACTCGGACTCTACTTTGGACCCAGATACTCAGTTGCTGGACACAGGCAAGTACACCTTGCTTGATTGTATATTTTTGCAGTTAGTTTATGTTACCTAGTTACTTCTCAGTTGTGTGCACGCGTCTAGTAGTAGTGGACTTATCCCGTGTATTGTGAAGGTATGTGGTACCTTCTAGCCGGACACCGTATCATACACGATCACTATATGAGTGAGTTGAGAGCATGGATTTGTGTGTCGACTGATCATTGGCACGTGAGTTCGCGTCTGGTCTAGTGGTTGGTACAGGTCTACTTATATATACTATGACGTCTTGCATATTATTTGTACCCGCGTATACGGTATGGATATACATTGGGTGGAGAGAGTCTACTAGTGGTGTACGAGAATTTCTGTTTCCAATGGACGCTGGATGCTCGTAGCCCCTCGTTTCTCAAACCGTAGAACGCTTGGTGGCCGTTTCTTCTTCTTCTCTCCCTCTCATGTGCCACTAGAGTTGTCTCGAGTGCATTTTACACATAGATGGTTAGTTTACCTGTCGTATGTTGCATGATATATCCTGTCCTTGTTTGGTTGGGGAGATGTTATGTTACATTTTGTTCTAGTTATTTATATACTTCCCTGTACTATCATGCATGTCGATTTCTTGTGTACTTGTTACGTCCCTCTGAGGACCTGGCACCTTTTCCATATTGGGACGAGCACAGGTACCGACGGACTACGGAGATTGGAGACTTTTGCTGACGAGGACTTCAATGTTGAGCCTCGTGAGTTTCTTGAGTTCTTAGGTGATTTCTGCTAGTGGCTATCTATTTCTTTTTTGGTTCAGTTGTACTCTTTTAGTAGTTCATTCATACATTTATTGGTGGATTATTTTCCACTAGTCATGACTTGTAGTTTGATTCAGAGTTATTTTCATTCCTTCCAGCTTTATTCTGTGATTTTTCCTGTGGATGAGATTAGTATTTACCTGCCTGTATTGTTATTTAGTTGTTACTTCAGCGTACTACGATCGAGTATAGTCCATTAAATTGGGGTTTTTCTATACTTGATCGTACAGCTGGCACGCCACGTGTTCCTGGTCCCACATATCTTGGAACTGGGGCGTGACATGTTTTTAGTGGTGGCCCATGCAGGTCGAGAAAATATTGTTTGGTTACTTTACCGTACCAAGCAAGCCTGCGTATAGGATTAGGACTATCGTGTCTCATCCACAATTGATTATTTTTATCCTTTGATCTCGTTTGATTTTGACTCATTTCAAACTCCTCGAAATACTTGATCTCTTCTTTGATTTATATCTTCTGACTCTTTGACTTCCTTGTAATTATATCCTTCTCGATCTAATCTACCGTACCCCTTGCTTGTCATGATTGATAGAGGTTTGGAAGATGCTATACTATATACACTCTTGAGTTAACTATATGGCTAGATGGGTTACCTTGGCAGCTAATTATGCGGTTGAGTCTATAATTGAATTCTTGAAAAGTACTAAATATTGCAGGTTGATGAACACCATATTTTTGAAAGATATAATTTTTGCATGAATGATTAGTTAATTCAAAGTTGAGTTGTAATGATATATCAATTTCGAATGATAGTGAGAAAGATTACTTATACTCATATAGGAAAGACTCTCGATGATCGATTTGAGAGGATGATTTAAAGTTTTGATTTGAGTTTTTAAAAAAAAAAATATTCTATGATTGGTTAGAGAGGATATAAAATCAACTTGATGATTAAAAATTTAAATATTCACATTGCTACATGAGATTTAAATTGGTTGATGATTTATGTTGGTTTCCAAAATAGAAGAATAATTTTTTTTTTAAAATTTGAGGATAGATGATTGTAAATAGAAATAGTTAAGAGTTGCCTATGAGATTTATATTTCTTTAAGGATTGAATATTTTGACCTTGATAAAAAAAAGGGTTTATTTAAGAAGAATTTAGAAATTTGATGCATTTCATAAAGTGATTTAAAATTTAGAGTTGGGTAATTTTAATCTAAAAATTTTGAGGAGAAAAGAAAAGGATGTTTGTACTATAATAAAGTTTATTTCGAGGATCGATTTAGAAATTTGAGGTATTTTTTTTGTGATTGAATTTTGTTTGATGGAACAAATTTTGATTGAAAAAAAAAATTTGAGATTTAAATCTTTTTTTTAGATTGATAAATTTTTATTGAAGTTTCTTTTGGAAAAAAAAAGAAGAATTTAGTATTATGATAATATTTATCTCGGTGATTGATTTAAGTATTTTTATAAGAGAGTTACAATCTTTTATATTAGGTAAACTGAATTAAAGTGAGGAAAAAAAAGGGGGAAAATAAAAGGGAGTTGGTGTGATGATAAAAGGATTGGTTGGGTATTTTAAAGTTATAATTATGATTATATGCGACGATCTTAAAGAGATTAAAGAAATTGGTGGATGAATGTTTTGATTTAAAGATTTTATACTGAAGGAATTTATGAAGAAATTTTATTTACAGGAATTTGATTTTTTTTTATCTTGATGAGGAAATAAACATAGAGGATGTTACTCTAATGAGATAGAAGTGTCACACCTTGGTTGCCATATTTTTCATAGCTATGATAGTGATTATATGCAGTTATAGTTAAGTCATCGACCCATGTGACTATGTCTTCTTCTTAAAATTTTATCATCCTTGTTCTCGACCCTAAACTAGTATCATGATTCCCTAATTGTTTAGAGCTATAGATGTCTATAAATTTTTCTTGACCATACCCCAAATCCGTCAACCAGTATATCTTCTCCTATATTTTAGTATTATATTATTAGTATTAATATTAGGAATATCTATTTAGTTGTTTGTTACTTTACCTGTAGACAATATTGGTTGATATTTTCTGTAATAAAAATTTTTCTTCACCTTTAGCTCATGCCCTGGTTGCCGAGCTAAATGCTATAAGGATTTTTTTTATTATTATCTAATTAGTTTATTTTCTTTCCTGATTTACTATTTATCGTGCTGCATAATTCTAGTACTATCGATCCAAAATTTTATTTTCTTAAGCAATAATGGAAAGCAGATCATTACGTCTTATCCTTTGAATAGACCAAAGGACTTTTTTTTTCTCATATTAGGATTATTATTGCTTCTCTAGAAAATTCTATGTTGTTGCTACAATTTGGTAGGATAAACTTATTTCCTGAAGAGACAGTGAGAGGTACTAGTTCAATTCTTATAAGTTGGGTAGTATACCTTGTAGTTTAGCATCATACTTTTCTCAGGACCATTAAGAAATTATAGTTGGATAACACTGACTATATGTTGGTATAAGTATTTAGATTACCTAGACATAACTTTGTGGGTTCCTATCCCTAGCTCAACTAAGGTTAGAGATTCATAGGGCAACTAGAAAGGTCAAATCATTATTTGTGTTTTGGACTTGAACTATCTTGTACTTTCTTTTCTTCTGTACGTTTATTTTTATCGTCTTGACTAATATTGCTGTTATAGCCTAGTTTTTACAAGCTTCTTCTTTTTTCAAGCTTGTTCTTGACACATATATTATTGGGTGCACCCACTAAAATGTTGTCTAATCAGAATCGGTGCATGATGGTCTGGCCAACCTAGTGCATGTTGATTCGCTTTTCCTATGATTATTTTATGCAGATGAAGATATAGTAAACTTGTCCTAGGATCTCATTTGCGACCGTTTGACAAATTTTGTTTTCTTGAAACATTTATTCGCATTGGACCTTCAAATTTGTAATCGACCCCATCCCCCCTTGAACTCTTCTTTATTCTGCGCCTAGTATAGAATTTCTCTTTATAATCCTTTATTAGCTATGATTTATAGTAGAACCATCTTTCTACTAAGTCAGTTAAGTATACCTTGTATGATATCTTATTTTAGTAATACCCTTAGCACCCTAGTAGCCATCTTAGACTGATTTTAGTCGGACATTTAGCAAATAAAAGTTTTTCTATTATCCTTTCCTTGGTTCATATCATTTGATCCCTTACCATGACTTGGGTAATTGAAGCACAATATTAGGATTTTTCTTCCAATAATTGCACCATTATGATCTAGACAAACCGCACCATACACATGACATTTATGCCCCCCATAAACACACCTTTATGTGCTCTATTTAATAACTCTACTTGTTTGACAAATCTTTCCCTTAGAATAGACTATTTGTGTCCTCTCCTTATCCTATTAGATTTGACCATGCAATATCGATCTATTTCCTGATCACTTGGAAATCCAATGACCTATGCCGGACCTAGAACATATTCTTGTAGGATATGATGCCAGTTTTGACCCCTCTATAAACCCCCAAGTATCGTTGTAAATTGTCTTGTTGAGTAAGTTACAATTTACATATTTACTTTTCATTGATTTTCTTATTATTTCTTCGGTATTAGAATTATTTTAAATTTCGAGGACAAAATTCTTATAAGTTGGGTAGATTGTAAACCCCCTGAATTTTTAGGGAATTTTTAAAATTATTTTTTTTTATTTTTTTAAAGAATAGCTTGTTAATCTATTTATTTAAATAATTAATTAATTATTTCTAATAAGGGTTTAATTTATATTGTAAATATATATATAGATGCAAGATTACTAAATATTGTTATTTGTTAAATAAATGCTGTTACATTAATTATTAAATTATTTATAAACTCTAACCAAGTTTCATATAGATTTATTATTAGATTATATTTATATCAATAATTAAATATATATAGTGTTATTATTCAATTGGTTTTATTTTTAGATTATATATATATCTATACTTATATAGATGTGGTGTTAAAATTCCTAGCAACCAAACCCATCCTTAAGTTTAACCCTAACTTAGGCCCAAACCCGATAGGCCAAACCGAACCCCAAACCCGTTAGGGTTCCTTGTATAAAGGATCACCCTCAACTTAGTATATATACATATAGTTATTCCTTGTGTAGGCTAAACCGAACCCTAATCTCAGATTTACTCATTTTAGCCGTCGCCACCACCATTGGAGCATAGCCGGCCATCCCCTAGTCACCTCCCCCCCCCCCCCGTCGGCCAAAGGATCCCGACGACCCCCCGGAGGAGCTCGAGGCCGCGAGATCGGGACTGCCGCGACTGCAGCGAACCGGGCGGCCACCACCGACCGCTACCACCGGCGCCACCGCGACCGGAGGGTTCGCCGTCGAGCCCTGCCTCGGCGAGGTACTGCCCCGACCCCCCACGTGTCCTCTTACACGTGTGATTAGGTTGAAACAATTAGGTTATTTGCATTGATGAATTAATTTGTGTGATTATGGCTGTGTTAATCAATTAATTAACGATTAATTGATAGTAAAAAGTATCTAAATTATTAGCCTAATGATTAGAGTCATTAGTGTAGATCCTATATTAATTATGACAGATTTTTACACAATTTATTAGTATTTATTAAACATTTAAAGGGAATGTATTACTGCAGTTTTTGTGCAATTTCCACAGTATTATATATTCTGTTTTTGATTTTTAGAATTTAATTCATCGGGAATTACTTGTTATGATCTATACATAATATGTAGGTAATTATGTAATCTATTTACTGTTAAATTTTCAGGATTTAATAAATAGTTTAGATATTTTAATTATATTTTAAACTGTGAATTACTGAATCTAAATGACTATTTATTTACACTATTTCGGATTTTTATTAATTAATTCACTAAGAATTAATTAATGAGCTTTATACAAAACTTGTAAATAATAATTATGTCTATTTACTGTAAAATTTTCAGAATAAAATAATTATTTTTGTTATTTATTTTATATTAAATCAGTGTTAAATATTATTGATTATGTAATTAGTTCATTACTAGTTTTAATTTATATTAAATATAAATTATTATGGTAATGTTCATAAAAGTATAGTCACTGTTGGAAAAATGTTATTTTCTGTGAAATATGAATTTTCACAATTTATTAGTGAATTTTTAATATTTAATTCTAATTTTAATAGCTAAAATAGTAATTTTATATATGTAGTAGTTAAATGTTTTTAATTACTTATAATTAGATAAATAATATTAAAAATATTATTTACAGTAGGTTTGTCATGGAAAAGTATTTTATAACCCAATTTAAATCTTTTTACTATTTATTAACTAGTAATTATAATTATTAGCACTAATCTAGTTATTAGATAGATTTTATATTAAATAAAGAAAATCCTATTTATGGTTTCTTTGCAAATAATATATATATCTATTATTTCTATCATTATTTAGCTTATTAGAATAAAAATGATTTTCCTGGATTCTTACAAATTTTGTTGGTATTATTAGGAAATTGTGAACGCTTGTGTTATTTAAATGATTAATTAATTATTTATAAGTAATTAATTAATTATTAGATATATATTAATTTTATTAATAATTTCAGAATATAAAATTATAGTAATAAGTATTTCATACTTATTATTGTATATTATTATTATTCATAATTATTGGTATTGATTAGCTAGTAATGATGGTTTGATATTAATTATTGATTAATTAGCAATTCAATATATGGTTTAATTTGGTTAATTAGTAATTAATTAGAGATAAATTTTGTTTAGGATTATTTGCTTCTCGGGACTCGGACTCTACTTTGGACCCAGATACTCAGTTGCTGGACACAGGCAAGTACACCTTGCTTGATTGTATATTTTTGCAGTTAGTTTATGTTACCTAGTTACTTCTCAGTTGTGTGCACGCGTCTAGTAGTAGTGGACTTATCCCGTGTATTGTGAAGGTATGTGGTACCTTCTAGCCGGACACCGTATCATACACGATCACTATATGAGTGAGTTGAGAGCATGGATTTGTGTGTCGACTGATCATTGGCACGTGAGTTCGCGTCTGGTCTAGTGGTTGGTACAGGTCTACTTATATATACTATGACGTCTTGCATATTATTTGTACCGCGTATACGGTACGGATATACATTGGGTGGGGAGAGTCTACTAGTGGTGTATGAGAATTTCTGTTTCCAATGGACGCTGGATGCTCGTAGCCCCTCGTTTCTCAAACCGTAGAACGCTTGGTGGCCGTTTCTTCTTCTTCTTCCCCTCTCATGTGCCACTAGAGATGTCTCGAGTACATTTTACACATAGATGGTTAGTTTACCTGTCGTATGTTGCATGATATATCGTGTCCTTGTTTGGTTGGGGAGATGTTATGTTACATTTTGTTCTAGTTATTTATATACTGCCCTGTACTATCATGCATGTCGATTTCTTGTGTACTTGTTACGTCCCTCTGAGGACCTGGCACCTTTTCCAGATTGGGACGAGCACAGGTACCGACGGACTACGGAGATTGGAGACTTTTGCTGACGAGGACTTCAATGTTGAGCCTCGTGAGTTTCTTGAGTTCTTAGGTGATTTCTGCTAGTGGCTATCTATTTCTTTTCTGGTTCAGTTGTACTCTTTTAGTAGTTCATTCATACATTTATTGGTGGATTATTTTCCACTAGTCATGACTTGTAGTTTGATTCAGAGTTATTTTCATTCCTTCCAGCTTTATTCTGTGACTTTTCCTATGGATGAGATTAGTATTTACCTGCCTGTATTGTTATTTAGTTATTACTTCAGCGTACTACGATCGAGTATAGTCCATTAAATTGGGGTTTTTCTATACTTGATCGTACAGCTGGCACGCTACGTGTTCCTGGTCCCACATATCTTGGAACAGGGGCATGACAAGGTTCATACCTAAATCAAGTGACTTGGAAGGTTCATGATAGCAAATATAGGGCCAAGAAAAGGACGGGTGGTTTAGGGTGAAGATATAGCAACATCGAGTAAGAATGGTCATAGTCGATAGGAAGGCTAGAGGAAGTTCTAGTATAACGCATTCGCCCTCCTAAAATAGGTGAAGGCGAAAGCAATATAGAGTTCGAAGGAGGCGTTATCGAATGCGAATACGTGATTCAAAGACGATCGAATAATTTTAAAGGAATTGTCAAGGCAGTCGCGGATGGGACTCTAGAGGACAAGTTTAACTATGTCCCCATCCACGTAGAATAATAGACAAAAGCGAACCAAAGTACACTTGGTTGATCAGACCATTATACACCGGTTCTGATTAGACAATATGTTAGTGGGAGCGACCCAAATAACATGTCTTGAACAAGCTCGATAAAGAATAAGCTTCCAAAAACTAGGCTACATTAGCATCATTAGTCTAGATTGTAAGAATATAGGCACGTGAGATTAAGATTGAATTAAAGAACCAATATGAATAGTCTAAGAGTCATAAGGATCTAAGTCGTGATTATTCCTATACCGTCATTCTACGATTTTATTGACCAAGGCGTGGTTGACCAAATGGGTTAAATTCCTCTAGTCTCTATGGTCTAGATAATACTATTAGTATTCCCTTAATGGTCAAGGGTGTGTCAGGTCGTGGTGTATTCTACCCAACTTAAAGAATTAAGCTAAGGATGTTTGGGACATCTACTAGTAGGGTCAATCCTAGCTAGCACGAAGGGAAGATAAGGATAATGATGGAAGGAATCAAGCATGATGCAATCAATGAGTCGAACGGTAGTTCGAATATGGAATCGAGGAAAGAGGTCAAGTATGTGGATGAGATCCTAGACTTCTAATCCTATTCGCAGGCTTGCTTGGTACGGTAAAGTAACCAAACAATTTATCTTGACCTGCATGGGCCACCACAAAAATATGTAACGCTCCAGTCCCAAAATACGTAGGACTAGGAATGTAGACATGCCAGCTGTATTCATACGAAGTATACTCCAATATATGGAAACCTCGTACGAATACATAAGCTGTAAAATGCAGTAGATCCATAACTAATCTCATCCACACAAAATAAATGAAAGATATCATAAAATGATAATGAACTGTCTTGATACAATATATTGGGCAGAGACAAATCCACTACCAACAAGTAAAGAAAAAATACATGATGTACAAAAAAATAATTTTGGCGAGCGAAGCGAAGACGATCCAAGTGTAATCATCCTCGAAGAAATAGCGATAATCACAACTAGAGCTGGAGCACCTGCGAAAGACAATAGCACGTACCTGGAGAGATAACCAGGTCCTCAGAGGGACGTAACAAGACACATAATATCATGCCATATAAACTGAATAAATATTGCTCAAATAAATAAGTAAATCGAATTATAACATGTTCCAATACGCACCTACTGAACGAGCGTACCATCCCCCCAACCAAACAAGGACAGAAGATGGTAAACTAATTCACGGTAACGTATCTTCCCATGCTATGAATCCAACATGGTATCCGGACCCCAACAAGGTTCATTACCTTCTCATCGAAGTAGTAAGTCACACCTACAACCAAACAAGGACAAGATGTGACGAACTAATCTGCGACAAGTTATTATTCCAAGTCACGGTCAGATACAAGTACCCAAACCAAAAGTACTCGTACCTAACGGATAGGGTTGCCTAATCGTTCTAAGTGATATGTAGTTAAGACCAATCCTTCCTACGCATGGACCCTGGCTAAATAGGATCGACATAGTCCCCCCTTGGGCACCAGAGACCCCATCAGTAAGAGCATGACGTTCCGCAGAATCGTCAGTGGCCGTTAGTAATCATGGGTCATCAACCCCGTATCTCCTGCGGAGAGTCCGGGTCACAAGGGAAACTGCATCGAAGTCTATACGCTAAGGAATTGTCCTCCCTGTCCAATGCCTACTATGTTGTATCCACAACATTAAACCTCTATAACCGCTAAGTCAAACAAGCATGCAATCTCTATTAGCGGTTATTCCTATCGCATGGCTTGTACGTACTGGTGGCCAGCCAATCACGCACTTTCGTGTCCTATATGCGACACACAAATTCGTGTTTACAACGTGTCAAGGCCAATGAATGCAACACACAAAGTGGTCCCTTAAATCTAGGTTTAATGTGAGAAAAATAATACATAGCAGGAAATATAAATAAACAGTAAGTTCTAACAGGTTATGCCATGTATCACAGTTTATTTTTGCATAAAGAAAATAAATAATGCATGAAATATGAGCTAAAATAAATAAACAACAAATGACAAGGTGTCTTGCCTGGTAGGACGCCCGGTGTACTGCAAGGATCACGGTGGCACGAACTGCGACTTCGGCATAACAAGTATGCAAGGTGACATCTTATGGGGGCACGGACAGTTCCATTGGGTCCAGAAGGGTCAATTTAGTTAGGGTTGACATGGAGAAGTACGGATTTGGCGAGGGAATAGGAATCTAAGATTAGTCATGGACAAGGATCGATAATAGGAAGAATTTGGATAATTAATCTATATACGATTTCGAAAATATTTTATAATACTTAAAAATATACATAATATTTGGGAATCTCAAAATCATCTAGGTTTAAAACTAAAATTTTGTAGACCAAAGTAGTGATTTATTTTAACTAGATAAAAGTAGATTTTCCTAGGGTTTTTAAAAAGCTATAATTTATTTAGATAAGAAAAACGTGATATATTTTCGTCGAATTTTTTGAAAGTATAAATTTTATATAACAAATATGTTAATAGTACTAATAGTATAGTTACTCAAAATGAATAACTAAATTAAGAAAACTATGATCACAAGATATGCATGTATTTAGGTTATATCATATACATTAGAAAATAATAATAATAATAATAATAATAATAATAATAATAATAATAATAATAATAATAAAAATGACAATGATAGTAATAATAATAATAATATTAATAATAATAATAATAATAATAATAATAATAATAATAATATACCAGTACTCTCTCTTTCGAGAGAGAAAAAGCTGAAGAAAGAAAAAAAAGTCAAAAGGAAACAGAATCAGTAGAGGAGGAGAACGGAGAGAGAGAGAGGAAAGGGGGTCGGAAGAAAGGGTGAGCATGAGAGGGTTGGAGGAGGCGGCGAGGGGCGAAGAGTCGGTGAGCGGAGGAGGACGCCGGCGGTGGGGGAGATCGGGAGCGGAGGCGGCACGAGGGTTCGGCAAGGGGCGCGACGGCGGAGGCGAAGGGGAGCGGGGGTTTAACGGCGGTCGGTGGGTTCAACGGACGGCGGAAGAGATCGAGAGGGGGAGAGCGGGTTTTCCAACGGTGGCGCGGGTGGACGGGCTCGCCGCGACGGTCGAGGGCGAAGGATGGTGACGGTGGGTGCCGGCGTGGGTTCGACTGGTGGCCGGCGACTTTGGGCGCGGCGGTGAAGATGGGGCGCGGGCTAGGTGCGACGGTCACGGCGCGGCCGGGAGGGGCTTAGGGCGGTGCTGGGATTCCCGGTCGGCGGTGAGCCCTCATTCCCTAACTCTCTTGGTTTTTTTTCTCGGTTGCTTAGTTGGGGCGTGGGTTTTGGGGGTTGCTGGCCTTGGGAGCCGAGGATGGGGGTTACGCCGGTGGGCGGCAGGTGGCTGGTTGTTGGGAGGCTGGCCACGGCGATGGTGGCGGAGGTTGTTCGGGTGGCCGGGTGGTGGAGTGGTGTAGGCTGTAGCGGTGGTGGTTGTGATGGTGGCCGTCGGGTGACAGGGACGGTGGTTGGTGAGGACTGGATTCGGTCAGGGCCGGAGAAGATGATGGTGACAACGGTGGTCCTAGCTAGGCTTGCCGGAGATGGTGGCTAGGCTAGATTAGGTTTAGGGTTTGGGTCGAGTCGGGGATGCAGATGGCTGGGGTTTCGGGCTGTGGTTGATTAGGTTAGGATACCGTGTCGGGGAGTGTCCGACAAAAAAAATGTATATATAAAGATTGGAATAAGATTGGAAAGATACGGACACGGTGCACACACTTGTGGTGGAGATTTGGAGAGTAGAATACACTGATGAGTACCTGCCTATTTATAGGATGTCGGAATTCCCGTTTGGATAGGATTAGGAATATATAAACCCAAAATAGATAATTCGCATTTTAATTTAAAATCCATCAAATCCAAATCCAAATAAGAATCCAATTTAAATCTAATTAGATTCTTTTAGTTTAAAATCAAATGAGATAATTCAAATTCCATATAGATATTAATTTAATCTATTTACATAAATCCAAAAATTAAATCAAGATTTAAATGGTCTCAATAACTTCCAAATGTATTTTTCAAAATACCAATAATAATAATTTTGAAAATAATAACTATTTTTAAATATCTTTTCGAATAATAAAATATTAATATTTAATAATTTCAAAAATATAAATATATAAATTTAATTTAATGTACCTCATATGTAAGAAATATAAAATAGTTTTCTAAATTACCACTAATAAATAAAAAAATAAAGTAATAAGATTTTGGTCATCTCAATACACAACTTTAAGCAAAATACAAATACAATAATTATTATATATATTATTTTGAAAATAGAAAATGTTTTTCTAAATTATGTACGCTCGCACATAATCACACTCGTCGAGCAAATTCGAAAAAGAAATAAATTTTGTGCGCTACGTATAATACGACTATGCGACGTATATTACAAAAATTTAAATCAGTACTAAATTTAATAAATAAATAAAAAAATAGTAGAAATTTTAGGGGTTTTACAACAGCTCCATGCGGCTCAGGCGAAGATACGTGGCCATACGCTGTCCGTTTCTACAGCTGGCCATAAAACAGCCGCCCAATTAATTACTATGAATGACAGCTCTGACGCAATGAATGACAGTTCTGACACAATGAATGACAGCTCTGACATAAAGCTGAAATAATGATGGCGTGCTCCTTGGGAAAAGAAGAAAATCTTTTATAACTGACAGGATCCGTCGAGTCCCAAGCACCCCTATACGGCTGCCATCTTTATGCGGCCGCCGTCTCCATGCGGCCGTTTCCTTCATGCGACTGCCATCCCTATGCGGCTGCCATCTTCATGCGGCTGCCCGCTCCATGCGGCTGCCATCTTCATACGGCTGCCCGCTTCATGCGGCTGCTTCCTTCATGCGGCTGTCCACTTCATGCGGCTGCCTCCTTCATGCGACTGCCTCCTTCACAAGGCTGCCACCCTCATGTGGCTACTACCTTAATGCGGCTAGGATTGTGGGGGGCCACCCATATGCGGTTCACTTAGAGACCGCACACGACAGAGAGACACGTGGCGGTCCCCACGACAGTTGAGACACGTGGCGATCCTCATGACAAGTTGAGACATGTGGCTGTCTTATCCCCTCGGAGTTATGGCTGCTCGCAAATCCTGACAACCAGATTTAGTGCAATCACTATTATTACTCAAATCAAATCTGATTTGTTGTGATTAAGCAAATTGGACACGTGGCGGGAGATCCGAACTTGTCATGACAAATTATGAAGATTCATTGTAATCGGCATTAATTGCCCATACAGATTTGGCATAATCAAGAATCAATTGCCCAGATGTAATGCAATCAAGATTAATGGCCCAAATGATTGGCCGCCGACTTTTCAAGGGGGTAATCATTGTAAACTCTAATGATTACACCCCACTCTTATAAATAGCAAGGTGCCATTCCCTTGCAAAAGGATCCGATCGGATCTAAAAAAAATATAGCAATGTGCCATTCCCTTGCAAAAGAGATCCTCTCCACCCGGCTAGACACACAGAGAGACAAAGGCGCGCACAGAACAGTCTTCCATCCTGAGAGCATTTCTTCATCGGAACCAAGGCTACGTCCGATCTTCCAAGGAGTAAGGCAGAGCTGCCGTCGTTTTCCCGAGCCTCTATCGTCACCCCCAGAATCAAAAATAAACAATCGTACTTAGATTGCTGTACCTAGGTTTTCATTCCTAGGCTTTTTTTGTACGAGCGAGTTTGTATTGTGAGTCTAAGTTCAGTCCTCCTATAAAATTGTTCTGTACTTTTACAATCAATGGCAAACAGTACTAGATTGCGTGACTTGTTACTAGTACATGACTCATAATTGACTTGACTGGATAGTTTTATAGCATGGGGTGCAGAGGACTCTACCGAAGTACCCGACAGTAGTGACGTATGACCATGTCTCCTCAATTGGAGTTTGGTTATTTTCACTAGCCAAGGTCTCTGTAGCAGGGCTTTGGAGTTGTTTCATGTTAGCTCATTGGTATCACGATACGGTGCCATGAATGATTGTCTGTTTGGTAGGGCTTGGTATTAGGATTGTCCTCAACTACATATTTTACACTTAGATGGTTATGATAGTTGCCTTTCAATTTTTAGATATTTTCTTTACTGTTACTTGGTATGTACATTATGTATCTTGCTATGTCCCCTGATGATGTGGTTATTTTTTGGGTTTAGACGAGAAGGTTTACTCTGAGGTGTATGGTTCTGTAGCTGAGACTAGAGACATATATCTGCAGGAGGATGAGGTAGCCCCGGAGGATTTCTCTTGAGTCATGTCATTCTCTATTTAGACATTTCTACTTCATCTTCTATTTAGTTCAGTAGAGTTATAGTTGGATATTTTACTCTATTTCTTTACTACAGTGACAGGTTATTTTCCCCATACATTTATTTTCTTCATTTACTGCTAGACAACTGACATTATTATTATCTTTGTTGCTGTACTTGGATATACTGAGTTTTATTTTTCTACGTAGATGAGATTAGTTCTGGACTTATGGTATTTGTTGTTGTTGTGGGTTGTTACCAAAATTTACAGCTTAAGATTCACTATTGGGCTTGATAGGTAGTTGGCCAATTGGTTATATGTTGCTGGCATGTATTCGTATGCATAGTCTTACATATTTTTGGATTGGGGTATTACATGTTTTGTGGTGGCCCATGAAGGTCTGGGATTTTAAGTTACTTCAATTTCGTTATTGTGCCAACATGAGCCTGCAATTAGAATAGAAAAGACCTATAGGATCTGATGCACATACAAGTCCTTGATTTCCATCTAGATTTCAAAATTTGTTTCTTTGACTTATATCCTGGTCGATATTATCTATTCTTAGCTTATACGTTTCGCTTACACACAGTGCACTGGACCCACAAGCTAGCGATAAGAATCTTATAGTTACTTCCCAGAATGCGGTAGTGACACAACTCGACGCGACGCCGCCACCAGTTAGAGGTTGTTCTTCCCAACCAGACGACCCAGCTGCTTTACACCCTTCGAGATTCAGGAGGGAAGATATTCAATCGATGGCGCCAGCTATGCCATAGATGCCATCGATGTTAGGATAGCCAATGTACCTGAAGGAGCGGTTTCCGATCTTCTATATAATGATACAAGCACAACAACTGTCACGCCCCAGAACCAGAATACTGGAGAGCGGGGGAATGACTCAGCCAGCTACGTATTACGGGTAGATGAATACCGTATAATACGATCAATGCTGTCTAACCAGACGAGGGGGTGCATACTACATAAAGGTCTTACTATGGTCATTACACATCTATTGTCTCAATCATTCAAGCAAGAAAACAGAAATAGAGAACATGTAAGATAAAGCAGTAAGACGTCCCAAACGCTCAGTAAAAATGTTCTTGAGATCTGGCTTTACAAAACATAGCCAGATGGTATAGCAAGTATACACAATTGTTATCAGCTGCAGTCTGACTTAATTACAATCGTGTAAAAGTAAGTACAAGACAATCCGACTAACATGTCGGTGCCAAACGGCTAAGTATAAAGGTAAATAACAAAATGAGCGGTGAAGTAAGGAACCCACTCGAGTCCTCCTGCAATCATTCTCCTAGTGTTGACCATCTTGGAGGTAGAAGTACGCTGGATCCTCGGGAACCGGCTCTAAATCTGGCCATGCAAAACCAGAGAGGTTAGACCTCTAATAGCAAGTACCACAAGGAAGGACGATGTGAAGGACTAAACCAGTAAGTAAAAGAATATAATGATAATAGATCTCTGCTTTCCACTAGGGTTCACATCACATCACGACACTTCGGACCAACCTCCCAACCAAACAAGGACAGAAGTTGGCCCGTCATATCCTGACATTCAGATCATCCCAGTTAGGTAACAGAGTAGTGCAGTACACAAACAAATCATCTTGAATGGCCAATCAACTACTACGGCTTGCTAATGTGAGTTCCAAGTTATCCTGGAATTATGCAATTAGGGATTCCTCAGTTCTTACTATGTACGAGCAAGGCTAGTCTATCCAGTCAATCATGTGCGCCATGCATGAATTAGACGAGTCCTAGCAGGACGCCCGTCAATATACAATATACCATAATAATAAAAGCAGATACTGTTCCCTGCCCGTGTGGCAGATTTACAGTATCTGTGGAAACTAGCCGGCCCGTCGGGTACTACTCGTCCCAAGGAGGCTGCCATATAAGAACTCGAGAATCCATTCTCTCCATGCAATCATTATTTTATTTAACTTAATAGTCCCTACGTTGAGTGAAATCCCATGCCGTGGATCATGGTCATTCAAATGAGTACTTTCGTACGGGGTACGATATGCACAACTCTACAACGAAACCAGTGCGATTAGGTTACAGGTCTTACATAGCGTAATACAACAATCAAATCTAACCACGGTAATCATGCCTTGACCATAAAGTACACATGCTTCTTTTATAGAAAATAAATAAATAAATAAATAAATAAATAAATAAATAAATAAATAGATTGAAGCCTGCATGTGCATGTATGTCAATATTTCGGGATCAGCCAGTCGATTGCAATAGTTCATAACATGAACGTGTCTCATTCATTTATTTCAATAAGACGACTAGCCAGTCTCTTAGTTCCAACTAGGAACGCATGATCAATTAGTCAAATAACCATCGTCATTAATGGTGACAAGGCATGAAAGTCATTTAGCATTAAATAGGGTTGAGTCTATAACTCTCAAGGTCAAGTTCCAGTCTCACTGGATATCCATATACCAATCTAGACACTTGGCACTAATACACAACCATAGGTATTAAAATATTAACATGCTAAGATTTTTGGGTTCATGCAAAAAGGCGTAAGGATATAATAGGGAATTATCATGCCAACATTAAATGAATAAAATATAGAACAAATAAAAACTCCCAAGTCAGGAAGTCATGCTAACAAGTCTAAGCTAAGTCCAAAAGTCACGCAAGAATCGTATGCGTAAAAAGTACGCCAAGTCTGGCATGAAGGAGCGAGCGTAAAAAGAAGTAGTACACTCAGGAAAGCGTGAGCGTGAAAAGTAAAGCGTGACAAGTGATGCGTGACAAGTGATACGTGCTGGCAACGTGAGCGTATGAGCGTGACAAATAATTCACGCACGCACGCGCAGCGTGAGGGTGAAAAGTCACGCACGCCAAAAGTCACGCACAATGTGATCTTGAAAAGTCACGCACGCAAGCTCGGGGACATGAGCGTGAAAAGTCACGCACGCAGTACAAAGACAGGAGCGTGACTCAAATACACGCAGACAACGCGAGCGTGACTGAAAATACACGCTCTCAAATGCGAGCGTGACTAAAAATACACGCACGCACAGAGTGGACGTAACTCAAAAGTCACGCAGACACGCACAGACATGAGCGTGACTAAAATATACGCACGCTCATGAGAACGTTAGCGTGACTAAAAATACACGCAAACACGTAAAGATGTGTGCGTGACTGGCCATGGCTGATGTTTCACGCGAGCACGTAAGAACGTGTGCGTACAACATCTCCCGAGCTCGCCCTATGGAGCCTTTGTTCCAGTGCCAGAGAAAATACACGCAAAGTTGGTAGACTAAGAACCCATGAACAGCCGAAATACTATAACTTAGATCTAGAGAAAACCAGCCGACGAAATCCAAAATACTAAGAACTAAACTCTCTTAGAATCACAAGAAGAAGCCAAATGAACCAAAAAATGGGTGATTGAGAAGCAAGTTTGCACTTGCCTTCTCCTGCTGCTGGTAGGTGGTGGGGAGTGATGAGAGGAAGAAGAATAAGTAATGGTGAGAATGAAGTAATGAAGAGAGAGAAAGAGATGGAAGCTTTAAATAAGAAGGGGGTGGTAGGTGGGAGTTAGTGGGCCGGGTTGCACAGATCCATCCAAGCCGAAACCCACTAAGACTAAAGCAACAAATAAAAATGCAGGTAATAAAATTACAGAAATATAATTGCAGAAAATAAAATTGCAGGAAATAAAATTGTAGGAAATAAATTAACATGGAATTTAAAGAGCAGATAATTAATTAACCTAAAAATTTAAAGAAATTTAAATACAGAATAATACATGATAAATACTAAATAAATACACATGAGTTGTACATGTATAAAAATACGCATTCCGGGAACGGGGAGTGACAACAACAGATCCAACTGGAGACTTAGAGGAGACAAGAGAAGAACATAGAGGATTGTATTATAGTAGCTTTAGAGAGGACGACTGCACCAGCTCGTCAGCCAGCGTCGGGAATACTTGCAGACTTTCACCAGCTTAAGCCAACCAAATTCTCGGGTAAGGAGGGGCCCACAAAAGTTCACGAATGGCACACCAACATTCAACACCAGTTAGAAGCAGCCGATCTACCAAAGAACCGTTGGATGGTTGCCGTTAGAATGCAGCTGAATGGAAATGCGTACTACTGCTGGCTCACAGAAAAAAATAGCTTGGTCTGGATAATGTCACTTGGAAGGAGTTCTCTAAACTCTTCCAAGATATGCATATCTCGGCTTCCTTCAGAGTGGGGCTTCGATGTCAATTCCTACATCTTGTGCAAGGGAACATGACCGTGGAAGAATACAATACAGAGTTTCTATGACTTAGCTGCTTCGCACCGACACTGATTCAGACAGAGATGAAAAATGGAGAAATTCTATGAGGGATTGAGCTACAGACTCAAGAGCTTATTATTGCCACACATATACTCAGGAGTTCTTACAGTAGCCTGATGCTTGGAGCAAGTCCACTTAAAGGAGGTAGGCCAGAAGAGGCTATTTGCACCAGCTATAGCACAGACAGGAGCACCGATAAAGAAGCCATTAAATAACCAGTAGCAATAGCTCTTTACCTTCAGCAACAGCACTACTACTTGCCATTACTGTAGCATGAAAGGATACTACATGAAGGAGTGTCGACGACGGCTAGGATTATGCTTGGGCTATAGATCGAGTCTGTATTCAACATGAGACTCTCCGGAATTCCAGAGAGCAATACCGAAGACACAGCCACAGCATCGAGACCAACACAACAGCCTCCTAGGCCAGCATACCAGGCACCGAGATTATCACAGGCGGGAGCTGGAGGCATACGACCACAGGTACCAGGAGGATTTCAGCCGAGACCATAATTGGCACCCCAGGCAGAGATATTCCAGCAGGCCCAACAGCACCAGCAGTGGACACTAGCACATGGACGTGGTCAGGCCTTTGCCATAACCATTAGGGAGGATTAGACTGCAGGCAAGGTTATAGAAGTTACCATATTAGTAGCTTCATTACATGTTGTAGCATTGTTTGATTCGGGTGCATCACACTCTTTCATTTCTTCTAGCTTTGTAGCCACACATAGAGTAGCGACCTTACCTCTCCCTAAGGTCATAAAGATTTTAACGGGAGGTGGTATCATCTCGGTTAGAGACACATGTAGAGTTTGTTCGGTAGTTGTCTGTGGAATAGAGACGTGGGCTCAATTATTAATCTTTTCTATATCGGATTATGATGTTACTTGGTATAGACTGGATGAGTCAATACCATGTGACATTGGATTGCTGGCTTGAACGAGTTATTTTTAGACCACCTAGACACCCGATGTTTGAGTTTCTTCGTAGAGTTAGTGAGCAGTATACTACACATACGCTTAAAGCACATATTGTTTATGGAGAGTTGAGTATCCGGAGATCATAACAGATTTTATGGATGTATTTCCTGATGACTTGCTAGGTTTGCCACCTAATCGGGAAATAGAATGCACCATTGACTTGATTCTGGGGGCAGAGCCTGTCATATCATCCATGTACAAGTTAGTGCCGAAGGAGTTAGAAGAGTTGAAGAAGCATATTTATGATCTTCTAGAGAAGGGGTTTATTAGAGCTAGTGTATCGCCATGGGAAGCACCGATCTTGTTTGAGCCAAAAAAGGATGGATCAATTCCTTGTGTATTGATTATAGAGCTCTTAATACTGTGATAATCGAGAACAAGTATCCGTTGTCGCGCATCGATGATTTGTTCGACCAATTGCATGGAGCTTGTATATTCTGAAAGATCGACCTCAGTTCGATTTACCATTAGATCAAGGTGAGAATGAAAGATATACCGAAGACAGCTTTCAGGACCAAGTATGGATATTATGAGTTCTTGGTGATGCCGTTTGGTTTAATCAACACGCCAACAATTTTCATGAGTTTGATGAATAAGGTGTTCCACCCGTACATGGATAAATTTTAGTAGTGTTTATTGATGACATTTTAGTTTATTCCAAGATCCGAGAGGAGCATGAGGAGCATCTTCGCATCATTCTAGAGATATTGAGGAGATAGAGATTGTATGCCAAGCTCAGTAAGTGTGAATTATGCCTTGATAGAGTTCCTTTCCTTGGACACATTATCTCGAGAGAAGAAATCTCAGTTGATCTGAAAAAAAATTGCTACAGTAGAGTCATGGCCGACACCGACATCAGTTGCAGATGTTAGGAGTTTTCTCGAACTTGCTGGGTATTACTGGAGGTTCGTAGAAAATTTCTCACGAATTGCAAAGCCGATAACACGGTTGACACACAAGGATCAGTATCACGCCCCAAAACCAGAATACCAAAGAGCGGGGGAATGGCTCAGCCAGCTACATATTACGGGTAGATGAATACCGTATAATACGATCAATGTTGTCTAAAAGACGAGGGGGTGCATACTACATGAAAGTCTTACTAGGGTCACTCAACATCTATTGTCTCAATCATTCAAACAAAAAGCAATAATAGAGAACATGTAAGATAAAGTAGTGAGGCGTCCCAAACGCCCAGTCAAAATGTTCTTGAGATCTGGCTGTACAAAACATAGCCAAATGATATAGCAAGGTAAACACAATTGTTATCAGCTGCAGTCTGACTTAGTTATAATTATATAAAGGTAAGTACAAGACAGTCCGACTAACATGTCGGTGCCAAACGGCAATAAGTAAAGTAAGTAGTAAAATGAGTAGGGAAGCAAGGAAGCCACTCGTATCCTCCTGCGATCATTCCTCTAGTATTGACCATCTTAGAGGTGGAAGTAAGCTGAGTCCTCTGGAGCTGGCTCTAAATCTGGCCATGCAAAACCAGAGAGGTTAGACATCTAATAGCAAGTACCGCAAGGAAGCACGATATGAGAAATTAGAACCAGTGATAAGAGTTAAGAATATGATAAATAGATCTCTGCTTGCTACTGGGGTTCGCACAATATCACGACACTTCAAGCCAACTTCCCAACCAAATAATGACAGAAGTTGACCCGTCATGTCCTGACATTCTGCTCATCTCAGTAGTTAACAGAGTAGGTACAGTACACAAACAAACTAATTTAAACGGCCATGCAACTACTACGGCTTGCTACTGTGAGTTTCAAGCTGTCTTGGAAACATGCAATAAGAGATTCCTCAGTTCTTATAATGTACAAGCAAGGCTAGTCTACCCAATAATCAATTGTGCCAATCAAGAATTAGACGGGTTCCAGCGGGACGCCCGTCATCAATATACAGAAAATATAAACAGATACCAGTCCCTATACGTGTGGCAGATTTGTAGTATCCGTGGGAACCAGCTGGCATGTCGGAACACTAATTGTCCTGAGATGGCTGCCATGTAAGAACTTGGGAATCCATTCTCTCCATGCAATAGTTATTTTTATTCAGCTTAGTAGACCCTATGTTAATTGAAATCTCATACCGTAGATCATGATCATTCTGAATGAGTACTCCCATACAGAGTACGATATGCATAACTCTATAACGATGCCCGTGATGCTAGGTTATAGGTCTTACATAGCGTAATGCAACAATCAAGCCTAGGCACGGAATAATCATGACTTGACCGTAAGGTACACATGCTGCTTTTGCAAAACAAAGAAGTCAACATGTGTCCATATGCCAATGTTCGGATCGGCTAGTCGATTGCAATGGTTCATGGTTCATACATGAACGTGTCTCACTCAATTCAATAAGACGACTAGCCAGCCTTCTAGTTCCAACTAGGAACGCATGATCAATCATTAGTCGAGGTAACAATCAATGTCAATTCATGACAAGGCATGAAAGTCAAACTAGTATTAAGCATGGTCGAGTCTATAACTTGCATAAAATAGTTGGTAACATATTCTTGAAGCCAAGAAAAAGATCTGCAACTTTCATGTTAGGAGTTGGAAGAAATTCTAGCCACAATTCAGTCAATTTGGAAATATAACAGTCAAAACAGCCAAAATAGGCACTATGCGGCCTACTCTGCGATATGCATGCGGACCAACTGCGACATACGGCTTATGCGGTCCATAAGCAAATCATAATCCCATGCGACCTAGGAGTCAAGGGCCATGGCCTATGCGGCCAAAGATCGCCATGCGCTAGGGGGAAACGGGGTCTATGCGGCAAGGCTGCCAAGAACCATGCTGCAAGGGGGAACAAGGCCATGCGGCAAGAAGACTGGAGTGCCTATGCCGCTAATTAGGAGCCGCACGAAGACTGGAATGCCTATGCGGCTAATGAGGAGCCACATGAAGACTGGAATGCCTTTGCGGCTAATGAGGAGCCGCATGAAGACTGGAATGCCTATGTGGCTAATGAGGAGCCGCATGAAGACTGGAATGCCTATGCGGCTAATGAGGAGGCGCATGAAGACTGGAATGCCTATGCGGCAAATGAGGAGCCGCATGAAGACTGGAATGTCTATGCGGCTAATGAGGAGCTGCATGAAGACTGGAATGCCTATGCGGCCGGCACTGTTCTTCTCCAACTTTTCCGAGAAGAACCTGGAAAGTTAGGGGTCCCAGACTTCCCAACCTTCAATCCAAGCTCAAATCTGGACTTCCATAGGTCAAAATAGGGTAGAATGAAATTCTCTACAACATAGAATAACTAGATTTTGAAAACAAAGTAGTTTGATAGGTCAAATACAAGAAAAACCGAAAGTAACATATACTTAGATCTACAAAAATACACCCATGAAAACCAGAAACTCCCAGTTCTAAAGAGACTTAAAATCAAGTAAGGAAGAGAATAGAACAATAATACTTGAGATCTATCATGAAGCAAGTTGTACTTGTCTAAGCTCTCTAGGTTGGTGGGAGAGTAATGGAGAATGAAGAATAAGTAAATGAGAGTAATGAAGAGAGAGAAAAGTAAAGGGGTCTAAATATCAAGCCCAAGTCAAAATCTCCACCACCCATTCCTTCCTACAAGATCTAGGCCATCCATCTCTTATCATGATGAACCGAGCTAAACCAAGTTGGTTTAACATGAACAAAATAAACCAAGAGCTTATGCAAAAGCAGAGAATAAAATACAAAAAATTAATTAGCATGAAATTACCGAATAAATGTATGATAAATATTGAATAAATATATTCAAGCAGTACACGTATAAAAATACGTATTCTAGGAACGGGAAGTGACATCTCTACCCTCCTTAGAAAAATTTCGTCCGTGGAATTTTAATTCCGAGCAGGCTAGAAACATCAGAGCTAAACTAATTCCAAGTACAAGCAATTTGAGCAAGCAGTCATCTTACAATATCAATAGCAAGTAATATATATATATGACATTAAGCAATTCAATTCATAGGGTGATAAGCATGAGGAATTAAGATAATCAAGGTACACGAAAAAAATATATACCTTGTGAGTCAAATAGGTACGGATACCGTTATCGGATATCATCCTCACATTCCCACGTTGACTCTTCCAAGGTGTGATGACCCCAAGCAACACGGAGAAGGCTAATTGTTCGGTTCTTGAGTATCTTCCCTCTTCGATGCAAAATGGACACATGCTGCTCCTCATAAGACAGGTTGGTACCCACAACCAGCTCAGAATGATCGAGGATATGGCTTAGATTCGATACATACCTTCACAACTGAGATACATGAAACACATCATGTACCTCTCGTAACGATGGTAGAAGGGACAAACGATAAGCAACATCGCCTACCCTATCGAGGATAGCAAATGGGCCTACGTATCGCGGACTCAACTTCCTACGAATGTCAAATGTAATGATTCTACGGGTAGGCGAGATTCGCAAGAACACGTGGTCCCCATCAAAATATTCTAGCGGCCTACGATGTTGGTCTGCTCAATGACGATGTCGATCTTGTGCAACTCAAAGTCGCTCTCTAATCCCCTTAACCACTTCAACCGTCTGAACAATCATCTCTGGGCCTAACATATTCTCTTCCCGATATTGTAGAAGCATGGAAAAAAAATAAAGAAAGACCTTTGCGGCTCCAACAGAAGGATCCCCATGCGGCTCAGAAGTCCATGCGGCTCAGGGGTCCATGCGGCTCGGATAGATCCATGCGGCTCAGAAAGAAGCCACGTGGCCTTCTACATTCGGCTGCATTTAATGCCCTGATTGCTACTCTGACAAATAACAGCTATGACAGCTCTTACATAAGAACGCAATAATGACTCTGACATGATGGCATGATCCTTGGAAAGAGAAGAAAATCTCCTTACAGCTGGCAAAATCTACCAAGTCCCGAGGCCACTCCATACGGCTGCCCATCCCCATGCGGCTGCCCCCTCTGTATGCGGCTGCCTATCCCCATGCGGCTGCCCATCTGTATGCGGATGCCTATTCCCATGCGGCTGCCCCTCTGTATGCGGCTGCCTATCCCCATGCGGCTGCCTATCCCCATGCGGCTGCCTATCCCCATGCGGCTGCCTATCCCCATGCGGCTGCCCATCCACGTGTGGCTGCCCATCCACATACGGCTGCCCATCCTCATGCGGCTGCATGCGGCTGAGAGGACCCCCCATATACGGCTCGGCCAGGACGGTCCAATTGAGACACATGGCTCTCTTCGCTGCAATTGAGACACGTGGCAGTCTTATCTTCCCTGGAATTATGGGTGCTAACAAATCCCAACAAAATCAGATTTGTTGCGATCGTCATAATTGCCCAGATCAAATCAAATCTAGCAAATTAGACACGTGGTAGGCTATCACAAATCACGAATATTCATGGAAATCAACATTTATTGCCCACAGAGATTTGATGCAATCACATTAATTGCTTAAATTTATTATATTCAAGATGAACGGCCCAGATTAAGTGATACTTAACCGCCGACTTCTGAAGGAGGTAATTATTTACAAACCCTAATGATGACCCCACTCCTATAAATAGCAAGGTGCCATTCCCTTGCAAAAAAGGATATTCTTTTATTAAAAAAGCAGCGAGAGAAAAAGAAAAGAAAAGAGAGCAGAGAAAAAAGAGAGCACTACAGAGACATCCAGAGATCCAGCAACCGAAGGCGCAGAGGAGTCTCCCCACACGTCCAAGAGCATTTCTTTACCAGAGCCAAGGCTGCATCCGATCGTCCAAGGAGTAAGGCAGAGCTGCCATCGCTTTTCCGAGCCTCTACCGTCACCCCCCCAGAAAAACTAAACAATTGTACTTAGATTGATGTACCCAAGTTTTCGTCCTTAGGCTTTCTTTGTACGAGCGAGTTTGTGTTGTGAGTTTAAGTTCAGTCCTCCTATATAAATTATTCTGTACTTTCACAATCAATGGCAAACACGATGGCAACTCTGCTGGGGACAAACTTCTCCACGGCTGAAAAGTTGGTGACGCAATCGGATACAGCCAAACTTGGCTCCACCCAAGAGAAGATGGTCGTCCGCTTCGACCAACAGACGTTTAAAGATATGCTCTCTGACGGGAGCGCTGGCCCGGTCCAGAAGGGAACCCGCACAAAGAAGGCTCGTATGGAGTGGAGGCCAAAATTATTTGCTCCTCCCTAAGCTCTGGATGGAGTACTCTCTGCTACCCAAGACGGCGAAGGCAACTCTCATGCGGCCCCACTTCAAGCTATAGAGGACTCTGCTGTCCCCAAGTCCGGCAGAGGAAAGCACTATGATGCTGGACTTGCAGGGGCAAAGAGTGATTCTATGTGCTCCAGGAAGAAGCCAAACATTCATGCGGCCAAGATTTCCAGCCGCATGCATGATGTCCATGCGGCCAAAACTGCCAGCCGGATGCAGAATACCCATGCGGCCAAGATCATCAGCCGCATGGAGAAGACTTATGCGGCCGAGACTTCCAGACGCATGAAGAAAGCCCATGCGACTACGATTGCCAGCCGCATAAAGACTGTTGATTCCAGCCGCATGCTGTCTGCTCCACGCGACTCAGACTCAGTCTTCGATCGCCTCTTCTATGGTCCTGATCTCTCATGCTCTCAAGAAAATATGTCTGACTCTCTGCAACACCACTTAGACTCTTCCTACTATGTGCCCTCACGCACCAGAGTAAAGAATTCTAGGGCGGCACGAGCTTGGCGAGCTCAGTCCACTGTCCCGACCTCTGACCATCTGAGCGCTCCACATATTGTTATGCGGGCCTCTGATGGGAAGTTGTACAGAACCCCTCGAGTCCAGCCCCCGGCGGCAAACGGACAGAGTGGTTCCCAAAAGTCTCCCAAAACCAAGGAAGCAAACATGGTCATTCCAGACCCATCTGACTAGCGTGAGGTTATCCTCCACATGCACAAGGAAAGAGAAGAGGCCTCGGTGTGCAAGGAGTCCTCCTACGGACATCACTGCACCCATGTCATTGTCAACTACTGTTGCAACAACACGACGGTACGAGAAGACCGGCAGTCCGTCTTCCAAAGATTACAACAGCCGAGCTCAGAGGATGAGGCGCCTTCTGTCGTCTCTTGCAACTCTACTCAAAAAATTCCCGCCGATGGGAGAGGGAAGAAGATAAACGTTTCTAGCCCGAAGATTTTGACCACTGTGACTAAGAAACTGTCGTCTAAACGGTTGTCCACTACCGGAGTTTTCCAAGGTACCCGTTCAAAGACGAAATTTGCTGCAGTGGGAGATTCATCATCCATATTACTGGGGGTCACTGGAACTGGAGGTAGCACTCCTCCGAACATCCACGACAATCCGATGTTCCAAGGAGACGAGCCCGGAGAAATAACTCTCCCATCAAATACAGCAGGTGCCGACGTCGCCGAGGACGTCCACGACTCTCAAGATGAAGCAAACTGTGAAGCTAGGGGTACTATTCCTTCTGAGTCTGAACCAGAGGAGAATATTCCGACATACCCCGATGATTTCTCGGTACATAGGTATGATTCGGAGGGCACGTCATCTACCGTCTCTTCCACTTCTACTCATGTGAGGACGACATTTATGACAAACGACGAACAAGATGGTCCTAGTGATCGCCAACGCATCGACACTCTGGAGGCTATACTGTGCACTTTGGTCAAATCGGTAGACGAGATCAAAGCAGCCCTCCCTACTCTACAAGGAGGGACGCTCGGCCAAACAAACTTGGGTCCCGCGGTCAATGCGGACTCGAACTCAGCGACACCAAACCTGGGCAACAATCCTCCTAAAATGACGGCTCCTACCGCCGCAGACGAGGCTAGGGAGGCAAGAAGAGAGGTCCAGGAGCTCCGGGTAATGTTCCATGCCCGAAAAAACTGCCAAGACCTCAGGATACGACAACCGTATCCCGCTACGTGGAGAGATGTTCCCTTCCCACCAAAGAATAAACCATTCCACATCAATCCATATGATGGAAAGACATCTGCAAGCCGGTACATCACCTACTTTGAAGTCACAACCGACCATCTGCCCCATGATGATGCCATCCTTACACGATTATTCATCGGGGCATTGGAAGGGGTCGCCTTTGACTGGTACCGTAACCTGCCAGACAACTGTGTCCGCTCCTTCGCCAGCTTCATGTGCATGTTCTTGGAGAGATTCTACGAAGTAGGACAGGATGTCACAATGTCCACCCTCATGGACGTCGTTCAAGGGGAGAAGGAGCTGACAAGGAACTATATTGAGTGGTTTCGCCAAACCGCAATGAAGTTGCCGTCTGGTAATACGGATTCCTCCTTAATTAAAATTTGCCAAAAGAGACTGCTCCCAACTATCAGCCTATGGATGGGTGAAAGTCAATTTAAGGACTGGAAGACATTTATCATCAGTGCAACTAGCGCCGAGGACAGATTAAAGAAGGCTTGCCAACTGGGATTGCACATCTCGGAGGGAGAGGACAAGGGAAAGCGCCCTAATACCAAACAACAACAATGGTGGTAACGCCTCCAACAATTGGGACAACAAGGGCAAGCAAGCCATGGTGGCTGATACAGCCCAGAAACCTGAGTCAAAATCGGCAGACAAGCAATGGCCTCAAATGACCTACTCCTTCGAAGACGGCCATGTCAAGCCCATCTTGGATATGCTCATACAAGGAGATAGAATTCAGCTCCCTCCACCAAGACGGGAACCTCGGCCGACAAAAATGGACAGCCCGAAGTACTGACATTACCATCGCTACGTCCACCATGCTACACACGACTGTTACCAACTAAAGCGATACATCCAACATCTCATCGATTCGAACGCTCTGGCCATTGATTTCGAAGAGGTGACCGTGGCAGCCAATATAGTGTCAGTACAATTCGGCAGCTTCTCTCTAACAGAGGCTCAAAACGGCATGATACCCATCCCTCGAGCGACAATGGAGATTACTAATCTTCCACCTCCTCGAGATCAGACGGCTGGTCTAGTACCCCTCACCACATCACGAAGGGAGGTCATGTGGGTCCATCCAGACTTGGTATCTGAAGTGACTCAGTCCACACCACCCTCCATTGGCAAGAAAAAGAATAGAAAAGTTAGATCCTGCCACACAATCTAGGTGGATGTTGAGGAAGCTGCAGCTATCGTCACTCGGTCTGGTGCTCAATCCCAGCCTACACTAGATAACTCGGCTGAAGAACATCAGCCGGCTACTGCTGACGCTCCGGGACCTTCTCAACCTCCGACGACCGACAATCCTAGGCCGAAGGAGACTGGCTTTGACAAATCTCTCCGAAAAGAGGCATCTCATGGGCTTGAGAGGCCCTACAACTTTGACATCTTGGCACAATTGGCCAACACACTAGCCAAATTGTCATTATATGAGCTCCTGAGACTCTCCAAGGATGTTCGCATGGCTTTGAGTGATGCACTCCAGAATACCGATGCATATCTAGCCCATGTCAACCTCACGGTAGAGAGCCCGCCTGCAAATCTCCAAGACAGCGCTTGCATAAGAGCGATGCCTAACATTGTCTTCACTCTACAAGATATGCTCATCAAAACCAACCTGCATGATCGTTCGTTATACTACACTAGATACATCGATGACGTAAAGGTAGATCGGATGCACATTGATCCTGGTTCTTCCATAAGCATCATCCCGAACGGTCTGTTACATCATATCCATATCCCTGTGCATCGCCTGATGCCGACAAACACTGCCATCAGCAATTTCAATTCGGACAGGAGCTACTCGATTGGGAAGATTAGCTTGAATTGCCAAATTGGCGATCTTTTGTCAGAAGTGACCTGTTACGTCATAGATGCGGACACTTCCTACAATATCCTCCTGGGACGCCCTTGGATATACGATTACATGATCGTGCCTTCCACGTTGTACCAGTGCTTCAAGTATGTCGACAAACACGACTTCGTGAGGACATAATTTGCCGACATCGATCCCTTTAAAGGGGTCGAATCCTACTACTCAGACTCCTGCTTATACGAAAAGTCGAAGAGGCACCTTGGCGAAGGAGATATGCAAGCTCGAACTGAGATAGCCACAGGATTAGAAGAACCTCTGATGATCCACCTCCAAGCTCGCAAATCTGGCAAAACCGTACCCCTTACGGCCGCTCTGCGTGAGGATGCAATCAGCCTCTCGGCACAAGATGGGCAAATAATAATCCGGCTGCCAAGGTCCGACCAAGCGCCAAGACCCACAATAGAGCCACTGATAATCAGACTGCCTAGAGTCGGCCAGCCACAAACGGAGAAGCTCAATCCCTTCGACAAGCCAATGACGATACGTCTTCCCAAAAAGAATCGTCAGCCCGATGCAAAACCTGGGGCTTCTAGCGAGCCAATAACTCCCCGCCCAGCATCGAGTACCAAACTGGGGGTCGCTAGTTTGCCAACGACTCCACATTCTGCTCCACCGGCAGAACCCCTGATGATCAAGTTGCCAAAGTCATCCTCTCAGTCTTTATTTATACAGGGGGTGGCCGAACAAGAACCAGAACTGGCCAAGTATGTGGCTTCTCACACTGGTTTTCCATCCGCAGATAATGTAATCCCGTTAGAAAAGATACCTTACTTCACCAATAAAGGGCTATCTTTGAACTACATCGAGCTTAATAAGCTCTGTACAATGTATGCTATGGAACACGGTATAAGCACTCACCTACACACACAGGTGACAAATGTTTACACCACAAATCAACTTACTCTCGTGGAAGACGCCTACCATATAATCGAAGGAGGGGATCGTCCAATCATCTTCGGTCAGAAGAATAATCCACAGCCCTTCAAGATGGAAGAAGTTGAGCTTGAACCCGACACCGGGAGATTGCCCCATTATCTGTATAGTTCCTAATCCAAGTACCTTATGCAAAAACAAGGATATGATCTGGGAACTACACCAGGCTTAAACTACGGAACTGGATGACGGTTATCTTACAATCGCCGATCCCGGTTGGGAAGCCACGAGATTACTATAACAAGACCAGACGTGGGCTGGGTTATGTCACACCCGTGACAACATCCGAAAGCTCAGACGAAGAATACGACTGGCACTCACACTCAACCGGATCACCCACTTCCGATTCGAATATCAGTATCGGGGACATGCTCAGGCAAGTCTGGTCCGTCTTTATGGCACTTGCCGATCCCTACGAAGAAGACGAAGTCATTCCCGAACTTCTTGAGCTAGAGCCATGGGCACAACAACTAGATGCACAGTGGGAGAAGCGGTTCGAACAAAGAGAGCCTCCCACCGAGGATGAGGTTGTACAAGTTGATCTCGGTGATAAATCCACCATAAAACCCATCTTCGTCAGCAAGAATCTGACTGATAAAGAGTGAAAATTACTACTGGAACTTGTCAAAGAATATATTAATGTGTTCGCCCGGAGCTATGAAGACATGCCAGGACTAAACCCCGATGTTGCTCTTCATAAGCTCAACATTCGGCCAGATGCAAAGCCAGTCAAACAACAGCAACGACGCTTTCGCCCAGGCATCATGGATGCGATCGAAGCCGAATTCAACAAACTGATAGCCAGCGGCTTCATTCGCGAGGAACAACATCCGGACTGGATCACCAACATAGTACTGGTCCTCAAGAAGAATGGAAAGATTCGAATCTGCATCGACTTCTACAATCTAAACGAGGCATGTCCCAAAGACGAGTTCTCCCTCCCTATCACAGACATCATGATTGACAACACATGCAGCTTCGAACGTATGTCGTTCATGGATGGCTTCTCGGGGTATAACCAAATCAAGATGTCCCCCGACGACGAAAAGCATACATCATTCTGAACACCAATCGGCACATACTGCTACACAGTCATGCCTTTCGGTTTAAAGAACGCTGGTGCCACCTATCAAAGAGCCATGAGTATCATCTTCAGGGATCTCTTGAGCAAGACCGTGGAGTGCTATGTTGATGACATCTCCGTCAAGAGTCGCTATAAGGGAGACCATCTGCAGGATCTGAGGACGGTATTCGACCTCATGTGAGCGCACAACTTAAAAATGAATCCTACCAAATCCTTCTTGGGTGTATCCAGTAGAAAATTCCTGGGTTTCATCATCACCTCCTAGGGTATCCACGTAGACCCTGAGAAGACGAAGGCAATCATGGAGATGAGTCCTCCGAGAAATCTTCGAGAACTCCGAGGCCTTCAAGGGAGGTTAGCTCACATCAGGAGGTTCATTTCTAATCTCTCCGGGCGATGTTAACCATTCACCCACCTCATGAGAAAAGGTGTCTCATTCGTATGGGATGAAGAATGCCAACGTGCCTTCGACAGCATCAAAGAATATTTGTCGAACCCTCCAGTCCTGGTGGCCCCGGTTGCTGGAAAACCATTCCTGCTCTATGTACGAGCAATAGAGCATTCCTTCGGCGCTCTGCTAGCACAAAACAATGATGTAGGCCATGAGCATGCTTTATATTACCTCAGCTGAATGATGATTGGGCCGGAACACCGATATACTGCCGTAGAGAAGGAATGTCTTGCCCTGGTATTCGCCATTTAGAAGATACGACATTATGTCACAGGGCAAACCATACATGTGATATCACAAGTCAACCCCCTCAGGGTCCTCATGACGAAACCAGGGGCACTCAGCTCTCGCCTCGCTACATGGGCAATATTACTGTCCCCCTACCATATGATCTTTGTCCCGCAAAAGGCTGTTAAAGGTCAAGCTCTAGCAGACTTTTTAGCAGCCCACCCAGGCTCGGAGTCGGCCAGAATATATAAAAAAATCCCAGGTGAGACCGCCGACTCGCATGCGGCCTCTCACGATGATATATGGCGAATGTTCTTCGACGGTGCTTCAAGGACCGGACCCAAAGGAAACATCGTCGTCGGAGTCGGGGTGGTGCTGGTTTCCTTTTCCGGACTTGTGATCAATCGCGCTTACTCCCTCACAGAACCCTGCTCTAACAATGTGGCTGAGTACAATGCTTTAGTCATTGGCCTCCAACTTGTAATAGAGCTGGGGGTAGAATATTTTGAAGCATACGGCAATTTACAGTTAATCGTCAATCAGATCCGAGGTTCGTACGAAGTCCGCCATGAAGACATGATCCCCTATCACCAAATAGCGATCAACATCATCTCGTTATTTGAAGGGTTCTTCATCGAACACGTCCCCAGACTCCAAAATATCGAGGCCGATGCCCTAGCAGGCCTTGTCGCTTCCCTAGCAGTGCCAAACAATATTCATCATTTGGTGGACGTGATAGGCCATGAACTGGTCTGTCCCAAGAACAACGTTCAATTCGTGGCGAGTTATTCCGCTCAGACGGTCAACGAAGTACCAGGCTGGAGACAACCATTCATTGACTTCGTAGTCTAAGACATTTTGTCGGAGAATCTGAAGGAAGCCACCTCTATCAGAAGGCGTTCTCTCAGATTCTTCTACGATACAGAGACAAAAATGCCGTATCGCCGATCCTACGATGCATTACAGCTTCGATGTCTGTCAAACACAAAAGCCAAAAAAGCTGTACGTGAAGCTCATGACGGCATCTGTGGGGTCCATCAGCCTGGCCCAAAATTGCAAGATCGTCTTCGCCGAATGGGCTCATAATGGCCCACGATGGTAGCAGATACGATAGACTATGCAAGAAAGTACAAAGCCTGCCAAGTCCACGTAGACTTCATCCACCAGCCATCTAAATTTCTACATTCGACAGTGGTGTCCTGGCCATTCGAAGCATGGAAATGGATATCATCGGTCACTCCACCTGCTTCCCGAGGACATCGTTTCATACTCGCAATCACGGATTACTTCTCCAAATGGGCAGAAGCTGTTCCGCTTGCAGAAGTGAAGACTTCAAACATGATCAGCTTCCTCAAGCATCATGTCATCTATCACTTTGGACTGCCCCGAAGGATCATCCACGATAATGGTCCGCAGTTCGCAAGCCACGCCTTCTATCGATTCTGTGACAAGCATCAAATTCAAAATATTGCATTGACGCCATACAACCCGGCAGTAAATGGGTTGGCAGAAGCATTCAACAAAACCATCATCAAGTTGCTCAAAAAGTTCGTGTCATCCAACAAACATGACTGGAACGAGAAGCTTGGTGAATGCTTATGGGCGTACCGTACTACAGTCCGAACGGCCACTGGGAACACACCATTCTTCCTAGTGTACGGGAGTGAGGCAGTTCTTCCATTGGAGACTCAAATATCCTCGCTCCGTGTCGTTCTCACGTACCAATTGACGACGGACGATAACTATCGTCGCCGGCTACAAGAGTTGAGGCCTTAGATGAAAAGCGCCTCTTGGCTCAGCAACGAATCGAGCTATACCAAGCACGCATTTCCGGAGCCTTCAACAAGAAGGTTAAAATCAGAATATTCTAAGTGGGCGATCTCGTTCCGGCAGTTCGGAGGCCGATGGTTATGACTCACAAAACCGCCGACAAATTCCAGCCAAAGTGGGAAGGGCCATTTATCATTGAGGCTGTATTCTCCAACGATGCTTACCTCGTAAAACAAAACGGGGACTTGCTCATGTTGCCCGTCAACGACAAGTTCCTGAAGAAATATTATGTCTAAACGACATTCTCCAAATCCCAGAGTATTGAGTTATGTACCTTCTGGTACCGCTGAACTCATATTCTTTAAAATTCCAGATTATTGAGTTATGTACCCTCTGGTACCGCTGAACTCACATTCACAAAATCCCAGATTATTGAGTTATGTACCCTCTAGTACCGCTGAACTCATAATTTTCCTCCAACACATCCTCTAAATCCCAGATTATCGAGTTATGTACCCTCCATTACCGCTGAACTCACATTCACAAAATTCCAGATTATTGAGTTATGTACCCTCCAGTACCGCTGAACTCACATTCTTCCTCTAAATATCCCAGATTGCTGAGTTATGTACCCTCCAGTACCGCTGAACTCACATTCTTCCTCCAAATATCCCAAATTGCTGAGTTATGTACCCGTAGGTACCTCTGAACTTACATTCCGGTCACACTTTTAGGTAGTAAGTCATGTATGACCATACCTCTGAACTTATTCCTCTAAAAGAGCTCCTCCCTTATGATCCACTTCCCGCACTCTCAGTGCACAAAAAGGGCAACAGATCCACAAAATTCTCAAAACGACCACGTCGATGTTACCTCTGAGTCGTTTCACTTCCGCCAAAAAACAAATCACCCCTCTACATAGAACTTCCATGTCCTCATTACCTCTGAGTCGTTCTATGCACCCCTTCATGGAGCCCACTCCTGCCATGTCCTCATTACCTCTGAATGGGAAGGCTCCATCGAAGAAACCCTCATATTTATGTCCTCATTACCTCTGAGTAAGTATGTTGGTTCTCTCCCAAATTATTATCCGTATCCATAACCAGGGCACGCCACGGATAATAGGTCCACAAAAAGTCTCCTATTGGGGAAACTACTACAAGCAAAGAACAGACCGAATGCTTTCTGTTCAAAATCAGTTACAATCATATGACTATATCTCATGAGCAAGCCAGAAAAGTTTTATTTTATTTCATTCAGACGAGAAGGAAAAAAAGATTACATTGATGTCCAAAAAGAAGCAAAACACAAACTGCAGCTAAAAATAGATTGAAATATCAAGACAAAAGATGGACGTTTGTGAGAGCCCACGAGTCCTAGTTGCAGGGGCGCATATACCAATCCCTCAACCATTTTGTATATGAATGATGTACTTGAGCAAAATCCTCATCCGAAGTAGGAAGGTCAGAACTCCCAGTACTACCGCCGTCAAACTGGGACTCCTCCTTTACAGCAATGGGCGCCAGCTCTCCTTTCTGTTCCTCCATTTTTGGTATTACCTCCTCCTTAACAAGCGGTGACTCTTGTTTGAAAGAGAGCGGCAGCTCTTCCTTCACAACGATCTCAGCCTTCGGCAGGGTCTCTACAAAGATCAAAGATAAAAAGAAACAAAGTTAGGAGATGGTCGGAGCCTCATGCGGCCCAATCCAGACGAGCTTATGCGGTCCCATTTAAATAGGGTGACTCATGCGGCTCTGATCGAATGGTCATCATGCGGTCCAGTTTGTGAAGCATTTAGACAACTCCCATGCGGCTCGGACATAGGATATACCCCTATGCAGCTCGAATGTGGGATGCACATGCGACCCATACAGCTTGAACAGTTCGGTAAAAGATACATTAAAGGCTTGTGCATAAAGCATGCAACAGAGCCGTCCTCCTTAGGGGTTCGAAGTAGATGATCTTCCTAAGACCTTACCCTTAATAACAGGGTGAGCGCCGGTATGAACCCTAGGCGCTGCAGCCGACGTGGAGGCCACTTCCTTTTCCTTTATCGTAGTCTTTGCCGCAACCATGGAGGACTTGGGAGCCATTGCTATCTGATGATCAGAGGAGAAAGATAAAGATAAGAAAAGCTAGGGCAAGAAGAATCGAAGACAGAGAGAGAATAAAGAAGTATCTTCGTCCCAAACACGCTTCTATTTATAGGCGGAGCTCGTAGACCAATGCATCGATCCATGTGCAGCGTAACCGACTCTTCGGTTATCAAAGCGATCCAACTATTCAAGGCTAAACTCTTGGGATCCTACCCAAAAAAGCGGGTTTAAATCTGACAGCAAATCAAAGGCAATCAATGCATAGATTTGCACACGTGGCCTGAAGACGTGGCAAGGAGCCTATGCGGCCAAGCAGCCCATGCGGCTGGAAAGTCCATGTGACTCAGATGGCCATGCGGCTGAGGAGGCCATGCGGCTGAGACATCCATGCGGCCAGAACAACCTATGCAGCCCGAAGAGTTTTTACGTGGCCATGCTTCTTATTCAAAGTATTTCAATTTTGTAAATTGAAAACTTTGAAGGGGGTCTTGTAGAAGCATGGAAAAGAATGAAGAAAGACCTATGCGGCTCCAACAAAAGGATCCCCATACGGCTTAGGATCCCCACACGGCTCAGGATCCCCATGCGGCTCAGAAGTCCATGCAGCTCAGGGGTCCATGCGGCTCGGATAGATCCATGCGGCTCAGAAAGAAGCCACGTGGCCTTCTACATTCGACTGCATTTATTGCCCTGACAGCTACTCTGACAAATAACATCTATGACAGCTCTGACATAAGAACGTAATAATAACTCTGACATGATGGCATGATCCTAGGAAAGAGGAGAAAATCTCCTTACAGCTGGCAAAATCCACCAAGTCCCGAGGCCACTCCATGCGGCTGCCCATCCCCATGCGGCTGCCCCCTCTGTATGCGGCTGCCTATCCCCATGCGGCTGCCCATCTGCATGCGGCTGCCTATCCCCATACGGCTGCCCCTCTGTATGCGGCTGCCTATCCCCATGCGACTGCCTATCCCCATGCGGCTGTCCATCCACCTGTGGCTGACCATCCTCATGCGGCTGTCCATCCTCATACGGCTGCATGCGGCTGAGAGGACCCCCATATGCGGCTCAGCCAGGATGGTCCAGTTGAGACACGTGGCTCTCTTTGCTGCAATTGAGACACATGGCAGTCTTATCTTCCCTGGAATTATGGGTGCTAACAAATCCCAATAAAATTAGATTTGTTGCGATCGTCATAATTGCCCAGATCAAATCAAATCAAGCAAATTGGACACTTGGCAGGCTATCACAAATCATAAATATTCATGGCAATCAACATGTATTGCCCACAGAGATTTGATGCAATCACATTAATTGCTCAAATTTATTATATTCAATATGAACGGCCCAGATTAAGTGATCCTTAACCGCCGACTTCTAAAGGAGGCCATCATTTGCAAACCCTAATGATGACCCCACTCCTATAAATAGCAAGGTGCCATTCCCTTGCGAAAAAAGGACATTCTCTTATTAAAAAAAGCAGCGAGAGAAAAAAAAAGAAAAGAGAGCACTACAGAGACATCCAGAGATCCAGCAACCGAAGGCGCAGAGGAGTCTCTCCATACATCTAAGAGCATTTCTTTACCAGAGCCAAGGCTGCGTTCGATCGTCCTAGGAGTAAGGCAGAGCTGCCGTCGCTTTTCCGAGCCTCTACCGTCACCCCCCCAGAAAAACTAAGTAATTGTACTTAGATTTTTGTACCTAGGTTTTTGTCCCTAGGCTTTCTTTGTACGAGCGAGTTTGTGTTGTGAGTTTAAGTTCAGTCCTCCTATATAAATTGTTTTGTACTTTCACAATCAATGGCAAACAGATATCATCCAATGCCAGTAGCGACCTACACTTCTTACCATATAGTGCTTCGAATGGCGCCATCTAGATACTGGCTTGATAACTGTTATTGTACGAGAATTCAACTAAGTACATGTGACTCTCCCAAGAACCTCCAAAATCTAGGGTGCCAGCTCATAACATATCTTCTAAAGTTTGAATTATTCTTTCTGACTGTCCGTCTGTTTATGGGTGGTAGGTCGTAATAAATCTTAACTTGGTACCCAGGCTATGATGTAGAATCTTCCAGAAATGTGATGTAAAATGGGTATCTCTATCTGACATAATACTGACGGGGACCCCATGCTGCCTGACTATCTACTGCATATATAATTCTGCCAACTTTTCTGTAGATTTCCTACTCTAAAAGGAAGAAAATGTACCACCTTCGTAAGCCGATCTACTATCACCCAAATAGCATCCTTACCACTTGGTGATCTCGGTAAACCGGTCATAAAGTTTATTGTGATATGTTCCCATATCCATTTCGGGATAGGAAGTGGTTGTAATAATCCAGCTGGCCACTGTTGTTCTGCCTTCACTTGCTGACATATTAAGCAAGGGGAAATGAATCTAGCTATCTCTCTCTTCATTCCATTCCACCAGAAGTGCTGCTTGATATCTTGGTACATTTTGGTCCCTCCAGGGTGTATAGAATACTGAAAACTGTAGGATTCTGCCATAACCTCCTATCTGATATCTCCACTTGGCACACATAGACGTGATCCAAATCTAAGTGTACCATCTTTGTGAATTTTTATCTCCTTTCTGAGTCCTGACTCACATTCTGTCCTAAGCTTCTGAATCCTTGGGTCCTGTGCCTGAGCTGCGTTGATCCTGTCTACTAAGTCGAATTGAACTCGTAGACTTGCCAAAATTCCTACGTCACCAGGAAGTATAACCTCGATGCCCATCTCCTAAAGATCTTCTAAAATATGTTTTTGTGATGTCAACATAAATGTGCCGCCTCTCCTGCTAAGAGCATCTGCTACCACGTTAGCCTTGCCTGGATGATACTGAAGCTCCACGTCGTAATCCTTGATCAACTCTAACCATCTTCTCTGTCTCATGTTCAGTTCCTTCTGAGTAAAGATGTACTTCAGACATTTGTGGTCTGTGTACATGTCCACTTGATCACCGTACAAGTAATGCCTCCATAGCTTCAAAGTAAATACTACTGCCGCTAACTCCAAGTCATGAGTTGGATAATTCTTCTCGTAGTCTCGAAGTTGCCTAGATGAATACGCTATCACCTTTCCATGTTGCATTAGGACACACCCAACTCCCTTTTCTGACGCGTCATAATATACAGTAAAACCTCTGGGTCCAACTGGTATTGTAATAATAGGTGCCGATATCAACTTCTGCTTCAAATTCTTAAATGATGCTTGGCATTCTGCTGACCAGACGAATGGCACATCCTTTTGTGTCAAGCGGGTCATGAGTGTTGAAAGTCTTGCAAAATTTGATATAAACCTTCTGTAATATCCTGCCAATCCCAAGAAACTTCGTACATCTGCTACAGTCTTAGGCATTGGCCAACTTTCTACTACTACTTTCTTGGGATCCACTACTACTCTAGCCCCTGATATGATGTGCCCCAAAAATGAAATGCGGTCTGACCAAAACTCATATTTGCTGAGCTTAGCGTACAACTGGTTCTCTCTTAGAACCTGCAACACTTTCTTGAGGTGATCTTTATGCTCTTCTTTACTAGCTGTATATACGATATTGTCGTCGAGGAACATAACGACAAATTGATCTAAGTACGGCATAAAGATGCGGTTTAACAAATCCATAAATATTGCTGGAGCATTGGTCAAACCAAACGGTATTACTAAGAATTCGTAATGCCCGTACTTCGACCTGAATGCTGTCTTAGGAATATCCTCTTCTCGAACTCTAACTTGATGACACCCTGACAGAAGATCTATCTTGGAGAAAACTCTTGCTCTGCTCAACTGATCAAACAAGTCGTCGATCCTTGGTAGTGGGTACTTATTCTTTACTGTTGCCGTACTGAGCTTTCTATAGTCAATGCACAATCTTGATGACCTATCCTTCTTTCCTACAAGTACCATTAGTGCTGCCTATGGTGACTCGCTGCCTCGAATAAACTTCTTCGCCTTCAGTTCCTCTATGTGCTGATACACCTTGGCCTGCTCTGAATCCGACATTCTATAAACTCAATCCGATATCGGTTTAGTTCCAGGTGCTAATTCTATACTGAACTCGATATCTCTAATGGGTGGTAGACCTGGAAGTTCCTCGAAAAACATGTCAATAAACTCATCAACTATCTTCGAAACATCAACTTCTTCCATTGCCGCTACTATTCCTTCTTTTTGTTGAGTTGCCACTGATCTGACTAAGGTGAATCGCTTCATGCCTGGAATATTAAAAGATACACTCCCTCTATGATAATATATTATGGCACAACTGTCTTTCAGCCAGTCCATGCCTAGGATAACATCGAAATTCCTCATAAGAAATTTTATCAACCTGGAGGATAAGGAACGCCTGCACACTATAACTCTACACGCTAGAATAACTCTACTAACTCCTACGAGCCTACTATTAGTGAGTATATTCAACCTTCCGGGCAATGCTTTGAATTCTATTCCTAGTCGTGTCGTAAATTGTGCAGATATAAATAAGTGTGATGCTCCCGAATTAAACAATGCTACTGCAGGATATGAGGCGACGAGAATGTTACCTGCCACAACATCTCCTGATGCCAATGCCTCTTCCAAGGACAGATTGAATGCCTGCCGTCGGCCTCCTTGTTGGTTCCCATGCTGCGGCCTAGCCTGGTGATGCTGCTGGCCCCTTCCTGGGTTATGCTGGAGTGGCCTATGTTGTTTCTGCTGCATCGGCGGTCCCTGCTGTCGAAACATCTAAGCCTGTGACATTAACAGATATTGGGCCAACGGTCTCACCGCTACCGTTGGTCCTTGGTACTGGCCTGCCCCTGGTGCTGGCAGAGCAGAAAATTATTGTACAGATCCTCCTGACCTCGAATTCATAGGACATGTGAAAACTCGATGATCTGGACTTCTATATATCAAACATTGTCCGTTCAATGCCCGACACACACCTCTAGTGTGCCCTGCCTTCCCACAATAAGTGCAGCCCATTGGGGGTTGCTGGTTCTTCCTCTGTTGCTGTTATTGCCTTGCTGGAGGTACTGGCCCTCACATTGCCACATCGTGAATACGAATGCCAGAGGGTTGTGCTGTAACTCGAGGTGCTGCTCCCCCTCCTCCTTCAATCTGATTGTGAGATCTCTTCTAACCTCCAGTCCTAGATGTGATCCTCTGGATGGTGATCTCATGCCTCCGGGTTGCCGTCAATACCCCGTCGAAAGTCTGGTAGTTGTTGTTTGCCATTGATTGTAAAAGTACATAACAGTTTTATGGGAGGACTGAACTTAGACTCACAATACAAACTCGCTTGTACAAAGAAAGCCTAGGGACGAAAACCTAGGTACAGCAGTCTAAGTACAATTGTTTATTTTAGATTCTGGGGGGTGACGATAGAGTCTCGGGAAAGCGACGGCCGCTCTGCCTTACTCCTTGGACGATCGGTATACAGTCTTGGCTCGGAAAAGATCTGCTTGGCGTGGACGAAGGGATGCTCTTCTTGCTCTCCTCGTGTTGCTCTCCTGGCTTCTCTCTCTCTGTGGTTATCGAAAAGAGGGAAACTCTCTCTGTATATCTGTCTCTTTTTTTTTATTCTCTTGTTGCCCCTTGGTTTTTGCAAGGAAATGATGCTGGCTATTTATAGTAGTGGGGTATGATCATTAGGGTTTGCTAATGATCATTTGTTTGGAATGTCGGCGCTTCTTCAATCTATCTGAACCCTTGATCCTGATTACAATAAATCTAGGCCATTAATGCTGATAGCACCGTATCTTGTGAACAATTAATGCTAATTACTTTAAATCTTCATGATTGATTATGCCAATGTCTGATTGCTCGCCACGTGTCCCATTAGCTTGATAATAAATGATATGCCCTAATTTTAGTAATTATGACGATGATATCAAATATACTTGTTGGGATTCGGTTAAATCCTTGATTGATCCGATGCCATGTGTCTTGATTGTGGGTCCTGCCAGAGCCGCATAGGATGGGCAACACTTGAACCGCAGGGAGATACTCTTCGTGAGCCTTATAGGACAATGTTTCATCGGGCCGCAGGGAATGAACTCTCAATGAGCCGCATATGCATAGTCTTTGCGAGCCGCATGAGCTAGCGTTGTATTGAGCCGCAGGGACTGAGCTCTCAGTGGGCCGCATATGGCTGATTTCTGCTAGTCATATAGGGTGACTTCTCAGTGAGCCGCATGGAGCTGTTCTCTATTTAAGCCGCATGAGATTTTGCCACGTGGCAACCTAGGATTTCTGACGGATCGGGTCAGAGATCTTCTTCTTTTCCCCAAGAGTCTGTCATTACGGCAGAGCCATTATGACACTTTATGCCAGAGCCACCACAGTCGACAAATCGTGTCAGAGCATTAAATGAGGCCACTATTCAAAGGGCCAGCTGTAGGGAAGGATCACAAGGGGACACGTGACATCGATCGAGCCGCATATTCCTGCTGAGCCGCATACACTCTCGAGCCGTATGAGACTGAGAGTCTTCCTTTGAACCGTGTAAGATAGCTCCCATATGAGCCGTATGGGCTTTGTATCCGGAGCCGCATGGACCATTATTCTGATATTTTCCATGCTTCTACAGGACCCCCTTCAAAGTTTTCAATTTGCAAAATTGAAACACTTTGAATAAGAAGCATGGTCCCGTTTATGCCGCATAAGTGTCCCAGCCGCATAGATTCATCTGTCCGCATAGGCTCTTTGCCACGTGTCCTGACCACGTGTGCAAATCTTCATTAAGTGCCCTTGATTTGAATTAACGCCGTCTTTTTGGGGGAGGATCCCAAGGGTCGATTTTGCCTTGACCGAAGCGTTTTGCCTTTATCTTTTGAGGCGACGCGTAATCCGAGACGTATGTTTATTTTTATGGACCTCTTTCGCCTATAAATAGGAGTCTTTTAGTGTCTTGGGGATTTCTTTACCTTCTCTCTTTGCTCGAATTCCCTGTGGCCGACTTTGCTCTTCGTCTTCTTCCTTCAATGATCGACAATGGCTCCCAAGAAGGCTGCTGCTGCTACGGGCAAGAAGGCTGCGTCATCTTCTGCGGCAGCGAAGGGCAAGAAGATCGCGTCTTCATCGACTGCGGCAGCGAACATGGCGGCTCCTCCGTCGGCTGGCGTGCCTGCTTTTCACCCCGACGTCCACCCGCATATTGCTGGTAGGATTCCTTAATATGAACCGCCATGGCTACGCCACATATTTTATGCGCGAGCCTATATTCCAAAGCATGCTGTGTGTCCGACTCATGCTCGGGCCGCATGGGGTATGACCCAGGTTTGAGCCGCATGAAAGTGGTTACATAACTACTTCTTTATCAAGGCCGCATAAGCTCATCAGGATTTGGATCGTATGAGCTCTTTCAAACTGAACCGTTTAAGCACATTGCGAACTGAACCGCATAAGCTCATAAACTCATCTTCGTCGGGCCGCATAAGCTTTTTCGAACCGAATAAGCTTATTCAAATTGGACCATATTTGCCTACACTCCCTTCGAATCACATAAATTCCTCCATACTGAGCCGCATGAGTTCTTTTCCGGCAGAACCGCATAAGCATATTTGTACTGGACCGCATGGGCTCTTTCAAACTGAGCCGCATCAACTCATTTGGGCAGATCTGTACTAACCTGTTAAAACCGAGCCGCATGAGGCTATACTGAGCCGCATAAACATCATGTATTTTTATGTTTCAGCTATCTTTTTGACTTAGTTTCTTTTGCCTTTTCTTCAGTGAATATGCCCGTGAATCCTGCGGGGGAACTTATGGTAGGCTCGCGTCAGTTTGCATCGGGCGTACATCGGGATGACTTAGTTCGTCAAGTATCCGAACAGCTACTTGTTGACGAACCTTTGGAGCGACTAAATGCTATCAGGGTTCAATCTTTTCAATTCCTTAGTGACATGATAAGCTCCGGGCAGTCTGATAGGAAGTATCTGAAACCGGTCTTCCTCTTTGGGGTCATAGAAAACTCCCGAGTGCTGGATGTTTCCGAGAGTTGGGATTTTGACCTGGACGGGATGCCAATTCACATCCCTATTATGAAGCGCCATTTCCTTTTTGAGTGGTTCAATATGATCGTTCTGGACAGGCAGATGCCGGACACCCTCACTCCAACCCGACCGGGGATGTTTGTCGGTAACATCTGTTATAACAGAGCCACTGGGTCAGTGCGCGTGATCAAGGATCCGGCCAGTCGGTCCGTGACGGGGTTAGTTCCGGGTACCTTTATCAACACCCCCGGTCCTAACTTTTTATTTTTCCAGGCTGATACCTTCCTGAGTCAGCTTGCTCGCAAAGGGTCCTATCCTGTTGGCAGGTTGGTACTGCCGAGCTGGTTACACCCCATTCCCCCGTGGGCTAATCTGACCTCATGGATTCTATGGAAGTACGAAGAACTTTTACGGGGAGTCAACCTTTATGACGCTATCCGGGGTACCAGCCACGGGTTGCCCGTTAATAAGCCACTGTTCATGGCCCTTCTGGAGATGTACAATCATCGGACGGGGACCTTTTTCACCCCTGTTGGAGAATTGGGACTTGCTCTTCATGAGATGTATGCTGTCTCCAAGCTCCCCTGGGGGGATGAACCCTTCGAAGTGTACACTCCGACGAATGAAAAGCTCCAAGATTTGGATCGACGATTCCCCGGTTTCGTCGTCGTATATCAAGAACTATTATGCCATCATAGCACCTGTCACCGGATGACTATCCAGAAAAATGATAGCTCGAAAGGGGATTCTCCCCATACTAAATCTTGGGTCGCATACCTTTTCAAATTCAGCGCGGCTGGCCGGGTTACTTCCCGAGATCGTTTAACTCCTAGGGAAGTAGAGGCCTTGGTGTCGACCGCTAGGAGGTCGAAGTCTAAAAGTGACAAGTTCGGGAGCCAGAATGACTCCTTCAGCTACTTTTGTTATGGTACCCGGCGGTTGTCAGAGAAGGCACTCTTGGCCGGGTTTTTAATAGTATGGCTACGCACTTGCGTGGTCTCAGGAGGGGCAGGTTCTATTGAGAGGATCAGTCGCCACTTCATTCTTCCTGCCGTAAAGTTGGCCTTTGGGGTCAGGCTGGCTCTTCTTCCTGCCATGGTGTGCAGTATTCAGCATGGTCTCCACGCCTTCTCGTCCAAGGTCATTGCTCGTGACATGGCAATGGATTTCGAACGTGTAGAATTGCCTTATCATTACTTGCTGGGATGGCTGCATTATCAGTCCTTGATGAGGCCTGGGACGGAAGATGGCATTACAGATGACGACGCATTTCTTTTCAAGTATCACCACCAACCTTGGGAATGTAGTACCATGCTGGCGTGTCGGAGGATGCTGGCGAGGGTGGACGGGTACAATTTCTTTGTGTCCGTTCCTCGTTTTACTGATCAAGAGGTAAGGAGTGTTTATGTTGATGGGGTTGGACCTCCTTATTTCTTGCCTGAAAAGATGCATTTCTGGCTGCGTAATATTCGCCCGACGCATCTAGTTTACCGGAATCGCAACTTTGTGTACTTGGAGCCCTACTTGCCTCGTAGGTTTGCCCGTCAATTTGGGTATAGTCAGCTATTCCTCGGGCGCCCCAGTTCTCGCCTGGGATTTGAAGGTAATATTCTTGACGGTATTAGGACATGGAGCTACTATGACACCTGTCATACTCGGGCTAGCTTTTTGGTCCCTGCCGCAAACATGATAGGAGAAATCCTGCATATGGCGGCCCTATATCATGTTACGGCGAACCCTCCTCCCCTCGATTTTGACTCGAGGATTAACTTCATTGTGGGCACTCGCCTGACGGAGAAGGCTACGACGTCGAGAGCGAAGAAGAAAGGGACGAATAGAGTTCCTTCGTCCGATTTCGAGTCCTTCGACACAATTGAGGAAGACAACGAGCGGGATGACGGGGACTCCCTTTCTTCGGATGACGAGACAATGGCGGGTCAGTCTCCCGTCATGGCAGGTGACATGATGACGGATCAACCGTCGACTGTATTTGATGAAGCGGTGGACCAGTTACCTTCTGTGTCGGAGGTGGTACGGGTAGATCTACCGCCCGTCATGCCTTGTCCCTCACGTAAGCGAGGCAGGCGTGAGTCCACTGGCGGAGGGGTAACTTTTTCTGTAAAGAAAGCGGCGGTCGATCCCCGTAGGCTGCTTATTACGGAGAAGGGTGAGGATGTAGACGGCATTCCAGAGGTAGGTCGGAGCCTTCTCTTTGTTGTTGTTTTCTTCTTCTCGGGGATATGACTTGATCATTTTTCTTTGTAGGCGTCTGATGAACCAGGCTCTCCTGAACCATCTACTGCCCCAGTAGTTAATCCGGCCCTTGTTACTTTGATTAGCGACATGTGTGCCGCGGTTCTCTCTGCGGGGGCTCTCTCAGCGGCGGCTGAGGACTCCCAAGCTGCTGAGGCCCCAGCCCGGGGTGACAAAAGTTTCTATGGGCCCGTCTTCGAGATTCCTAAACTTCAGCAAGACGACGCCATTCTCGGTGCATCTCCTCCTGAGGATGCAAGAGTGGATGAGTCTATTATTCCTGACTCGGAGGCTGTTGGTGAAGAGGTTGTGATGGCTGTAGGCGAACCCCAGCCTCCACACTCCTCTACTGGTAAGCTGAGCCACATATTGACCACCGAGGGGGCTTATTTGCTCTATCAACATATCCTTCGGGTCAAGTCGATTCATGGTTGCCTTGGCCCTGCAGGTCCTGACCCTTTACCTCCTGCCGCGGATGTTCTCGGGGAAGGCCCGGTCTGCCGTGATCTGGGCGAAAGGAGTGTTTCCTCTCCTTTGTCATCGCATGTTGAGGGACATCCTGCCAGCTCTGGGCAGATGGGGATGGAGTTGGTGCTGGCCCCGGCCTCGTCTTCGGCTGCTTATACGGCTTCGGAGATCGACTTCTCAACCCTGCCGAGCATCCAAATTCTGTGGGCCACTGAAGAGGAATTGGCCGATGTTCAAGCATCCTTCCATGCAGAGTTGGTTTCTCTTGTGGCAGGAGCGACAGATTCTGTCGCATCTTCTTCTGCGCTGCCAGCCACACTTTCGTTGACACCGGCTTCCTCGGAGGCTCTGAACGAGGTAACGCAGGATGTGGTTGACAGCTTCTATCGTCACTTAGGGAGGGGTGTAAATGCTGCCGTGGAACGGGGGACCCCTTTTTCTCTATCTCTGCGGGGCGCTCGGGGTCAAATTGACACTCTGAAGGGTCTTCCTGGCGGGGTGGGGTTAGCCGCGCTCCTGGAACCTAAGTTGACAGAGGCTGACCAGCTTGTGACCCAACTGCTGGCAGTACGGCAGGCTGGCTTGCCTGCTGCGATTGAACGGAAGCGGGGCTTCCTGGTTGCTACTCGGGACAGGATCAAGCTTGCTCGAGAAACTGCCGGACCGGCTGTGCAGGGGGACCTTGACAAGTTCTCCGTCTCCTATGACCGACTGGGTCGTCGGAGTCAGGCTTGTAGGGCCAAGGAAGAATCTGCCTCTCATGGAATAGCTGACATGAAGGAGCGGATTCTCGCACTCCAGAAGGAGTTAGCCTTCTTAGAGTCGGAGCGGGAGGCTGCTCATGCAGAACATGAGTCGATTGCTCGGGAGGTCGAGAGGGTTTCCCGATCTTCTGTCAACCTGGAGCGGGTCTTTAAGAAGTTTGAGGACAACTGGCAAGCCCATGCTCATCTGGAGGATGCGGCGGTGCTGAACTAGGAGGCGGAGCGTCGAGCCAAACAGAGGCTTGAGCGGTCGGTTGCCTTGATAAAGGACCGTCTCACGGTGTTATGTGCTCCAGAGCAGTGATCCGCCCTCTGTCTTCTTCTTCTTCTCTCTCTTTTTTTTCTCTTTTAATTTTTGTAAGGGGTGTGATCCCCGCTGATGTAGCCCTTTGATTTTTGAATAAATGAGCATGTTTCAACTCATCTTTTCTTTCTTGTACTTGCGGTGTTTATGGAACCGGACTTGCTGGGGGATTATTTGTGGACCTGTTACCTTAGGTGTACCTTGGCTTTAGGTACGGATAACAAGTTTGGATGTTTGGAGCAGCCATGGTAAAGTGGTCATGGGTGTTCTTGGTTTTGGGGGAAGGAATGCCGTAGAGCAGCTGGGCTCCCGGGGCATGGTAAGATGGTGGATTTATGCTAAGAAGCTTAGCAAGGGATATTTGTGGGCCTATTATCCTTGGCGTACTCTGGTTCAGGATACGGATAATGGGATGAAAGGAAACCAATCACATTTGCTCAGAGGTCATGATGACATGACAAACGTGAAGGTTCTATCGTGAAATCTTCCTGCTCAGAGGTAATAAGAACATGGCAGGGGAGTCTTCACGGAAGCTATTTGTAGTAAATAGCGGATATTTGTGGTCAACAGAGGACATTTGTGGTCAACAGAGGACATTTGTGGTCAACAGAGGATATTTGTGGTCAACAGAGGACATTTGTGGACCTATTATCCTTGTCGTACTCCGGTTGTGGGTACAGATAATAGGTTTAAAGAGGACCGGCATACTTACTCAGAGGTAATATGGACATGGCAAATATGACGATTTCTTCGATGGAGCCTTCCTATTCAGAGGTAATGAGGACATGGCAGGAGTGGGCTCAATGAAGAGTGGGTACATAGAACGACTCAGAGGTAGGAGAACGTGGAAGTCCTATGCGAGGGGGCGGTTTGTTTTTGGTGGAAGTGAAGACGACTCAGAGGTAATGAGGATATGGTCGTTTCGGAAATTGGTGGATCGACTACCCTTTTTGTGTACTGGGAGTACGGGTAGTGGATCATGAGGGAGGATCTCTTCCAGGAAGAAAGTTCAGAGGTATAATCATACGTGACTTACTATCTGCAAGAGTGACCGGAATGTAAGTTCAGAGGCACCAGCTGGTACATAACTTGGTAATTTAGAATATTGAGGGAGTGAGAGTTCAGCGGCACCAGCGGGTGCATGGCTCGATAATCTGAAATGGGGTGGATGAGAGTTCAGTGGTACTAAAGGGGTACATGACTCGATAATCTGGAGAATGATGTTTAAACATAGTATTTCTTCAGGAACTTGCCGTTGACGGGCAACATGAGCAAGTCTCCGTTCTATTTAGCGAGGCAGTAAGCACTGTTGGAGAACACGGCCTCGATGACAAATGGACCTTCCCATTTTGGCTGGAACTTGCCGGCGGTCTTGTGAGTCATGACCATTGGCCTGCGGACTGCCAGCACAAGATCGTCCACTTGGAATGTTCTGATTTTAACCTTCTTATTGAAGGCTCCTGAGACGCGTGCTTGGTATAGCTCGATCCTTTGCTGAGCTAGGAGGCATTTTTTATTTAAGGCCTCCAACTCTTGTAGTCGACGTCGGTAGTTATCATCCGTTGTCAATTGATAGGTGAGGGCGACGCGGAGTGAGAGGATTTGAGTCTCTAATGGGAGGACTGCCTCACTCCCGTACACCAGGAAGAATGGTGTATTCCCGGTGGCTGTTCGAACTGTGGTGCGATAAGCCCATAAGCATTCGCCGAGCTTTTCGTTCCAGTCACGTTTGTTGGAGGAGACAAACTTCTTGAGGAGTTTGATGATCGTTTTGTTGAATGCCTCTACTAACCCATTTGCTGCCGGGTTGTACGGTGTCGAAGCGACATTCTGAATGCGGTGCTTATCGCAGAACCGATAGAATGCGTGGCTTGCAAACTGCGGACCATTGTCATGGATGATCCTTCGAGGTAATCCAAAGCGGTAGATGACGTGATGCTTAAGGAAGCTGATCACGTTTGAAGTCTTAACTTCTGCGAGTGGGACAGCTTTCGCCCATTTGGAGAAGTAATCAGTGATAGCAAGTATGAAGCGATGTCCTCGGGAGAAAGGTGGGGTGATTGGGCCAATGATATCCATTCCCCATGCTTTGAATGGCCAGGATGCTACTGTCGGATGTAGAAACTCCGATGGTTGGTGAATGAAGTCTGTGTGGACTTGGCAAGCTTTGCATTTTCTGGCATAGTCTATCGCGTCTACCACCATCGTGGGCCAGTAGTAGCCCATTCGGCGAAGGCGATCTTGTAGTTTTAGGCCGGGCTGATGGGCCCCGCAGACACCGTCATGAGCTTCTCGCACGGCTTCTTTGGCTTCTGCGTTTGACAGGCACCGGAGTAATAATCTGTCATAGGAGCGGCGATACAGCATCTTCGTCTCCGTATCGTAGAAGAACCTAAGAGAACGCCGTCTGACAGAAGTAGCTTCCTTTGGATTATCAGGGAGGATGTCGTAGACGACGAAGTCGATGATGGTTGTCTCCAGTCTGGGGCATCATCGATTGTCTGGGCGGAATAAGTTGCCACGAATTGCATATTGTTCTTGGGACAGACCAGTTCGTGGCCTATCACATCCACTGATTGGCGATCATTGTTTGGAACTGCTAGGGAAGCGGCAAGACCAGCTAGGGCATCAGCTTCGATGTTTCAGAGTCTGGGGACATGTTCGATGAAGAACCCCTCGAATGACGAGATGATGTCAATCGCTATTTGGTGATAAGGGATCATGTCTTCGTGGCGGACTTCGTACGAACCCTGGATCTGATTGACGATTAGTTGGGAATCGCCGTATGCTTTAAGGTATTCTACCCCCAGTTCTCTTGCGAGTTGGAGGCCAATGACCAGAGCGTTATACTCGGCCACATTGTTGGAGCAGGGTTCTGTGAAGGAATAGGCGCGATTGACCACCAGCCCAGTAGGAGAAATCAATACCACCCCGACCCCAACGACAATGTTTCCCTTAGGTCCGGTTCTTGAAGCGCCATCGAAGAACATCCGCCATATGTTATCGTGGGTGGCTGTATTCGAATCGGCGACCTCATCTGGGATCTCTTCATATATTCTGGATGACTCCGATCCTGGGTGGGCTGCCAAGAAGTCTGCCAGGGCTTGACCCTTGACAGCCTTCTGCGGGACGAATATCATATGATAGCGGGACAACAATATTGCCCATGTAGCGAGGCGAGAACTGAGTGCCCCTGGTTTAGTCATGAGGACTCGGAGAGGGTTGACTTGGGAGATCACATGTATGGTTTGCCCTGTGACGTAGTGCCACGTCTTTTGAATAGCGAACACCAGGGCGAGGCATTCCTTCTCCACAGCGGTGTATCGGTGTTCCGGACCAATCATCATTCAGCTGAGGTAATATATGGCCTGTTCGTGGCCTGCGTCGTTGTTTTGTGCCAGCAGGGCACCAAGGGAGTGTTCCATTGCTCGTACGTAGAGCAGGAATGGTTTTCCAGGGACCGGGGCCACCAAAACTGGAGGATTTGATAAGTATTCCTTGATGCTGTCGAAAGCACGCTGGCATTCCTCGTTTCATACGAATGAGACTCCTTTCTTCATGAGGTGTGTGAATGGTCGGCAGCGCCCGGAGAGGTTAGAAATGAACCTCCTGATGTAAGCTAGCCTTCCTTGGAGGCCTCTAAGTTCACGAAGATTTTTCGGGGGAGCCATCTCCATGATCGCCTTTGTTTTCTCGGGGTCTACATGGATACCCTGTACAGTGATGATGAAGCCCAAGAACTTCCCGCTGGATACGCCCAAGAACGATTTCGTAGGGTTCATCTTCAGATTGTGGGCTCGCATCAGGTCGAATACCGTCCTCAGGTCCTGAAGATGGTCTTCCTTACGGCGACTGTTGACGGCGATGTCGACATAGCATTCTACCGTCTTGCGCAAATGTTCTCTGAAAATGATACTCATAGCTCGCTGATATGTAGCGCCTGCATTCTTTAGACCGAATGGCATGATTGTGTAGCAGTACGTGCCAATCGGTGTTCGGAATGATGTGTGCTTTTCGTCATCGGAAGACATCTTGATTTGATTATACCCCGAGAACCCATCCATGAATGACATACGTTCAAAGTCGCATGTGTTATCGATCATGATGTCTGTGATGGGGAGGGGGAATTCATCTTTGAGGCACGCCACATTCAGGTTGCGAAAGTCGATGCAGATTCGAATCTTCTCATTCTTCTTGAGGACGGGTACTATATTGGCGACCCAGTCTGGATGTTGCTCTTCACGAATGAAGCCACTGGCTATCAGTTTGTTGACCTCGGCTTCGATCGCGTCAATGATGCCCGGGCGGAAGCGTCGCTGTTGCTGCTTGACTGGCTCTGCATCCGGCCGTATATTGAGTTTGTGGAGAGCGATGTCAGGATTTAACCCCGGCATGTCTTTATAGCTCCAGGCGAACACATTAATGTACTCTCTGACAAGTTCTAGCAGCGACTCCCGTTCTTCGTCAGTTAGGCTTTTACTGATGAAAATCGGTTTTGGAGAAGATTCGCTGCCGAGATCCACTTGTACGACCTCATCTTCAGTAGGAGGTTCTCTCAGTTCGAACCGCTTTTCCCACTGTGCGTCCAATTGTTGGGCCCATGGCTCAAGCTCGAGGATTTCGGGGATGTCTTCGTCTTTCTCGTAAGCGTCGGCGAATGCCATGTTGACTGACATGACTTGTCTGAATACATCTCCGATGCTGGTATCTGAGTCGGAAGTTGGTGATCCGGTTGAATGTGACTGCCAGTCGTATTCTTCGTCTGAACTTTCAGGGGTCATCGTAGGCGTTACATACCCTAACCCGTATCGAGTTTTGTTATAGTAGTTCCGTGGCTTGCCCGCCGGGGCTGGCGACTTCAAAGGTAGTCGTCGTCCAGTGTCGTAGTTCAATCCTGGCATCGTCTCTAGATCATACCCCTGTATCTGCATGAGATATTTGGATTGAGGGCTATAGAGATACAGAGGCAGTCTCCCAACATCTGACCCGAGGTCGACTTCTTCTATGGTGAGGGGATACGGGTTGTTCGTCCGGCCGAAGATGATTGGATGGTCCCCTCCCTCGATTATTCGGTAAGCATCTTCTACTGGAGTAAGCTGGATAGCGGTGTATACATTTGTCACCTGTGTGTGTAGGTGAGTGCCTATATCGTGTTCCATAGCATACATTGTACATAGCTTATTAAGCTCGGTGTAGTTCAAAGATAACCCTTTATTGATGAAGTAAGGTATCTTTTCTAGAGGGATTGCATCATCTGCGGAGGGAACATCAGTGTGGGCAGCCACATACTTGGCTAGCTCTGGTTCCTCTTCGGCTACCCCCTGTGTGAATGAAGATTGAGAGGGCGTCCTAGTCAGTTTGATCTTTAGAGGTTCAACTGACGGAGCAGAGCGTGGGGTTGTTGGTAGACTAGCAACCCCCTGTCTGGCACTCGATGTGGAGCAAGGGGTGGCTGGTTCGCTAGAAGTGTCAGACCTTGTATCGGGATGATGACCTTTCTTGGGAAGGCGTATTGTCAGTGGCCTATCGGAGGAGTTGAGTTTCTCCGTTTGGGGTTGAACGACTCTTGGCAGTCTGATGGTAAGTGGCCCTGTTGTGGGTCTCGACACTTGGCCTGACCTTGGCAGTCGGATTCTCAGCTGCTCTTCTTGTACCGAGAGACTGATTGCGTCCTTACGCAGAGTGGCCGTGAGGGGTACGAAATTACCTGGTTTGCGAGCCTGGAGGTGGATCGTCAGAGGTTCTTCTGATCCTGTGGCCGTCTTGGTATGAGCTTGCACATCATCTTCGAACAGGTACTTCTTCGATTTTTCGTACAGACAGGAGTCTGAGTAATAAGATTCGACCCCCTTGAAGGGATCGATATCAGCAAATTCCGTCCTCACGAAGCCATGCTTATCGACATATTTGAAACATTGGTGCAGCGTGGAAGGCACGATCATGTAATCGTGTATCCAAGGCCGCCCCAAAAGGATGTTGTAAGAAGTGTCGGCATCTATGACGTAGCAGGTGACTTCTGATTGGAGATCGCCAATCTGGCATTTCAGACGGATCTTCCCGATTGGGTAGCTCCTGCCCGAATTGAAATCGCTAATGGCGGTGCTTGTAGGCGTCAGGCGATGCATCGGAATGTAAAGATGTTGTAGCAGACCCTTCGGAATGATGCTTATGGAAGACCCAGGATCAATATGCATTCGGTCCACCTTTACGTCGCCAATGTATCCAGTGTAGTATAATGGGCGATCGTGCAGGTTAGTTTTGATGAGCATATCCTGCGGAGAGAAGACGATAATCGGCATCGCTCCCGTACACGTACTATCTTGGAGATCTGCAGGTTGGTTATCTCCCGTGAGGTTGACCTGAGCCAAGTACGCATCGGCGTTTTGGAGTGCATCACTCAAAGTCGTGCGGACATCCTTTGATAGCCTTAGGAGTTCGTATAAGGACAATTTGGCCGGTGTATTGGCCAATTGTGCCAAGATGTCGAAGTTGTAGGGCCTCTCCAGCCCCTGCGGTGTCTCCTTTCGGAGGGATTTGTCGAAGTGAGTCTCCTTCGGCTTAGGCTTGTCGGTCGTTGAAGGCTGAGCCGGTCCCGGAGTATCAGTAGAAGTGGGCGGATGATCATCAGTCGGGTTCTCAGCCACGGGCTAAGATTGTGCTCCAGATCGAGTAACAACGGCCGTGACTTATTCTTCATTTGTCGAGACGGTGCGACAGGATCTGACTTTTCCGCTTCTCTTCTTCGTTGTGGGTTGAGTCATCTCGTGGACCAAGTCCGGATGGATCCACATAATTTCTCCTCGCGATGTAGTGAGAGGTACAAGATTGGCAGCTTGGTCTCGAGCAGGCAGAAGATTAGCTATTTCCATCGTTGCCAGAGGGATGGGTATAACACCGTCTTGAGTCTCTGTTGGCGGAAAGCTGCCGAATTGTACTGATACCATGTTGGCTGCTACGGTTACCTCCTCGAAATCGATGGCTAGAGCGTTCGAATCGATGAGGTTTTGGATGTACCGTTTCAGTTGGTAGCAGTCGTGTGTAGCATGGTGGATGTAACGGTGGTAATGGCAGAATTTTGGGTTCTCCATCTCTACCGACCGCAGTTCTCGTCTTGGTGGAGGAAGCTGAATTCTGTCCCATTGTATGAGCATGTCCAAGATAGGCTTGACGTGGCCGTCTTCAAAAGAGTAAGTGATTTGAGGCCATTGTTTGTCTGTTGGTTGTGACTCGGGCTTCTGGGCCGCGTCGGCCACCATAGCCTGCTTGCCTCTGTTGTCCCGATTGTTAGAGGGGCTACCCCCATTGTCGGTGTTGGTGCTGGGACGCTTGCCCTTGTTCTCTCCATCCGAGATATGCAACCCCAGTTGGCGAGCCTTCCTTAATCGTTCCTCGGCACTTGTAGCACTGATGATAAAAGCCTTCCAGTCCTTGAACTGACTATCGCCCATCCAGAGACTAATTGTTGGGAGCAGTCTCTTTGGCAGATTTCAATCAAAGAAGAATTCGGATTGTCGGATGGTAACTTCATTGCGGTTTGACGAAATTGCTCAATGTAATTCCTCGTCAGCTCTTTCTCTCCTTGGACGACGTCCATGAGGGTAGATATTGTGACGTCTTGGCCTACCTCATAGAACCTCTCCAAGAACAAGCGTTTGAAGCCAGCGAAAGAGTGGATGCAATTGTTCGGCAGGTTGCGGTACCAGTCGAAGGCGACTCCTTCCAATGCCCCGATGAATAACCGCGTGAGGATAGCGTCATCATGAGGCAGATGGTCGGTGGTGACCTCGAAGTAAGTGATGTACCGACTTGCTGAGGTCTTGCCATCATAAGGGTTGATATTGAACGGCTTATATCTTGGTGGGAATGGAACATCCCTCCATTCAGCAGGATATGGCTGCCGTATTCTGAAGTCTTGAGAGTTTTCTCGGGCGTGGAACATGGCTCGGAGCTCTTGAACTTCTCTCCTTACTTCTCGGGTCTCATCTGTCGCAGTCGGAGCCGTTACTTCGGGAGGATTATTGCCCGGGTTCGGTGCCGCCGAATTTGAATCTATATTATTTGCGGGACCCGCGCTTGTTTGTCCAGGTGTCACCCCTTGTAGAGTAGGAAGAGCCGCTTTGATCTCGTCTACAGACTTGACCAAGGCGTACAGTATGGCCTCCAAAGTGTCGATGCGTTGGCGATCACTGGAGCCACCTTGATTGTTGTCCGTCATGAATACCGTCCTTACGTAAGGAGTGACGGAAGGGACGGTGGAGGGTGCGCCCTCCGAGTCGTACCCATGCATCGAGAAATCATCGGGGTAGGTGAGAATATTCTTTTCGGGTTCGGATTCAGAAGGAACAGTACCCCAGCTTCGGAGCTTGCTTCATCTTGAAAGTCACGGATGTCCTCGGGGACATCAGCATCTGTTGCACCTGATGGGAGAGTTGTTTCTCCGGGCTCGTCTCCTTGAAACATCGGATTATCGTGGATGTTTGGAGGAGTGCTACCCCCAGCTCCCTCGACCCTCATCGGTACGGACGATAAATCTCCCATTGCAGCAGATTTTGTCTTCGAACGGGTGTATTGGTATACTCCGGTGGAGGGCAACCGTTTAGCCGACAATTTTTTAGCTGTAGTGGTTGATATTTTTGGACTGGAGATGCTTGTCTTCTTTCCTTTTCCCTCGGCGGGGACTTTCTGCGCAGAATTACAGGAGGCAATAGGAGGTGCTTCGTCCTCCAAGCTCGGATGCTGTAATCTTTGGAAGAAGGACGGCCGATCTTCCGTCACTGCCGTATTGTTGCAGCAGCAGTTGACGATGATCTGGGTGCAGTGACGTCCATGTGAGGACTCTTTGCACGCCGAGGCCCCTTCTCTTTCCTTGTGTTTGTGGAGGACAGCCTCACACAGGTCAGAGGAACCACTTTGTCTATTTGCCGCTGGGGACTGGACTTGAGCGGTTCGATACAACTTCCCATCAGAGGCCCGCTTGATAATCGGCGGGATGCCCCGATAGTCATAGGTTGGGGCAGCTGCCTGGGCTTGATGAGCCCGCGCTGCCCTGGACTCCTTCTTCTAAGAACCTATGGGTGCATAATAAGAAGAGTCCAAGTTGAATACCACAGAGTCTGGAGAATCATCAGGGTTCGGACCGTACGAAAGATGGTCAAAAACTGATCGAGAGGAGCATGGAGCAGATGTTATGCGGCTGGGATTAGAAACCGTGCAGGCTGTCTGCATGCGGTTGTCTGCTGTCGTCGGCTGAGTTCTTGTGCGGCTAGGAGTCACGACCGTGCAGGTTGACCGCATGCGGTTGGCATCTATGGCCGCATGGGTTTTCTGCAAACGATTGACTTTGATAGCCGCATGAGTCTCATCCATGTGGTTGGCAACTGTAGCCGCATAAGTCATGCGGCTGACAGATGTGGCCACATGATTTTTTTTTATGCGGTTGGCGGATGTAGCTGCATGGGCTTTCTCCCTGTAGCTAATACCCTTCTGCGGCTCGGATCGCGTAGAGTTCCTCTTTGCCCCTGCAAGTCCAGCATCATAGTATTTTCTTCTGCCGGACTTGGGGACAGCAGAGTTGTCTACGGTCTGAAGTGGGGCCGCAGGAGAGTCCTTCTCACCGTTTCGAGCAACAGAAGGTATCTCATCGAAGACTTGAGGAGGAGCAAATGATTTTGGCCTCCACTCTTTGCGAGCCTTCGTGGTGCGGGTGCGCTTCTGGATCGGGCCAGCGCTGCCTTCAGAGAGCATCTCTTCGAACGCCTGTTGGTCGAAGTGGACGACCATCTTCTGTTGTGTGGAGCCAAGTTTGGCTGCATCCGATTGCGTCACCAACTCCTCAGCCGTGGAGAAGTTAGGCCCCAGCAGAGTCGCCATCGTGTTTGCTATTGATTGTAAAAGTACAGAACAGTTTTATGGGAGGACTGAACTTAGACTCACAATACAAACTCGCTTGTACAAAGAAAGCCTAGGGACAAAAATCTAGGTACAACAGTCTAAGTACAATTGTTTATTTTAGATTCTGGGGGGTGACGATAGAGGCTCAGGAAAGCGACGGCCGCTCTGCCTTACTCCATGGACGATCGGTATGCAGTCTTAGCTCGGAGAAGATCTGCTTGGCGTGGACGAAGGGATGCTCTTCTTGCTCTCCTCGTGTTTCTCTCCTGGCTTCTCTCTCTCTGTGGTTATCGAAAAGAGGGGAACTCTCTCTGTATATCTGTCTTTTTTTTTTTATTCTCTTGTTGCCCCTTGGTTTTTGCAAGGGAATGATGCTGGCTATTTATAGGAGTGGGGTGTGATCATTAGGGTTTGCTAATGATCATTTGTTTGGAATGTCGGTGCTCCTTCAATCTATCTGAATCCTTGATCCTGATTACAATAAATCTAGGCCATTAATGCTGATAGCACCGTATCTTGTGAGCAATTAATGCTAATTGCTTTAAATCTTCATGATTGATTACGCCAATGTCTGATTGCTCGCCACGTGTCCTATTAGCTTGATAATAAATGATATGCCCTGATCTTAGTAATTATGACGATGATGTCAAATATACTTGTTGGGATTCGGTTAAATCCTTGATTGATCCGATGCCACGTGTCTTGATTGTGGGTCCTGCCAGAGCAGCATAGGATGGGCAACACTTGAACCGCAGGGAGATACTCTTCGTGAGCCGCATAGGACAATATTTCATCGGGCCGCAGGGAACGAACTCTCAATGAGCCGCATATGCATAGTCTTTGCGAGCCGCATGAGCTAGCGTTGTATTGAGCCGCAGGGACTGAGCTCTCAGTGGGCCGCATATGGCTGATTTCTGCTAGTCATATAGGGTGACTTCTCAGTGAGCCGCATGGAGCTGTTCTCTATTTAAGCCGCATGAGATTTTGCCATGTGGCAACCTAGGATTTCTGACGGATCTGGTCAGAGATCTTCTTCTTTTTCCGAAGAGTCTGTCATTATGGCAGAGCCATTATGACACTTTATGCCAGAGCCGTCACAGTCGACAAATCGTGCCAGAGCATTTAATGAGGCCACTATTCAAAGGGCCAGCTGTAGGGAAGGATCACAAGGGGACACGTGACATCGATCGAGCCGCATATTCCTGCTGAGCCGCATACACTCTCGAGCCGCATGAGACTGAGAGTCTTCCTTTGAACCGTGTAAGACAGCTCCCATATGAGCCGCATTGGCTTCGCATCCGGAGCCACATGGACCATTATTCTGATATTTTCCATGCTTCTACAGTTGTGTCCCTCTATCAAATGCAAGAGCTCACGATGAAACCCTTGCTGAAACCTCATAGCCCTCTGGCTCTCTGTCGCTACCATCTCCGGGGCGAACCTACTCAGTCTGTAGAACTCTGCTGCATAAGCATCCACTGCCTTGCCAGCCTACTTGAGGTTGATAAACTTCTATTGTAGCTCAAACTGTGCCACAACTCCATAGTACTTCATCTTAAATCTCGTAGTAAAATTGTCCCAAGCAACAGGACGTCTGATGTCCACTTCTTCTGATTCCCACCAATTATGTACGAGGTCCTGAAGTAACAGCTTTACTAGATTCACACGTTCTTCCGTCGGTACCTTAGCCGCTGTCAGAATAGCCTCGATGTCCTTAAGCCATGCATCTGCTAAAATGGCATCTTTCGTGCCCTCAAAACGACAGGGTTGTACTTGCAAAATCTGGTTGATTCTCCTGAATCTGTCTTCACCCCTTATCTAAAGCTGTCTGCAATCCTTGGTTGAGTAATACATTATGCTCTTGCTGCTGAGTGTTCATGCGTTGCTGGAACAACTTTTGATGTTACTGAGTAGTCATCATCCCTCTTATGATCTCGAGAAGGGCTGGTGTGTCTACTGCCATAGGCGTAGGTGGAACTATTGGTAGTGTTGGAACCTCCGGATACTGTGGTCCAGCTATTGGTTCCACTATCACCTCTTCTTGGATGGTCTCTTGAGGTAGTACCAGCCTTCGTTGCTGATTAACAGGGTCTTTCTGTTCAAGTTGCCCTTGTTGTTGTTGTCCAGCTCTGATAGATGCAGACGAAGTGTCCCTAAGAAAAGGGACAAGGGAACAATCAAACGATCGGACAGGAAAGATCAATAAAGTCAAAGGATACTGGAATGTCAAGCTAGGGTCGAGAATAACTAATCATGAGATCAAGGGGAAAACATGTGTTATTGAGATATCCTATAAATTAAAACACCCCACAAGTCTGAAACCAGACCTGCATAGGCCACCACTAAAACCTTGTCACGCCCCAGAACCAGAATACCGGAGAGCGGGGGAATGACTCAGCCAACTACGTATTACGGGTAGATCAATACCGTATAATATGATCAATGCTGTCTAAAAGATGAGAGGTTGCATACTACATGAAAGTCTCACTAGGGTCACTCAACATCTATTGTCTCAATCATTCAAACAAAAAGCAATAATATAGAACAGATAATATAGCTAGATAATATAGAACAGATAATATAGCCAGATAATATACCGGTGAGGCGTCCCAAACGTTCAGTCAAAATGTTCTTGAGATCTGGCTGTACAAAACATAGCCAGATAATATAGCAAGGTATACACAATTATTATCAGCTGCAGTCTGACTTAGTCATAATTATGTAAAGGTAAGTGCAAGACAGTCTGACTAACATGTCGGTGCCAAACGACAATAAGTAAAGTAAGTAGTAAAATGAGCAGGAAAGAAAGGAACCCACTCGTATCCTCCTACGATCATTCCTCTAGTATTGACCATCTTGGAGGTGGAAGTAAGCTGAGTCCTCGGGAGATGGCTCTAAATCTGGCCATGCAAAACCAGAGAGGATAGACCTCTAATAGCAAGTACTGCAAGGAAGCACGATATGAGAAATTAGAACCAGTGATAAGAGTTAAGAATATGATAAATAGATCTCTGCTTGCTACTGGGGTTCGCACAATATCACGACACTTCAAGCTAACTTCCCAACCAAACAAGGACAGAAGTTGACCCGTCATGTCCTGACATTCTGCTCATCTCAGTAGTTAACAGAGTAGGTACAGTACACAAACAAACCAATTTAAACGGCTATGCAACTACTACGGCTTGCTACTGTGAGTTCCAAGCTGTCTTGGAAACATGCAATAAGAGATTCCTCAGTTCTTACAATGTACAAGCAAGGCTAGTCTACCCAATAATCAATTACACCAATCATCAATTAGACGGGTCCCAGCGGGACGCCCGTCATTAATATACAGAAAATATAAACAGATACCACTCCCTACCCATGTGGCAGATTTGCATTATCCGTGGGAACCAGCCGGCATGTCAGAATACTAATTGTCCCGAGATGGCTGCCATACAAGAAGTCCGGAATCCATTCTCTCCATGCAATAGTTATTTTTATTCAGCTTAGTAGACCCTATGTTAATTGAAATCTCATGCCATGGATCATGATCATTTTGAATGAGTACTACCGTACAGAGTACGATATGCATAACTCTACAACGATGCCCGTGCGGCTAGGTTGTAGGTCTTATATAGTGTAATGCAACAATCAAGCCTAGCCACAGAATAATCTTGCCTTGACCGTAAGGTACACATGCTTCTTTTGCAGAAAAAAAGGAAGTCAACATGTGTCTATATGCCAATGTTCGGATCGGCTAGTCGATCGCAATGGCTCATAGTTCATACATGAACGTATCTCGTTCAATTCAATAAGTCGACCAGCCATCCTTCTAGTTCCAACTAGGAATGCATGATCAATCATTAGTCGAGATAACAATCAATGTCAATTCGTGACAAGGCATGAAAGTCAAACTAGTATTAAGCATGGTCGATTCTATAACTTGCATAAAATAGTTGGTAACATATTCTTGAAGCCAAGAAAAAGATCTACAACTTTTATGTTGGGAGTTGGAAGAAATTCTAGCCACAATTCAGTCAATTAGGACATATAACAGTCAAAACAGCCAAAATAGGCACTATGCGGCCTACTCTATGACATGCATGCGGACCAAATATGACATGCGGCTTATGTGGCCCATAAGAAAATCAGAATCCCATGCGACCCGGGAGTCAAGGGCCATGGCCTACACGGCTAGGTGGAAACGGGGTCTATGCGGCAACGCTGCCAAGAGCCATGCGGCAAGGGGGAACAAGGCCATGCGGCAAGAAGACTGGAGTGCCTATGCGGCTAATGAGGAGCCGCATGAAGACTGGAATGCCTATGCGGCTAATGAGGAGCCGCATGAAGACTGGAATGCCTATGCGGCCAGCACTGTTCTTCTTCTCCAACTTTTTCTAGAAGAAGAACCTGGGAAGTTGGGGGTCCCAAACTTTCCAACCTTCAATCCAAGCCCAAATCTGGACTTTCATAGGTTAAAATAGGGTAGAATGAAATTCTCTACAACATAGAACAACTAGATTTTGAAAACAAAATAGTTTGATAGGTCAAAACCAAGAAAAACTGAAAGTAACATAAACTTAGATCTACAAAAATACACCCGTGAAAACCAGAAACTCCCAGTTTTAAAGAGATTTAAAATCAAGTAAGGAAGAGAATGGAACAATAATACTTGAGATCCATCATGAAGCAAGTTGTACTTGCCTAAGCTCTCTAGGTTAGTGGGAGAATAATAGAGGATGAAGAAGAAGTAAATGAGAGTAATGAAGAGAGAGAAAAGTAAAAGGGTCTAAATATCAAGCCCAAGTCAAAATCTCTACCACCCATTCCTTCCTACAAGATCTAGGCCATCCACCTCTTATCATGATGAACCGAGCTAAACCAAGTTGGTTTAACATGAACAAAATAAACCAAGAGCTTAAGCAAAAGTAGAGAATAAAATACAGAAAAATTAATTAGCATGAAATTATCGAATAAATCTATGATAAATATTGAATAAATATATTCAAACAGTACGCACATAAAAATACGTATTCTGGGAACGGGGAGTGACAATCAAGAGGTTCTATGGATAGAGGATTGTCAGAAGGCTTTTGAGGAGTTAAAGAAGAGGTTGACCTCAGCACCTATTTTGACGCTTCCTTCTTGATCGGGAGGATTCATTGTGTATAGTGATGCATCGGGTAGTGGACTTGGATGTGTTTTAATGCAACACAAAAAAGTCGTAGCTTACCTATCGTGATAGTTGAGGGCACATGAGAAGAAATACCCAAGACATGATCTTGAGTTAGCAGCGGTGATATTTGCATTGAAGCTGTGGAGGCATTACATATACGGAGAGCATGTTTAGATATTTACGGACCAAAAGTGCTTGAAGTATGTCTTCACACAACATGAGTTGAATATGAGGCAGAGGCGGTGGCTAGAGTTGATGTCTGATTATGATATATAGCTGCAATACCATCCTGGCAAGGTAAATGTAGTACTAGATGCTTTGAGCAGGAAGCGTATAACATATTTCCTGGCAGCACAGTCTTATTTGTTGGAGGATATTCAGAAGCTTGGAATAGAAGTTATTATGCCAGGATAATAAAGAGTGTTGGTCAGTCTTGAACTGCAGTCGTCACTTGTGGATAGGATCAAGCCAGCATTGTATATCGATGCAATGTTTCAATGACTTTGAGAAAGGACATAAGATGGAATTCAGACAGGACCGTGAATCCATGAGGACGGAACATTAATGTAAAGAAATTACCTGTATGTTCCAAATGGAGAGTTGAGACAGGAGTTGATGACCGAAGCGCACAGTTCTATCTATTCGATTTATCTGAAAGGAACAAAAATATACCGGGAATTGAAGTAGTATTACTGGTGGCATGGAATGAAGAGAGAGATTGCACGTTTTGTCATGAGGTGCTTAGTCTGTCAGTAGGTCAAGGCCGTGCATCAGAGGACTTCAGGGTTATTGCAGCCGCTTCCCATCCCCAAGTGGGAATGGGAACATATTTCCTTGGATTTTATCACTATATTTTTATGGAGCTCTTGCGGAAAGGACGTAGTTAGGGTGATTGTGGATCGACTCACGAAGTTGATGCACTTTTTGCCGTTCAGAGTTGGACAATCCACCGAGATACTAGTTGATATGTACATGTAACAGATTGTGAAATTATACGGGGTACCAGTCAGTATAGTCTTAGATCGAAATTCTAGATTCATATCACATTTCTGGAGATGTATGCATGAGAGTCTAAGTACGTGGCTAAAGTTCAGCACCTCGTATCATCCATAGACAGATTGCTAGTCAGAGTGCACTATTCAGACCTGAGAAGATATGTGCGAGCTTCTATGTTGGATTTTGGAGGTTGTTGGGAAGACTACTTGAATTTAGTAGAATTCTCCTATTATAATTATTACCATGCCAGTATACTGATGGCACCGTATGAGGCATTGTATGAAAGAAAGTGCCAATCTCTGATATGTTGGAGTGACGTCGAAGAGCGACAGATACTTGAACCGGAGTTGGTGACACAACTGTTGAGAAAGTAAAGTAGATTCATAGTCATCTTTGGAAAGCTCAGGACCAACAGAAGTAGTGGGGAGATTCTCATCATCGATCTTTGGAATTCAAGGAAGACGAGCACTATTTTACGGATCTCACCTACACGGGACACCATTAGATTTGGGAGTAAAGGAAAGTTCAGTCCAAGGTATATTGGACTCTTTGACATTATAGAGCGTGTTGGAGAAGTGGTATATTGTCTTGCATTAAACCCATCTCTAGAGGGAGTGCATAATGTATTCCATGTCTCGTAGTTGAGGAGGTATGTAACTGATCCCATTCATGGGTTGGCCATTCTGAGATCATAGTGGGACCGGGTCTCTCATACGAGAAGCAGCCAATTGGGATACTAGATTCCAGTGAGACGACATTGAGGGGGAAGACTATCAAATTAGTCTGAGTTGCATGGAAGCATCATTCCCCTGGAGAATCTACATGGGAACTGAAAGATTACATGCAGGAGCATTATCCTCCTTTATTCGAGTATTCCGATAAGATTCTAAAACTAACTTTAGTACCATAACTTTATAGAGTTCTAGTTCTAGTTATAATCATAATTTTAAGGATGAAATTTTCTAGGGGTATATTGTAAACACTCTGAATTTTGAGAGTATTTTAATTTATTAATTATCTTAAAATTTATAATTTATATTTAATGCAAATCCGAATGATGCAATCTCTAGTACTAATGATCTACCGGTTTGACTTAGCCCGAACCTAGTCTAGACTCAACCCGGACACTTAAACATCCTCATATGGTTCATGCCAAACACCATACACCATTGTCCTATCTATAAAACACCAAACTCCAAGGTTCACCACTCAAAATCTTGCATGTAATTTTTTTCAACTTTGCACCATTTGATATAAACCAAGTTCTACACCTCACTACTTAAAACCTAATGAATGTCTCAAGTGGGGTCAAACATACTTAGTGGGCTGCCATAATCCCCAAACTTTTCATATTCCTTCACCACATAACCCCCATACCTCTTCACTTTCTCACTCATGCATAACCTCTATCCTTCATGATAGTTCAACTCAACTCCTCATCTCCCCCTTAGTAAACGGCCACCCAATGACCTCACTTTCACTTATTAAATCACACCATCTGAAATAAACTTCTTCATGACCTTCTTCCAAACAACTTCTCTTCACAAACTATTTGCAAAAACCTTCTCCACCTCCCTCCACACCTCCATCTATCCACCCCTACCTAGGCTGAAACTAAATTCAGCTAGTCTCTACCAATCTGACCATATCTCCCTCCATATTAAGAATTTTTATCTAAATTTTTACACATTTCATCCTCTCTTTGTCCTTAACACTTTCTTATCACAAACTTTTCATAAAAATCCACTTTAACTTCCTTAAAACAGCCCTACAAGCTAGCCGATTGCAGAAAACTGCTGCAATAATTTGTAAAAGGTAATATAAGCTTCATCATTGTATTCTACTACTTTTATCAACCAAAACTCCTTTACCTCGACTCTAACTTTTACCTATATGTGTACTCCACCTTACCTCAAAGCCGTAGCTCCTAGATCTCAATGGTTTGTCCATGGCAGTCGTTCTACGACAAAATATCAAGGCTGAAATCAAATTTGGTGCACTGTTGTTCGTGCATCCTTAGAAGATCCTACGGTTACTAACATAACTAACACGCTCCTATAACATCCCACTATGACAAAAATTCATCTCGTAAAGTTTTATGTATATATTTGCTTACAACTTCATTATTTCTATCACCGTAGTCATTGATTCTCAAAATAGAACTCGTATAGCCTTATATCCTAGTTGTCATACTAAAATCGATGGTTAAGAATCTTAAATTCCATGGTAATATATTATGAATATTATTTATAATTATATTCATTTTAGATTAAGTTTTATATTTTCATGATTCCTTCTAGTCTGAATCAACTTAAATTGGACAACCTAGTGAGATTACTTGAATGTGTTAACTGGCTAACTAAATTTTAGTATATAAAATAAATATGATATGTTTGAATTAATTTCCAACATTATTTTAGAACTAATAAAATAATTTTATGATATAAAAATAATTATTTTATTGGGTAGCATGTTACCATTACGGTTGAGACAATCTAACTAGTGTATAGACTAAACTACTATATTATAATTAGATATGATATTATGATTAAAATATGGTTAGAGTAAGATGTGCTTTGTGAGGTAGTTGATTTATGATTAATGTTTAGTAGAAATTCGTAATGGTGTGACCGGGGATATAGGAGCCGGATCGTTATATGCACATTTGGAAAAATTGGCAAGTTGTGTAAACTAATTAAACTAGTAACTAGTTCATGAGTTCTCTTGTAAATAGGCTATACATATGATATTTAAATTAATTTTCATTGTGATTCCAGAATTTATAATAAATATTTAGTAATTAAAAATATTATATTTTATTAGAATAATTCGGTACTAAATGGGTGCATAACTATGATGACCTTTAGGATGGATTGTGTGAGATAGTTAGACCTTAGATGTAGTGTCCACTGACACCACGAGTTGATTGTGGCTGTTGATGTGACATAGGAGTTCGTGGCGAGGAGGCTGAAGGGAGAACAACATATTTTTTGCAAAACCATCTACAGGATACTGACAAGTGTACCTTGCCATGTTTTTAGAACTTACTTATTTCTTTATTTACTATTTATTTATATATATATTAAGGACATAGGAATAGTTGGTACTTAGCGTCCGATTAGAATTTGGGTGCCGATGTCTAATTATAGATAATCACGTATCGATATTGGGCATGATGACATGATAAATTTGTGAAAAGGGACACGATGGACCACATGACACGTACACGATGGATGATGATGATATGATACAGAGTCTGACATTAGATATTTGTGGCTATGGACTCCGTGATAGCATGTAGTAATAACTTACATGACTTGTTACTGGTACATAATTTATAATTTACTGGATAGTTTTCGAGAATGGGGTGGTGAGGAATCTATTGAAGTACCCGAAAGTAGTGACACATGACCATATCGTCTCATTTGGAGTTTGGTTATTTTTGTGTGCCAAGGTCTCTGTAGCAGAGCTTTGGAGTTGTTTCGTGTTCGATCAATTGTATCATGAGTGATTGCCAGTTTGGTAGGGCCTGGTATTATGATTGTCCTCAACTTCATATTTTACACTTAGATGGTTATGGTAGTTGCCATTCAATTTTTACATATTATCTTTTCTATTACTTGGCATATATATAACGTACCTTGCTATGTCCCCTGAGGACCTGGTTATTTCTCAGGTTTAGATGATGAGGTTTACCCTGATGTGTATGGTTCTAGAGCTGAGACTAGAGACATACCTGTGCAGGTGGACGAGATAGTCTAGGAGGATTTCACTTGAGTCATGTCATTCTCTATTTAGACATTGCTACTTTATCTTCTATTTAGTTCAGCAGAGTTGTAGTTGGATATTTTACTCTAATTTTTTACTCTGGTGAAGGTCTATTTATTTTCTTTATTTACTGCTGACAATTGACATTACTATTATTATCTTTGTTGTTGGACTTGGATATCCTGAGTTTTATTTTTCTTCGTGGATGAGATTAGTTTTGGACTTGTGGCATTTGTTATTGTTGTGGATTGTTATCATGATTTACATCTTAAGCATCCACTATTGGGCTTGATAGGTAGTTGGCCCATTGGTGACATGTTACTGGCATGTATTCGTATACCTGGTCCTACGTATTTTAGGACTGGAACGTTATATATTTTTATCTTAAAATCCTTAGTAACCATGAAAACCCTTATAAACTTTAATAAGGACTAAAATGGTGTAATGTATATTCTAAACCTCTTGGGTTCTTGGATTAGTTTTCTAGCTTCTAATTTGTGTTAATTCAATTATAGGATTGGGGATGACGCCCCGGTATCCCGTTCATCAAACACACTATCTAACCTATTTCATATGTACTTAATGATTTAGTTAGGGTTTTTAAAAATCAAAATATTTTTTACCCAAGCTACAATTTAGTTTCTTACGTAGCTAATGCTATAAAGGGTTGGAGGATGAGAAGGATTCAGAGAATTAGGATGTATAGTGAGTAAAAGAGAACAGGGACTAAATGGGAAAAATAAGGAAGGGGGAGTTGTGAACTTAATTTTTTCTTTCAGAGGGTAGTTAGGGGTTAATTAGGTAATTTATTAGTTGGGGACTGCTGATGATAGTATAATTCATTATTCAAAATAAATTAACTATTAGTTAACAATTCAAATAAAAAAGTATAAACGATAGGCTTTTACACATGAACCCTTCACGTGTCTAACAGTACGGTGTTTACTACTCTGATCTTTGGATCAACCATAGTGATACTCTTAAATTGATTGTATCAATTGATCTAGTAATTGATCTATTGGACGAGCGATCAGTTGACACGAAACTACTCTATGTCCTGCAATAAGGTAACTACATAATAGCATATATATGATCTACTAGAGAAATGATTAGATGTACTAACATGATCAATGAATCACATAAGCATATGACCTCCATCGGTGATCCACATGGATGATCCCAGACCAAGAAGTAAATAATAGAATGCCTTCTTGGAATTCTTCAAATCGTAATCGAAAGAATTGTTTAGAACATCCTTTAACGTGTTGGACTTGATGTCAACCCTTGTATCGAGCCATCACAAAATAGCCATGAAGTCTTAGGCGAAGTCATTTGCGACAAAATGACTCTAGTCCGACAACAACTCTTGTTGTTTCTGAACTCGAGCAGTGCAGCCACAATTTTGGTTGAAATCTGGTCTATAGTGTTTGTGTGGGTTCAAGGCTAGCTCAGAGCTGGGAAGGGAAGATTAAGATGGACTTTTCTTTTGGTGTCTTGTACGAAGCTTGGAGGCCTTCAACTATTGTTTATAGCTCCTCAATGCTCCTTTATTTATAGTAGAGGATATATTTGTTAAGGCTTTAAGTTAAGATTCCTATTTGAAATAGTTATGATCAAACTCAAATTCAGATTTATCCACATTTATTAAATCAACATGAACCTTCTAGAACTTATTATAGTTCCAAAATGTGTAGAGAATTAATTGGACTCTAAACCCACATGTGAACATTGCATGATAGTCGTCACACACGATTTTTTGTTGGGCACATGAAAGCGTTTGCCAACCCACCTGATCAAACCAACCCCCATCTAATGGACACCAAACACAAAAAAATACAAGTATAAGGCGGTGACTACGTCACCTGGATAAACACCAACCTTTATAACTCAGTTAAAAATTAGAAGATTGACAAAACTAATATTGAACCCTTTGCCCGAATAGGTTCTACCCCCTCACCACTCTTAAGAAAAAAATAGAAGATTACAATTGAGATCACTCACTAACCCGTAGCAATCTCACTAACCAAAGTTGACAACTCCTTGATTACATCTCCTTCCTCCTTCTGTCTTGGATGACAAATTCCAAAGAGTAAAGCACGGACTTTCTCTTAGATTTTCTTATGGACAAGCACCCATAATCTCCACTTTATGCTTTGCTTTGTGCTTGTACCCTCACCCCATATGAATGGGATGAGAAAATTATATTCTAGTCATAATATGATTTCCTAAATAGGAATAAAATAGGAATCCTATTATGCATAAAATATTCCATCAATATCCTATTTTAGATGATAATAGGATTTTTCAAAATAAGAATCCTATTATATCTAAAATAGCACAACACCAATTATGTACATCCAAATCTAATCAAATTAAATATTTTACTAGATTTGGATTCCACAAATATGTTGTTACCAAATCCAGACTGGACTCCAGCAATCTTTTTCTCCAGTCTGATAAGAGGGTATTGACCCCATGGGTCCTCAACAGGACTCCATGCCTACGTCCAACAATAAAATATCTTCTCCCACATGCCACTGATCTCCGATCACCCGAGTTACTTAGCATCTTCCTTCTCCTCCAGCTCTTCGACCGTCATGCTGATACTAGTTGCCATATGTAGCACCTCCTACACCATTGGAATCCTGCCGATATCAATAAAACAACCAAGAACGAAGTCCCTAACGATTAGCCTTACCAAAAGTCTCGGGTTTATGTCTCCGACTTCTATCTTCCACCAGAACGTGCTACCATTTCGTCGTGCTTCTTCACTCTTGGCTGGCCTAACCAAGCGAATGGTACAGTTCTTCCAAGGTTCGAACTCCTGAACCTGCCCACCTTTGTTTCCAACATTGAAGTTGTCCCGTACACATGTATCCTCGAGCAGAACATCATGCACTGTGCATGTAATCGAAGACCGACAGCTTCCCCTGAACTGTGTGAATGGTTATGCACCCGCCTCTGATTGAGTTTGTTGCAAACCTTGATCTTCTTCTTGGATTCAAACTTCTAAAACCAATATCGCTCTGTAAAGCTTTGGCTGACCACCCGTTGCCAAAACTGGATCCGTAGAGCAACCCTTACCTCGAGACCAACCAGCTGTCATGGGACCAACAGATGGCCCTCAATCTTTTACTAATCTCCATTCGCCGCTTTGTCTCGAGGAACCGAATCCTTCTTCACCCTCAAAACTTCTCGAAGACCCTCCTCTGTAAGTTTCCGATGATGCACCTCCTGTCGAACACCCATCGAGCCTTCATCCAGTATCTATGGCCTGCCTGTACAGCTCAGTGGCTTTAACCTATACATGCTACAACACAAATCTTCCCAAACCTGCTATTGGGAACCCTTCGCAAGCATCCAATCTTTATTCCCGAAACAAACTACAACATCCATCATCTGCCAGCCTTCCTGCCGAAACCAAGTTGTAGCACAAACTCGGTACATACCGTACACCCTTGGGAATGAGTTTTTTACTGAGCTCCGTTTTTAAGTGCACATTACTGAAGCGAACAACTGCAATCGTTCCCTTGTCCTCCATCTTCATATGTCCAAACGTGCCATCGCGGTATGACATGAAGATCCTTATATGTGGAGTGGCATGATATAAAGCCCCCATGTCCATGACCTAGTCACCATCATGACACATGCCACAAGGTTCCTATACATAGATCGCTATGATGATGATACTGCCAAACGTTGTGAGATCCTCCTGATCATCCTTGTCTGTTGCCTTATCAGCTTTGAGCTTCATACAGTTTTTCTTGATATGACCCCTTTCTCCACAGTGAAAGTAGCCCTCCTGGTGGTCCACAATCACATGATTCCGAGAACTCCCTCTGTCCTCTAATGTGACTTGAGTCTTTTCTTCCCGTATGAAACAACCAGAGCATTCTCCTACGACAATTCAACTTGCTTGTGCCGAACCTCCTCATTTAATCACCATATTTATTACAGATAGCTGACTGATGATATCCTAAACTTCGTTCAAATGTTGTGCCACCGAGGCATCCTCCATCTACTTGAGTAGACGAGTTAGGGAATAAGAAACGCCTTGTTGCCAACCGTCTTTCTTTTGTATAGCGAATGCAGTTTCTTCAATAATGCTTTCGTCGTCCTCTCCATGGACACGTGGTGAAACACCAAGTCATCCAACCATTGGCAAATAAATTCAACGGTCTTCCGATTTGGTCTTTTTCAGTCTTCAGCAGCTTTGTCCGATGGCTTTGCGCTGTCTCCCTCCAACGGACCATGCAAGTCCTTTTACCAGAGTAGATCCTCCATCATTGGCTTCTAAATCCTGTAGTTTCCCTTATGAGGGTGGTCACACGAGTGTTCAGTTCATATGCTATGTAGACATGGTTGCCAGAACCCCCAAAGCTATGATACAAATTGTTGGGCTTACAAAAGTATTTGTCAACCCACCTGATTAAACTAACACCCGTCTAACGGAACCAAGCACAGATATAGTCAAGTATCAGGCGGTGACTACTTCACCTGGACAAATCTCAACCTTTATAACTCAGATAAAAATTACAAGATTGACAAAAACTAATGTTGAACCCTTTACCCTAATAGGTTCAACCCCCTCACCACTCTCAAGACGAAAAATAGAAGATTAAAATTGAGGTCACCCACCAACTCGTAGCAATCTCCCTAACTAAAGTTGATAACTCCTTTATTGGATCTCCTTCCTCCTTCTGTCTTGAATGGCAAAGTCCTAAGGGTAGAGCATGGACTTTCTCTTATATTTTCTTGTGGACGAGCACCCCGAATCTCTACTTTGTGCCCCACCGTCACCCCATATATATAGGATGATAAAATAATATTCTAATCATAATAGGATTTCCTAAATAGGAATAAAATAGGAATCCTAATATGCCAAAAATATTACATCAATATCCTATTCTAGATCTAATAGGATTTCCTAAAATAAGAATCATATTATTTCTAAAATAACACAACACCAATTATGGACATCCGAATCTATACAAATCAAATATTTAACTAGATTTGGATTCCACAAATATGTTGTTACCAAATCCAGACTGGATTCCAACATTTTTTACTCTACCGAGCCAGCTTTATACAACATGTTAGCCCAATTATTAGAATTATATTTTATTATGCTTAATCGATTAAGTTTGCTATTATAAAATTATTAATGATCATGCAATTACTATGTTAGTAATACTTAAATGTGCACAAATTTTGTTATCCTTACTGCCATTTATATTGCTTTGTTCTCCTAATATTTATTTTACATAAAAGCAATAAGCAAGATTGAAGATGGAGTTTTAAAAATAAAGAAATCATGATGGACCAAAGACATTATCAATCCAAATATTTTTCAGAACTGCCTATGGTATCTATGGGTCCACGAACTACGGGATTTCAGTGCCCGATCAACAGTTGGGGTCAAGGGGCAGCGCCCCCGTGGGAGTTCCGGTGCGAAGCTCTCGAAAGTTTATTAGATTTTTTATATCTTGTTTGCATCAGAGTTTGCCATCATGAGGAAATGTCACTAGTCAACCAAATAAAGAAGCTAAGTTTTCAAGACGTCGATCTCAGTATAATCATCCTTTATTTTTGTGTCTCTGTAGAAATGATTGTCATTCTATAGGAAATAAAAAAAATGAAAGCTAAACAAAAATACCAAAATTCTGATTTTTTGTATCAAAATGATATACAGACTGTAGAATATGGGGATAACATTTCATTTCAATAAGTCCAAGAACTCATAAATTTGATGCAATATTATACTAACGGCATTCCGATGGTATACCATTTGGGTTCTTTTTGTTCAACATTTAATGCTGCAACATCTAGAAAACTAGCTGTTTATAGTCGTCACTATGTAGAGTGGTACACCGATGGTATACAATTTACAGAGTAACAACTCTATTAATTTACGCTAACTTTTGTTATCCTATCTATATAAGAGGTTAGTTTGAGACTTTTATCTCTCACTTTTTGGAGCCTAACTTTTCTATCTATCATAAATAAATCTCTCGACATATACAATAGCTTTCATTTATCACATCTATCTGAGAGATAATTTAATTGAGTTGTAAAGTGAGATCTTCGAATTGTATGTGAGAAGATCAAAAATATTTCTTGTAAGAGGTTGAAGTTCGCAAGCACGAGTCCTTTGAATCAAAGCTCGTTTGCAAGAAGTCGACGAGGCCTTTGGATCAAAGCTCGTAAGTGTAATTATTTTTATAACTTAATTAAAAATAGGGAGGGACAAAACTAACATTTTGATTTTTTAAAGTTAATTGATTGAGAGAAGGGGTTATTGAAACAAGAGTACTTGTCAACAAATAGTGTACCATGTTTCAAAAAGTTAGAGAGATTGTATAATTTTTTTCCCCTTAACTAAATCCTTTCGTTTCAAACTTGACATGATAGCCAATAAAGGGACATTAAAAACTGTGCCTATTACTAAGAGCATCAATAGTAGATAGAGCAAAAAATGTATCTTGATGTCCAAATTTGTAATAAAAAATTAATGTCGAATGAGTTGGGTTTGAATGAGGATAATAAGATTTTGGTGTTTTTTCTTTTAGATTTGGAAAAATAGTCCAACATCAGCTACACCAAATGGTGAGTATCTCAATATAATGCTTTGCTTGTGTTGAGGTATGCACATGAGGTGTGGTAGGGAACAAGTGGGTGCCATGTGGGAGTATTTTCCTAGAAGAAAAAAGGATTAATTCCAATAAGGAAGCAAGTTGATTTTTGTGTTTGAACGCGGACACGGACTCCAGGATGCCTCGTGCATGGACGTGCGTGTCCGGGGGGTAGGTGTGGACAGGCACACGACTATGTTGATTATGGAATGATCTAAAATATCAAATTCTATTATTTATTATTGGTATTTTAGTCCCACATTGGATAGCAGAAAATGTAAAGTCTCACTCCACTCTATAAATAGAGCCCCCCGGCCTCCTTTGTTAGATGCACCAAAGGAGAAAAAAGGGAGCCCGTTGAGTCCAGGGAGCCCGTTCGAGTCACAAAAAGTTGACTAACGAGCGTTCTAGAAGTTCCTTGAGGACTTGTTGGTTCCTGGAAGTGGATCATATAATGGCGAATCTTCTTTTGAGCAACGGTGATCTTCATCACCCCAGCAAAGTTGTCTTTCTCTCTTTCTTCTTTCTTCTTCTTCTTCTTCGAGTGGCTAAAGAAAATCAGAGAGCAAATTTACTTTCCTTCTGATCTTTGTCTCTGGAAGAAAATGAGAAAGCAAATTACTCTGCTTATGATCTTTTGTATCTGGAATACATAATCAAATTAGAGAGTAAATTTACTTTGCTTCTGATCTTTGTTTCCAGGAATACATAATCAGATTAGAGAGCTAATTTATTAGCAAGAAGTCTCTATTTTTTTATCATTCTTCCATCTAGATCTGTTTCGAAAATAGCAATCTCAAAGCAAGATCCGGATCAGATGGAGAACTGCCGTACAATCTTTCTCGATACAAGTTTTAACAAACTTAAGAAGATTGACGGGCAACACTTCCAATATTTGGATGAGGAAAAGTTCTATGTCAAATGGTTGGATGAGCGTTGGGCCTAACTATCCAAGAAGGTTGATGCATCATACATAGCAGATCGGTTTTGTCGAAAGTGCATGGAGATTACAACTTGTGTTATAGCATACAAGAAATCTCTCAAGAAGCATCTCAAGACCAATAAGAAGAAGACAAAGGTACTTGTGCGCATTAGATCTATTCAGATTATGCATATGTATGCACATGTATCTGCTCAGATGATGAACATAGCTTTTATTCAGATCATACGTATGTGTGCATGGATTCTGCTCGGCATGGCGTAAAGAGTTTGCTCCAACTAAGAGCATGGCAGTGCATGGTGATCTCGGCATATGACTGCATATGTGCATGGTAGAGTATACGTATGACTGCATATGTGATATCTATTTATGCACATAGGGTGCTACATAACTTGGCGCATGGGTCTGCTTAGATGAGGCATATGGGATAGCTCGGAGTGATGCGCATAGGATTGGTGCATAGGTTTTGCTCCGTCGTGCGCATGGTTTCGACTGTATAAGCTCAAAAATTTTCTAGGAGTGTAATAGCCCTACATGAAGATACTTTTATCTTGGTGGGGTTAGTGACGGTTGTGTCTTATATGGTCATTTGAAGAAGAGTTATAAAACCAAAATAGCAATGTAAAGATAAACTTGGTAGTTTTGATTACTTATAGTTGCTATATTTGCATATATTGAGTCGTCTAGTGTGGTAGCTGACTAGTGGTTGGACACTGGTGCATCTAGCCACACGTGCATGGAGCTATTCACCTTGGACGAGCCTAACGGTGATGAAGGTCTCACTGGCGAACATAGATCTAGCAGAAGATCTGGGGATCGGGATCATAGTCTTGGACTTTCGAAAAGTCGCCGACATTGTGTACGTACAGCATGTGCCTGTTACTTATAGGGGCATGATCTCAGAAAGTATGTTATTTGATATAGGCTTGAAGATGGACATTCATACAGACAAGATGATGATTTCTTGGCCAGGAACATACTTTGAAAAGATGTTCGATATCAAACGAATGTTTGAACTTCTGCTGATGAGGCAACTTCTTAAATTGAGTTACGACGAATGGACTATGACGTGCTATGTAATAGCAGACTCAAGATGTCTATTCTAAATCTTATCTCTAGATATGGGTTTAGGGCTGGAGGATTATGAATTTTGTCCATGGGACAAAGATTCTCAGGAGACTGCTCAGACGATTAAATTAAAAGTATATATCTTCAGGAGTTGGTACACTAAAAAATCTGTGACTTTCAACAATTCTCTTCAAAACTGGATTAAAGTGTATTATTACCTTCATAGACGATTTCTCGATGGACTCATATCAGAAGATGGAGCATTCGAGAAGTTCAGGGACTTAAGGGGCGAAGTTGAACGTCCAACCGATTGACAACTCAAATGGCTCAAAAATGAATGAGACGAAGAGTATTATTTTCTTGGATTCACATCATTCTGCAATGAACATGGAATTGACTATTAAACGACTGCTCGGTAGCCTCGTTATATACTTAAGATTGATCCAGGCGGAGAGTATCACTTTCTTGGATTCACATTGTTCTGCTTTGAATATGGAATTAGCTATGAAATGACTGCTCTGTAGTATCACTAATCCAATGGAGTTTTAGAAAAGAAGATCAGTACGCTGTCAGAGATGATGACATCTTTATTGCGGATCTTCTAATACGCTTATGGGGATAGATTGTGCATACGTCTACATTTATTTCAAAATAAAGTATCGTTCGCCACATCTGTCATTGCTTTAGATAAAGACGGTTTAAGATTAGACCTGACTTGAATATCATTCGAGTGTGGGGGGTGGCTGGTGGACGTGAAACTTCTGGATATCAAGATTTAGGAGTCAGGGACGAGGACCAAGATAACCTTTCTCTGGATAAGCTGTTGAAAGCTACACTCGAAGATTCTTTGATTTTTTATCATTCAAATTGTTTAGTATCGCAACATAAAATTCTTTGAAGACAAGTTTGTTAGGGATAAGAACATTTTTCTCGCGGATGTTCCGGAGAACATTGGTGGTACCGAAGAAGCAAAGTACTTCCAAGGAAATAGGAGTCTAGAAGGTGGTTGTTACTGATTGTTTGCAAGAACAAGAGATTTTCAAAGAAAACTGAAGTATAAACTGAGAAAGAAAGAAATGATTCTGGGGAAGTACAACGGTATGAATCTGATTAGAAGATGATCACTTTATCCCTTGGACAATGTGATGTTTGCAGAAGAAACGCCTTGAAACTTGTTATCGTAGAGACGAGAGTTCTGGCTTCAGAGTCTATGATCTTGGTTGTGTCTTAAAAAATGATTCTGAACACTATTTATAGAGTTCTGAAATAACTGTTAAGTAGTTATTTTGATTGGCACCTGGCACTAATTGGCGCACCATCAACCATTACACGAACGGTTTGCTTAACTGCATTTGACGTGTGGTATTCTGTGAGAGAGATATGCTTGGTCATGGGCAGTATTGCATGCAAGTTCTTCGATATTAGTGGCATACGCGCCATGTCATCTTTAACTGCTTCTGGATGATGCCTTGATCAACAGGCGTATGCTGACAAATGGCGCGATGCTATCCATGAAAAATCACTTATTAGTTCGTGACTGGGAACTGTTGATTACTTCATGCCAACTCTGCATGGCGCAGAGTAAATGACAAATATAATAATAATGCTCTGACTATTCTCCTCGAGCGCAACATACTTAGGATTCGAGGAGATTTTCTTCGACTGACGTGTTGTCAGTCACGATGACAGCCGTTTGGCTTCTCAAGGAACATTGCCACGTGGCATCCAGTGCCATGTGATGCTTGGCGCCATCTGATATGATGCGACATCTAACACTCTGTACAATATGATGATTTGAGCTTCGGCGCTATCTATGAATGGGGCATAGTAATGATTTAATATATTTTAAGTTTCGACAAGACCCCCTTCAATGTTTTTAAATTTCAAAAATTTTTAAATTCGAAATACTTTGAATAAGAAGCGGTCTTGCGCGATTGGAGCATCACAGGATCTTAACCGATCCGTATTTCATGTGCGATTTGCGCGACTGTTATGTTTTACTTTTGGCTATAAATAGCTCATGAAATGAAGAGAGAAAATTCTTCTCAGAATTTTTCATCCCTTGAACTCCTTATCTTTTTCTTTCTTCCCACTTTTCAAAAGTTCTGCCAGATTGCCATGGCGTCTAAGAGATCTGCAGCTGAAAAGGGAAAGAAAGTGGCCGAAGCCACGTCGCACGTGCTAGAGTTGAAAGTGCCGCAGAGCGTAGCGCCGTCGGCGAGAGGTGATGAGGCCAATCCCGCACTTGAAGGTGACAAAACCCATCGGAGAAGATGAACAGCAAGCTCGTGCCATTCGCACACGGTGTGAACAATGCCAACGTCGACCGCCTATTTCAGAGTGTTGGTCTACGTTTGTGCTATTTCCAAAATGTGCCACCTATGTAGAAGCATGAAAAATCTCAGCTGATGATATCCCTTCGCCACAGAGCAAATAATACAGTGGCTCAGCCCAAGTGCTAAAAAGACAATAGAAAATATAAAAAGAAGTCCCTCATGTGTCACGACTACCAAAGTCTAGTACAGACACATCAAGACTACACAAAAAGGACTAATTCTATTCGCCTACAAAGGATCTGGTACAGATTCGACAGAGCCTAGAAGGCTCTACAAGAAATTAGATCTTCGTCAAAGCGCATCTGTTCTTCTTCATGCCAGAAGATTGACCTCCATCGAGGCGTATTCTGACATTTTTATGGGTGCAGCCTCCTAGAAGCATATCAGCCACTAGGCTAAAGCAAGCAGCTTCCTGAAGCAGTCATTGGCCTAAGCCAACAAAGGGCGCAGCAGGTCGAGAAGCCCTGAATTGGAAGGACATAGCACAACCTGTGGCTCTTCGGGTTGGCTATCCACCCATGACCTAGGTCGTCAGGACCTCGAAGATCCCCCAGGCGTCACCCAGAGTTTAACTCCCTAAGGAGGATATTTACGTACTTCTTAAGAGCAGCGATGGCTTCTTCTACACAGAGTTCTTCTATAAGAACATGGCTCCTATGAACGAGAAAAGCCTCAACCAGTAGCCAACTTATACAATGTCGATCGTCACTCGATATTAAGTTTGGATCTCGCATGGTAGTGAAGGATGCTAAGAAGAAGACAGCAACTCTTCAGAGGAGAACTTCCCCATTTATAGGACCGAGAATGGCCCAGAGTGCACGTCACATGGCCGACGGTCAGAATTCTCGCATTAATGGGATGAACCTAAGACTCAGCATAACGAATGTCAGTCTTAGACCAATGGAATTCCCCATATCACGATGCAATTAAGAGGGATGTCCTTAAAGAGTGGGTATTTATCGCTCTTTACTTCATAAGATAAAGCCTTCAAGCCAGAGGTGCAGCTACTCGCATACGCCAACCTCAGAAGCAAGATGGTTGTAGGCCCTGCCCTTTCTTATACTTCAAAAACCAGTGTCTTTACTCTAGAGGTGCTTCTACCTACCTGCACCAACCATAGACACACAAAGGTCATATACCCTTTCCACCAAAGCCAACGTACTCAAAGTTCAGAGGTGCAGCTACTTACATGCGTCAATATGTGGTGCAGGATGGGGACATGTTCACACCATCTCCATTCCCACAACATCGTCATCTGCTCCGTTCCAGAAGCTTAAGTCACTTTTCTACAAGAGACTTGGGAACTCCCACTACAACCAATGCAAGTCAGCCTGTCACTCCAAAAGCACAGTAACCTCACCAACCTGAAGCACAAGCCTACTCGTCGCCTATAGCACAGTGACTTTGTTACTCTAAAATACAGCTTTATTGTTGCTCTAAATACACAGAAGTTTCATCGTCATTCAAAGCCAAGTCTACTCGTCGCCTGAAAGCACAGAGGCTCCGTCGTCTCCAGAAGCACGATCTACTCGTCGCTCCAAAAGTACAACAATACTCAGTCCTCACTAGAGGCACTGAAAGCATGGGTACACCCCAATTGTTTTGTTTAAACCGCCTCTCGCATAAAAGATTAGAATTAAATCATGATTGATATCATATCATATTAATTTAAACCTTAGACGAGGATCAATTAGACTCCAAATCTAGGATAAAATCCCAAGATTTACTCGGCTGTATTCGAGCAAACAAATCGGCACGTGCCACGTGTCACCTCCTTCGGTTATGCGGATAACCACCAGAGATCTCGATTGAGGGGAATCTCGATGTCTGCCATGTGTCAGCACCGTAAAAGCCTACATCGTGCAATGACGACAGATTCTTTTATATCTGAGAAACCCTACTGCACATCGCATATGTACTCGGTTCTCTATAAATAGAAGGAGTTCTCCTTCAATTTAAAGAGAGCGACAACCTTCATCTAAGAAGAATGAATCCACCAACCAACCAACAGAAGAACAATCCCCTCCAAGGGATCTTCTCCTCCAGATAGCCTCTTGATCGGTGTCCCCAGAGTTCCATCAAAGGCGCCAGAGAGCCAGAGCAAGGTTGATTCGTCGTCAGATCGTCAACGGAGTAAAAGAGCCGCTGCAATGCTCGATCTCCAACGTCACACTTTCCTAGAAAACTCTTTTCCCTGTACTTAGAATATCCTATTTAGGACTTCCTTCTTTGTACATAGATACCTTATACATTCAATAAAGCAAAAAGTTCGTTCAACCTTTTGTTATATCGAACAACCTCTTTCAGAGTGTTGGCTTTAAAATCAGATCAATCTTGAATGGCGCCAGGCGCCATTTGTCATGATTTGAGAACGGTGCACGAATCATCATAATGCACAAATCGTAAAATAGACATAATTCATGCACCAATGATTGACCTATCATATGTGCAATCTATGAACTAAACTAAGAATTGTCATACTATATGCGCAAATTGAGGACTGTCTCCTCCTGTTCTGTGCCATTCATGATTGGCACAGATTTTTTAAGAATGATTAATTAGTTTATTTAAGAACACACATTTTTTACAATTTTAACTCTCTGTTTTCTTTTGCAGTTGTTCTGAGGGAAGACCCCAATGCTGAAGTGCTGGCCTCAGCTTTTCAAGTGTCAGAATAGCAAGAGGATTTGTCTTATGTTACTTGCCTCAGTATGACTGGCCAACATCTAGATGAACTCTTCTGGAAAACCCCGATGATAGGGCTCTGCTATGCTTGATGAATGGCACCCATTTTCTGACTGCTGATGAGGCTCCTCACAAGAAGCCGTCTTTCCTCTTCGAAAAATCCATAGACACAGTCTCTCAGCCCAAGTCGAAGAAAGAACGTTGAGCTTTCTTAAGGGGGAACATACTAGTGTATCTTCCTGAGATGACGAGGAACATATCCCTGTCTCGGTGTGCTCACGCTAGCTCGCCGAGGAAGATGTCATGGGACCTGACTCCCTTCCAACAAGCTAGGGTTGGAAGAATATATCATAGGCGTGGGGATCACAGCAGAGACATTCTTTTATGCTTCTGAGCAATATAGCACGCATTTGAGGGGTTTGAGGCCAAGCTGCATACCGTCTGATAATGCAGCTGTGATGTACCCATCAGAATACCTTTCTTCACCAATATGTGTGCTATGTTTGAAGGAGAATATCATCAAAACACCACTATGAGGCTGACATGTTTGATGCACTCGAAGATTGTTCGTTGTAACCAACTCTCTCTGTGGGCTATGAACAATTTTTACGAGAAGCTGCAAGGGCTAGATCTTTACAAAGCTGTTCTAACCACTTCCTATGGGATCCAGAACAGCCCTAATATGTTTCTAGCTTTAGCGGAGAAGTACAATAGCAGTACTGGCACCTTTTCAACCCCTCACGGGGAGATGGGCTTTGCTCTTCATGAGATAAAATTTCTTTCGTGTTTCCCAGCAGGAGAGAATCCCTATGAAGAGTATGTACCGATAAAAGATGAGCTGGAGGCTTTGGCCAAAAAGAACTCTCGAATGGTAGCAGTCTTCAATGAATTGCTATGTCACTTTATGATCTGCACTCATTTCTACCACAGCAAGCCTGCAGGGACGTGTTATCTATCCAATTGGTTATTATACCTTTTCTTTGGTCATGCCCAGGAGAATAAGGTATCGGAGCATCTTAATTGCGAGCCTCGCTCCTTTGAGCCGCTTGATGCTCCAACAATTTTATAGTTGATGAAGGAATCTGGCTACTTTGAAACAGAGTTAGTCAGAGACTGGCGTGATTATGTTGTCGATACCCCTGTGAAGAGCTACATAAGACAAGGTGGCATAGCTATGTCCACAGAAGCTACTTTAGCAGGCTTCCTTTCTCTGTGGCTGTGACGGTTTGTTGTTCCGGAAGCTAGTGCCATCAACCGAATCTATCGGTGCATACTATTTGCCACTGTGCATTTAGTATTTGGATATATAATGGATATATTGTCCGCCATGACAAGTCGGCTAAATGTGGGACTCCAAATTTTAGAGGCGCCATGATGGAGAAGTCCAACTCTCGGAAGGATTTTCCTCATACCGAGATACCGTACACATATTTGTTCGACTGGTTATTACTGCACCATCCTTCGTTGATGGATCTTTCCCTTGGAGTTGGGGGAGAGCTGGCAGTGAACTTCATTGGAAGATTTGCTAAGTCAAAGTAGAAGGTTACGTCCTTATTTGATTGCAGAAAGACACTAAATAGGGGCACATACTGGATATTTTTTCCATCCCTCCCCCACCTGGGTATAAGAGTTTCCCGGTGCCTATCGTGGACTTAGAGCCTGTGGGTTCTCGTCCATCTCTCTAGAACTTTTCTTGGTTGAAGATGATCAGGCCTTCTCATCTGGTATATCAGTTTGAGAACAACTGCTATTTAGAGCCATATTTGCCAAGCCGCTTCACTCGTCAATTTGGATATGACCAGCTACATGTCGGGAATGTGATGATGTGTCTTAAAGCCTTCGGGCATTTGATTGATGGTGCCCGAGGATGGAGGTATTTCAATGAAAAAGGTACAAAGGCTATATTTACTATGCCTTCCGCCACCCTTGAAAATGGTCTACGTATGTTGAGTTCATACGCATTTTTTTATACTTCAGCCAACACCTTCTTTGAAGGTTATTCAATGACAGACAGCTTCGTCGGGACGAAGAAAGCATTTGATAGGAGCGCACCCACCATCAATTTGATTGAGGCCAAAGAGAATGACCCTGCCGTGGTACCTCTAGAAACCATGAATATGGGTTCTCTTGACGAAGTGCGAGATCTAATATGTGGCCTTCACAGGAAGCGTAAGGAGAAATCCCTTCCAAAGAAGGCAGGCAAGAAACAAAACACTAGGACCTCCTCTACCTAGTCATCCCATGATAATCCTTCTTCTCCTGCTGTGGGAAAGAAGAAAACGAAGGAAAAAACTGGCATCGAAATGCCTGTAGCCAGGACTAAACTTCAGACGCGGCAGATGGAAGCTGGATTCTCACATGGAGTAACCGCTTCTCTTAGAGGATCGACTCTATCCCCATTTCAAAGAGAAAGCACAGGAGCTGGGGAGGAGAAAAGTAGGGAACGACCTATTCCTGAAGAAGCATAGCCTCAACCATCTGTTCCTACCGGGGTGGCTACTTTATCTCCACAACCGCTGGTCAAGCGTTCGACCAAGAGAAAGTTATTGGCCACAAGGGTCAGAGGAGGGACGACTACAGTTCCTCCTGCATCTTCTTCACCAGAACAGTCTTCTGGCCAAAAGACATTGCCGATGTCGCCCAGAGGCATTTCTTCTCTGCCAGGTGTGCCTTTACTATTTCTGTTCAGCAAGAGTTACTTGATGTTGATCCTGTAGCAATTTGTATTGACCTATCTTTATCCCTAGAACCTCCGACAACCAGTGCTTCGGCTCCAGCTGCTGCAGTAGACATCCCTGCTGTTACTATTTCAGAACAAACAATCGTAGGGTTCACCATTCCTTTGATTATTGTGACATTGGCGGCTTTTGCTATAGCCGGTTTGATGTCGCCACCAACTACTAATGACGCTTCAAAGACTACAGCTCCTGAGATAGTGACAGTTCTAAAAGAGACTGTTGCTGAAGTTTTAGCTCCTTCCATAGCCCAAACTCCTGTACCCTCTCGAGAAGATGAGGAAATAATAGAAGCACTAAACGACTGTGATTTTGGTGATGAGTTGATCGATGAAGACCCTATTGATGCCGCCTCAGATCGTGATCAGACTGAAGGTTACGGTCAAGTTTGTCCCATGAGGATCAAAATTTAGTGGCTAAGGATGGCTGAGTTGTTGTGGATGAAGAGAACCCTGTTGATGATTATGGCAACCAGAGCCCTAGCGATGCTAATCAGAGCGTCGATGAACCGCAAGGCGATGAGAATTCTGATGCTAAAGCTAAGGGCGATAGAAGCCCTAATGATAATGAAGGTGATGATGAAGAATTTGCTAAATGTCTTGAAGATGTTGGGGGTGATGAAAACCCTGATGTCAACAACCAAGGTGATAAAAACATCGCTAAGGGTCTCGAAGATGTTGGGTGTGATAAAAACCCTGATATTGATGTGGAGGGGATTCAAACACCTTTTGAATAAGTTTTCAAAACAGAAGGGGCAAAGGTGGCAGCCCCAGGAGGCTAAGCTGAATCGGAGGCTGGAAGCAGTCGTTTCATGTCGGAAGGCATCGGAAGCGGGAAGCAGCCAAACGGCTGTATCCGCCTCTACGATGGGTAGGCTCGTGACGGAAAGGAATACTACACCTTGTGAGACTCCCTATATACCACCAGGTCCAGGTAAATCTTCAACTCAATTTACCTTTACTTCCCTATTTGATGTCATGTGATATAATAATTTGTGACTTTGAATTGTAGTGGAGCATGTGGGGACAATCGCTGAAGTCCCGTTGAATTCTACTGCGTTCAGCCTCAGTTCCACCATGGCTCCCTTAGAGGTCGGAACTCATGTCATGGAAGGAAGCACCTCGGGACGCCAGCACCAAGATCTCCAAGTGCCAATGTGGCTCAAACTGCTATTCATCTTTTTTCTGCTGAAGGAGGAATTGCTGCTGAGGTAGCAATGCCTGACATTTCGATGGTAATTAATAGCCTCATATGTATCTATACGGATGCCTTCTTCTCCACTTTATGGCCTTTGGTTCAATTGGCCATAGATAAGAATTATCCTTATGATTCTATAAGGAAGTCTTCACAGTTTCCAATTGACTCCATACGCAACTTCGGAGACAATGAGATGGCGAATACCCTGGAACGGATCTTGGAAGAACTTAAGGAAACCATCTAGTCCTACCAGGTCTTGACAAGAGGGAATACAAATAGGCTGGTGGATGTTGAATGTGAGATATTGGCTCAGGAACATGAACCACAGCGAGCCATTCTTGAAAATGCCTTAGCAGCCTTTGCAGTCCATTCTGGAGAGATAGAATCTGGCATAGCTGAGGCTACTTCCTCTATTGATATTTACATTGATATAAGAGCCGAGAAAGACTAGAAAATAACTGAAGGTCGGGCTTGCATCGAAGAGCTAGAAGCTGAGTTGGCACGGACCCGTACATCAATCACAGCGGTTGAGAAGCGCAACGAGAAGATTATTGAATTGCATCAACTTGCCTCCAGTCATTCAGATGACTTAGAAGGACAAAGGGATACCCTCCTCCAAGCTCAGAATGAAGAGATGGTGTGTCATATCACCCTGATGCAATCATTAAACCCAGAATCAAGAAGAAACCTAGCTAGCGAAAGGGTGATTGCTACAAGAGTGGAGCGGGCCGAAGCTTTGAAGAAATAAATTCTCGATCTTAGTACACAACCTCCACAATGAAGTCATTTTAGAAAAATGAGAATGAATGTAATAACTCTTTCGAACAATCACGTTTTTCGATAAATGTAATATTTTTTGCATTTGCATGAAATGAAAATCAATGATTTTTTGTGGCTCTATTACTTATTATGTATTTGTTTAAGACACAAGTAATAGGAGTAAGAAATATGTTCAGAGGTACTGGACGTGACAAATTTCTCTTAAATTACAACATTCATTATATCTGTTCAGAGGTAATGTGGACGTGACAAAATATAATTTTGACATGATGTTACTTTTAGGATGATACTATCAGAGGTAATGTAGACGTGATATGTCGTTAATGTAGATATTAGAATTTAGAGGTAATATGGACGTGAATTTGTACATCTATTGATTACTCTTGGGCCAACTGGGCTCAAGAATAGGAGATCTTTTAAAACAACTGGGTTCCAAAGATGATGTTTGTGATGATATGTTGTGGTAAGTATTTATGGGTTAATCTTTTGGGGATATAGCGTAAAATCTTGTTAAGACTCCGCTAAAAATTTTTGTGGACTTATTATCTATGGGTTTATTCAGAAGAAGAGTGAATAAAAGATAATAATTTGAAGATTCGCGTATATACAATATTTGTTAGGAAACATAATACATACTTTCAAATATGATATTTTTATAAATTTGTCGTTGATAGGCATCATAGCGATTCGGCCATCCATACCGGTCAACTGATAAACTCCGTTTGACAAAACTTTGCTTACAACGTAGGGAGCTTCCCACTTTAGCTCGAACTTGCCCTTGCTCCGGTGCGTCATAGTCATATGACATCTGACGGTAAGGACTAGCTCACCTTTTTGAAATGTTCGTACTTTGACTTTACAGTTGAAGGCTTTCGAGATACGGGCTTGAAATAGCTCAATGTGTTGTTGAGCTAATAGCCGCTTCTCGTCGAGTGCTTCAAGCTCCTGAAGTCGAAGATGATCATTATTTTCCACTGTTAACTCGTTGGCAATAGCTATCCTCAGAGAAGGAATTTGAATGTCTAATGGCAAAACAGCTTCACATCCATACACCAAAGAGAAAGGTGTACAGCTAGTCGGGGTGCGTACAATAGTACGGTAGGCCTATAAACATTCTCTATGATTTTTGCCCCAGTTTTGTTTATTAGCAGAAATAAACTTCTTGAGAAGCTTGATGATTATTTTGTTAAAAGCTTCTGCTAAACCATTAGCTGCGAGATTATAAGTCGTTGAAGCAACATTATTGATTCGATTATCAGCACAGAATCGAGTGAATATTTGACGGACGAATTGAGGTCTGTTGTCATGGATGATTCACTGAGGAACGTCGAATCGATAGATCACATGATGCTTGATGAAGCTGATGACACTGCTTGCCTTGACTTCTGCTAAGGTTATAGCTTCTGCCCATTTTAATAAGTAATCGATTATAGCTAATATAAACCGATGTCCTCGAGATAAAAAGGGATTACTGGGACCGATGACATCCATGCCGCAAGCTTTGAAGGGCCAGGATGCTGCAGTTGGATGCAAGAATTTTGATGGTTGGTGAATAAAATCTGCATAATTTGATATGTTCTGTATTTTCTTGAATATTTGATTGTGTCTACCACCATGGTGGGCCAATAGAATCCCATGCGTCAGATACAATCCTGTAGCTTAGGATCAGGCTAATGTGTACCGCAGATACCGTCATGAGCTTCTCGTAATATCTTCTTAGATTCCTCTCCTGCAAGATAGTGTAGAAGCATACCATCAAATGATCGTCGATAGAGTGTTTTGGAGGAGTGATTATAATAGAATCGAAGCGACCGACGACGGATTGTAGTTACATCTTTATGGTCTTAAGGTAAAATGTCATATACTGCGAAGTTAATAAAAAGAGCCCGCCAGCCTTCGCCAGTAGTGCAAATTTCAACTGAATTACTGAATTCAACATTTTTATTATTCTCGATGCAGAATAATTCCCGATTAGCGATAACGATTAACTGTTGTAGTTTCACAGGAATTGCTAATACTGCTGCTAGATTAGCAAGTATGGCAACCTCTGTATTGCATGCTCGACGTACATGTTCAATAATAAGGCATTTAAATGATGTAGCCAGTTTGACTGCTGCTTCCTGATATGGAATGAGTTCTTGGTGTTGAACTTCATATGTACCTCTAACTTTATTGAAAATCAGCTTAGAGTCCATGTATACTTCAAGATAATCGATATCCAGCTTCTTAGCTACTGAAGACCGATGATTAAAGCATTTTACTCAGCAATATTGTTAGAGCATGGCTCGTCTAGAGAGTAGGCTCTTTGAATAGCTAGTCTTTCTAGGGATACAAGGACAATTCTTACTCCAACATTGATGATACTGTTGGGTCCGATTCAAGATGTACCATCAAAGAATAGATGCCAAGCGAGTATTTCTTCTGAAATCAGGTTGATCTCTAGAGTTTCATCAGTGATTTCATCATAGAGTTTTGAAGTTTCAGGAATTGGATGAGCAACTAGGATGTTGGCTAGGGCTTGGCCTTTAACAGACTTTTGTGGGACGTAAACCATATCATACTGTGTTAGTACAATCGCCCATGTAACCAGTCTGAAATTGAGTGTACTATGCTTTTTCATCAAAACTCGTAGAGGATTGACTCTGGAGATGACATGAATAGTCTGACCCATGATGTAATAACACATTTTCTGGATGGCGAACATCAGGGCTAAGCATACTTTTTCCATCGAGTTGTATCGATGTTCAGCACCGATCATTATACGACTAAGATAATAAATCGCTTGCTCAAGACCTTCCTTGTTCTTCTAGGCTAGAAGGGCACCTAGAGAGTGATCCATTGCTCGGATATACATCAGGAAAGGTATTCATGTGATTGGAAGAACTAGGACTGGAGGGTTCATCAGGCATCTTTTTATGTCTTTAAATGCTTGTTGGCATTCATCATTCCAAACGAAAGATACACCTTTATTCATCAATTGAGTGAACAGTCTGCAGCGTCCAGAGAGATTTGAGATGAATCTTCTGATGTACGTAAGTCGTCCCCGGAATCCTCGTAGCTCTTTTAGGTTGCGTGGAGGACACTTTACTAGAGTGGCTTTGACTTTTTCGAGGTAGTCAACATGTATATCCTTAGAGGTAATACGAATCCGAGAAATTTGCCACTAGAGACTCCCAAAAATGACTTGGTGGGATTCATGTTGAGTTGATGCTGGCATATTTGATCAAAAATTATTCTTAAGTCTTGGATGTGATCTTCCTACAGACGACTATTGACAACAATATCGTCGACATATCACTCAACTATTTTCGTAAATATTTACGGAAGATGGTTCTCATGGCCCGCTGATAAGTGGCACTAGCTTTCTTGAGACCGAATGACATAACTGTGTAGCAGTAGACTCCTAGATGAGTACGAAAAGACGTATGCTTTTCATCTTCGGGATTCATCCTGATCTGATTATATCCAGAGAACCCATCCATAAAAGACATTCGCTCAAATCCATTGTTATTGTCGATCATGACATCGGTGATTGGAAGAGAAAATTCGTCCGTGGGACAAGATGCATTAAGGTCCCTCAAGTTAATATAGACTTGGACCTTTCCTATTTTCTTTATAACTGGGACAACATTAGAAACCCAATATGGATGTTGTTCGTCCCTGACAAAGCTGCAGGCGATGAGCTTCTTATCTTCAGCTTCTATGGCGTCCATCATATCAAGTCAAAACCATCGCTACTGTTGTTTGACTGGTCTAGCATTTGGCAGAATGTTGAGCTTCTAAGTAGCAATCTGAGGATCTAGCCCCGACATATCTTTATAGCTCTAAGCGAATACATTAATGTATTCTCTAATGAGCTGGATCAGCTCTTATTTATCTGCTTCTGGAAGATATCTGCTGATAAAGATTGGACATGGAGAAGCTTCGTCTCCGACTTACGCTACTCGAAGCAAAGTTTCCATTGAGTATCCATTCGTTGTACCCAAGGTTCCTCCTCATAAGCCTCGGTAGGGTCATTATCATCCTCTAAGAATTCAACTATCACCATATTGGAAGATAGAGTTACCCGATGGATATGTCCTATGCTGGTATTTGAATCCCATGACGAAGTGTCAGAAGAGTTAGACCGTTCTTCTTTATCAGACTCAGAAATATCTGGGGTTGAGATTGGCATAGTGTAGCCTAACCCATGCCTTGGTTTGTTATGGTATTGCAATGATTTTCTTTTCGGGGCGGGTATATGAATAGGAGTTTACCTACCCTTACCACCATTGAGGGCAAATTTGAAATTATAGCCCATCTTCTGAATAAAATTCTTGGATTGTTGACTATAACGGCGTAGTTGAATTCGTCCACTACAATTATTTTTAGAATTTCTATCGGATATATCCTTTTGATTCAATCCTTTGCTAAAGAGGATAGGCTGCTCATCTTTATTCCAGGAAGGAACTAGAAAGAACGAGTTTCGTGTGGGTTCGAATGATGTCTCATCTTGGAGAGGTTGAATTGCCCCCAAGGTAAGAGGTTGAAAATTGTCTAGAATTTCTAAATAATGTTGTATGTAATAATTGACATCAATATACTGCAAAGGAGAACTAAATTTATTGATATTTGCTTCAATATTTACAACAGTATTTTTAACCTTGGTAGATGACTTGCTAAGGTTAATTACAAAAGGAGGGGAAATAGGGGGCTTGTTACGACGAAGGTCAATAACAAGAGGCTTAGAAGAGGTGAGCTTCCTATTTTCAACAGGAGGAGGCTTGATAAAAGAAGAGAGATTGATGGTCAGCATCTGAGAAGACGAGGAATGAGAAGTGTGTCCCTTGACTGGAATTACCATGACCTCATCTGGATTGTATTTTCTATCATCTTCGGTATCCATAGCCAATACAACCTTCATGTATTCTGCTTCGTACATCTTGGAGTCCATATAATAAGCCTCGATACCTCAGAAGGGATTAAGATCAGCAACTTCTTTCTTGACTTCTCCTTTGTCATCAATGTATTTAAAGCATTGATGGAGAGTTGAGGGCACGATGTTATGTTCATGCAACCACGGTCTTCCTAACAAAATATTATAGGAGACATGATTGTCAATCACATAGAAGGTGACTTCTGTATAGAGATTTCCAATTTAGGCTTTTAGGCAGATTTTTCCTAACAGTTCACTTCTTCCGGAATTGAATCCAAGGATAGTCATGTTCGTCGTGGAAAGACTATGGACTAGGATCTTCAGTGCATCCAAAAGGGTCTTCGGCATAATGCTGAGTGCGGATCCAAGATCAACCAAAATGCGATCAACCTTTATTATGTCAACATACCACGTAAAGTAGAGAGGTCGGTCATGTCGATTGTCCTCCAGTAACATATCATCTTGAGTGAAGGTGATATTAGAAATCAGTTCATCACACTATGACAATGAGAACATGCCACATGTTCTTCATCTAGTTTCTTGAGATGTGCTAGACAAGCGTCGGCTTGTATCAAAGCCTCACATAATATTTCTTGAGTTTCCTTTGGGAGACGCAGGAGTTCGAAAATTGATAATCTTGCCAAAGTATTGGCTACTTGAGCCAATATATCAAAATTATAAGGTTTTTCGAGTCCCTGTAGTAGAGTTTTCTTCAGGCTTTTGTTAAAGTGAGCCGGTTGTTTGCCTTTACCAGCTAGTATAGCTGATGTTGTAGGGACATCAGGAGCAGAAGAAGGTGATGTTGGAGGAACATTGGATACAAGAGGAGGAGTGACAGCATTCTTCTGTCCTTCTGGGTAGTCTCTAAGATAGAGCCTCCCAGACCTGGTACCAGCCATGGCTTTTTATTCTGGAACAGGTGAGAAAGAAACCATGTTACAGTTTTCAGTCGTGTCTTGCTTCTTGTTGATTTCTTCTTTTGAGGAAAAAAATGATCTATCTAGAATCCCAAGCTGACTCGGGACTGATTGTCTTGAAGACGTAGAAAAAGTTGTATCGGAGACGCTTTTTCATTATTTTAGCTAGGAGCTTTTTATAGGTCGTATCCTATCTTCATCATCAGTTCGTGGGATTTTTGACTATACCGATGGAATTTCGGTTAGTATTTGATCTATGGCTTCGGTGACACGCTCAGTAAAGTGGAAAGCAAAGTTGCTGCTGCAGTGAATATAGTGTTCATAGGAGGAACACGACCATCTAGTGAAGTAGATTCACTTGAAGTCATATGATGACTTATATTTGGTCTTCTTTTTTGACTTGGTAGAAGAAGTACATGTCCTCGGTTCAAAGTCGGCTACCAAATCTGGATGAATCCACATGATTTTGCCTTTGTCAGTTGATAAAGATACCAAGCTGGCACTTCTTGATAGTGGAAGGTTGACGATCTCCAAAGTGGCCTTTGGGATAGGGAAAACACCATCCTATACCAATTGAGCAGGAAAGTCACCGAACTATAGAGAGATGACATTGGCATTCACCATCTTCTCGTCTTGTTGAAGAGTGATTGCTTTGGCATTGATCAGCTCCTGTATCTTTCCCTTGAGTACATAACATACCCTCGTTGGATGCCCCAGGAACCTGTCATACATACAATATTTGGGATTGTCAGTTTTACCTACTTCATCTGGCCGTTTAGCTTCGGGTAGTTGAAGTTTGTTGCTTTTAATCAGACAATCAAATATGCTCAGGATATCGTCTTCATCAAAGGAATTTTTTTTGGGACTTGGTGCCCTCTGTAGAGGTGTCGTTGTTGTAGGTGTCGGCTGACTCACATTGATAGCCAGGGCTTCTTTTCCTTTACGGTTGTTTTGAAGACCCCCACTGTTGGTAGCAGGATGCTCATCTTTATTGAGATTAGGCATCGGGATGCCTAGCTGCTTGAATTTATCAGCACTGTCTTCAGCTGTCCTGACACTTACTATAAAGGAGCCCCAATCTTAAAATTGTGTAGGTCTCATCCACATGTTGACTATAGGTAACAAGTTTGATTTTCATGTATCTATAGTCAACGGGTTAGGAGTACCCAAAGACATTTTGAGTGCTTCGTGACGGAAGCGCTCTATGAAACATTTGGCAGTTTCATTAGGCCTTTATTTGATTTTAGTAAGGGCTGACAAAGTTGTCATTTGTTCCTTCGTACAACCGTTCTAGAAACATCTGTTTTAGTGCTACAAAGGATGTTATGCAACTATCTGGCAAACACCGATACCAGTCATAAGTAACGCCTGCTAAACACCGGACGAATACTCTAGTGACTAGAGCATCGTTCTGCTGAAGATGGTCAGTCATCATGTTAAAATGGTTGATGTACTAACTCAGTGATGTGTTGCCGTCGAATAGCATTATGGTCGATGGCTTATATTTGGACGGGAATGGAACTGAAAGCATGGGTCTCTTGTCACTCCAGAAGCACGGTCGCCAAGTCCACCCGTCGCCTGAAAGCACAGAGGCTCTGTCGTCTCCAGAAGCACGATCTACTCGTCGCACTAGAAGTACAACAATACTTAGTCCTCAACAGAGGCACTGAAAGCATGGGTCTACCCTAATTGGTTTATTTAAACCGCCTATTGCAGAAAAGATTAAAATTAAATCATGATTGATATCATATCAGATTGATTTAAATCTTAGACGAGGATCAATTAGTCTCAAAATCTAGTTAAAATCCTAAGATTTACTCGACTGTATCCGAGCAAACAAATCGGAATGCGCCATGTGTCACCTCCTTCGGTTATGCTGATAACCACCAGAGATCTCGATTGAGGGGAATCTCGATGTCTGCCATGTGTCAGCATTGTAAAAGCCCGCACCATACAATGACGACAGATTCTTTCATATCTCAGAAACCCTAATGCACATCGCATATGTGCTTGGTTTTCTATAAATAGACGAATTTCTCCTTCAACTTAAAGAGAGCGACAACCTTCATCTAGGAGGAAACAATCCACCAACCAACCAACAGAAGAACAATCCCCTCCAAGGGATCTTCTTCTCGAGACAGCCTCTTGATCGGTGACCCCAGAGTTCCATCAAAGGTGCCAGAGAGCTAGAGAAAGGTTGATTCGTCGTAGGATCGTCAACGGAGTAAAGGAGCCGCTGTAATGCTCGATCTCCATCGTCACACTTTTCCAGAAAACTCTTCTCCCTGTACTTAGAATATCCTGTTTAGGACTTCCTTCTTTGTACATAGATACCTTATATGTTCAATAAAGCAAAAAGTTTGTTCAACTATTTGTTATATCGAACAACCTCTTTCGAAGTGTTGGCTTTAAAATCGAATCATTCTTGAATGGCGCCATGCACCATTTGTCATTATTTAAGAACGGCACATGAATCATCATAATTTACCATTCGCAAAATAGACATAATTCATGCGCCAATGATTGACCTATCATATGCGCAATCTATAAACTAAACTGAGAATTGTCATACTATATGCATGAATTGAGGACTGTCTCCTCATATTCTACGCCATTCATGATTGGCGCAGATTTTTTAAGAGTGATTAATTAGTTTATTTAAGAACACACATTTCTTTAGGATTTTAACTCTCTATTTTCTTTTGCAGTTGTTTTGTGGGAGACCCCAATGCTGAAGTGCTGGCCTCAGCTTTTTGAGTGTCAGAATACCAAGAGGATTTGTCTTATGTTACTTGCCCTCAGTATGACTGACCAACATCTAGACGAACTCTTCTAGGAAACCATGATGATAGGGCTCTACGATGCTTGATGAATGGCACCCATTTTCTGACTGCTGATGAGGCTCCTCACAAGAAGCCGGCTTTCCTCTTCGAAGAAGCCATAGACACAGTCTCTCAGCCCAAGTCGAAGAAAGAACGTCGAGCTTTCTTAAGGGGAAGCATACTAGTGTATCTTCCTGGGATGACAAGGAACTTATCCCTGTCTCGGTATGCATACGCTAGCTCTCCGAGGAAGATGTCATGGGACCTGACTCCCTTCCAACAAGCTAGGGTTGGAAGAATATGTCATAGGCATTGGGATCAAGGAAGAGACATATTCTTTTGTGCTTCTGAGCAATATAGCACGCATTTGATGGGTCTGAGGCCAAGCTGCATACTATCTGACGATGCAACTGTGATGTACCCATCAGAATACCTTTCTTCACCAATATGTATGCTATGTTTGAAGGAGGATATTCTCGAAACACCACTATGAGGCTGACAGGTTTGATGCACTCGAAGATTGTTCATTGGAATCGACTCTCTCTGTGGGCTCTGAACAATTTCTGCCAGAAGCTGCAAGGGCTAGATCACTACAAAGCTATTCTAACCACTTCATGCGGGATCTAGAACAACTTTAATATATTTCAAGCTTTAGCGGAGAAGTACAATAGCAATACTGGCACCTTCGCCACCCCTCACCGGGAGATAGGCTTTGCTCTTCATGAGATAAAATTTCTCTCATATTTGCCAGCATGAGAGAATCCCTATGAAGAGTATGTACCGACAGAAGATGAGCTGGAGACTTTGGACAAAGAGAACTCTCGTATGGTAGCAGTCTTCGATGAATTGCTATGTCACTTTATGATCTGCACTCATTTCTACCACAGCAAGTCTGTCGGGACGTGTTATCTATCCAAATGGTTGTTATACATTTTCTTAGGTCATGCCCAGGAGAATAAGGTATCGAAGCATCTTAATTACGAGCCTCGCTCCTTTGAGCCGCTTGATGCTCCAATCATTTTACAGTTGATGGTGGAATCTGGCCGCTTCGATACAGAGTTAGTCAGAGACTGGCGTGATTATGTTGCCGGTAACCCTCTCGAGAGCTACATAAGACAAGGTAGCATAGCTATGTTCCCAGAAGCCACTTTAGCAAGCTTCCTTTCTCTGTGGCTGTGATGGTTTGTTATTTTGGGAGCTAGTACAATCAACCGAATCTATCGGTACATACTATTTGCCGCTGTGCGTTTAGTATTTGAATATATGATGGGCATATTGTCCGCCATGACAAGTCGGCTAAACGCGGGACTCTAAAATTTTGGAGGCGCCATGATGGAGAAGTCCAACTCTCAGAATAATTTTCCTCATACCGAGATACCGTATACATATTTGTTTGACTGGTTATTACAGCACCATGCTTCATTGACGGATCCTGCCCTTGGAGTTAGGGAAGCGCTGGCAGCGAACTTCATTAGAACATTTGCTAAGTCAAAGTGGAGGGTTACGTCCTTATTCGATTACAAAAAGACACTAAATAGGGGCACATACTGGAAATTTTCTCCATCCCTCCCCCACTTGGGTATGACAGTTTCCCGGTGCCTATCGTGGACTTAGAGCCTGTGGGTTCTCGTCCATCTCTCGAGGCCTTTTCTTGGTTGAAGATGATCAGGCCTTCTTATCTGGTATACCGGTTTGAGAACAACTGCTATTTAGAGCTATATTTGCCAAGCCGCTTCGCCCGTCAATTTGGATATGACCATCTACATGTCGAAAATATGACGATGTATCATAAAGCCTTCGAGCATTTGATTGATGGTGCACGAGGATAGAGGTATTTTAATGAGAGAGGTACAAAGGCTATATTCACTATGCCTTCCGCCACCCTTAAAAATGGCCCGTATATGTTGAGTTCATACGCACATTTTTATACTTCAGCCAACACCTGCTTTGAAGGTTATTCAATGACAGACAGCTTCGTCGTGACGTGAAAAGTATTCGATGGGAGCACAGCCACCATCAATTTGACTGAGGCCGAAGAGAATGTCCCTGCCGAGGCACCTCTAGAAACCGTGAATATGGGTTCTTTTGATGAACTACGAGATCCATTATGTGGCCTTCTCAGAAAGTGTAAGGAGAAATCCCTTCCAAAGAAAGCAGACAAGAAACAAAAGACTAGTACCTCCTCTACCTAGTTGTCCCATGATAATCCTTCTTCTCCTGCTGTGGAGAAGAAGAAAACAAAGGAAAAAACTGCCGTCGAGATGCCTGTAGCCAGGACTAGACTTCAGACGCGGCAGATGGAAGCTAGATTCTCACCTGGAGTAACCATTTCTCTCAGAGGATCGACTCTATCCCTATTTCGAAGAGAAAGCACGGGAGCTGGATAGGAGACAAGGAGGGAACAACCTGTTCCTGAAGAAGCATAGCCTCAACCATCTGTTCCTACCGGGGTGGCTACTACATCTCCACATCCGCTGGTCAAGCGTTCGACCAAGAGAAAGTTATTGGCCACAAGGGTCAGAGGAGGGACGACTACAGTTCCTCCTGCACCTTCTTCACCAGAATAGTCTTCTGGCCAAAAGACGTTGCCGATATCGCCCGGCGGCATTTCTTCTCCGCCAGGTGATTCCTTTGCTCTTTTGGTTCAGTAAGAGTTACTTGATGTTGATCATGTAGCAATTTGTAATGACCCATCTTCATCTCCAGAACCTCCGACAACCAATGCTTTCGCTCCAGCTACTGCAGTAGACACCCTTGTTGTTACTATTTCAGAACCAACAATCGTAGGGTTCACCGTTCCTTTGATTACAGCGACATTAGCGACTTTTGCTATTGCCGGTTTGATGTTGCCACCAACTACTAATAATGCTTCAAAGACTACAGCTCCTGAGATAGTGACAGTTCTAAAAGAGACTGTTGCTGAAGTTTTAGGTCCTTCCATAGCCCAAACTCATGTACCCTCTCGAGAAGATGAGGAAATAATAGAGGTACTAAACGACTATGATTTTGGTGATGAATTGATCTTTCACGATCCGCACCCAGTGTAAGGGCACGAGAAGTGGGTACGTCTAGCCTACGTCGCAGTGTCGGCAGTAGAACGTTGTCCTATGTCACGACATCTAACAATATAACCATACCTATACAATGATATATGCTCCAAAAGGAGGACAATATAAAGGTACAACTCAATCACAGCATCTAAGGTGGAAATAAGGAATAAAGAGAGTAATAGATGGATAAGATAAAAAGAGTAATCTCCAACAAGAGCTACAAAGTGAGTAATATTTGATTTACAAACATCACAATTATCCAATAACTGAAAGTACATAAAATAAGACGACTAAAAGGGAAACTAATCTAGAAATCTAATATAGACAGTAGGCAAGTCCTTAGCGACTGTAGGATCCTCCTAAGCATCGAAGTTACCGGTGTCATCTAAGCCTGTGCAATAATATGTAGGGCAAAACTCCTCCTCATCACCTGTAATATTTTTAACAGTCCAATCAGGACGGAAACGAGCACAATACATCTTACGCAATTCATATCTTGACAGGAAATATAAAGCATGTGATAGGTTAAGATACATGAAACACTGTAAGAAATAAGTATGAAAAGAAAGAGAGAAGCTGATAAACGAAGCTATCTATATATGATAATAGAGAACTGTAAGTGACTATGTGATTTAGAGTACAAGATAGATATGTGAACGGCTTGATTTGCACATGATTATACTAAAGATTTGTACATAATTACACTACTTTGGAATTGTTCACATGACTATTTCTACTCCCCATGCCCCAATCAATACACAAGGATCTAGACAGGTTATATTATTGTACATGATATTTTATAGATGAAGGTCATGAGATCATGAGAGTACATGAGAGCACATGAGTATACATGAATAGTAAGAGTCCACAAAATGCATGATATTCGAGCAAAGCACATGACATGATGTATTCGATGCACCCGAGGGGGATAACATCTCATATGAAGATCCATATAGTACTAATTCGTGGTAATGTCGTGTCAGCATGAAGGAAATTAAACTATGACAAGAATATAATTCCTAACAAGTATGAAACGGTCAGAGAATGTACTCGCCTGATATCCCGACTATTTGATGAGAATATGAGTCCGAACTGGAGTATCTGAGTCCTATTTAGAGCAACACAGGTCACAACATATCTAACATAAAATAAGAATAGCCTACAATGCATTCTAAATGATTCTAGGTCCTTCTAGGTCAAAGTCAACCCTTGGTCAACTCTGGTCAAACCTGGTCAACTCTGGTCAAACCTTGTCAACTATAAGTCAACTAGTCCATCTACCAAATTTTAGGTCAAACACAAGTTATCAAGTCATTCTATGTCCGTTTGAGTCGATTTCGATCAAGTTTGACTTAAAGTTGACTTTTGTCAACTTGGTCAACTTGCTAGCCAACTCGACCAAATTAGGCTCAATTGGTCAATCCTAAGTTGACTCATAACCCATAGACTATATCTAATAGCAATTACAACATCTACTTATATATTCTATTCATTCATTCCATATGGGTATGAATATAAATATATAGTATCACACAATATAAGGCGTACCATTCAAACTACACAGAGGAAATACCAATATATGAAATCAAGGTAGAGTATATCCATAGCTGAATCAAGTATCTATATACCTACTAACATATAGAAGCATAAATGATATCCAAAGGAAAATAAAAGAAAAAGGAAAGAAAGGAAAAGGAAAAGGAAAAATAAAATAAAAGAGAAAATAGGACTGTCCCAAACCAGTCCAAAACTGAGAATGAACTCAGTAGGGAAACCTGAGTTCACTGTTCAAATGGAAGAAAATAGTAAACAATTTCATATAAATGAATACCAACTCATATTTGGGAAAATCAAATGATATATGAAGTATCAACTCTAAAACGACCTACTGTCAACTGATAAGATAAAATATCATAGAACCCAAATAATTTTGCATTAACCTAACCTTCAGTTCTCAGGAAAACAATATCCATATTTTAGTGAAGCAACATATATAGGAATTAAACCTAAATTCATGTTTTCAGTCAAGTTCGAGTACCCATCATATTCAGAAACTCCAATTTACCAACCTAATCATGAATAAATATGAACCCAGCTATGCAAACATCAACCAAGACATGTATACATGTTAATCATCACAAATTAATCATAAATTACCAGTTTAATTCATTCAAAAACTCTGAAAACTCAGATATGAACACATATCAAAAAAATTACAAAAACCCTAAATTATATCTCGAATTTCAATTAAACATCAAATTGATGGTTGAGAACGTGTCGTGTACATGTATATGTGTCACATAGAGTGTATCGTGTCCATACAATAGGACACGAAGTGTCCAGCCATCAAAAACACCAAATATGCACACACACAGAGACTGTCTCGTACGGTGAGTCCACAAACTCGTGGACATGTCACAAGGCACGACACATCTCGTGCTCGTGTCCACGTCTAGCCCACGTATAGGCCTATACACACGACACAACACGAGACACAATCGACACGTGTACGTGTAAAACCCCTAAATTTCTACTATATATTTTTTTTCTATCGATTTTTGTACTGATTTAAAATTTTTGTATTGTACGTCGCGTAGTCGTATTGTACGTCGTGCACGGAATTTTATTTTCGTTTTTGCTCGACGAATGCAAATATGTGCGAGCGTACATATTTTTAGAAAAACATTTTTTCTATTTTTATGGTTTCAAAATAATATATGTAATAATTATTTCTAGCTATCATTTTCAAGTTTATGATTTTAATTATGAAAAGTCTTTCATTTATACAGTTATAATAATAAATTATTTTTAGTATAAAATGGTATAATAGAAAAGTATATCTATGTAAATATTATTTGTACAAACATATATTTAGTAATTATTTATTAGTTATTTTAAATAATAGAGTAATTTCGAAATTATTATAATAGCATTTTTGGAAAACATATTTTGAAAATATTTTGGCAATTTAAATCTTGATTCAATTTTTGGAATTATTTAAATAGATTAGATATTTGGAATTTGGATTTTCTCAATTGATTTTAAGCCAAAAGAATTTAAATTAGATTTAAATTTGGATTTGATTTGGATTTGGATTATTGAACTAAATTAAATTATATATTGAATTATCTATTTTGGGTTTAAAACTATTCCTAGTTCTTATCTAATTGGGAATTCCCACATCCTATAAATAGGCAGGTACTCCTCCAACTTTTCATTATTCATCCACAAATTCTACAAACCAATGGTGCATGCCTCGTGTCCGTGTCCTCTTCCGACCATAATTCTTATTCCACTATTTATACAGATACATTGTTCCTCCTCCGTGCCGACAACCCCGGCACGATACATCAAATCCCAATTCTTAACCTAGCTTTAACCCTAACCCCGTCCCCGCCTGCTGCTCGAACCCGGCGGCATCTCCATCCCGTACCCGACCGACAGCTCCCTTCACAGACCCGAACCGCCCCGCCGGCCTACACCACCAAACGCCGTCACCCTGCCATCTTCCCGGCTAACCCCCACCATTGCCTAACCCCGAACCACCTTGCCACCACCACGACCGAGCCCCCGACCAAACCAACACCATCCCTGTCACCAATTATCAGCCGCCAACCACCACCATCTCCCACAACATCACAACCACGGCCAAAACCCAGCCTACACCACTCCACCACCATCATCACCCTCACGACCGTCACCACGGTCGTCGTCGTCGACGCCACCACAAAAATTCCCAGAAATAAAAGAAATAAAACAAAACACACGCACACACCCCTTACCTCGCCGTCGAACCCTCCGGCGCCGAGCCACCTTGGTCGACCGAACCTGGCCGCATCTCCGCCCGCGTCCTCGGCCAGCCGCGCTCATCAACCCCCAGCCTCCGCAACCTTCATCCTCCAGCCGCGCCGGCGCTCAGCCAACCGTCCGCCGGGCCAGCCGTGGCCGAAAAACCCTCACCAGCGCCCCGATCCTCCGCCGACCTCCTCCGCCTTCGCCCGAGAACTTCCTCCTCTTCCGCTCGACGAGCTCACCCGCCTAATGCCCGCCGGACCAACCCACTTCCTAACCACTTCTCCGCCGTCACCTCCGTGACTTCCCACCGAAACCCTCTTCCGCCGCTCTCAGCCGTGCCTCCGTCCCGCCGGCGACCCGCTTTCCCCCTCGCCGTTAGCCCCCGCACCGCCATCGCAACCGACCGCGAGCGACGCGCCGGTTGCTGTCGCTCCTCCCCGAGCTCCCGCTCTTCCCCTCTCCTTCTTTCCTTTTTTTTTCGATTTGATTTTTTCATCTGCTCTCTCTCTCTCTCTTTTCCTCTTTTGTTTTTGATGAGAGCACAGTGGCTCTGTGCAAATTTTTTTGTATTTGTTTTATTTTTTGGTTTTTTAGGTTTTGTTTCATTCTGTTAATTTTATTATTAATATTAATATTATCGTTATTTAGTTTTATTGTTATTTGTTCTCTTTTCTTTTTTTTTGAGTAAATATTATTGGTGTTATTAATCATTATTATTAACATCATTATTATCATTATTATTATCATTATTATTATGAATATATGTATGTACTATATATGTAAGGATATTATTAGTATTTTGTGTTTAGTTTTATTCATAAATTGTTTTCCTCTTCTTTTTTAGTATTTATTATTACTATTATTATTATTATTACTATTATTATTATTATTATTGAGAGCACTGTTACAATTATATATATATTTTATATTGATTTTTATTATTACTAATTTTGTTGTAGGATAGTATACTCATATACTAGTGGTAGCTTACAATATTTTATGATACAAGTATATGACAGTACTATTATTGTTTTGTTTTCTATATATATTAAAATATTTTGGCCTATAAAAAGGTAGTTCCAAAATTATAAAATATTTTTGGGTAATTTAAATAAAATATAGTTCTCTATCTCAAACCATATTTTTACAAAGTTAGAATTTTTAGTCTAAAAACGATTTATGGTTTTCAAGTATTTTCCTAGAAACTATTTAAACTAATATAATTTCAAGGGTTATAATTATTTTCCAAAAGTACTATATGTATTATTCTCTCAAATTTTCTCGATCTTCATCACGCCCATGATTAAATTCCCCTTTCCTATTCCCTCGCCAATTCAAGCCTACCTTATGTCCACCCTAGCTAACTTGACCGTCATGGACCCAATGGAACTGTCCATGCCACCATCCGAGGTCTCTATGTATAGTTGTTGCACCGAAGTCGCAGTTCGTACCACCTTGATTATCGTAGCACACCAGGCGTCCAACCAGGCAAGACACCTTGCCATTCATTGTTTATTTATTTTAGCTCATATTTCATGCATTACTTATTTTCTTTATGCAAAATAAACTGTGATACATGGCATAACTGTTAGAACTTAATGTTCATTTATATTTCCTGCTGTGTATTATTTTTCTTACAAATTAAACCTAGATTTAAAGGACCACCTTGTGTGTTGCATTCATTGGCCTTGACACTTTGTATCACGAAGTTGTGTGTCGCATGTAGAACACGGACATGCGTGACTGGCAGGCCACTGGTGCGTATAAGCCGTGCGATAGGAATAACCGCTAATAGAAAATGCATGCTAGTTTGACTTAGCGGTTATAGAGGTTTACTGTTGTGGATACAACATGGTAGGCATTTGGTGGGAAGAACATCTCCTTTATGTATGGGTCATATATGCACTGTCCTGATTGCCGGTTATCTCCAGTGGGAGGTACGATCCTGATAGCTAGTTATCTCCAGTGGGAGGTACGGTCCTGATTGCCGGTTATCTTCAGTGGGAGATACGGTCCTGATTCCTAATTTTTCTGATCCGGCCCATGCGTCAAGGTTTGTTCTTTATTGCATATTCACTATAGTACGTTTAGGTACCCTATTACATATCTATTTGAGCAATATTTATTCAGTTTATATGGCATGAATATTATGTGTCTTGTTACGTCCCTCTGAGGACCTGGTTATCTCTCCTGGTATGTGTTATTGTCTTTTGCAGGTGCTCTAGCTCTAGCCGTGATTATTGCTATTTCTTCGAGGGTGATTGCACTTGGATCGTCTTCGCTTCGCTCGCCAAATTTACTTCTTTCTCATGTATTTTTTTCCTTATCTTGTTGGTAGTGGATTTGTCTCCGCCAAACATATTGTATCAAGACAATTCATTATCTTTATATGATGTCTTTTATTCATTTATTCTGCGTGGATGAGATTAGTTATGGTTCTACTGTATTTTACAGCTTATGTACTTATATGAGGCTTCCATATATTGGAGTATACTTCGTATGATTACAGCTGGCATGTCTATGTTTCTAGTCCTACGTATTTTTGGACTGGGGCATTACATATTTTTGTGGTGGCCTATGCAGGTCCAGATAAATTGTTTGGTTACTTACCGTACCAAGCAAGCCTGCGTATAGGATTAGAAGTCTAGGATCTCATGTAAAACCCCTAAATTTCTACTATATATTTTTTTAATATTTGTACGAATTTTAAATTTTGTATTGTACGTCGCGTAGTCGTATTTTACGTCGCGCACGAAATTTTATTTTTGCTCGACGAGTGCGAATATGTGCGAGCGTACATATTTTAGAAAAATATTTTATTTATTATTTTATAATTTCAAAATAATATAGGTAATAATTACTTCTAGCTATCATTTCAAGTTTATGGTTTTAATTATGAAAAGCCTTTCATTTATGTAGTTATAATTATAAAGTATTTTTCCTATAAAATGGTATATTAGAAAGTATATTTATGTAAAGAATATTTGTGCATACCTATATCTCGTAAATATTTATTAGTTTATTTTAAATAAAAATACAATTTTCGAAATTATTATTATTAATATTTTTGGAAAATATATTTCAAAATTTTTGTGGAGATTTAAATCGTGATTTGATTTTTGGATTTATTTAAATAGATATCCATATTAGAATTTGAAATTTGATTTGATTTTAACTAAGAGAATTTAATTTGATTTAAATTAGATTGGATTTGGATTTGGATTTTGATTGCTTTCAAATTAAACTAGGAAATATCTAAATTTGGGTTTTAAATCTATTCCTAATCCTATCCAAATGGGAATTTCCACATCCTATAAATAGGCAGGTACTCATCCATGTATTTCTATTCTCCAAATTCTCCACAAAATCAACCGTGAGTGCATCGTGTCCTTGTCCATCTTTTTCTTCCACTATTTTTACAAATACATATTCCTCGTCGTGTCGACAGCCCCGACACGGTACGCCACAAATCCTAAACCTAGTTACTACACCACCCCACTATCGTCCGAATCCCAACGATTCATCAACCACAATAAATTTTGTATCGTGTCTGTGTCGTTGTCCACCACCTCATTTTTGCTATTCTTCCCTTTACATTTACATCTATGTCTCGTCTCCGAGCCACCGGACTCTTCTCCAATTCATTCAGAGACCCATCCGCCGTATTCGAGCAGTAGAACATGATACAACCCACCAGAAAACAAAAGATAAATGCTAACTCTAAATTCATCGTCGTCACCGGCGAACTTTCCATTGCACCATCGAGGTCCTGATCGGTCACCCCTGGCCACCAGGGTCGAAGCCTCCACCATAGGCAAACCGGAATGACCGAGTTCCTCCGGCCTCGGTCATCCAGCAACCGCCATAGACCACCACCATCATCGCCCACCCGACCCAGCCATGCTCGCCGCAACCACAGACCATCTACCACCACAACCACCGCTATACTCCTCCCGGCACCCGTCGTGCTGCCACCAGAAATTCCCCACCAATAAATAAAAATAATAATAAAACACATGATCGACACCATCGCCGGAAACCAGACCCCTTACCTCGACCCAGGCGAGCGCTTCGCCGCCGGCGTGCCCTCGCCGCGCAGCTCCATCCTTCGCCGCCTCTCCCCGGCCAGAACTCTCCTCTCTCGAGTCTTTCGCTCGAACCCGACCAGTGTCCACCGCCTTGCCGCGCCGCCCCTTCTCGCGGCCTCGCCGAAACCCTTCCTCCTCCGGCTCGTCCCAGCCACCGAACAGGAGACCAGCCACCAGTCCTCCCCGTGCGCCGCGCTCGCAGAGGAGCCACCGCTGCGTCCTCACCACCGCCGGCCGGATTCCCGTGCCCTAGCCGTCCGGCGCAGCACCCCCGCGCCCATCCTCCTCCTCCGCCGTCGCGCCACCGCGCCCGATCGGCGCTGCCGAACCCCCTTTTCTCCGTCCAGCTCGTTCGCCCAGATTCCAGCCGCGCCCGGTCGACTTCCCCCCGAGCCACCGCCGCCCCTCTCCTCCGTTCGCAACCCGCGGTGCCTCTCCGACTGCCTAGCCGGAGCCCCAACGACCACCATCTCCCCTTCCTCTTTCTTCCCATCTCTCCCACTCGCTCTCCATCTACTTCTCTCTCTCTGTGTCTCTTGTTTTAATTGCTTGTCTTTTTTGTTGTTGTTGTTTTTATTAACTACATGTTTTGATGGGAACAACAGAACAATTGGTGGGTTTTGATTTGTTATTTTCATTGAATATATTTTCTTTGGGCTTTTACTTGGACCTAAGCTATAAAAAGGGTTGTGGCTTAAAGGATATTTGGGACTATATTCGTAGGCTTGGGCTTGAAGCCTATATTGGGTTTAAATATTTATATGCATATACATAAATCATTTTTGCTAATTTGGGGTCTCTAATATTTAGTTGTATTTATTTATATTATTTTAAGCCTATATAACCTTTGGACATTAACAGGTTTTTTACAATTAATATAGTTATTTCTAAGCAAATGTATGTATTAAATAATTTCCTAAAAAAAATTGTTTTAAATACAATACCAAACCTTAATTCTATTTTCAAGATTGTGTTTGAGCCCAAAAACTCTAGATTTTTAAGTACTTATTTAATAATATTCTAAATAAATAAATATATAGTTTTTAAAGGTTGTGACTAAGGTCTTAATAGTTTATAAATATTTTCTATATATATATTATTTTTAATTAAAAATTTTGTGTTTCTTAAATGGTTTCTCTTAGATTAAATCTTATCCATGATCAATCATTCGTTTCTTATCTTCTTCCAAATCTCGAGCTTATTTATATCGTCCCTAGCCAATTTGACTATTCTGGACTCAATGACATAATCCATGCCACCCTCAGAGGTCCCCTTGTACAGTTGTTGCACCAAAGTCGCAGTTCATGCCACCATGATTATCGTAGCACACCAGGCATCCTACCAGACAAGACACCTTGCCATTCGCTGTTTAATTTTTGTAGCTCATATTTCATGCATTATTTATTTTCTTTATGTAAAATAAACTGTGATACATGGCATAACTGTTAGAACTTACTGTTCTTTTATATTTCTTGCTGTGTATTATTTTCTTACAATTTAAACCTAGATTTAAGGGACCACCATGTGTGTTGCATTCATTGGCCTTGACACGTTGTAACACGAGGTTGTGTGTCGTATGTAGAACACGAAAGTACGTGATTGGCTGGCCACCAGTACGTACAAGCCGTGCGATAGGAATAACCGCTAATAGAGATTGCATGCTAGTTTGACTTAGCGGTTATAGTGGTTTGTGTTGTGGATACAATACAGTAGGTATTGGTTAGGGAGGACAATTCCTTAGCGTATGGGCTTCGATGCACTTTCCCTTGTGACCGTACGCTCCACTGGAGATGCGGGTTGACGACCCCTTATTATTGCTGGCTACTGACGTTCGTGGAACGATCATGCCTGAGGCCCCTGGTACCCCAAGGGGGGACTATGCCGATCCTATTCAGCCAGGGCCCATGCGTAGGAAGGATTGTTCTTAACTATATATCACTTAGAACGATAGGCTACCTTTATCCGTTAGGTACGAGTACTTTTGGTTTGGGTACTTGTATCTGACCGTGGCTTGGAACAATAATTTGTCGCGGATTAGTTCGTCACATCTTGTCCTTGTTTGGTTGTGGGTGTGACTTACTACTTCGATGAGAAGGTATTGAACCTTGTTGGGGTCCGGATACCATATTGGATTCATAGCATGGAAAGATACGTCGCCGTGAATTAGTTTACCATCTCCTGTTCTTGTTTGGTTGGGGGGATGGTACGCTCGTTCAGTAGGTGCGTATTGGAACATGTTATAATTCGACTTACTTATTTATTTGAGCAATATTTATTCAGTTTATATGGCATGCTATTATGTGTCTTGTTACGTCCCTCTGAGGACCTGGTTGTCTTGCCAGGTGTGTGCTATTGTCTTTCGCAGGTGCTCTAGCTCTAGCCGTGCTCATCGCTATTTCTTCGAGGATGATTGCATTTGGATCGTCTTCGCTTCGCTCGCTACTCATTTCATTTTCTATGTACTTTTCCTTATTTTATTGGTAGTGGATTTGTCTCCGCCCAACATATTGTTTCAAGACAATTTATTCTCATTATATGTCATCTTCTATTCTTTTATTCTTGTGGATGAGATTAGTTATGGTTTTACTGCATTTTACAGCTTATGTATTTATACGAGGCTTCCATATATTGGAGTATACTTTGTATAATTACAGCTGGCATGTCTATGTTCCTAGTCCTACGTATTTTGGGACTGGGGCGTTACATCTCATCCACATATTTGACCACTTTCCCGATTCTATATTCGAACTACCGTTCGACTCATCGATTGTATCTTGCTTGATTCCTTCTATCATAAAATTCTTATCTTCCCTTCGTGCTTACTAGAGATTGACCCTACTAGTTAGTTGTCCCAAACACCCTTAGCTTAATTTTTTAAGTTGGGTAGAATACCCCACGACTTGACACACCCTTGACCATTAAGGAAATACCAATAGTACTATCTAGACCATAGAGACTAGAGAAAGTTAACCCATTTGGTCAACCAAGCCTTGGTCAATAAAACCGGAGAATGATGGTATAGGAATAAACAAGACTTAGATCCTTATGACTCTTAGACTATTCATATTTGTTCTTTATTTCAATCTTAATCCCGTGCCTATATTTTACTATCTAGACTAATAATGCTAATGTAGCCTAGTTTTTGCAAGCTCAAATCTTTATCAAGCTTGTTCATGACATATGTTATTGGAAGAATTCCTACTAACATAGCGTCTAATCAGAACCGGTGCAGGATGGTCTGATCAACCGAGTGCACTCGGTTCGCTTTTGCCTATTATTCAACGTGGATGGGGACATAGTTAAGCTTGTCCTCTAGAATCCCATCCACGACTGCCTTGACAATTCTTTTAAAATTCTTCGATCGCCTTTGAATCACGTATTCGTATTCAATAACGCCTCCTTCGAACTCTATATTGCTTTCGCCTTCACCAATTTTCAAAGGACGAAGGCATTGTGCTAGAACTTCCTTTAGCCTTCCTATCGGCTATGACCATTCTCACTCGATATTGCTATCCTAAACTACTCGACTCTATCAAAGACCCTCTAATCGCTTAATTAAATCGAATCTATTTCGTTCTCTTAATCGTGACCCTCATTCATTCCGACCATATCGTATTATTTTCCTACGATCTAGATCGCGAATTCTTACGACATGAATTAGTAAAAACATTGTCATCGTTGGATCCCATCGATACCCCTTGTGTCTTCTCACCCCCCTCCTAATTCTTAATTTCGAGGACGAAATTCTTTTAAGTTGGGTAGGATGTAAAACCCCTAAATTTCTACTATATTTTTTTCTATCGATTTTTGTACTGATTTAAAAATTTTGTATTGTACGTCGCGTAGTCGTATTGTACGTCGTGAACGGAATTTTATTTTTCGTTTTTGCTCGACGAATGCGAATATGTGCGAGCGTACATATTTTTAGAAAAACATTTTTTCTATTTTTATGGTTTCAAAATAATATATGTAATAATTATTTCTAGCTATCATTTTCAAGTTTATGATTTTAATTATGAAAAGTCTTTCATTTATACAGTTATAATAATAAATTATTTTTAGTACAAAATGGTATAATAGAAAAGTATATCTATGTAAATATTATTTGTACAAACATATATTTAGTAATTATTTATTAGTTATTTTAAATAATAGAGTATTTTCAAAATTATTATAATAGCATTTTTGGAAAACATATTTTGAAAATATTTTGGCAATTTAAATCTTGATTCAATTTTTGGAATTATTTAAATAGATTAGATATTTGGAATTTGGATTTTCTTAATTGATTTTAAGCCAAAAGAATTTAAATTAGATTTAAATTTGGATTTGATTTGGATTTTGATTATTGAACTAAATTAAATTATATATTGAATTATCTATTTTGGGTTTAAAACTATTCCTAGTTCTTATCTAATTGGGAATTCCCACATCCTATAAATAGGCAGGTACTCCTCTAACTTTTCATTATTCATCCATAAATTCTACAAACCAATGGTGCGTGCCTCGTGTCCGTGTCCTCTTCCGACTATAATTCTTATTCCACTATTTATACAGATACGTTGTTCCTCCTCCGTGCCGACAACCCCGGCACGATACATCAAATCCCAATTCCTAACCTAGCTCTAACCCTAACCCTGTCCCCGCTTGCTGCTCGAACCCGGCGGCATCTCCATCCCGTACCCGACCGACAGCTCCCTTTACAGACCCGAACCACCCCGCCGGCCTACAACACCAAACGTCGTCACCCCGCCATCTTCCCGGCTAACACCCACCATTGCCTAACCTCGAACCACCTCGCCACCACCACGACCGAGCCCCCGACCAAACCAACACCATCCCTGTCACCAATCATCAGCCGCCAACCACTACCATCTCCCACAACATCACAACTATGGCCAAAACCCAGCCTACACCACTCCACCACCATCATCACCCTCACGACCGTCACCACGGTCGTCGCCGTCGACGCCACCACCAAAATTCCCAGAAATAAAAGAAATAAAACAAAACACACGCACACACCCCTTACCTCGCCGTCGAACCCTCCGGCGCCGAGCCACCTTGGTCGACCGAACCTGGCCGCATCTCCGCCCGCGTCCTCGGCCAGCCGCGTCCATCAACCCCCAGCCTCCGCAACATTCATCCTCCAGCCGCGCCGGTGCTCAGCCAACCGTCCGCCGGGCTAGCGGTGGCCAAAAAAACCCTCACCAGCGCCCCGATCCTCCGCCGACCTCCTCTGCCTTCGCCCGAGAACTCCCTCCTCCTCCTTTCGACGAGCTCACCCGCCTAACGCCCGCCGGACCAACCCACTTCCTAACCCCTTCTCCGCCGTCTCCTCCGTGACTTCCCGCCGAAACCCTCTTCCGCCGCTCTCAGCCGTGCCTCCGTCCCGCCGGCAACCCGCTTTCCTCCTCGCCGTGAGCCCCCGCACCGCCATCGCAACCGACCGCGAGCGACGTGCCGGCTGCTGTCGCTCCTCCCCGAGCTCCCGCTCTTCCCCTCTCCTTCTTTCCTTTTTTTCGATTTGATTTTTTCATCTGCTGTCTCTCTCTCTTTCCCTCTTTTGTTTTTGATGAGAGCACAGTAGCTCTGTGCAAATTTTCTTGTATTTGTTTTATTTTTTGGTTTTTTAGGTTTTGTTTCATTCTGTTAATTTTATTATTAATATTAATATTATTAATATTATTGTTATTTAGTTTTATTGTTATTTTTTATCTTTTCTTTTTTTTGAGAAAATATTATTGGTGTTATTAATCATTATTATTAACATCATTATTATTATCATTATTATTATGAATATATGTTTGTACTATATATGTAAGGATATTATTAGTTTTTTTGTGTTTAGTTTTATTCATAAATTATTTTCCTCTTCTTTTTTAGTATTTATTATTACTATTATTATTATTATTACCATTATTATTATTATTATTGAGAGCACTGTTACAATTATATATATATTTTTATATTGATTTTTATTATTACTAATTTTGTTGTAGGATAGTATACTCATATAGTAGTGGTAGCTTACAATATTTTATGATACAAGTAAATGACAGTACTATTATTGTTTTGTTTTCTATATATATTAAAATATTTTGGCCTATAAAAATGTAGTTCCAAAATTATAAAATATTTTTGGGTAATGTAAATAAAATATAGTTCTCTATCTCAAACCATATTTTTACAAAGTTAGAATTTTTAGTCTAAAAACGATTTATGGTTTTCAAGTATTTTCCTAGAAATTATTTAAACTAATATAATTTCAAGGGTTATAATTATTTTCCAAAAATAGTATATGTATTATTCTCTCAAATTTCCTCGATCTTCATTACGCCTATGATTAAATTCCCCTTTCCTATTCCCTCGCCAATTCAAGCCTACCTTATGTCCACCCTAGCTAACTTGACCGTCATGGACCCAATAGAACTGTCCGTGCCACCATCCGAGGTCTCCATGTATAGTTGTTGCACCGAAGTCGCAGTTCGTACCACCTTGATCATCGCAGCACACCAGGCGTCCAACCAGGCAAGACACCTTACCACTTGCTTTTTATTTATTTTAGCTCATATTTCATGCATTACTTATTTTCTTTATGCAAAATAAACTATGATACATGGCATAACTGTTAGAACTTAATGTTCATTTATATTTCCTGCTGTGTATTATTTTTCTTACAAATTAAACCTAGATTTAAGGGACCACCTTGTGTGTTGCATTCATTGGCCTTGATACGTTGTATCACGAAGTTGTGTGTCGCATGTAGAACACGGACATGCGTGACTGGCTGGCCACCAGTGCGTATAAGCCGTGCGATAGGAATAACCGCTAATAGAAAATGTATGCTAGTTTGACTTAGCGGTTATAGAGGTTTACTGTTGTGGATACAACATGGTAGACATTGGATGGGAAGAACATCTCCTTTACGTATGGGTCATATATGCACTGTCCTGATTGCCGGTTATCTCCAGTGGGAGGTACGGTCCTGATAGCCGGTTATCTCCAGTGGGAGGTACGGTCCTGATTGTCGGTTATCTTCAGTAGGAGATACGGTCCTGATTCCTGATTTTCCTGATCCGGCCCATGCGTCAAGGTTTGTTCTTTATTGCATATTCACTATAGTACGTTTAGGTACCCTATTACATATCTATTTGAGCAATATTTATTCAGTTTATATGGCATGATATTATGTGTCTTGTTACGTCCCTCTGAGGACCTGGTTATCTCTCCAGGTGTGTGTTATTGTCTTTCGCAGGTGCTCTAGCTCTAGTCGTGATTATTGCTATTTCTTCGAGGGTGATTGCACTTGGATCGTCTTCGCTTCCCTCGCCCAATTTACTTCTTTCTCATGTATTTTTTTCCTTATCTTGTTGGTAGTGGATTTGTCTCCGCCCAACATATTGTATCAAGACAATTCATTATCTTTATATGATGTCTTTTATTCATTTATTCTGCGTGGATGAGATTAGTTATGGTTCTACTGCATTTTACAGCTTATGTATTTATACGAGGCTTCAATATATTGGAGTATACTTCGTATGAATACAGCTGGCATATCTATGTTCCTAGTCCTACGTATTTTGGGACTGGGGTATTACAGTACGTATGATACGACACGCGTATCAGTCAAATTTTTTTCGTGCACACAGTGTAGGCAAAATCGGTACGCGTGAGATTTCTCGAGATCCACTTGATGAAATCCCATAAAACTTGATCAACCTCGTGTTAGACATGTGCCCGACATGTCCACCAAGTTTGGGGTCACAAAGTGTCCTATTGTGTTCGCTACAGTGCCCGAGCAGCAGGACACATGCACGGCTCGTGTGTGAGCGAGTTCGTGCCCAATTTGGACACGAACAAAGCACGAATTTCACCTCATTGCGACACAAATCCATAAGCAACATATAGATCTATAATTTTGTTCAAAAAGATTTGGAAAACAACAATAAAAATTCTTTTTGGGCATTTCATCAAACACTAATGCATAGGCACTGATATGTGTCCGATACAGACACTAAACCAACACCAACTCCTACAAAAATTACCCTACGTCTAGGGGACACCTAGATGGATGCATCTATGAAAAGAATTCATGGATTTGAAGGGATTTAAAAAGATTACCTATTGAGGGTGAAGTCCCAATAAAAGCTCAAAAGTGAAGATCCTTCTTGCAACTTCCAAAACTCCGATGCTCTCTAAAACTGAGATTGCTCACCATCAAAAGTCCATAAACATAAATCAGAACCCAATGCAAAAAAATATGATTGAAAAGGAAGAGAAATGAAGAGAATAGGAAGAAACACATACCTAGGGTTTTGCCAGAATGAAAAGGAATGAAAAAAGAGATGCAAGTCTCATTAAGAGAGATTAAATAGGGGTATGGGACTCTTTTATGGCCGGCCACATCAAGGGTGGGCTAGGGTTTCATAATCAATGGGCTTGGGCTTCTTTCTACAAGTTAAAATGAATTAATAATCAAGGGGTTCTAACTTAATATTAATTAATGATTTCTAATTAGCTTCTAACTTGAAACTAACTAGAATAGGATTACTAACACTAACTAATCATGCTAACTAAGTCACTAAGTCATGGTGAGACACTAGGCTAGATTGCACCAAGGCTATACTATCAAAAGGCCAAAAATCACAATACCAATAATATAATATATTAAAATAATCAGAAAATTTACAATCACCAAAATACCCTTAAACTAGAAAAATGGATGTGACAAATATACCCTCCTTAAAAGAATTCTGTCCTCGAAATTAAAGACAAAACTGAACAGATGAGAAGGATAGAAAAATTGTACCTCAAGACTGAAAAAGATAAGGTTATTGCTCGCGCATCTCATCCTCTCTCTCCCAGGTAGACTCACCTGGAGAGTGGTGCCTCCAAGCTACACGAACCAAGGGTATCGTCTGGTTCCTCAGAACCTTCTCTTGTCGATCCAGAATCTCCACAGGCTGTTCTGGATAACTGAGAGTAGGGTCCACCTCGATCTCGGAATGATCTAGTACGTGGCTGGGATCAGCCACATACCGTCTCAATCGTGACACGTGAAATACATTGTGGACTCTCTCTAATGCAGGGGACAAGTCCAGTCTATATGACACATCACCGACTCTTCCACTGATAACGAAAGGTCCGATGAAGCGCAGACTAAGCTTTCCACCTCCACCAAAGCGAATAGTACCACACGTCAGAGATATCCTCAAGAATAACAGATCTTCAACCTAGCACAAATATGGTTTCAAACTTAACTATAACAATCACATGATCAAGAAAAATCATAAAATAAATAAAATCCTAATCCTAAGTCTAAGATGTACCTCAAACTGTACAGGTCTTCGGTGGATATCGGCCCAATGCCGATGTTTGTCCTGCACCGCGCGAAGTCGATCTCTGATGAGCTTTACCTTCTCGGCTGCGTCAACAACCATCTTAGGTCCCAATAAAGCTCGCTCTCCAACATCATCCCAAGACAAGGGTGTACGACATCTATGCTTGTCACTTCCGTTTCATGTAATACGTGTTTACGTATGCGTATACGAGATTTCTGGCATTTATCAGGTACACCGTAGTTAGACTTATTTTGCTTAGCCTAGTCTTGGTCTAATTTTGACTTGGTTTATTTGATTGGTTCGGTTCAATTTGACTTGGTTTGGCTTGGCTTAGTTTGGTTTGAGATGGAGAGGGTTGATATATAACCCAACTCTTTCTCTCTCTCTCCTCATTCACTTCTTCATTTACTTCTTCATTTACTCCTCCCACCTATCAACTCCTAGGCAAGTGCAACTTGCTTCATGATGGATCTCAAGTTTTATTGTTCCATTCTCTTCCTTACTTGATTTTAAGCATGTTTAGAACTTGACATTTTTGGGTTTGATGGATGAATTTTTGTATATCTAAGTTTATAGCATTTTCGGTTTTCTTGGATTGATCTACCAAACTTTATTATTTTCAAGTTTTGATTGTTCTATGTTGTAGAGAATTTAATTTTACCTAAAATAGACCTTTGAAAAGTTAGATTTTGACTTGTTTTGAGAAAGTTATGGCCAAAATAAGATTTGAACATTTTCTAGTTCATCTGTCCTGAATTTGGCATGGACGATGAATAGTGCCATAGGAATGAAATGTGTCGTATGGATGCATAGTACCGCATGGCTTGCATAGTACCGTAGGAATAAATAGTGCCGCGATAATGAATAGTGCCGTATGGATGCATTGTGCCGCATGGCTTACATAGTACCACAGGAATGAATAATGTCAGAGGAACGAATAGTGCCACATGGATGCATAGTGCCGCATGGCTTGCATAGCGCTGTATGGCTTGCATAGTGCTACAGGAATGAATAGTGCCGCATGGATGCATAGTACCACAGGAATAAATAGTGCCGTATGGCTTGCATAGTGCCGTATAGATGCATAGTGCCGCAGAAGGCTGTATAGTATCGCAGGAGGCTGCACAGTACTGCAGAAGGCTGTATAGTGCCACAGAATACCGCATAGTGACTATTTTGGCTGTTCTTGGCTGTTTGATGTCCTATTTGGCTGAATTGTGGCCAGAATTTCTTCCAACTCTCAACATGAAAGTTGTAGATCTTTTCCTTGGCTTCAAAAATATGTTACTAGCTATTTTATGCAAGTTTCTCTCACTCATGATAATATAAGGATAGAACACGATAGTGGCCTGTTAAAGCGCACTCTTACCAAGTAACAAGTAACATGACATGATGGTGGCCCGCTGTGGCACACTCTTGATAAGCAACATTGGCATGATGGTAGTGGTCCGCCGTGGTGCACTTTTGACAAGCAACATTGGCATGATAATAGTGGCCCGTCGTGGCACTCTTGATAAGTAAACCTAACATAAAAATCTTGATATGATGTTGTGACGGCTATCTTGACTTGCTAAGTAACTCTTGTCTTGATACCGTGGGTGTTTGTGCTTATGTAAGCAACATGTCTCGTCTTGCATCATATCTAGGATATAAATTCCTGATTACCATGGTCAAGTATTCATACTTTATCGGACTAGGTTAATGCCTAGATTGATCAAGTAGTTCATATAGAGAGGTATTCCAGCTACAAGCAATACCGTTATCTGGGCACCTTCTTTGATGGACTTGTAGCCTGCCGACGAGTAGGGCACATTTCCAACTCACTGTCATGTGGGGTACTTTATGAAAAGATTACTATACACACTGTCATGTTTTGCACTAAAGTCACCTAACAAGTCATGATAACTCTTAACATGAACCTTGCGTCTGGATAACCTGGATAGTTTGTAGGGCATGTGGCCGTAGGGATACCACATTGCATCTTGCTATTAACTAGGCTTGTGATAACCCTAGTTAGTTTAAATATCAAGCCGTACTCTTGCTTAGCCATGAATGTTGGATGGAGTCCCATCTTATCTAGTCTTACCTAGATCTAGTACATGGCTATCTCAGGACATGCTTGTGTATGCTTTACTTTATCGATAATTGGTTAGAGACTAATTTTTGCTCAGGTGAAGGGTTACAATCCTGGTGTTTGTTTGGTTTATGGGTTGTAACTTGGTTACATGAATAGTCGTTTAGTTATCTTATCGTTTTTCATCCTATTTTCTCTAACTCATGTCTTCTATTATCATTTATGTTCTCATGTGCTAATATGCTGGTTTTAGTTCTTATGTGAAGCCTCATTTGTGGCACTTGCTCTTTCTGGGGTCTGACCCAGCTGGTTTTGTATGGCCAGATTTTGGAGCAGCTTTCGAGTATCTTTCAGCCTTTCTGCCAGATGGAGACCACTAGAAGAAACCCCGAAAAGAGTAGGTTTTATTTTGCTCTCCCTATCTATTATAAAATTATTCTTTTGAGGCGTTTAGCCGCCGAACGAGTGTTAGCTCGTGTTAAATTTATATTTCTGTCTGCCTAAGGGCTGTAACATGATTGACAAATCCTAGGGTTGATCATGTATGACTTAAACTCTTTCTAGTCTTCGTATTTTGTATGACTAGCTTCATGATCATCTGAATATATAATATTTGGGATTCCTTACTTTGTATGTCTGATGATCTACCATCTTGTTACATTTACTTGCTTGCTTGAGATTGAGACACTTGGCTTGTTCTTGACCCTAAGAGACTATTGGCTTGTAGTAAACCCTCATGCATCTAGACAGCCGTGACCATATTGTGAGGTGGGGTTCAAGTCAATGTACGTAGCTGGCTGTGTCTGTCCTCCGCTCTCCAGTATTCTGGTTCTGGGGCGTGACATGGTTTAAGTGGTGGCCCATGCAGGTCTTGTAAATCAAGAGGTATGAGGGTTTCACTGAATAGATGTCTCAATCAGCACTCGCCCTTGATCTCTACTCATGTCTTCTAATCTTTTCGAAATCTTGACCTGATCACATGTTTATATCCTCGATCTATTATGGTCCTTCCTTATTGTTCCCCATGTCGTTTCTTCAGCGACATTGCTCCTGGTCCTACCGATTAGCAATACAGAGTACCTCCAGTGGACCAGCAGCAACCTGGAGACCAAGTCTAACACTCTGAAGTGGCCTCCCGAGTCATGTATTTTGGGGATCCAGAGATCCCAGTTCAGCCAGTCAAGCTTGCAGAGCCTGATAATGGAACCCTGGTGGGTCTCATCAGGAAATTACTTGCATATCAAGATCGTCGGGACGATGCCCTGTACTAGACAGTACAAGATACCATAGGCCGTATTGGTTATCAAGGGAACAATGTGGCTAACAGTTTCAAGCGCCTTAACCCCTCCCTTCTTCGACGGTAGTAAAGACGTTATTGCAGCTGATGCGTGGCTCTAGGACATCGAGATTATCTTGGATGCAGCCAAGTCCAGAAGGAGAGAAGGTAGCTGTAGTGTGTCTACAGTTAAAGGACCTAGCCCGTACCTGGTGGGCGATATTAGCAGTTGGGTTGGCGACGCCTGTCCCAAGGGCGATATTCAGTGACATGTTTGAGACCAAGTACTTCGATGCTGTAGCTCGACACGACATACAGACGAGGTTCACTATTCTCAGGCAGATGAGCAGGACGGTCGATGGATATGCGATCGAGTTTTCAAGACTGAGTCGGTTTGCTCCCATCTTGGTGGTGACCGAATTGGACCGAGCCTAGCGGTTCCAGCAGGGACTCCACCTAGAGATCATTCTAGCAGTAGAGAAGTTTGAGCATCAGACTTTTGATGCTGTTTCGTGAGCAGCTAGGAGGCATGAGTATACCTCCCAGAGAATAGTGGACAGAACTGGAGGACAGAAGCGGTCCCATGGTCAGATGATCCAGTCCTCAGCCCCAGCCCAGGCAGCTAGGGCTTTGACTATTGGAGCTCCGAGGAGGGCGGCATCAGTTAAGTCGGTTCAGCATTCGACTCCGACGTACCCTCAGCAGCAGAAGCGGAGGCAGTCTTCCACAATAGACTACATTCATTGAGGAAAGCCAAGACATGTAGTTTCAGAATGTCGCAGAGCACAAGGATTGTGTTTGGCTTATGGGGCATCGTACCACATGATAGGGTCCTGCCCACAGAGAGCCAGAGTTTATTTTTTAATAGCACAACCATAATTGTTAGCAGTTCTTTAGAAGATGGGAATAGAAGTAGTTTTTCCTACCAATGTGGCATTGATGGCCAGCATATAAGTTTAGTCCAGCATAGTTGAAAGGATCAAGATGGCGCAATCAGCAGATTCCATGCTTCAGTAGCTCAGAGCAGAGTGTGAAGCAGGTCGGAGAGCAGAGTTATTTATTCACGAAGATGGTACTCTCCGACATGGGAGACGTCTTTGTGTACCCAGTGGTGATATCAGACAGGAGATCATGACAGAGGCTCACAGTTCTCAGTATTCAATTCATCCCGGGGGCACGAAGATGTACCGAGAAATTCGTCAGCATTTCTGGTGGAATGGCATGAAGAGGGAGATAGCCCGGTTTGTCACTTGTTGTTTAGTTTGTCAGCAAGTTAAGGCTGAACATCAGAGATAAGTTGGTCGTCTTCAACCTTTACTGATCCCAGAATGGAAATGGGAGCACATTACCATAGATTTTGCAACTAGGTTACCTAAATCCCCAGCTGGAAGAGATGCTATCTGGGTTATAGTTGATCGTCTCACGAAGGTAGCTCATTTTCTCCCCTTCAGAATTGGTCAGTCGACGGATCAGCTAGCAGAGATGTACCTCAGGCAGATTTTCAGATTGAATGGAGTGCTAGTTAGTATCATATCAGACAGAGATTCAAGATTCACATCACACTTTTGGCGGAGTCTTCAAGAGAGCTTGGGGACTTGTCTCAAGTTAAGTTCAGCTTATCATCTGCAGACAGATGGTCAGTCAGAACGTACGATCCAGACTCTTGAAGATAAGTTACGGTCATATACACTCGACTTCGGTGGTTCGTGGGAAGATCACCTGCATCTCGTGGAGTTCTCCTATAACAATAGTTTCCAGGCCAGTCTCCAGATGGCACCCTTTGAAGCACTGTATAGCAGGAAGTGCAGATCACCCTAGCTTGGGATGATATCGGCGAGAGATGGATGCTTGGTCCAGAGATGATTATGCAGACAATCAAGGTTGTCAGACAAGTCAGAGATCATCTTCGAGTTGCCCAAGATCGCCAGCGCCATTGGGCCGATTCTCAGCGACGTCCCCTTGAGTTTTCTGTCGGCGACCACGTGTTCCTTAGGATCTCGCCTACCCGTAGCGTCATTCGATTCAGCGTACGGGGAAAGCTCAGTCCTAGGTATATAGGGCCGTTTGATATTCTGGAGCGTGTAGGTGATGTGTCCTATCGTCTCGCTCTTTCGCCGTCATTAAGTGAGGTACATGATGTTTTTCATGTATCCCAATTGAAACGATACATCCCGGATCCGAGCCATGTCCTTGATCATTCGGAATTGGTTTTTGGTACCAACCTTTCGTATGAAGAAAGGCTCGTATCCATATTGGACCGAAGGAAGAAGGTACTCAAGAACAAGACTATTAGTGTAGTCCGTATTGACTGGGGTCACCACTCTTTGGGTCAGTCAACGTGGAAGCGTGAGGATGATATTCCCTCGCGATATCCACACCTGTTTGACTCATAAGGTATAATTTCTTCCTTATGCTTTATGCTTTTAATTCCTTGCTTGCATGAATGATTGCTTGATTAACTGCTAGTCGTAGCTTGCTTATGGTTAATATAGCTTGCCCCGACATCTCTAGCCTCTTGATTAAATTTCGAAGATGGAATTCTTTTAATGTGGGTAGAGTTGTCAATCCCGTTTCTCATTATACATGTTTTCGTATGCGTATACGAGATTTCTGGCATTTATCAGGTGGACCGTAGTTAGACTTGTTTTGCTTAGCCTAGTCTTGGTTTAATCTTGACTTAGTTTATTTGATTGGTTCGGTTCAATTTGACTTGGTTTGGCTTGGCTTAGTTTGGTTTGAGATGGAGAGGGTTGATATATAACCCAACTCCTTCTCTCTCTCTCTCTCTCTCTCTCCTCATTTACTTCTTCATTTACTTTTTCATTTACTTCTTCATCTTCTTCATTTACTCCTCCCACCTACCAAGTCCTAGGCAAGTACAACTTGCTTCATGATGGATCTCAAGTTTTATTGTTCCATTCTCTTACTTACTTGATTTTAAGCCTCTTTAGAACTTGACATTTTTGGGTTTGATGGATGGATTTTTGTAGATCTAAGTTTATAGTATTTTCGGTTTTCTTGGGTTTTGATCTACCAAACTTTATTATTTTCAAGTTTTGATTGCTCTATATTATAGAGAATTCAATTTTACCCAACATGAACCTTTGAAAAGTTAGATTTCGACTTATTTTGAGGAAGTTATGGCCAAAATAAGATTTGGACATTTTCTAGTTCATCTGTCCTGAATTTGGCAGGGACGATGAATAGTACCGTAGGAATGAATAGTGCCACATGGATGCATAGTGTCGCATGGCTTGCATAGTGCCGTAGGAATGAATAGTGCCGCAGAAATGAATACTATAGATGCATAGTGCCGCATGGCTTGTATAGTGCCGCAGGAATGAATAGTGCCACAAGAATGAATAGTGCCGCATGGATGCATAGTGCCGCATGGCTTGCATAGTACCACAGGAATGAATAGTGCCAAATGGATGCATACTGTCGCAGGAATGAATAGTGCCACATGGCTTACATAGTGTCGCATGGCTGCATAGTGCCGTAGGAGGCTGCGTAGTACCGCAGAAGGCTGCATAGTGCCACAGAATGTCGCATGGTGCCTATTTTGGCTGTTTTTGGCTATTTTATGTCCTATTTGGCTGAGTTGTGGCCAGAATTTCTCCCAACTTCTAACATGAAAGTTGTAGATCTTTTTTTTGGCTTCAAGAATATGTTGCTAACTATTTTATGCAAGTTTTTCTTACTCATAATAATATAAGGATAGAATACGATAGTGGCATGTTAATGAGAACTCTTACCAAGTAACAAGTAAAATAACATGATGGTGGCCCACTGTGGCGCACTCTTGACAAGCTACATTGGCATGATGATAGTGGCCCGCCATGGCACACTCTTGACAAGCAACATTGGCATGATAATAGTGTCCCATCGTGGCGTACTCTTGATAAGTAAACCTAACATAAAAATCTTGATATGCTGTTGTGACGGATATCTTGACTTGCTAAGTAACTCTTATCTTGGCACCATGGGTGTTTGTGCTTATGTAAGCTACATGTCTCATCTTGCATCATGTCTAGGATATGAATTCCTGATTACCACGGTCAAGGATTCATACTGAATTGGACTAGGTTAATGACTAGATTGATCAAGTAGTTCATATAAAGAGGTATTCCAGCTACAAGCAATCCCGTTATCTGGGTACCTTCTCTGATGGACTTGTAGCCTGCCGACGAGTAGGGCACATTTCCAGCACACTGTCATGTGGGGCACTTCATGAAACGATTACTATGCACACTGTCATGTGTTGCACTCAAGTCACCTAACAAGTCATGATAACTCTTAGCATGAACCTTGCATCTGGATAACCTGGATAGTCTGCAGGGCTTGTGGCCGTAGGGATACCTCATTCCATCTTGCTAGTAACTAGGCTTGTGATAATCCTAGTTAGTTTAAATATCAAGCCATACTCTTGCTTGGCCATGAATGTTGGATGGAGTCCCATCTTGTCTAGTCTCGCCTAGATCCAGTACATGGCTATCTCAGGACATGCTTGTGTATGCTTTACTTTATCGATAATTGGTTAGAGACTAAGTTTTGCTCAGGTGAAGGGTTACAACCCTGGTCCTTGTTTGGTTTACGGGTTGTAACTTGGTTACCGAAATAGTCCTTTAGTTATCTTATCGTTTGTCACCCTGTTTTTACTAACTCATGTCTTTTATTATCATTTATGTTCTCATGTGCTAATATGCTGGTTTTAGTTCTTAAGTGAAGCCTCCTTTGTGGCACTTGCTCTTTCTAGGGTCTGATCCAGCTGGTTTTGTATGGCCATATTTTGGATCAGCTCCCGAGGATCTTCCAGCCTTTCTGCCAGATGGTGACCACTAGAAGAAACCCTGACAACGAGTGGTTTTTATTTTGTTCTCCCACTCTATTGTAAAATTATTCTTTTGAGACGTTTAGCCGCCGAGCAAGTGTTAGCTCGTATTGAATTTACATTTCTGTCTGCCTAAGGGCTGTAACATGATTGACAAATCCTAGGGTTGATCATGTATGACTTAAACTCTTGCTAGTCTTCGCATTTTGTATGACTAGCTTCATGATCATCTAAATATGTAATATTTGGGATGCCTTACTTTGTATGTCTGATGATCTACCATCTTGTTACATTTACTTGCTTTCTTCAGATTGAGACACTAGGCTTGTTCTTGACCCTAAGAGACTATTGGCTTGTAGTAAACCCTCATGCATCTAGACAACCATGACCGAATTGCGAGGTAGGATTCACTTCAATGTACGTTGCTGGCTGTGTCTGTCCTCCGCTTTCCAGTATTCTGGTTCTGGGGCGTGACGAAGCCCGTACAGTACCTCGAATGGTGACATCGTAATGCTGGCCTGGAAACTGTTGTTGTATGAAAACTCCACTAAGTGCAAATAATCCTTCCAGGAACCTCCAAAATCCAGAACACAAGTTCGCAGCATATCCTCGAGCGTCTGAATAGTCCTTTTTGACTGTCCGTCCGTTTGAGGTGGTATGTAGTACTGAACTTTAGCTGAATGCCCAAACTAGTCTGCAGACTCTGCCAGAAATGGGAAGTAAAGCGACTATCCCGATTCGAGACAATGCTTACCGGCACTCCGTGTATCTTGACAATCTACCACATATACATCTTTGCTAGCCTCTCAGTAGACGTACCCACCCTAAATGGCAAAAAGTGGGCTGATTTGGTCAACCTATCTATGATAACCCAAATTGCGTCTTTCCCTCCTGGTGTACACGACAATCCAGAAACAAAGTCTATCGTGATGTGCTCCCACTTCCACTCTAGAATGGGCAATGGCTGCAACAAACCTCCTGGCCTCTGTCTCTCTGCCTTAACCTGCTCACAGACTCAACATCTGGCTACGAAGCGAGCTACCTCCCGCTTCATCCCATACCACCATACATGCTCCTTTATATCCATATACATCTTGTTGGCACCTGGTTGCATAGAGTACTGAGAACGATGGGCCTCCTGCATAACCTACTCCCGAAGCTCTCCGCTAGGCACACACAGTCTGGAACCGTGCCTCAATGCACCCTCCTCTGCAAGAATAAACTCATCATCCACCAATCCTGCTCGAACCTGCTCTCAGATACACTGTAGAGCAACATCCTCGAACTGAGTCGACTTGATCCTCTGCATCAAGTCCGACTGGATATGAAGTCCCCACATTTGCATCTGAACTTCTGGCACAATCACCTCGATCTCTAGTCTCTCCAAATCTACTAACAAGTGACGATCCATCGTCAAACACATAGCTACCGGATCCCTACTCAAGGCATCGGCAACCACGTTGGCCTTCCCTGGGTGATACTGCAAGGAAATATCGAAGTCCTTTATCAACTCCAACCATCTGTTCTGCCTCATATTGAGCTGCTTCTATGTAAACATATACTTCAAGCTTTTGTGGTCTACGAAGATCTCTATATGCTCTCCGTATAGATAGTGCTTCCACAACTGAAGAGCAAGATAATTACTGCCAACTCTAAGTCATTGGTAGGATAGTTCTTCTTATACGGACGTAATTGCCTGGATGCATAGGCAATCACCTTCCCATGCTGTTGCAAGACACAACCCAGATCCTTCCCTGAGGCGTCACTGTAGATAGTGAACCTGCCTGATCCTGATGGCAATGTCAAAAATGTGGCTGTCGTTAGTCGCTTTATGAACTCATCGAAGGAAACCTGACATTCCTCTGACCAGATAAACTCTGCGTCCTTTCGGGTCAGCCTAGTCAATGGCTCGATAACCCGGGAGAAATCTTGAACGAACCTTCTGTGGTAGCCTGCCAATCCCAAAAAGCTCCTGATCTCCGTAACTGAACTCGGTGCTGTCCATGCCTCAACTGCTCTGATCTTCTTTGGGTCGATTGAGATCCCATCTTCGGTCACAACATGACCTAGGAAATCAACATGGTCCAGAAAGAACTCACACTTCGAAAGCTTGCCATAAAACTGCTCCTTCCTGAGAGTCTCCAGAACCACTCTCAAATGCTCCTCGTGCTCCTCTGGGGTCTTCGAATACACCAAGATGTCATCGATGAACACCACCATGAACTTGTTCAAGTACTGGTGGAACACCTTGTTCATCAGGTTCATGAACACCGCAGGGGAGTTAGTTAACCCAAACAGCATCACCATGAACTCAAACTGGCCATACCGTGTCCTGAATGATGTCTTCAGAATATCCTCTTTCCTCACCTTCACTTGATGGCAACCTGACCTAAGATCAATTTGGGAGAATACCTTCACTCCGTTCAACTGATCGAACAGATCGTAGATCCTCGGCAGCAGGTACTTGTTCTTGATCGTGAGGTTGTTGAGAGCCCTGTAGTCTATACACATCTGTACGGACCCATCCTTTTTCGGCACAAAGAGTACTGGTGCACCATATGGTGAAGAACTTAATCGGATGAAGCCTTTGTCCTGCAAGTCATCCACCTGCTTCTTCAACTGCACTAGCTCGCTGTTGTTCACTCTATAGATGCGCTGAGATATCGGCTCTGCACCGAGCACCAAATCTATAAAGAACTCGACATCCCTCTCCGGAGGTAACCCTGGCAACTCCTCCGAAAATACATCCATGAACTCAGTTATCAATGGATGTGGCCCACTCCGCTCCTCTACTGAAACTCCGCAGAAGACTCCGTTGCTCTGCTCCGCCTCCTGTCTGATGAACTCGAACTCTGGATCTCCTGGCACTTTGAAAAGAACTCTACCACCGTGACAATCTATACTGACATGGTGCCTGCTCAACCAATCCATACCGAGTACAATATTGTAGTTCGGTAATGGCATTTCGAGCAGACTCACATCCAGTTCTCGGCCTCCCAAAACAACTCTTCGTTCCTTGCAAATATCACGGACGAGGATGATGCCACCCCCAGTCGTGATATTGCAAGTCTTAGGCAATGGTTCAGAAAAAAGCTGTTGTCTAACATCAAATGATACAGACACAAAATTATAGGAAGCCCCCGAATCAAATAAAGCGAATGCAGGAAAGGAGTCGAGAAGAACAGAACCTGCTATCAGATCTTCGACTGCCTCTGCATCCTCGGCTAACATGGAGAAGGGTCACCCCTGCTGACCTCCTCTGGTTTGTTATTGGTGCTGGATAAACTTCTGCTGCTGGGTCTGTAATGGTCCCTTCTGCTGTCCCGCCGGAGCCTCGGCTCCTGCTCCCTGAGCTATACATCCTGAAGACATGGGGTAGTCCCTCAGCTGGTGCTCTGCTAAACCATAAAGTAGGCACTTGTCTAGCCTCTTCCTACACTCGTTCCACACAAGTCCTGGCTTCTTACAAAAAGTGCAACTAATGACTTGCTGCTGTCTAGTGGCCTGCTGAATCTGCTTTTGCTGAAAAGGTGTACGACCCTGACTCTGGAACTACTGCTGCTGAAACGGCTTCTACTGATGTTGCGGCTGATAATGGGGCCTCTTGGCCAGGTCCCCACTGCCGTCGGCTCCATGTGAATCACGACCTCTCTACAGCTTCAGTTCGAGGTCATTCTCCGCTGTCATAGCTCCCGATAGAATCTCCTCAAAAGTAGTATTTCTGTTGGTCTTTGTTAAGGACTTGACTTCCTTAACCAAGCCCTTCCTAAACCTCATAGCCATCGCTGTCTAGCTAAGGCCCTCCATAAATCTGCCCAAACGATAGAACTCTCCGACGTACTATTCTACTGTCTGGTTCCCCTGAACTAGGTTCTCGAACTACGTCTCCAAGGCGCCAAGTGCTGCATCGGGAAAGAACTTCTCCTTGAAGAGATTTTTGAAAGACTTCCAAGTCTGCCCCTCTGTACCAACCCTGGGGTCGGTCTGGTACCATGTGCGGGCAAGGTCCTGCATCTGGATGTCTGCTGCTTCCATCTGAAGCCTAACTGGTATCTCCGCGAGGCGAAAGATCTCCTCTATATGCTCAATCCAGTCGTCGGCAGATAGGATACCCTCGGTACCCTTGAAGTCTCATGGCCGCATCTTCTGAATGTCCTGAATGCCTAGAGTCCTCGGCTAGTACGGCTGTATCTGTCCTTCCTGTAGTTGGGTAGTCACCTTCTCTACTGCCACCATGGCTAGCTGATGGGTATTGTCAATACCCTGTCTTATATCCTCTGCCTGGCGCCGTTGAGTCTCCATCATCTGCTGCATGAAGGCAAAGAACTACCCCATATCAACTGGCCCCTGAGGCGGTGGTAGTGGCATCCCCTGAACCCCTGGAGTAGTCCTTGGAACCGGTGGAGGAGCACCCCCAAAAGCTGCAGACGGTCCCACCTGAGCAAGAACAAGAGGTATTATGGTCCCAGGGTCCTACTGAGTCAGGCGAAAAGTGGCAGACCTCTCGGCGGTATCGCTTAGGCCAGAGCGTTGCGATCGTGTCTCCACCATCCTGAAGACAGATTAAACAAAGAATCAATTACTAAGAAAGAAGCGATATTATCAAAGGAGGACAGTTTGTTTCAAAAGAAGGCAATTAGTAGCAAGAATCATATAAGAGTTTTCTTAATGTAATTGAGTACCTTAACTTATATCCTATATCCTACTGCAGGCTGTAGTGATACTCTAGTTCGAGTACCACTATGAAATTGCACTAGTTGCGATAGATCTGTATTGGCCACCACTAAAAATGTGTCACGACCCGCACCCAGTGTAAGGGCACGAGAAGTGTGTACGTCCACCTACGCTGCTATGTCGACGGTAGAACGTTGTCCTAGGTCACAACATATAACAATATAACCATACCTGAACAATGATATACGCTCCAAAAGGAGGACAATATAAAGGTACAACTCAATCAGAGCATCTAAGGTGGAAATAAGGAATAAAAAGAGTAATGGATGGATAAGATAAAAAGAGTAATCTCCAACAAGAGCTACAAAGAGTGTAATATCTGAATGTACAAACATCACAATTATCCAATAACTGAAAGTACAGGAAATAAGACAACTAAAAGGGAAACTAGTCTAGAAATCTAATCTAGACAATAGGCAAGTCCTCAGCGACTGTAGGATCCTCCTGAGGGTCCAAGTCACCGGTGTCATCTAATCCTGTGCCATAATATATAGGGCAGAACTCCTCCTCATCACCTGTAATATTTTTAATAGTCCAATTATGACGGGAACGAGCACAATACATCTCACGCAGTTCATATCTTGACAGAAAATATAAAGCATGTGATAGGTTAAGATACATGAAATGTTGTAAGAAGTAAGCATGAAAAGAAAGAGAGAAACTGATAAACGAAACTATCTATATATGATAATAGAGAACGGTAAGTGACTATGTGATTTAGAGTACAAGATTGACATATGAACGACTTGATTTGTACATGATTACACTAAAGAGTTTGTACATGATTACACTACTTTGGAATTGTTCATATGACCATTTCTACTCCCCCATGCCCCAATCAATTCACAAGGATCTAGACAGGTTATGTTATTGTACATGATAGTTTATACATGAAGCTCATGAGATAATAAGAGTAAATAAGAGCACAAGAGTATACATGAATAATAAGGGTCCACAAAATATATGATGTTTGTGAAAAGCACATGACATGATGTATTCGATGCACCCGAGGGGGATAACATCTCAGGTAAAGATCTATATAGTACTAATCCGTAATAATGTCGTGTCAACATCAAGGAAATTAAACTATGACAAGAATATAATTCCTAACAAGTATAAAACGGTCAGAGAATGTACTCGCCTGATATCCCAACTGTCTGATGAGAATATGAGTCCGAACTGTAGTATCTGAGTCCTATATAGAGCAATACAGGTCACAACATGTCTAATATGAAATAACAATAGCCTAGAATGCATTCTAAATGATTCTAGGTTCTTCTAGGTCAAAGTCAACCCTTGGTCAACTCTGGTCAAACCTGGTCAACTATAAGTCAACTAGCCCATCTACCAAATTTTAGGTCAAACACAAGTTATCAAGTCATTCTAAGTCTGTTTGAGGCGATTTGGATCAAGTTTGACTTATGGTTGACTTTTGTCAACTTGGTCAACTTGCTAGCCAACTTGACCAAATTAGGCTCAATGGGTCAATTCTAAGTTGACTCATAACCCGTAGACTATATCTAATAGCAATCACAAGATCTACTTATTTATTCTATTTATTCATTACATATGGGTATGAATATAGATATATAGTATCACACAATATAAAGCATACCATTCAAACTACATAGAGGAAATACCGATATATGAAATCAAGGTAGAGGATATCCATAGTTGGATCAAGTATCTATATACCTACTAACATATAGAAGCATAAATGATATCCAAAGGAAAATAAAAGGAAAAAGGAATGAAAGAAAAAGAGAGAAATGGAAAAAGAAAATTGAAATAGAAGGGAAAATGGGACTGTCCCAAACCAGTCCAAAACTGAGAATGAACTCAGTAGGGAAACCTGAGTTCACTGTTCAAACGGAAGAAAACAGTAAACAATTTCATATAAATGAATACCAACTTATATTTGGGAAAATCAAATGATACATGAAGTATCAACTCTAAAATGACCTACTGTCAACTGACAAGATGAAATATCATAGAAACCAAACAATTTTGCATTAACCTAAGCTTCAGTTCTCAGGAAAATAATATCCATAGTTTAGTGAAGAAACATATATAGGAATTAAACCAAAATTCAGGTTTTCAGTCAAGTTTGAGTACCCTTCATATTCAAAAACTCTAATTTACTAGCCTAATCATGAATAAATATGAACCCAGCTATGCAAACATCAACCCAGACATATATACATGTTAAACATCACAAATTAATCATAAATAGGAGTATAATTCATTTGAAAACTCGAAAACATGAACACGTATCAGGAAATTTACAAAAATCGTAAATTACATCTCGAATTCCAATTAAACATCAAATTGATGGTTGAGAACATGTCGTGTACATGTATATGTGTCCCACAGAGTATATCGTGTCCATACAATAGGACACGAAGTGTCCAAACCATCAAAAATACAAAATACGCACACACAGACAGACTGTCTCGTACGGCGAGGCCGCGAACTCGTGGACACGTCACAAGGCACGACACGTCTCGTGCTCGTTTCAACGTGTAGCCCACATATTGGCCTACACACGCAACACAACACGAGACACAATCAACATGTGTACGCGTGATACGACACGCGTATCAGTTGAGATTTTTTCGTGCGCACAGTGTTGGCAAAATTAGTACGCGTAAGATATCTCGAGTTCCACTCGATGAAATCCTACAAAACTTGATCAGCCTCGTGTCAGACATGTGCCCTACGTGTCCAACAAGTTTGGGTGTCACGAAGTGTCCTATCGTATCCGCTACAGTGCCCGAGCAGCAGGACACAGGCACGGCTTGTGTGCGAGCGGGTTCGTACCGAATTTGGACACGGACATAACACGAATTTTACCTCAGTACGACACAAATCCATAAGCAACATATAGATCTACAATTCTGTTCAAAAAGATTTGGAAAATAGCAATAAAAATTCCTTTTGGGCATTTCATCAAACACCAAAGCATAGGCATTGATACGTGTCCGATACGAACACTAAACCAATACCAACTCCTACAAAACTCACCCTACGGCTAGGGTACACCTAAATGGATGCATCTATGGAAATAATTCATGGATTTGAAGAGATTACCTATTGAGGGTGAATTTCCAATGAAAGCTCAAAAGTGAAGATCCTTCTTGCAACTTCCAAAACTCCGATGCTCTACAAAACTGAGATTGCTCACCATCAACAGTCCATAAACATAAATCAGAACCCAATGCAAAAGACTAGGATTAAAAAAGAAGAGAAATGAAGAGAATATGAAGAAACACATACCTAGGGTTTTGCCAGAATGAAAAGGAATGAAAAAAGAGATGCAACTCTCATTAAGAGAGATTAAATAGGGGTATGGGACTTTTTTATGGCCAGCCACATCAAGGGTGGGCTAGGGTTTCTTAATCAATGGGCTTGGGCTTCTTTCTACAGGTTAAAATGAATTAATAACCAAGGGGTTCTAACTTAATATTAGCTAATGATTTCTAATTAGCTTCTAACTTGAAACTAACTAGAATAGGATTACTAACACTAACTAATCATGCTAACTAAGTCACTAAGTCATGGTGAGATACTAGGCTAGATTGTACCAAGGCTATACTATCAAAAGGCCAAAAATCACAATACCAATAATATAATATATTAAAATAATCAAAAATTTTACAATCACCAAAATACCCCTAAACTAGAAAAATGGATGTGACATGATCGATGAAGACCCTAATGATGCTGCCTCAGATCGTAATCAGACTGAAGGTCACGGTCAAGTTTGACCCAAGAGGATCAAAATTTAGTGGCCAAGGATGGCTAAGTTGTTGTTGTGGATAAAGAGAACCCTGTTGAAGATGAGGGCAACCAGAGCCCTAGCGATGCTAATCAGAGTCACGATGAACCGCAATACGATGAGAATTTTGATGCTAAAGCTGAGGGCGATAGAAGCCCTAATGATAATAAAGGTGATGATGAAGACTTTGCTAAAGGTCTTGAAGATGTTGGGGGTGATAAAAACCTGGATGTCGACAAACAAGGTGATGAAGACCTCGCTAAGGGTCTCGAAGATGTCGGATGTGATAAAAACCTCGATATTGATGCGAAGGAGATTCAAACACCTTCTGAACAAGTTTTCAAAACGGAAGGGGCAAAGGTGGCAGCCCCAGGAGGCTAAGCTGAATCGAGGGCTGGAAGCAGTCATTTCATGTCAGGAGGCATCAGAAGTGGAAAGCAGCCAAGCGGCTATATCTGCCTCTACGATGGGTAGATTCGTGACGGAAAGGAATACTATACCTCGTGAGACTCCCTATATGCCACCTGGTCCAGGTAAATCTTCAACTCTATTTACCTTTACTTCCTTATTTGATGTCATGTGATATAATGATTTTTGACTTTGAATTTTAGTGGAGCACGTGGGGACAATCGCTGAAGTCCCGTTGACTTCTACTGCGTTCAGCCTCAGTTCCACTATGGATCCCTTAGAGGTCGCAATGCATGTCATGGAAGAAAGCACCTCGGGATGCCTGTACCAAGATCTCCAGGTACCAACGTGGCTCAAACTACTATTCCTCATTTTTTTGCTGAAGGAGGAATTGCTGCTGAGGTAGCAATGCCTAGCATTTCGACGATGATGAATAGCCTCATCTGTACCTATACGGATGCCTTCTTCACCACTTTATGGCCTTTGGTTCAATTGGCCATGGATAAGAATTATCCTTATGATTATATAAGGAAGTCTTTGCAGTTTCTAATTGACTCCATACGCAACTTCGGAGACAATGAGATGGCGAATACCCTAGAACAGATCTTGGCGGAACTTGAGAAAACCATCCAATCCTATCAAGTCTTGACCAGAGGGAATATAAATAGGTTGGTGGATGTTGAATGTGAGATATTGGCTCAGGAACATGAACCACAGCGAGCCATTCTTGAAAATGCCTTAGCAGCCTTTGTCGTAAGAGCCGAGAAGGATTAGTAGATAACTGAAGGTCGGGCTCGCATCGAAGATCTAGAAGTTGAGTAGACACGGATCAATGCATCAATCACAGCGGTTGAGAAGCGCAACGAGAAGATTATTGAATTGCATCAACTTGCCTGCAGTCATTTAGATGACTTAGAAGGACAAAAGGATACCCTCCTCCAAGCTCAGAATGTAGAGATGGAGCGTCATATCACCCTAATGCAATCATTAAACCCAGAATCAAGAAGAAACCTAGCTAGGGAATGGGTGTTTGCTAGAAGAGTGGAGCGGGCCGAAGCTTTGAAGAAATAAATTCTCGATCTTAGTACGCAGCCTCCACAATGAAGTCATATTTAGAAAAATGTGAATGGATGTAATAACTCTTTCTAACTACCATATTTTTCGATAAATGTAATATTTTTTGCATTTGCATGAAATGAAAATCAATGATTTTTTGTTGCTCTATTACTTATTATGTATTTGTTTAAGACACAAGTAATAGGAGTAAGAAATATGTTCATAGGTACTGGACGTGACAATTTTTTCTTAAATTTCAACATTCATTATATCTGTTCAGAGGTAATATGGATGTGACAAAATATAATTTTGACATGATGTTATTTTTGGTACGACACTATCAGAGGTAATATCGACGTGACAAGTCGTTAATATAGATATTAGAATTCAGAGGTAATATGGACGTGAATTCGTACATCTATTGATTACTCTTGGGCCAACTAGGGCTCAAGAATAGGAGATCTTTTAAAACAACTGGGTTCTAAAGATAATGTTTGTGATGATATGTTGTGGTAAGTGTTTATGGGTTAATCTTTTGGGTATACACCATAAAATCTTGTTAAGACTCCGCTGAAATTTTTTGGAGACTTATTATCTATGGGTTTATTCAGGAGAAGAGTGAATAAAAGATAATAATTTGAAGATTCGCGTATATACAATATTTGTTAGAAAATATAATACACACTTTCAAACATGATATTTTTTACAAATTTGTCGTTGATAGGCATCATAGCGATTCGGCCATCCATCCCGGTTAGCTGATAAGCTCCGTTTGACAAAACTTTGCTTACAACGCAGGGACCTTCCCACTTTAGCTCAAACTTGCCCTTGCTCCTATGCATCATAGTCATATGACATCTGACGGTAAGGACTAGCTCACCTTTTTAAAATGTTCGTACTTTGACTTTACGGTTGAAGACTTTCGAGATACGGGCTTGAAATAGCTCAATGTGTTGTTTAGCTAATAGCCGCTTCTCGTCGAGTGCTTCAAGCTCCTGAAGTCGAAGATGATCATTATTTTCCACTGTTAACTCGTTCGCAATAGCTATCCTCAGAGAAAGAATTTGAATGTCCAATGTAAGACATCTTTACATCCATACACCAAAAAAGAAAGGTGTATAGCCAGTCGGGGTGCGTACAGTAGTACGGTAGGCCTATAAAGGTTCTCTAAGATTTTTGCTCCAGATTCGTTTATTAGCAGAAACAAACTTCTTGAGAAGCTTGATGATTATTTTGTTAAAAGCTTCTGCTAAACCGTTAACTGCGAGATTATAAGTCGTTGAAGCAACATTGTTGATTCGATTATCAACACAGAATCGAGTGATTGCTTGACGGACGAATTGAGGTCCGTTGTCATGGATGATTCGCTGAGGAACACCGAATCAATAGATCACATGATGCTTGATGAATCTGATGACACTGCTTGCCTTGAGATAAAATCGATGTCCATTTTAAGAATAAATCTGTTATAGCTTCTGCCCATTTTAAGAATAAATCTGTTATAGCTAATATAAACCGATGTCCTCGAGATAAAAGGGGATTGATGGGACCGATGACATCCATGCCCCAAGATTCAAAGGGCCAGGATGCTGCAGTTGGATGCAAGAATTCTGATAGTTGGTGAATAAAATCTGCATGATTTGATATGCTCTGCATTTTCTTGAATATTTGATTGCGTCTACCACCATGGTGGGCCAATAGAATCCCATGCGTCGGATACAATCATGTAGCTTAGGACCAGGATGATGTGCACCGCTAACACCGTCATGAGCTTCTCATAATATCTTCTTTGGTTCCTCTTCTGTAAGACAGTGTAGAAGCATACCATCAAATGATCGTTGATAGAGTATTTTGGAGGAGTGATTATAATAGAATCGAAGCGACCGACGACGGATTGTAGTTGCTTCTTTATGGTCTTCAGGTAAAATGTCATGTACTACGAAGTTAATGAAATAAGCACTCCAGCCTTCACCAGTAGTGCAAATTTCAACTGAATTACTGAATTCAATATTTTTATTATTTTTGATGCAGAATATTTCCCGATTAGCGATGACAATTAACTGTTGTAGTTTCACAGGAATTACTAATACTACTGCTAGATTAGTAAGTACGTCAGCCTCTGTATTGCATGCTCAACGTACATGTTCAATAATGAAACATTTGAATGATGTAGCCAGTTTGATTGCTGCTTCCTAATATGGGATGAGATCTTGGTGCTGAACTTCATATGTACCTCTAACTTGGTTGAAAATCGGCTTTGAGTCCCCGTATAATTCAAGATAGTCGATATCCAGCTTCTTAGCTAACTGAAGACAGATGATTAAAGCATTATACTCAGCAATATTGTTAGAGCATGACTTGTCTAGAGAGTAGGCTCTTTGAATAGCTAATCCTTCTCGGGATACAAGGACAAGGACAATTCCTACTACAGCAATAATGATACTGTTGGGTCCGATTCTAGATGCACCATCAAAGAATAGATGCCAAGCGAGTATTTCTTCTGAAATCATCTTGGTCTCTAGAGTTTCACCAGGAATTTCATCGTAGATGCTTGAAGTTTCAAGAATTGGACTAGCAGCTAGGAAGTCGGCTAGGGCTTGGCCTTTAACAAACTTTTGTGGGACGTAAACCATATATACTGTGCTAGTAGTATCGCCCGTGTAGCAAGACTAAAATTGAGTGTACTAGGCTTTTTTATCAAAACTCGTAGAGGATTGACTCTGGAGATGACATGAATAGTCTGACCCGTGATATAATAACACATTTTCTGGATGGCGAACATCAGGACTAAGCACACTCTTTCTACCGGGTTGTATCGATATTCAACACCAATCATTATGCGACTAAGATAATAAATTGCTTGTTTAAGACCTTTCTTGTTCTTCTAGGCTAGAAGGGCACCTAGAGAGTGATCCATTGCTCGGACATACATCGGAAAGGGTGTTCCTGTGATTGAAAGAACTAGGACTGTAGGGTTCATCAGGTATCTTTTTATGTCTGTAAATGCTTTCTGGCATTCATCAGTCCAAACGAAAGATACACCTTTCTTCATCAATTGAGTGAACAGTCTGCAGCGTCTAGAGAGATTTGAGATGAATCTCCTGATGTACGTAAGTCGTCCCTGGAATCCTCGTAGCTCTTTTAGGTTGCGTGGAGGACACTTCTCTTGAGTAGCTTTGACTTTCTCGGGGTCAACGTGTATACCCTTAGAGGTAATATGAATCCGAGAAATTTGCCACTAGAGACTCCCAAAAATGACTTGGTGGGATTCATGTTGAGTTGATGCTGGCACATTTGATCAAAAATAGTTCTTAAGTCTTAGATGTGATCTTCCTATAGACAACTTTTGACAGCAATATCGTCGACATATCACTCAACTATTTTCGTAAATGTTTATAAAAGATGGTTCTCATGGCCCACTGATAAGTGGTACCAGCTTTCGTGAGACTGAACGACATGACTGTGTAGAAGTAGACTCCTAGAGGAGTACAAAAAGATGTATTCTTTTCGTCTTCGAGATTCATCCTGATCTGATTATATCCAGAGAACCCATCCATGAAAGACATTCGCTCAAATCTACATGTATTGTCGATCATGACATCAGTGACCGGAAGAAAAAATTTGTCTTTGGGACAAGATGTATTAAGGTCCCTCAAGTTAATACAGGCTTGGACCTTCCCTGTTATCTTCATAACTGGGACAACATTAGCAAACCAATCTAGATGTTGTTTCTCCCTGACAAAGTTGCGGGCGATGAGCTTCTTGTCTTCAGTTTCTATGGCGTCCATCATATCAGGTCAAAACCATCGCTACTATTGTTTGACTTGTCTAGCATTTGTCAGAATGTTGAGCTTATGAGTAGCAATCTCAGGATCTAGCCTTGGCATATCTTTATAGCTCCAAGCGAATATGTTAATGCATTCTCTAATGAGCTGGATCAGCTCTTATTTATCTGCTTTCGGAAGACATTTGCTGATAAAGATTGGCCTTGGAGAAGCTTCGTCTCTGACTCACGCTGCTCGAAGCAAAGTTTCCACTGAGTATCCATTCGTTATACACCAGGTTCCTCCTCATAAGCCTCGGTAGGGTCATTATCATCCTTTGAGAATTCAACTGTCACCATATTGGAAGATAGAGTTACCCGATGGATATGTCCTATACTGGTATTTGAATCCTATGAGGAAGAGTCAGAAGAGTTAGACCGTTCTTCTTTAACAGACTCAAAAATATTTGGGGTTGAGATTAGCGTAGTGTAGCCTAACCCATGCTTTGTTTTGTTATAGTATTGCAACGATTTTCCTTTCGGGGCGGGTATACGAATAGGAGTTTGCCTACCCTTGCCAACATTGAGGCCAGATTTGAAATTATAGCCCATCTTCTGAATAATATTCTTGGATTGTTGACTATAACGACGTAGTTGAATTCATCCACTATAATCGTTTTTAGAATCTCTATCGAATATAGCCTTTTGATTCAATCCTTTGCTAAAGAGGATAGGCTGCTCATCTTTATTCCGAAAAGGAACTAGAAAGAACGAGTTTCGTGCTGGTTCGAATGATGTCTCATCATAGAGAGGTCGAATTGACCCCAAGGTAAGAGGTTCGAAATTGTCTAGAATTTCTAAATAACGTCTTATGTAATAATTGACATCAATATACTGCAAAGGAGAACTAACTTTATTGATATTTGCTTCAACATTTACAACACTATTTTTAACCTTGGTAGATGACTTGCTAAGGTTAATTACAAGAGAAAGGGAAGTAGGGGGCTTGTTACGACAAAGGTCGATTACAAGAGGCTTAGAAAAGGTGAGCTTCCTATTTTCAACAGGTGGAGGCTTGATAGAAGGAAAGAGATTGATGGTCAGCATCTGAGAAGACGAGGGACGAGAAGTGTGTCCCTTGACTGGAATTACTACGACCTCATATGGATTGTATTTTTGATCTTCTTCGGTATCCATAGCCAATACAACCTTCATGTATTCTGCTTCGTACATCTTGGAGTCCATATAATAGGCCTCGATACCTCAGAAGGGATTAAGATCAGCAACTTCTTTCTTGACTTCTCCGTTGTCATCAATGTATTTAAAGCATTGATGGAGAGTTGATGGCACGATGTTATGTTCATGCAACCACGGTCTTCCTAACAAAACATTGTAGGAGACGTGATTGTCAATCACATAAAAGGTGACTTCTGTATAGAGATTGCCAATTTGGCCTTTTAGGCAGATTTTTTCTAACAGTTCACTTCTTTCGGAATTGAATCCAAGGATAGTCATGATCGTCATGGAAAGACTATGGACTAGGATCTTCAGTGCATCCAAAAAGGTCTTCGGCATAATGCTGAGTGCGGATCCAAGATCAACCAAAATGCGATCTACCTTTATTGTGTCGACATACCTCGTAATGTAGAGAGGTCGGTCATGTCGATTGTCCTCCAGTAACATATCATCTTGAGTAAAGGTGATATTATAAATCAATTCCATCACACTATGACAATGAGAACATGCCATATGTTCTTCATCTGGTTTCTTGAGATGTGCCAGACAAGCGTTGGCTTGTATTAAAGCCTCACATAATGTTTCTCAAGTTTCCTTCGAGAGACGCAGGAGTTCGAAAATTAATAATCTTGCCAAAGTATTGGCTAGTTGAGCCAATATGTCAAAATCATAAGGTTTTTCGAGTCCCTGTAGTGGAGTTTTCTTCAGGCTTTAGTTAAAGTAAGCCGGCTGTTTGCCTTTATCAGCTATTGTCGGTTTAGAAAGACCTGAGCTAGCTGGTATAGCTGATGTTGTTGGGACATCAGGAGCAGGAAAAGTTGATACTGGAGGAACGTTAGATTCAGAAGGAGGAGGAGTGACAATATTCTCCTTTTCTACTGGGTAGTCTCTAAGATAGAGTCTCCCAGACCTGGTACCAGCCATGACTTTTTATTCTGGAACAGGTGAGAAAGAAACCATGTTGCAGTTTTCAGTCATGTCTTGCTTCTGGTTGATTTCTTCTTTTGAGGAAAATAATGATCTGTCCAGAATCCCAAGCCGACTCGGGACTGATTGTCTTGAAGACGTAGAAAAAGTGGTATCGGAGGCCCTTTTCAATTATTTTAGCTATGAGCTTTTTGTAGGTCGTATCCTATGTTCATCATCAGTTCGTGGGACTTTTGACTATACCGATGGAATTTCGGTTAGTATTTGATCTCTGGCTTCGAAGAAGGAACACGACCATCTAGTGAAATAGATTCACTTGAAGTCATATGACGACTTATATTTGGCCATCTTGTTTGACTTGGTAGAAGAAGTAGATGTTCTCGGTTCAAAGTCGGCTACCAAATCAGGATGAATCCACATGATTTTACCTTTGTCAGGTGATAAAGATACCAAGTTGTCACTTCTTACTGGTGGAAGGTTGACGATATCAAAAGTGGTCTTTGGGAAAGGGACAACACCATCATATACCAGTTAAGCAGAAAAGTCATCGAACTGTAGAGAGATGACATTGGCAGTCACCGTCTTCTCGTCTTATTGAAGAGTGATTGCTTTGGCATTGATCAGCTCCTAGATCATTCCTTTGAGTACATAACATACCCTTATTGGATGCCCCAGAAACCTTTGATACACATAATATTTAGGATTGTCAGTTTTACCTACTTTATCTGGCCGTTTAGCTTCAGGCAGTTGAAGTTTGTTGCTTTTGATTAAACAATCAAATATGCTCAGAATGTCGTCTTCATCAAAGGAATATTCTTTTTTAGGACTTGGTGCCATCTGTGGAGGTATCGTTGTTGTAGGTGTCGGCTGACTCACGTTGATAGCCAGGGCTCTTTTCCTTTACGGTTGTTTTGAAGACCACCACTGTTGGTAGCAGGATGCTCGTCTTTATCGAGATTAGGCATTGGGATCCCTAGCTGCCTGAATTTATCAGCACATTCTTCAGCCGCCCTGGCACTTACTATGAAGGAGCCCCAGTCTTAAAATTGTGTAGGTCTCATCCACATGTTAACAATAGGTAACAAGTTTGATTTGCATGTATCTATAGTCAAAGGGTTAGGAGTACCCAAAAATATTTTGAGTGCTTCGTGATGGAAGCGCTCTATTAAATATTTGGCAGTTTCATTAGGCCTTTGTTTGATTTTAGTAAGGGCTGACATGGTTATGTCATTTGTTCCTTCATAGAATCGTTCTAGAAACATCTGTTTTAGGGCTGCAAAGGATGTTATGCAACCATCTGGCAAACTCCGATACCAGTCATAAGCAACGCCTGCTAAATACCCAATGACTACTCTAGTGAGTAGAGCGTCGTTCTGCTAAATATGGTCAGTCATTATGTCGAAATGGTTGATGTACTGACTCGTTGTTGTGTTGCCGTCGAACAGCATTATGGTCGGTGGCTTATATTTGGGCGGGAATGGAACTTCCTTCCATTCAGCAGGATAGGGTTGTTTGACCCCTAGTTTATGTAAACCCTATTTTGCTTAAAAGCTTCGAACTGATTTCATTGAAGCTTGACTGCTTCCAGAGGGTCTTTCGGTGTTTGAGGAGTAACAGATTGGTTCGATGGATTTGGAGGCCAAACCGTGTGATAAGTACCACCCCTAGCACCAAAATGACTTGGGGGTAGCGTGAGCTGGTATAACAGCATTTAGAGGGGATTGTACCCCAGACCGATGTTGATAAGTGCAGAGACTAGTGCCTATTCTTGATTCAAAATTTGATTCACGACCGACGAAACAGCTTGTTGTGTCATAATCATGGCATGCATCCCTGTAACCATGTCAGCCATGGCTTTCAGGATGGCCTCTAATGCGGTAATCTGCTGCTCCTGACTGGCAGAGCTAGAGGCATCTTGCTCTTCATTAGTGACATAGGCAGATACTTCTCTGGCCGACGAAGATGAACTGGTGGATAAGATGGTCCTATCAGAATCTTCACTATCGACGTCGAAGTCAGGCAGAGTACTACTCCCAATATTAGGCGTAGGAAGATTCCTTTGATCGAGGAATTCTCAATTTTTTGCTCTTGTGTTCTGGTACACACATTCATCGGAGTCACGGATTCGATCAAGATACTGTTGACTAGGATTGCGAGATGCGTTACGTCTTGGACATTTTCCACCCCAGTACTACAAGATGTCATGTTGACTGAAGCAAATATTAATTTGTCTTCGTCTACCATGACCAGTTCAGGAGTCCGAATATAATTCAAGCGGTCAAATATAGACCGTTTGGCTGATTGACAGCAACACTTGGTTACAATCTCATGATGCTGATTACAATGATGTCTTTGGTGTGGATTTATAGGTATGTGAGGTGACCCTACAATCTTCTACTTTTGTACAAGAATCTCACGAAGATCAGTTACATAGAAAGAAGAAGAAGGTACATATTCCCTGATTATGTTAGGAATATGGTTCCTATTCTTGAGATTCTGCGTTCCCTAAGTGTACAGGGAAGTGCTGAGTTCATTGGTATAAGTGAGAGGATTTTTGATCTTAGAAGAATTCGATGGACGCAATTTAGTGGTTGGCGCAGACTGTGCTTGGTGTGTATTTTGATTCGATAGAATAGATTCTGTTATGCGTTTGTTAAGGTAAGTGCACATGTCAGTGTTATGTGCCACCTGCTTGTCTGTTTGAGACACCATTAGTCTTTCCTGCTTTAATCTTGATATGCGTAGGGTAGGAAGATTCTGATTCTGGCTTGACTGTGCTGGTTAGTTTGATGTGGAATGGGCAAGATGCCATGTTGCTCAGTGTAAACTGTTCCAGCACGTTTGGTGCGACTCAGATGGGCAGCAGGAAGTAGACTTTGAGCAGTATATATTTTTTTGGCATTGATTTGATTGCCTCTGCAAAGAGAAATAGTGTTTCTAATCAGAAGTATTTTCGCATCGATTGGCACAGAGGCAAAATCAGATGAGTTTTCCACCAAGTCCAGGACTAGGAAAGAATAATAAGAGGCCACAGGGCGCTTTCCTTTATTCTACACAGAGGCAGTGATTGGTATACTCTCCACCAAGTTTGGAACTGGGGAGGAGTGAGGAATAGCCATGTGGTGCTTTCCTTTGTTCTGTGCAGAGGCAGTGATTGGCGCACCTTCCACCAAGTTTAGAACTGGGGCAAAATAGGGAGTGGACACAGGGCACTTTCCCTTATTTTACACAAGAGCTATGATTGGCGCACTTATGGACTTTAGAGTCTAGATGGCACGAGTCTTCCTACCTTTGGATAAAGCAGTAGATGCACACTTGGCAGCAGTATGCTTGGCACCACTACCGCCAATCATTGCTTCGAAGGCTATTTGGTTGACTTGAATGACCAAAGTCTTCTGCGTCGTGCCGACCGACACAACCTCGTATTTTGTTGTCACTTTCTCGTCAGAGAAGAAAGTTATTCCCAGCAAAGTCGCCATTTTGTTTGCAAGAATAAAAGTTTTCTGAAGAAAACTGATGTACAAACTGAGAAAGAAAAGAAATAATTCTGGGGAAGTACAATTATAGGAATCTGATGAGAAGATGATGACTTTCTCCCTTGGATGATGCGATGTTTAGAGAAGGAATGCCTTGAAACTTGCTGTCGTAGAGACGAGAGTTCTGGCTTTAGAGTCTATGATCTTCGTTGTGACTTAAAAAAATAATTCTGAACTCTATTTATAGAGTTCTAAAATAACTGTTAAGTAGTTATTCTGATTTACGCATGGCACTAATAGGCGCACCATCACCCATTACATGAACGGTTTTCTTAACTACATGTGACACAGGGCATTATGTGAGAGAGATACGCTTGGTCGTGGGCAATATTGCATGCATGTTCTTCGAGATTAGTAGCATACACGTCATGTCATCTTTAACTACTTCTGGATGATGTCTTGATCAATTGGCGCATGCTAACGAATGGTGCGACAATATCCATGAAAAATCATTTATTATTGTTTGCCATAAAATATAAAAGAACAGAACAATTATCGGAGGACTGGACTTTTACTTCACAATACAAACTCGCTTGTACAAAGAAAGCCTAGGGACGAAAACCTAGGTACAACAATCTAAGTACAATTGTTTATTTTAGATTCTGGGGGGTGACGATAGAGGCTCGGGAAAGCTACGGCAGCTCTGCCTTACTCCTTTGACGATCGGGTGCAGCCTTGGCTCTGTAGAAGAACGGATGGGCGTTGATGAAGAAATGCTCTCTCTTCAGGCTCTCTGGCTCTCTATGTCTCTCTCTGCCTCTATGTATGTCTCTGTCTCTCTCTCTCCGTATATGTCTGTATGTGTTTTGCAAGAGAATGGCACCCTGCTATTTATAAGAGTGGGGGGCCTCATTAGGGTTTACAATGATTGCCCATTCTTGTAAGTCGGCGGCTATTGATCATTGGATTCGGGCCGTTCATCGAGATTTGAGCAATAAATATGATTGCATCAAATCTTTTATGGGTAATTAATGTTGATTGACATAAATCCTCCTGATTTGTCATGCCAACCTCGAATTCCTCGACACGTGTCTTTAATTGGCTTTTTTGCAAATGATCTGATTTGATCCCAATATTTCATTGGGATTTGTTGAGAGATTTTGATCAATCTGATGCCACGTGCCCTGTTATCATGCCACATGTCAAAATAGCAAAAATCTGAGCCACAAGAAAGTTGGACCGCATAAGGCTGGCCACGTGTCAAGGCTGCTTGAGAGTAGCCCGCATAGTAATGATTTGAGCCGGATGAGTATGGATGACCACATGAGTGAACCGCACGAAGATAGTCCTCGTGAGCCGCATGGGGCTGGTCTTTGTGAGCCGTATGGAGCTAGTCTTCGTGAGCCGCATGGAGCTAGTCTTCGTGAGCCGCATGGGGCTAATCTCCGTGAGCCGCATGGGGCTGGTCTTTGTGAGCCGCATGGAGCTACTCTTCGTGAGCCGCATGGGGGAGTCTCCGTTTGGGCCACATACGACTGTCCACGGGTCAAGGCCGCATGATAGCTTCTAACTCTTGGAGGATCATGTCAGAGATTTTCTTCGCTTTCCAAGGAGTCCGTCATTATGAGAGAGTCATAATGATATCTTTGTGTCAGAACTGTCACCTTGTCAGAGCTGTCAACCGTCAAGGCATTTAATACGGTAATGGACAAGGGGGGAGAGCTGTTTTGTAGGCCACGTGGGTCCTCCTTGAGCCGTATAGAGCTTGTTTGAGCCACATAGACGCTCGAGCCGCATGAATACTTGAGCCGTATGAACTCTCTGAGCCGCATGGGGTTCTCTGGCCGCATGGATCTTTCTTTATTCTTTTCCATGCTTCTACAAGACCCCCTTCAAAGTTTTCAATTTGCAAAATTGAAATACTTTGAATAAGAAGCATGGCCATGTATATATTCTCCTGGCCGCATATGATGTCTCAGCCGCATGGATGTCTCGGCCGCATGGATGACTCGGCCGCATGGGTGACTCAGCCGTATGGATGTTTCGGCCGCATTGAGTCAATCAGCCGTAGGGACTTTCGGGCTACATGAGCTTCTCGCCACATGTGCGCATCATTAATTGCCTCGAATTCATTTTAGTGCCGCCTTTAGGGAAGATCCCAAGGGTTTCGTCAGCTAGTTCGTCTGGATAACCGAAGAGTCGGTTACGTTGTATGAGGCATCAGTCTATGCCCCCCCCTTTTCTTCCTATAAATAGAAGGGTATTTGGACGGAATTATCTCCTGTCTTCAACTCTTCTTGACTCAGATCTCTGTCTTGTTTTCTTCCTTCCTCTGATCATCAGACAACAATGGCTCCCAGGTCTTCCAAGACCGTATCGAAAGCTGCGGCGAAGGGTAAGAAATCGGCTTCGTCTTCGACTGTCGCGCCCCCCGTTCGCCTTGACGTCCACATTGCCATCGAAGGTAAGGACTGTGTAGAAGCTTGAATACTTCGAAACCCTAACAGAGCCGGCTCAGCCTTTGATGCAAACTATTCAAATTGCATTGGCCGTATACGCGTCCCATGACCGAGCTGCATGGGGGTATAACCCATGTCCGAGCCGCATGAGAATTGCCTTAATAAGCTGCATCAACACTTTCGAATGTCTTCTGACGGTTTTTCATTTCCTTTATCTTTGGTTCTTTGTAGTATCTCCACCGGCTGCTGGGATCGCAGTGACAAAGGAGCCGCCGCCTCCTTTTATCAAACAGAAGTCATCCCCTATTAAGGAGGAGGCGATGAAAGAAGAACCGGCGCCTGAGGGGGAGGGCAGCCTTCCAAATATCGAAACTGCTGAGGGTGATGGCGCTGGGAATTCTAATTCTCCTGCTCTGGACGAGGGTCCTTCTCAATTGCATCCTTCATATGCAAGGTGGTTGAGGGAATGGTATACGCGCTTCCGCAACTAGGATTCAGGGGCTTCTCGTAGATGTCTATCTTTTGTCTTTAATTTTTTTCGCTGTAGTCTTCGTTTTATTTTTCTTTCTTTCTTGTCTGTATGAAGAACTTCTTTGACTTGCTTATAGTCGTGTAGATGTAACCGATTTCTGGATGAATGGAATATATTTGCTTCGCTCTTTTGCTTTGTAATAGTCATCTTATTGGGATATTTTGTGTGGACCTATTTCCCCTAACGTACCGTAGTTTTGGATACGGACAATAAGTTTAAAAAGGAATCAACATACTTACTCAGAGGTACTGAGGACATGGCAAGTATGAAGGTTTCTTCGACGGAGCCTTCCTATTCAGAGGTAATAAGGACATGACAGGAGTGGGCTCAATGTAGGAGGGTACGTAGAATGATTCAGAGGTGATGAGGACATGGAAGTTCTATGTCAGGGGTGATTTGTTTTTGGCGGAAGTGAAACGACTCAGAGGTAATGAGGACATGGCCGTTTTAGAAATTTGTGGATCTGTTACCCTTTTTGTGCACTGGGAGTGCGGGTAGTGGATCATAAAGGAGGATTTCTTTCAGGAAGAAAGATCAGAGGTACGATCATACATGACTTACTATCTGAAAGGGTGACCGGAATGTGAGTTCAGAGGCACCAGCGGGTACATGACTCGATTATTTGGAATATTGTGAAAGTATGAGTTCAGTGGCACCAGCGGGTACATGACTCAATAATCTGGAATGTTGTGGATGTGAGTTCAGCAGTACCAGTGGGTACTTGACTCGATAATCTGGAATGTTGTGGATGCGAGTTCAGCGGCACCAGCGGGTACATGACTCGATGATCTGGAAAATGTTGAAGATGCGAGTTCAGCGGCACCAGCGGGTACATGACTCGATGATCTGGAAAATGTTAAAGATGCGAGTTCAGGGGCACCAGCGGGTACATGACTCGATGATCTGAAATATCGTTCAGACATAATATTTCTTCAGGAACTTGCCGTTGACGGGCAACATGAGCAAGTCTCTATTTTGTTTTGCGAGACGGTAAGCACCGTTGGAGAATATAGCCTCGATGATAAATGGACCTTCCCATTTTGGCTGGAATTTGTCGACGATCTTGTGAGTCATAACCATCGGCCTCCGAACGGCCAGAACGAGATCGCCCACTTGGAATGTTCTGATTTTGACCTTCTTGTTGAAGGCTCAAGAGATGCGTGCTTGGTATAGCTCGATCCTTTGCTGAGCCAGGAGGCGCTTTTCATCTAAGGCCTCTAACTCTTATAGCCGACGACGGTAGTTATCATCGATCGTCAATTGATAAGTGAGGGCACGCGGAGTGAGGGTATTTGAGTCTCCAATGGGAGAACTGCCTCACTCCCGTACACCAGGAAGAATGGTGTATTCCCTGTGGCTGTTCGGACCGTGGTACGGTACGCCCATAAGCATTCACCAAGCTTCTCGTTCCAGTCGCGTTTGTTGGACGATACGAACTTCTTGAGTAACTTCATGATGGTTTTGTTGAATGCTTCTGCCAACCCATTTGCTGCTGGATTGTATGGTGTTGAAGCAATATTCTGGATACGGTGCTTGTTGCAGAACCGATAGAAGGCGTGGCTTGTAAACTGCGGACCATTATCGTGGATGATCCTTCGTGGCAGTCCAAAGCGATAGATGACATGATGCTTAAGAAAGCTGATCACATTTAAAGTCTTTACTTCTGCAAGTGGGACAGCTTCCACCCATTTGGAGAAGTAATTTGTGATTACGAGTATGAAGGGATGTCCTCGGAAGGAAGATGGAGTGATTGGACCAATGATATCCATCCCCCATGCTTCGAAAGGCCAGGATGCCACTGTCGGATGTAGAAATTCGGATGGCTGGTGGATGAAGTCCGCGTAGACTTGACAGGCTTTGTACTTTCTTGTATAGTTTATTGCATCTGCTACCATCGTGGGCCAGTAGTAGCCCATTCGGCGAAGACAGTCTTGCAACTTAGGGCCAGGCTGATGGGCCCTACAAACACCGTCATGAGCTTCTCGTACGTCTTCTTTGGCTTCCGCGTTTGACAAACACCGAAGCAATAACCCATCGTAGATCACCGATACAGCATTTTCGTCTCTGTATCGTAGAAGAATCTGAGAGAACGCCTTCTGATGGAGGTAGCTTCCTTTGGGTTCTCGGGCAGGATATCGTAGACGACGAAGTCAATGAATAGTTGTCTCCAATCTGGGACATCGTCAATCGTCTGGGCGGAATAACTCGCCACAAATTGAATGTTGTTTTTGGAGCAGACCAGTTCGTGGCCTATTACATCTACCGATTGATGAGTATGATTTGGCACTGCTAGGGAAGCGGCCAAGCCGGCCAAGGCATCGGCTTCAATATTTCAGAGTCTGGGGACATGCTTAATGAAGAACCCTTCGAATGACGAGATGATGTCGATCGTTATTTGGTGATAGGGGACCATGTCTTCATGACGAACCTCGTATGAACCCTGGATCTGATTGACGATTAACTGTGAATCGTCGTATGCTTCAAGATATTCTACTCCCAGCTCTCTTACAAGTTGGAGGCCAATGACCAGAGCGTTGTACTTGGCCATATTGTTAGAGCAGGGTTCTGTGAGAGAGTAAGCGCGATTGATCACCAATCCGGAAGGAGAAACCAGCACCACCCCGACTCCGACAATGATGTTGTCCTTGGGTCTAGTTCTTGAAGCACCGTCGAAGAACATCCGCCATATATCATCGTGAGAAGTTACATGCGAGTCGGCGACCTCATCTGGGATTTCTTCATATATTCTGGACGACTCCGAGCCCGGGTGGGCTGCCAAAAAGTCTGCCAAGGCTTGACCTTTGACAGCCTTTTGTGGGACGAAGATCATATGATAGGGGGACAACAATATTGCCTATGTAGCGAGGCGAGAGCTGAGTGCCCCTGGCTTAGTCATGAGGACCCTAAGAGGGTTGATTCGTGAGATCACATGTATTGTTTGTCCAGTGACATAGTACCGCATCTTCTGGATGGCGAACACCAGGGCGAGACATTCCTTTTCCACAGCAGTGTATTGGTGCTCTGGCCCAATCATCATTTGACTGAGGTAGTATATGGCTTGTTCATGGCCTGCATCGTTGTTTTGTGCCAGCAGAGCCCCGAAGGAATGTTCCATTGCTCGTACGTAGAGCAGGAATGGTTTTCCAGTAACCGGAGCCACCAGGACTGGAGGGTTCGACAAATATTCTTTGATGCTGTCGAAGGCCCGCTGACATTCTTCGTCCCATACAAATGAGATGCCTTTCTTCATGAGATGGGTGAATGGTCGACATCGCCCGGAGAGGTTAGAAATGAACCTCCTGATGTAAGCTAACCTCCCTTGAAGGCCTCTGAGTTCACGGAGATTTCTCGGGGGACCCATCTCCATAATTGCCTTCATCTTTTCAGGGTCTACATGAATACCCTGGGCGGTGATGATGAAACCCAAGAATTTTCTGCTGGATACGCCCAAGAAAGATTTCTAGGGTTCATTTTTAAATTGTGCGCTCGCATCAGGTCGAATACTGTTCTCAGATCCTGCAGATGATCTCCCTTACAGCGACTCTTGACGGTGATGTCATCAACGTAGCACTCCACCGTCTTGCGCAAGTGTTCTCTGAAGATGATACTCATGGCTCTTTGATATGTGGCACCGGCATTCTTCAAACCGAAAGGCCTGACTGTGTAACAGTATGTGCCAATCGGTGTTCGGAATGATGTATGCTTTTCGTCGTCAGGAAACATCTTGATTTGGTTGTACCCCGAGAAGCCATCCATGAATGACATATATTCGAAGTCGCATGTGTTGTCGATCATGATGTCTGTGATAGGGAGGGGGAATTCATCTTTTGGACATGCCTCATTCAGATTGCGGAAGTCGATGCAGATTCGGATCTTCTCGTTCTTCTTGAGGACCGAAACTATGTTGGCGACCCAGTCAGGATATTGCTCTTCATGAATGAAGCCACTGGCTATTAGTTTGTTGACTTCGGCTTCGATCGCATCCATGATGCCTGGGCGGAAGCGTCGCTGTTATTTCTTGACCGTCTTTGCATCTGGCCGAATGTTGAGTTTGTGGAGAGCAATATCGGGATCTAACCCTGGCATGTCTTCATAGCTCCATGCGAACACATCAATATATTCTTTGACAAGTTCCAGCAGCGATTCTCGCTCTTCGTCTGTTAGGCTTTTACTGACGAAGATTGGTTTTGGAGAATATTCGCTACCGAGATCCACTTGTATAACCTCATCTTCAGTAGGGGTTCTCTCAGTTCGAACCGCTTTTCCCATTATGCATCCAACTGTTGGGCCCACGGCTCTAGCTCGAGGATTTCAGGAATGTCTTCATCTTCTTCATAAGCATTGACGAATGCCATGTTGACTGACAGGACTTGTCTGAATATGTCTCCGATGCTGGTATCCGAGTCAGAAGTTGGTGACCTGGTTGAATGTGACTGCCAGTCACATTATTCATCTGAACTCTCAGGGGTCGTCGTGGGTGTTACATACCCTAATCCACATCGAGTTTTGCTATAGTAGTCCCGTGGCTTGCCAGTTGGGACTGGTGGCTTCAAAGGTAATCGTCGCCCGGTGCCGTAGTTTAAGCCTGGCGTAGTCTCTAGATCATATCCCTATTTTTGCATGAGATATTTGGAATGGGGGCTATAAAGATACAGTGGTAGTCTCCCGGCATCTGACCCAAGGTCGACTTCTTCTATGGTGAAGGGATGCGGATCGTCCTTCCGGCCGAAGATGATTGGATGCTCCCCTCCCTCGATTATGCGGTAAGCGTCTTCCACTGGAGTAAGCTGGATTGCGGTGTACACATTTGTCACCTGTGTGTGTAGGTGAGTGCCTATACCATGTTCCATAGCATACATTGTACATAGCTTATTGAGCTCGAGGTAGTTCAATGATAGCCCTTTATTGATGAAGTAAGGTATCTTTTCTAGGGGGATTACATCATCTGCGGAGGGAACATCAGTGTGGACAGCCACATACTTGGCTAGCTCTGGTTCCTCTTCGGCTACCTCCTGTATAAACGAAGACTGAGAGGACGACCTGGGCAGCTTGATCGTCAGAGGTTCAGCTGGTGGAGCAGAGCGGGGAGTTGTTGGCAGGCTAGCGACCCTAAGCTTGGTACTTGATATTGGGCGGAGAGTGGCTGGTTCGCTAGAAGTCCCAAACCTTGCATCCGGATGACAATTTTTCTTGGAAAGGCATATCGTCATCGGCTTGTCGGAGGGATTGAGCTTCTCCGTTTGCGGCTGGCCGACTCTCGGCAGCCTGATTATCAGTGGCTCCGTTGTGGGTCTTGGCACTTGGCCAGACCTTGGCAGCCGGATTATCATCTGCTCTTCTTTTGTCGAGAGGCTGATTGCGTCCTTACACAGAGTGGCTGTAAGGGGTGCGAACTTGCCAGGTTTGCGAGCTTGGAGGTGGATCGTCAGAGGTTCTTCTGATCTTGTGGCTGTCTCGGTACGAGCTTGCACATCTCCTTCACCAAGGTGCTTCTTCGACTTTTCGTACAGGCAGGAGTCTGAGTAGTAGGATTCGATCCCTTTGAAGGGATCGATATCAGCAAATTCTGTCCTCATGATGCCGTATTTGTCGACATATTTGAAGCACTGGTACAGCGTGGAAGGCACGATCATATAATCATGTATCCAAGGGCACCCCAAGAGGATGTTGTAAGAAGTGTCTGCATCTATAACGTAGCAGGTGACTTCTGATTGGAGATCGCCAATCTGACACTTCAAACGAATCTTCCCAATTGGGTAGCTCCTGCCCGAATTGAAACCACTGATGGCGGTGCTTGTAGGCGTCAGACGATGCATCGGAATGCGAAAATGATGTAGCAGACCCTTCGAAATGATGCTTATGGAAGACCCAAGATCAATGTGCATTCGATCCACCTTTACGTCGCCGATATATCCAGTGTAGTATAACGGGCGATCGTACAGGTTGGTTTTGATGAGCATGTCCTACGGAGTGAAGACAATATTGGGCATCGCTCCCGTGCAAGCGCTATCTTGGAGATCTGCAGGCGGGTTTTCTCCCGTGAGGTTGACCTAAGCCAAGTACGCATCGGCATTTTGGAGTGCATCGCTCAAAGCCGCACGAACATCTTTTGAGAGTCTCAGAAGCTCGTATAATGACAACTTGGCCGGTGTGTTGGCCAATTGCGCCAAGATGTCGAAGTTGTAGGGCTTCTCTAGCCCCTGCGGTGCCTCTTTTCGGAGGGATTTGTCCAAGCGAGTCTCCTTCGGCCTAGGCTTGTCGGTCGTCGGAGGCTGAGCCGGTCCTGAAGCGTCAATTGTAGCGGGCTGATGATCTTCAGCCGAGTTTTCAACCACAAGTTGGGATTGTGCCCCGGACCGAGTGACGACGGCTGTAGCTTCTTCGATATCTGCCGAGATTGTACGGCAGGACCTGACTTTTCTACTCTTCTTCTTGCGAATGGAAGATGGTGTAGGCTGAGTCACTTCTGATACCAAGTCTGGATGGACCCACATGACCTCCCCTCGTGATGTGGTGAGGGACACTAGACCAGTAGCCTGATCTTGGGGAGGTAGAAGATTAGCAATCTCCATTGTCGCCAGAGGGATAGGTACCACACCGTCTTGAGCTTCGGTTGGAGGAAAGCTACCAAATTGTACTGACACCATATTGGCTGCCACATTTACCTCTTCGAAGTCGATGGCCAAAGCGTTCGAATTGATAAGATTTTGGATGTACCGTTTCAGTTGGTAGCAGTCGTGTGTGGCATGGTGGACGTAGCGGTGGTAATGGCAGTACTTTGGATTCTCCATGTCTGCCGGCCGAGGTTCCCGTCTTGGTGGAGGAAGCTGAATTCTGTCTCCTTGTATGAACTTATCCAAGATGGGCTTGACATGACCGTCTTCGATGGAGTAAGTGATTTGCGGCCATTATTTGTCTGCCAGCTTTGGCTCAGGTTTCTGTGCTGTATCGGCCACCATAGCCTGCTTACCCCTGCTGTCCCGATTGTTGGAGGGGCTACCTCCATTGTCGTTGTTGGTGTTGGGACGTTTGCCTTTGTTCTCTCCGTCCGAGATGTGCAATCCAAATTGGCGAGCCTTCTTCAATCGTTCTTCGGTGCTTGTGGCACTGATGATAAACGTCTTCCAGTCCTTGAATTGACTTTTGCCAAACTAGAGACTGATTGTTGGGAGCAATCTCTTTTGGCAAATTTTAATTAGGGAGGAATCCAGATTTCTAGACGGCAGCTTCATTGTGGTTTGGCGAAACCGTTCAATGTAATTCCTTGTCAGCTCTTTCTCCCCTTGGACGACGTCCATGAGGGTGGACATTGTGATGTCCTGCCCTACTTCGTAGAATCTCTCCAAGAACATGCGCTTGAAGCCGGCGAAAGAGTGGATGCAGTTGTCTGGCAGGTTGCGGTACCAGAAGGCGACTCCTTCCAATGCCCCGACGAATAATCGTGTGAGGATGGCATCATCCTGGGGCAGATGGTCGGTGGTGACCTCGACGTAAGTGATGTACGGACTTGCTGAGGTCTTGCCATCATAGGGATTGATATTGAACGACTTATATCTTGGTGGGAATGGAACATCCCTCCAGGCAGAAGGGTACGGTTGCTGTATTCTGAGGTCTTAAGAGTTTTCTCGAGCATGAAACATGGCTCGGAGCTCCTGGACCTCTCTTCTCGCTTTGCGGGCCTCATCCACGGCGGTGGGGGCCGTTCCTTCAGGAGGATTGTTGCCCGGGTTCGGTGCTGCTGAATTCAAGTCTCCATTGACCGCGGGACCCGCGCTTGTTTGGCCAGGCGTTCCTCCCTGCAGAGTTGGAAGGGCCGCTTTGATCTCGTCTACAAACTTGACCAAGGCAAGCAGTATGGCCTCCAGAGTGTCGATGCGTTGGCGATTACTGGAACCACCTTGGTTACTGTCCATCATGAATACCGTCCTTACGTGAGGAGAGATGGACGGAGCGGTGGAGGAAGCGACCTTCGAATCATACCCCTGTAGTGAGAAGTCATCGAGGTATGTGGGAATGTTCTCCTCTGGTTCGGACTCGGAAGGAACAGTACCCCCAGTCTTCGAGTTCGCCTCGTCTTGGGAGTTGTAGATGTCGTCGGGGACGTCGAGTTTTGCTGCATCTGATGGAAGAGTTGTTTCTCCCGGCTCGTCTTCTTGGAACATCAGATTATCATGGAGGTTCGGAGGAGTGCTACCCCCAGTGTTGTGGACGACGAATCTCCCACTGTAGCAGATTTCTTCTTAGAACGGGTGCCTTGGAAAACTCCGGTGGTGGGCACCCACTTAGACGATAGTCTTTTGGTCAAAGTGGTTGAAATCTTCGGACTGGCAACATTTGTCTTCTTCCCTCTCCCATCGGCGGAGACTTTCTGAGCAGAGTTGCAGGAGATGATGGGAAGTGCCTCGTCTTCTGAAGACGGCTTTTGTAGTCTTTGAAAGACGGACTGCCTGTCTTTTCGCATCATCGCATTATTGCAGCAGCAGTTGACGATGAGTTAGGTGCAGTGACGTCCGTGGGAGGACTCTTTGCACCCCGGTGCATCTTCTCTTTCCTTGTATTTGTGGAGAATAGCCTCACGCAAGTCAGATGGGTCTGGATCGACCATGTTTGCTCCCTGGATTTTGGAAGACTTTTGCGAACCTCTCTGTCCATTTGCTGCCGGGGGCTGGACTCGAGTGGTTCTGTATAACTTCCCATCTGAGGCCCGCATAACAGTATACGGTACGCTCGGATGGTCAGAGATCGGGTCAGCGGACCGAGCTTGCCAAGCTCGCGCTGCCCAAGACTTCTTCGCTCTTGTACGTAAGGGCACATAGTAGGAAGAGTCTAGGTGATGCTGGAGAGAGTTAGACATATCTTCTTGGGAGCACAAGAGATCAGGACCATAGAAGAGGCAGTCGAAGACAGAGCCACGTGGAGTAGGCGTCATGCGGCTGTCATCAATAACCTTCATGCGGCTGGTAGGCGTAGCCGCATAGGTTTTCTTCATGCGGCTGGGAGCTTCGGCCGCATGAGTTTTCTTCTTGCGGTTGGATGATCTGGCTGTATAGACCTCCTTCATGCGGCTGGCAGACTCAACCGCATGAGCATCCTGCATGCTGTTGGCAGACTTGGCCGCATGAGCGTTCGACTTCTTCTTGAGGCGCGTAGAATCACTCTTTGTCCCTGCAGGTCCAGCATCGTTGTACTTTTCTCTGCCGGACTTGGGGACAACAGAGTTCTCTACAGCTCGAAGTAGAGCCGTATGAGAGTACCCCATCTAGAGCTTGTGGAGGAGCAAATGATTTTGGCCTCCACTCGCAGCGAGCTTTCTTTGTGCGGGTTCGCTTCTGGACCGGGCCAGCGCTTCCTCCAGAGAGCATTTCTTCAAACGCCTGTTGGTCGAAGCGGACGACCATCTTCTGTTGCGTGGAGCCAAGTTTGGCTGCATCCGATTGCGTCACCAACTCCTCAGCCATGGAGAAGTTTGTCCCCATCAGAGTCGCCATCGTGTTTGCCATGAAATATAAAAGAACAGAACAATTATCGGAGGACTAGACTTTTACTTCACAATACAAACTCGCTTGTACAAAGAAAGCCTAGGGACGAAAACCTACATACAGCAATCTAAGTATAATTATTTATTTTAGATTCTGGGGGGTGATGGTAGAGGCTCGGGAAAGCTACGACAGCTCTGCCTTCCTCCTTGGACGATCGAGTGCAGCCTTGGCTCTGTAGAAGAACTGCTGGGCGTTGATGAAGAAATGCTCTCTCTTCAGGCTCTCTGGCTCTCTGTGTCTCTCTCTGCCTCTGTGTATGTCTCTGTCTCTCTCTCTCCATATATGTCTGTGTGTGTTTTGCAAGGCAATGGCACCCTGCTATTTATAAGAGTGGGGGGCCTCATTAAGGTTTACAATGATTGCCCATTCTTGTAAGTCGGCGGCTATTGATCACTGGATCTGGGCCGTTCATCGAGATTTGAGCAATAAATGTGATTGCATCAAATCTTTTGTGGGTAATTAATGCTGATTGACATAAATCCTCCTGATTTGTCATGCCAACCTCGGATTCCTCGACACGTGTCTTTAATTGGCTTTTGCACAAATGATCTGATTTGATCCCAATATTTCTTTGGGATTTGCTGAGAGATTTCGATCAATCTGATGCCACGTGCCCTGCTATCATGCCACGTATCAAAATAGCAGAAATCTGAGCCGCAGAAAAGTTGGGTCGCATAAGGCTGGCCACGTGTCAAGGCTGCTTGAGAGTGGCCCACATAGTAATGATTTGAGCCGCATGAGTGTGGATGACCACATGAGTGAACCGCATGGAGATAGTCCTCGTGAGCCGCATGGGGCTGGTCTTTGTGAGCCGTATAGAGCTAGTCTTCGTGAGACGCATGGAGCTAGTCTTCGTGAGCCGCATGGGGCTTATCTTCGTGAGTTGCATGGTACTGGTCTTTGTGAGCCGCATGGAGCTACTCTTCGTGAGCCGCATGGGGGAGTCTCCGTTTGGGCCGTATACGACTGTCCACGTGTCAAGGTCGCATGATAGTTTCTGACTCTTGGGGGATCGTGTCAGAGATTTTCTTCGCTTTCCAAGGAGTCCGTCATTATGAGAGAGTCATAATGATATCTTTGTGTCAGAACTGTCACCTTCTCAGAGCTGTCAGCCGTCAAGGCATTTAATGCGGTAATGGACAAGGGGGGAGAGCTATTTTGCAGGCCACGTGGCTCCTCCTTGAGCCACATAGAGCTTGTTTGAGCCGCATAGACGCTCGAGGCGCATGAATACTTGAGCCGATGAACTCTCTGAGCCGCATGGGGTTCTCTGGCCGCATGGATCTTTCTTTATTCTTTTCCATGCTTCTACAATTATTTCATGACTGGGAACTGTTGATTACTTTATGCTATCTCTGCACGGCACAGACTAAACGATAAATATAATAATGATGACTCTGGCAATTCTCTTCGAGCGCTGTGCATTCAGGATTTGAGGAGATTTTTCTTGACTGACTTGTTGTCAGTCATAATGACAGTCGTTTGGCTTCTCAAGCAATATTGCCATATGGCACCCAATGCCATGTGATGCTTGCCGCCATCTGATATAATGCACCATCTAACACTCTATGCAATATAATGATTTGAGCTTTGGCTTTATCTATGAATGGTGCATAGTAATGTTTTAATATATTTTGAGCTTCTACACTGATGGGACAACACTTGAACCAGTATTTGCTAAGTAGTTAGCGAAGTGAGTGAGAAGGACAAAAGACTTTGGAGATGACTTTATCACCTATCACATGTTGGCTGATGAGACGATGAAGACCAGAGATGCGATCTTCTGGAGGAAGTGAGTCAATGGTAAGATTGACTCCATTGCATCCAATTAAAAGTAGGTATTAGTTAATCAGCCTGAAGGAGCTAAACTTATTGAATCTTCGAGAAGAAGAAGACAAAATCTGAAGGAACTGATGATGAGTTCGAGGCTAGGCTGGTTGTCAGGAGGGTTTGCTTAATAACAGGAGATTAGTGAGGTTGACACATATTCTCTAATAGACAAGATATCAACTATCAGGATGACGATTGTCGTGGCTGCTATTCATAAGCTGTTTTGTCATCAGATGGATGTGTAGATAGTATTTTTGGATAAAGAAATGACAGAATTGATTCACAGATTTGTCGTTTAGGATCTTGAAGACAAATTATGCAAGTTGGTGAATTCTATGTACAGTTTAAAGCATGCGTCCAATTTGTGGATCGAGGAGTTTAACCAGGTTATTAGGTCAATAGGCTACAGGGTCAGCGAGACTATTATATGTGATTACACAAAGTTTGCTGATGATAGAGCATTCATTGTTTGTCTCTATGTGGATGACATAATAACGTGTCACTAGAACAAAGATGTTCCTCACATCCAGATTCAGTATAAACGACACGGGAGATATGGATGTCATCCTGGAGATTTAAATAATTCTAATGGCAGTTGAGTTTGCTTTGTCACAAGCTCACTACGTGGAAAGTTGCTACACACTATGGATATCAGGATCTTCCAGGGATCGATACTCCTTGCAGGTGTGATGAAAAACTGAAGCTGAAGTTAAGTGTAGGCTAGTCTAGAGGGTGGTGAATAGAGTTTGTGTCAAAAATAACCAATTAAAAATTCAACTCTATGCCAGTACAGAAGCAACTACCAATAGAAATATATAATCAGAGTAGTATTACGAAAATTAAGAGAGATCAAAATAGCATACGCAAACACAGCGATTTAACCTGGTTTTCCTCGTGGAGGACTAATCCAGGCCTGAGAACTCTCGCTCAGGAATAAAATCCACTATTTGTGAAATAGGGTACACACACGTGCCTTTACTCAGAAGAGCACACTAACTTCTTACAACTTCGCAGAGGTGAAACTTGGAATTGTCCAAGTGACTTCTTTTTAACTCCTGCACAAAACTTCTAGCTGAATCGCTCTTGAGCACCCTGGGGCTTAGGAAGTTTTGTGGCTAGTAGATTGGAAGAGTAAGGCTTAGAATGTATATGGCTTAGAAGATTGAGAGTGGGAGATGATTTGAAATAAGAGAATTCAAGCCCTATTTATACTAGTCAGGGGAGGCAGAGTTCGGCCAGAATTCTGTCTCAAATATTCAAAAATTTGAACGTTGGACAACTAGTAGCATGGTGTTCCTAAAAATTAGGTTCCTGAAATTAAGGGGGCAGAGTTCTGCCCGAGTTCTGCCTAGGGCAGAGTTCGTCCTGAATTCTGTCTACCTTGGGCCAGAAAGTTTATATGGGCTAGTTTGTTTTGGTTTGGTTTAGGGATTATTTGTTTTATATGGTTAGTTTGGAGAAGTAAGTCTAGGGATTGAGATGACTCAGTACGACTCAACGTACATGTTCCTAGACTCAAATAAATTAAAAAATTACAGACTGAGTGCAAGTACATTTGCAATGTAATAGCTTGTCGATGACGTTTGTCTTGAACTTGATACATTGCAGATAATGTTTTGTCTTGAGCCCGATGTGTCGTATTGGATCATATCAGGTATCATTTTGTTAATTCTCTAAATTAGGTTGACTGTGATCCAGTTTGGGTAAACAATCTCTCCCATTTTGATAATTGACAAAATGATATCTGTATGTCGCAATATTCATACCTGGACACATATTTAAGGGAGTAAAATAGTTCGTACGTATGAAGTTGGTTCCCCACAAATAGATATGTCGGCTCCCCCGCAAATAGATATTTTCATCCTGATACAAAGTTCTTATCCAACCATAACACAATTCATAATATCATGTCCAATATCACATCATATACAAGATCACATCAAATATCTATTATTCTCCCCCTTTGTCACTTTGTAAAATATAGAATAGCTCCCCCGTAAAGAGACAAAGTGAAGAGAGCAACCACACAACTTTAACCATAACCAAACTATAATAGGAACAACTAGCAGTTTTGATAAAGCAAAAGAAAGAAACTCGCAGTCATACATATGAAGGGAAATAAAAGCATAGTAGAAATAGTACTAAAGTCATGAAATGACAAACTGCAAAGCATAACCAAAAATAAAAGCATCAGCAACAGCTGCAGGTAGGAGACCACAGCCATCACGGAACATGAGTTCAGGATGGACCGGCCGAATCGGATGGCTCGCTGGCAGGGCAACGAGGATCAACAAACGCAGCTTCAGGATCCAGATACCGTATGGCCCAAGGGTTATCAATCCGGTAGCCTTCGCGAGAAGGGTCCCGACTCGTAGGAAACGACATAGTGGGATGTCGAGCCATGTTGTCTTGGATGTCATGCAGGGTGTTGCTGATGGCACTCATTTGAAGAGTAGTCCGGTAGTCCAGCTGAGTATAGCGATCGTCTTCCAAACGAAAGCGGTCGTGCAACATGTCTCAGATACAGTCGAGGGTAGTAGGTAGCTCAGGATGAAGGGCATCGGAGTCAGAAAACTCTTCCTCAACACAAGCAGGAGGAACAGGTGCAGGAGCTGTCCTACGAGGCTTAGATAGATAGACAGGAGCTGCTAGAAACTGACACTCATCTAAAAGAATATGGAAGGCAGCAAAGGTCATAGGAAGATACATAGCATAAATAAGCAATTTTGGCTTCTTCCTTACACTAATCATCCAATCCATCTTCATGCGTAGAAAATTGAAAGGGATGGTAAAGTGGTGATAATAAAGGGCCGTAATCTCAAGATAAGTGACTTCATCGGTAGATATGGCTTTGGAAAGGATGGAAGAGAAAATAATATGATGAAGTTCATATAAATGGTTGTTGAGATACTTGGCTCGAAGTTTACGAAGGCGAGTATTGGGTTCGCACATCATATCCTTGAAGCCTTCAAGTGTGACATCACCAACAAATTGGAAATCATGAGCATCAATAATACGCTCCCAAGAATTGGGGTTAGGGAGTTCTAAATATTCGGCCAAGTCAAAGTCGTCAAACAAAATGTCAATGCTGGTGACCCGAAAGTAGATTTTACGGTCGTCACGGGTCATGAAGCAATAAAACATTTGAATTGCATTAAGATAAACAAGTAAAGATGTAGACACAAGTTCATCAAGACATAGATCCTTAAAGTTATGATCAAATTCAGAAAATATGGTGAAATTGATGGGATGTTCTGCCACAACACTACGTGAGCGAAAAACGGAATACCACTCGTTAGAGGTTTCTAACGAAACAAAAATATGCTTATTATAAGTATTGGCATTGGGAGGAGGAGGAGGGTTGAACAATGGGTGAATGGGATTTGGAGGAGAAGAAGGAGGATTGGATGATGAAGCTCCTTCAGTCCTACTCCGCTTCCCTCTATTAAAAAGTCTAGGAGCCATGATAAAAGCTAATGTAATAGGGATGGAGAATTACAATTGAAGTAGAGATGGTGAACTAGGATATATACCTCAAAAATGAGTAATGAGGATGGAAGAGAATCACCCAAAACCTTTAAATCTTGAGTTTGGAGAGTGAAGAGCACCAAAATAGTAATTTCTAGGGTTAGGGTTTTGGAAGAAATAAGCTTGGAGAGCGGTGGAAGATGATGCCAATGAAGAGAGAAGACAAATTTGTGGTTTTAAAAAGTAGGGCCGGCTGCCCCAGCAAAACGTGGGCCCTTGATCAAACAGATTGGACGTCTAGGAATGGCTGCATATTCTGGAACTCACTATACAGAGTTCGGCCCGAGTTCTACGAAATGCAGATTTCGGCCCGGGCTCTGTTAGGGTGGTTCCAGAGCTCCAACAAATTAAAAAAATATTGACAAGATAGATAAAATATGGTCTTGAATTAACAATAATGGATTTTATAAGCCATAAAATAAATAAAACGTGAGACAATCGTTGTGAATCGTTGTTCAGAATATGTGCATCATCTCAGGTTAGCTGTAGGGGCCAGATCCCAGCTAGCGGTAGTACGAAGACTAGTACACCGTGTCGCTTAGGCTTTTATGCCTTATTGTCAGAAGGACCCTTTCAGCTTGTAACCAAAACAATGCAACAAATACGAACTTGATTGTACAAGTATTTGCGTAGGTATGACTTATTATATGACATTTTCATCCATGATTCCTAATTCTCGACGAAGAAAGTTGAAACGTTCTTCGACAAGTGGTTTAGTGAAAAAGTCTGCTAGCTGATGATTAGTGTCAATAAACTCTAGATTAATAGTGCCTTGTAATTGATGATCACATAAAAATGGTGTCAAATTTCTATGTGCTTAGTGCGTGAGTTACATACTGGGTCCTTGGTCAGGTCAATTGTACTAGTGTTATCACATAATATAGGTATGTGCTTAAAAGATAAATTATAGTCTTCAAGGGTTTAATTCATCCAGAAAATCTGAGCACAACAACGTCCTGCAGCTATGTATTCATCTTCTGTTGTAGATAGTGCGACAGAGTTTTGCTTCTTTATAAACCAAAAGAGTAAAGCTTTGCCTAATAAATGACATGTACTGCTGGTACTTTTACGGTCGACTTTGCATCTAGCAAAATCGGCATCTGAATAACCGATCAAGTCAAATGATGTAGTTTGGGATACCACAAGTCCACCGTAACAGTGCCTTTAAGGTATCGAAAGATACGCTTAACTGCGGTCATGTGTGATTCCTTAGGGTTGGCTTGATAACGAGCACATAAGCAAACACTAAACATGATATCTGGAAGACTAGTAGTTAAATAGAGTAGACTACCAATCATACCTTGATACTTATGTTGATCGACTGGTTTGTCGCTTTCATCAGGTTCTAATTTAGTTGTTGTAGCCATCGAAGTACTGATTGGTTTGACATTGTCAAGATCAAACTTCTTCAGCAAGTCCTTTGTATACTTTGATTGGCTGATGAAGACTCTTTGTGAGTTTTGTTTGATTTGTAATCCAGGGATGTAGTTAAGCTCCTCCATCATGCTCATTTAGAACCCATTCTGTATACACTTGGCAAATTCATGGCATAAAACCTCATTAGTAGACCGAAAAATGATGTCATCCACATAAATTTGTACTAAGATAATGGCTTCATCAATAGATTTTATAATCAGTGTCATGTCAATTTTCCCTTTTGAAAAGCCTTTGTCAGTAAGAAAGTGCTAAGGCATTTATACCAAGCTCGAGGGACTTGTTTGAGGCCATAGAGAGCTTTCTTATGTTAGATAACATGATCGAGAAATTTATGCTTTTTAATACTAGGTAGTTTATTTACAAACACTTCTTCTTTAATAAAACTGTTAAGAAAAGAACTTTTGACATCTATTTGAAAAAATTAGAAATTTTAGAAGTTTGCAAAGGCACAAAGCGTGCGGATTGATTCCAGTCGTACAGCAGGACCATATGTCTCATCGTATTCGATACCTTCCTCTTGGTTGTATCCTTGAGCTATGAGATGTGCTTTGTTATGTATGACTGAACCGTCCTCATTAACTTTGTTACGAAAAAGCTATTTAGTACCAATAATCGAATGAACAGCAGGTTTAGGAACAAGTTCCCAAACCTGATTTCTTTCGAATTGGTTGAGTTCTTTTTGCATTGCAGATATCCAAAATTCATCAGAAAAAACTTCTAAATTTTTTTTGGTTCTATTTGTGAAATAAATGCAGTGCTAGCAATAGTGTCTCTAACAGATGATCGAGTACTTACCCCTTTTGATACCACAGAAATTACTAAGTTCTTCGGATGTGATGGTGTGAAACGAAACTTCTTTGGTAAGCCTTCCAAATAACTGGTTCCAGGTGTTGTATTCATTGGTGTAGAAGTTGATGATTTGATGTGTATGTCATCATCGTCATCGGGAATAGCAGTTGTACTATTATTCTCATAAAAGGTTACATTAGCAGATTCTTCAACAATCATAGAGCGCTTGTTGAAAACTCTATATCATTTACTCTTGGCAGCATAACCAAGAAAAATAACTTCGTCATCTTTGGCATCAAACATGCCTAAGTTGTCTTTAGTATTCAGGATAAAGCAGCGACAACCGAAGACTCGAAAATAGAAAATAGTTGGTGTTCAACCAAACCAAAGCTCATAGGAAGTTTTCTTCGAAGTAGGTCGAATCAAAACCCTATTCTGGGCATGGCATGTTGTACTTACAGCTTCTGCCCAAAAATATTTTGGAAGTAAAAATTGATTCAGCATGACTCCGGCCATATCGGCAAGTGTTCTATTCTTTTGCTCCACAACAACATTTTGTTGGGGAGTTCTAGGACACGAAAATTTATTATTAAAACCATTTGAGTCACAAAACTTTTTGAAATCGGAGTTTTCGAATTCGCCACCATGATCACTTCGGATTCGAGTAATCATGAAGCCTTTTTCGTTTTAAAACTTTTTAACAAAAACTTCAAAAATAGAAATAGTATAACTTTTGTTTATAAGAAAGAAAATCCAAGTAAATCAAGAAAAATTATCAACAATTACAAAAGCTTAGAGTTTTCTACCAAGACTAGCTACTCTATTAGGACCAAATATATCTATATGAAACAGTTGCAAAGGTCTAGTAGTACTTACACAGTTGATGAATTTAAAAGAGGATTTGGTCGCTTTATTTTTCTCACATTCGACACATACCATATCATTTTTTAATGTAATTTCAGGTAGTCCTCTCACTAGCTTCTTGGTTGAAAGTCTTGAAATGGTATCCATATTTGCATGTCCAAGACGCATACGCCATAGTAGTCTTTCATCTTTACGACGTAAAGGTATCTTCCTTCATTGTTAGTATCTCTAGACAGATAGAATATGTATATATTATCTTCCCTTATCCCTTCAAAAATGATGTCTCAAGATGATCTATAATATATAGAGCATTTAGTTTTCCTAAAGTTAATATCACATCCATGATCAGCAAGATAACTAATACTGAGCAAGTTATGCTTTAACTCTGTTACTAAACAGACATTTTTAATGACGGAAGAAGGAGGATTACCAATAGTACCGTTACCTACAATATAACCTTTCAGATTATTACCGAAGGATATATATCCTTCCCTCTTCATCGTTAGTGTTGCGAAAAGATTTGCATTTCCGGTCATGTCTCGCGAGCACCCACTATCGAGAATCCACTTACTTCTAGAGGATGAAGGAAGGCCCACCTACACCACAAGTAGATGTGACCTTTGGTACCCAAATCTTTGAGGGTCCTGAAAGGTTAGTCTTCGGTACACATGCATATAGTTTTAAATCAACTAATCTTCTAATTCTACACTGTGGTGAAGTGTGTCCATTTTTACCACAGTAGTGACATGTGGCATGTATATTGGTGTTAAGTATACGATAATAGTGATGTCTATTAGAACATGTGTTCATAAAAGCATGTTTGTGTGTGCCATGTGTATGTGTGGGTATTTGTCGTGCTGCATGTGAATATGTGTAAATAAAGACATGGATGTGTGCTACATAAGTATACGTGTTTTTCTTGTGACGTGTATTCTTGTGTTGAGCAATCTTTTGTCTTGTGTACTTGTTGTAACTGTGAGATTGAGTTTGGGGCTGCATAACTTATTTCCCCAATCTGATCTCTAATCTTTTAGAGGCATTGTACATATCATCATACTTGGCAGTCAAGGAATCAATTCTTACAGCAGCAATATTATACTTCTTTTTCTCGTCTGACAGTTCTTTATTGACTACTGTGATATCACGTGTTTGTTTCTCAATACGAGATTCGGCATCGTGTAAGCTTAATTTAAGCTTGGATGCCTCCTCAGTGTTCTCCGTGAGTGGTGTGTCTCTAACATTATCAAGTTAGCATGAAAGTCTATAAATCTCAAATTCATGAGTCTTGATCTTATCCTTTGCATGTTTATACTTGCTAAGTAACTTCTTGTGACCTTCAAGTAAGTCACTAAAGGCATCTTCAAGTTCATCAAAAGTAAAGTCATCAAGTGGATCATTTGTTACCTTTTTGGACGTTGCCATTAGGCAGACGTTTGCACTATCTTGGGGAGAGTCCTCTTCTTCTTCTGAGTTACTGGCTTCGCTCTTGTGCTAGATGCCAGTGTTGGCATACTTTCGAGAGGTTAGCCTTTTGTACGATCTTTCATTTCGACTTCCATTCTTTGCTGTAGGGCAGCCTTTCTTGACATGTCCCGTCTTCTTACAGCCGAAGCAAATAGGCTCTTCATCGTCCTATTTGTGTTGTTACTTCTTTCCTTAGTTGAAATGTAGAAACTTCTTAAAGTTGAGAACCATGTGTCACGACCCATACCCTAGAGTAAGGGCATGAGAGGTGGGTACGTCCAGCCTACGCCGCAGTATCGGCGGTAGAACGCTGTCCTAGGTCACAACATCTAGCAATAATATACTAAGCAGTTTATACTCCCCGAATGGGGGTGACATGATAAAAGTAAACTCAATCACAACTAAGGAAGAAGAAGCACGATATGATATAGAACTCAAGGAAATACAGATGATAAAATAGCAGATAGATAAATGGAACTGCTGAAATTGAAAGAATCCCAAGTACAAACAGAGAGTCTAAGTGTCTAATACATCACAAATCCCAAGATCAATATATACAGTCATCCACAGAGTAATGTAAATAAACATCCTAGTCTAGAAGAGTGTCATCCACAGCTATAGGGTCCGGCTGCTGGTCCAAGTCACAGCTGTCATCTAAAGTAGCCCCATAATATGTAGGGCCGCCAGCCTCGTCCTCATCCTCTGTAATATTTCAACAGGTCCAGTCAGGACAGGAGCGAGCACAATACATCTCAACAAGACATAGCCGGAAAAGGAAATATAATCATGCTAGAGAATAAAATACAGGAAACTAAAGAATAACATAATGTAAGAGAGAGACTGTAAGTAAATATCTATGATATATATAAAGAGAGACAGTGCTAATGATTCAAAGTACTGGATAAACATGTGAATGGATAAGGACTGATTCATGATTACACTACTTGGAATTGATTCATGATTACACTACTTGGAATTGATTCATGATTACACTACTTGGATTTATTCACATGTTCATTTATACTCCCCCATCCCCAATCAATACACAAAGATCCATTCAAGTTACGTTAAGATTCATGATTATACTACGTTGCCCATAAAGGGTGATTCATGAATTGATTCGTGAAGGCTCGATGATCATGAGGGTATATGAGTCACTAGCTGATTTCCGAAGATTCATGATAATAGAAGCATAAGATACGTGATGTAAGTGAAACACACTGGACAGAAGTATCTGATGCTCCCGAAAAGGATAACATCTCATGAAGGGATCCATATAGTACCTATCCGTGTTCCATCGTGTCAGCATCAAGTAAGATAGTCTAAAGTAGGAATTATAATCCTAAACATGATATGAAATGATCAGAGAATGTACTCGCCTGCTATCTGAATGTCCAAGGTGAATATACTGTCCGATGAGAGGTGTCTGACTCCTAATCAGAACAGCACAAGTCACAACAAGTCCAGAATGGTAAAAATAAGCACTACAATGCATTCTACATGAGTCTAGGTCAAACTAGGCCAAAGTCAACTCTTGGTCAACCCTGGTCAACCAAGAAGTCAAACCTAGGTCAACTATGGTCAAACTAGGCCTAATAAGTCTATTTAGTCTTACCTAGTCTATTCTAGGACTAACCAAGACTAAACAGGTCTAACTAGCCCTCACTAGTCTAATAGACACAACATAGGCCCAATACCATATATATAGAATATGTATCACTATCACATATGAATGTATATGTATATCCACATAAACAAATAGACATGTGCCTAGCACATGATCTATCACACATATAGAGAGATCCCACATGGCTTTACATTACACATTTACACATAGGCTATCTTAACTATTTACCGACATATATTTATATATATATATAATCACACACATACATATATTAGGAATTATCTATATATATATATATATTTATATATATATATATATATATATATATATATATATATATATATATATATATATATTTATATATATATATATATATATATATATATATATATATATATATATATATATATATTTTTATATATATATATATATTTTTATATATATATATATATATATATATATATATATATATATATATATTTATATATATATATATATATATATATATATATATATATATATATATATATATATATATATATATAATATATTTATATATATATTAAAATATATATATATATATATATATATATATATATATTTTATATATTATATATATATATATATAATATATATATATATATATATATATATATATATATATATATATATATATTATATATATATATATATAATATATAAAATATATATATATATATATATATATATATATATATATATATATATATATATATATATATATATATATATATATATATATTTGGATATATAGGAGCAATGTGTGTGTGCATATTAGAGATATGTACCTGTGTGTGTGTTAAGTGTTTGAGGGTGTGTGTGTATACTTATGAAATGTGTGTGTTCCAGGAAAACCTGTGTGTGTCAGTATGTGTAGTGTAATAGGAAACATATGACAGGAATATATGTTCTCAGGTTATTGTAAGCTGTATGTGTGACAGGAAAATACTACAATTAACTGTGTGTCTCAGTTTCAACCACTGTGAAGAATTACATGTAATATGTTCTCAGGTTTCTCATGTAAAAAACAGTTCAGTCTCATCCCAATCCCATCTCAGGTTTCCCTCTACTCAGTACAATCAATAAAGTATAGAAAAATCAGTTAGCATCTACTTAAATTCCCAGATTAGGAACCCATTCCCATACTCATTTCGAACAGGGAAAGGGAATTCAGTTCAGAAAACAAAAAGGGACAGGAACCAAATCCTAGTTTACAGTCAATTAAGCATGGTTTAGGAAACCTTGAAGTTATAGTTCAGGTTTGAGGGAAACTGAAAGATGCTATCACAATGAATCAACACTCATTACAGTTTACTAATGAATTGTCTTAATCTCAGATTATGGGGGATCATGCTCAGTTATAGGAGAAATCAGAAGATAGAAGCAATCTCAGGATTAAACATCCAAATCAGTAAAAATACAAGTGCAGTTCTCATTTCATTCTCTGGATTTCGAAGAACCATAAATAGCATTCAAACCCAAATGATATCCCCTCATGAAACCACACATAACTCCTATATAACATATATAAAATATGTGCAAGTTATCATTGAAACTGGGATTTGAACCATTTGAATTAAAGAGAAGGCACTGATACTCCATGTATCAGAAACAGGAACCATTCATGTGTTCAATTATGAATTCAATCTAAAACTGAGAAGTTAACTAAATCATGGTGTCTAACATGAGAGATCAATCAATCATTAACTAATTAGCATGTAGGATATAAGGGATAGCTCAATACATAGCTAGAATAGTTTTACAAAATAGGAACAACAGTTTCTTTGAGAAACTAGAACATGGTATCAATCCCATATGCATTCGAATCCCCATTTCAGTTATAAGGCCTATTGGAAATCTGTAAATTAATTAGCAAGGTTAGGGACTTGTATTAGGATATGATTTAGCATATAATCCTAACTAAACACAAACTTTAATAACAGGAACCAACAGTAATAATCACTGATACCACATTGTTTCAGTCGACTAAAAAGTCAACCCACATTCGATTTTCCCCAATCCATTATAACAATTCAAGAAGAACACAAAGTTGGTAATTAAAGGTGGGTATGAGTGTGTGTCACATGCACAAAACAGTGTCCTAAAATAGGACACACGAGTGTCCAGAATAAAATACATACACGCACGAGACAGCACAAGCTCGCGTGACCAGTGCACGTGTCTGCATGTACCCGACACGCAACAAGGTGACACAAGACTTGGGGAGTGTCGTATCAGACACTGCCCCGAGCTCCATGTCAAAGGACATGCGCCTACGTGTCCTGAATAGCCCAACACGAGCCCACGAGCAGCAGGACACTGCTATCCACGCGCGCGCAGGCGTGTCCACGAGCCCTGTGTGACTCGGACACAACTCGAAATTAACCCAGTCCAATAGAAACCCATAAGCGACCCAAAAATACGAATTCCTATTCAAACACAATTTGAAATCTCGAACGAAATACCCTTTGTGGCATTTCGTCGAACACCTGCGCATGTCACTGATACGTGTCCGATACGGACACGTACAGGACACAAAAAATGGCAAACCCTATTCCTACAGGACTAGGACACCTAGGGCTAGGTATTTATGCAAGGAAAACCTAGTTTTAATGGGTGGATAGGAATTTTACCTATGGTGTTCTTCAACACAACGAGTCTCTTCCAAGAAGTTCTTCAAAGCCACCAAAAATCCCCAAATTGATGCAAATCTGAGATTTGACTCGACAGTCAGCAAGAAAACATTGATTAGAACATTATGGAAGAAATCTCAATCAAAAAGGAGTCCTATTGATTAAACTGTGAAGAAAATAATAAAGGCTTACCTATTCTTTAGGAAAATGAAGAACTAATAAAAAAGAGGCACAAATCCCTATGGAGACATTATATAGGCAGGGGGGGTCTTGGCTGGTCACTTTAGTTAGGGTTAGGGTTTTTAGGTTTCATCCTATGGCTAGGAATGAATCAAGGCTAATGGGTGGCCTAGAAACTAGGGCTCTTTCCTAGTCTTTTACAAATCACTTAACCATAACTAAACTTTACTTAACCCATTAACCAAAACCACCTAATTCTCAAAGTGGCTCACTAAGTTAGTTATGACCCATCTAGGTTAGGTCCAATCTCGGTTAGGCTAACCAAAATCACATGACAATAATTAAACTAGTATTTAAATCACACCATTCAATTAAATTATTTAAAAATTCCTAATAAATATATTAAATTCAAATAATTCAAAAATGACAAAAATATCCTCAAACTAGAAATGTGGTAGTGACAAATCTACCCTCCTTAAAAGAATTTCGTCCTCGAAATTGAAAGGCGAATAACAACTGGTGAGAAGGATAGATAGTATACCTCACGGTCCAAAAGATAAGGGTATCGCTCGCGCATCTCATCCTCCAGCTCCCAGGTAGACTCTCCTGGAGAATGATGCCTCCATGCGATGCGAACCAAAGACATCACCTGGTTCCTCAGAACCTTCTCCCGGCGATCCAGAATCTCTACTGACTGCTCTGGGTAACTGAGAGTAGGTCCGACCTCAATCTCCGAATGATCGAGCACATGGCTAGGGTCAGCCACGTACCGTCTCAATTGTGATACATGGAATACGTTGTGGACATCCACTAGTGCAGGTGGCAAGTCTAGCCTGTAAGACACGTCGCCGACTCTCCCGCTGATAACGAAAGGGCCGATGAAGCGCGGGCTAAGCTTCCCACCTCCACCAAAACGTATCGTACCACGAGTCGGAGATATCCATAGAAAAACCATGTCTCCGACCTAAACACAACCAAGGTCTCAAATTAACTATGATAAACAAACATGATCAATAAAACACAAACAATCAAACCTAAATCTAATCCTATTCTGTACCTCAAACTCCAAGGGCCTCCGGTGGCTATCGGCCCAATGCCGATGTCTGTCCTGCGCCACGCGAAGTCTGTCCCTGATGAGCTTCACCTTCTCGGCTACGTCAATAACCATCTCTGGTCCCAGTAAAGCTCGCTCACCAACATCATCCCAAGATAAGGGTGTACGACACCTATGCCCGTACAGAGCCTCGAAAGGTGACATCTCGATGCTGGCCTAGAAACTGTTGTTGTAAGCAAACTCCACCAAATGAAGATGATCCTCCCAGGAACCTCCAAAGTCCAAGACGCACGTCCGCAACATATCCTCGAGCGTCTGAATAGTCCTCTCTGACTGTCCGTCCGTCTTGGGGTGGTATGCGGTACTAAACTTGAGCTGGGTGCCCAAGCTAGTCTGCAGACTCCTCCAAAAATGGGAAGTCAAGCGACTATCCCGATCCGAGACGATGCTGACCGGAACCCCATGAATCCTGACTATCGGCCGTATGTACATCTCTGTGAGCCTTTCTATAGACGTACCCACCTTGAATGGCAAGAAGTGGGCCGATTTGGTCAACCTGTCAACGATGACCCAAATCGTGTCTTTCTCTCCTGGTGTATGCGGCAGTCCTAATACGAAGTCCATAGTGATATGCTCCCACTTTCACTCGGGAATGGGCAGCGGCTGCAACAATCCACCGGGCCTCTGCCTCTCTGCCTTGACCTGCTGACAGACCAAGCACCTTGCTATGAAGCGAGCCACCTCCCGCTTCATCCCGGACCACCAAACATGCTCCCTCAGATCTTGGTACATCTTGTTGGCACCAGGGTACATAGAGTACTGATATCTGTGGGCCTCCTGCATAACCTGCTCCCTGAGATCTTCGCTGGGCACATATAACCTAGAACCGTGCCTCAAGGCACCATCCTCTGCAAGAGAAAACTTGACGTCCACCAATCCTGCTCGAACCTGGTCTCAGAGACACCGCAGAGCAACGTCCTCAAACTGTGCCGACTTGATCCTCTCCACCAAGTCTGACTGAACCTGCATACCCCATAACTACATCTGAACTCTGGGCACGATCACCATAATCCCTAGGCTCTCCAAATCTGCAAGCAAGTGACGATCCATGGTCAAACACATGGCTGTCGGATACCTACTCAAGGCATCGGCAACCACGTTTGCCTTCCCTGGGTGATACTAAAGTGATATGTCGAAGTCCTTCATCAACTCTAGCCATCTGCGCTGCCTCATGTTCAACTCCTTCTGAGTGAACACATACTTTAAGCTCTTGTGATCTGTGAAGATCTCCACCCTCTCCCCATACAGATAATGCTTCCACAACTTCAGAGCAAAAATTACCGCTGCCAGCTCCAGGTCATGGGTAGGGTAGTTCTTCTCATGGGGACGTAATTGCCTGGAAGCATAGGCAATCACCTTCCCATGCTGCTGCTAGACACAACCCAGCCCCTTCCCTGAAGCGTCACTATAAATAGTGAATCCACCTGATCCTGAAGGCAATGTCAGAATCAGAGCTGTCGTAAGCCGCTTCTTCAACTCATCAAAAGCTGTCTGACACTTCTCTGACCAAACATACTCAGCATCCTTCCGGGTCAACCGAGTCAACGGCTCTGCAACCCGGGAGAAATCTTGCACAAATCTTCTATAATATCCTGCCAACCCCAGGAAACTCCTGATCTCTGCCACTGAAGTCGGCGCTGGCCATGCCTCAACTGCTACGATCTTCTTGGGGTCAACAGAGATACCATCTCCACTCACCACATGCCCCAAAAAGTCCACCCGGTCCAAGAAGAACTCACACTTGGAGAGCTTCCCATAAAGCTGCTCCCTCCTGAGAGTCTCCAGTACTATCCGCAGATGCTCCTCGTGCTCCTCCTCAGTCTTGAAATACACCAAGATGTCTCCAATGAACACCACCATGAACTTGTCCAAGTACTGGTGGAACACCTTGTTCATTAGGTTCATAAACACTGGTTGTGCATTGGTTAGCCCAAACGGCATAACCAAAAACTCAAACTGCCCATACCGCATCCAGAAAGCGGTCTTGGGAATATCCTCCATCTTTATCTTCACCTGGTGATATCCCGACCTCAAATTAATCTTGGAAAATACCCGAGCTCCGCTCAACTGGTCAAAAAGATCGTCGATCCGCGACAGTGGGTATTTGTTCTTGATCGTGAGGTTGTTGAGTGCCCTATAGTCAATACACATCCGTACTGACCCATCCTTCTTTCGCACAAATAATACTGGTGCACCCTATGGCGACGAACTCGAGCGGATGAAGCCCTTGTCCTGCAGCTCATCCACTTGCTTCTTCAGCTCCACCAGCTCACTGTTGTTCACTCGATAGACATGCTGAGAGATGGGTTCTGCTCCTGGAACCAAGTCTATCGAGAACTCTATGTCTCTGTCTGGTGGCAATCTCGGCAACTCCTCTAGGAAAACATCCATATACTCTGCTATCAAGGGGTATAGAATCGTCTGCTCCTCAACCGAGACTCCACAGAAAACTTCGCTGCTCTGCTCTGCCTAACGTCTGGAGTACTCGAACTCTGGCTCCCCCGGCGCTCTGAAGAGAACTCTACCCCCTCTGCAATCAATGCTGGCGTGGTGCCTGCTCAACCAATCCATACCGAGTACTATATCGTAGTTCGGCGATAGCATTACGAGCAGGCTCATCTCCAACTCATGGTCTCCCAAAACAACTCTTCGACCCTTAAAAACATCACGTACGAGGATAATGCCACCCCGGTCATGATCTTGTAAGTCCTAGGCAACGATTCAGCTATGATACCGTGTCTAATCGCAAATGATACTGATATAAAACTATGCGAAGCACCGGAATCGAATAATGTAAAAGCTGGACTGGAGTCGAGAAGAACCAAACCTGCGATCAGCTCTCCTATCGCCTCTGCATCCTCAGCTGCCATGGCAAAAGCTCGCCCCTGCTGGCCTCCCCTGGCCTATTGTTGATGCTGCACAAACAGCTGCTGCTGAGTCGGCAACGGTCCCTTCTACGGTCCCCCTGGAGCCTTGTCTCCTGTTCCTGCTCCCTGCCCTGATCGTTCCGAGAACATAGGGCACTCCCTCAGCTGATGGTCTGCTGCCCCACAGAGTAGGCACCTGTCTAGCCTCTTCCTACACTCGTTCCACCCGTGCCCTGGCTTCTTGCAATAAGCACAGGGGGTGGCCTGCTGCCTCGGTACCTGCTGCTGCACCCTCTGCTGCTGATGCAGCACTGGCTGATGCCTCGGCTGCTGAAACTGTGGTGGCTGGAACCTCTGCTGCTGGTGGTGCAGCTGGTGCTACTGCTGAAAGTGCGGCCTCTTGGCCGGTCCTCCACTACTGCTGCCTCCCTAGGAGTCTCGCCCCCTCTTGAGCCTAAGCTCAAGATCATCCTCTGCAGCTAGTACATCCACCAGCATCTCCTCAAATGTAGTGCTGCGGGTGTTCTTGGTGTAGGACTTGACCTCCTTTACCAAGCCCTTTCGGAACCTTCGGGCCTTCGTCGTCTCCGACAAGTCCTCCATAAATCTGCTCAGGCGGCAAAACTCTCCTCCGTACTCCTCTACGGACTGGCTCCCCTAGACTAGGGCCTCGAACTGGGTCTCGAGGGCTTCCAGCGCTGTGTCTGGAAAGAACTTCTCCTTGAACAGCTTCTTGAATGCTGCCCAAGTCTGTCCTGCTGTACCAACCCTCGGGTCGGTCTGGTACCATGTACGGGCCAGATCCTGCATCATGCTGGCCGCTGCCTCTATCTGGAGTCTCGTCGGGATCTCAGCCAGCCTGATAATCTCCTCCATATGCTCGATCCACTCATCGGCATACAAGATCCCCTCTGTCCCTCGGAAGTCCCTCGGGTGCATCTTCTGGAAGTCTCGCATGCCTTTCTCCTGTGGCTGGTGCGGCTGCGGGGCTGCCGCTTGCTGAGCTATGACTCTCTCTACTGCATTCACTGCCAGCTCAATGCTTCGTGTGAGCTCTGCTGTGTGCCTCTGCTGCTGGGTCTGCTGACCCTCCATGTACTACCGGAAGAAGGCCAACAGCTGAACGGCGTCAAATGTCCCCGCAGGTGGCTGCTGCTGGAAGGGATCCTCTGCGATGACTGGGTCCTGCCTCCGAGCCGGTGGAGGCATACCCCCTGCTGCTGCTGCTGGAGCCTCAATACGAACAGAGGTGCCAGGAGCTGCAGTCTCCTGTCTCTACTGAACTGGCTGAGAGGTAGCAAATCCCTCTATAGCATCTCCATGAATGGTACGCTGCTGACGAGTCTCTACCATCTTGAAGATAGACCAAACAAGAGTATCAATTTCTGAGAAAGAAGCGATATAACAAAGGCGGACAATTAAAATTCAAAAGGATCAGCTGACAATAAAGATTTAGATGGCAATAAAAGAAATTTTCCTAATGTGATTGAGTACCTTAAAAATTATTGTCATATATCCTACTGCAGACTGTAATGATATTCTAGTTCGAATACCACTACACTTCTAGTCTAGACCTGCATGGGCCACCACTAAAAACGTGTCACGACCCGTACCCTAGAGTAAGGGCACGAGACGTGGGTACGTCCAGCCTACGCCGCAGTATCGGCGGTAGAACGCTGTCCTAGGTCACAACATCTAGCAATAATATACTAAGCAGTTTATACTCACCGAATGGGGGTGACATGATAAAAGTAAACTCAATCACAACTAAGGAAGAAGAAGAACGATATGATATAGAACTCATGGAAATACAGATGATAAAATAGCAGATAGATAGATAAATGGAACTGCTGAAATGGAAGGAATCCCAAGTACAAACAGAGAGTCTAAGTGTCTAATACATCACAAATCCTAAGATCAATATATACAGTCATCTATAGAGTAATGTAAATAAACATCCTAGTCTAGAAGAGTGTCATCCACAGCTATAGGGTCTGGCTGCTGGTCCAAGTCACAGCTGTCATCTAAAGTAGCTCCATAATATGTAGGGCAGCCAGCCTCGTCCTCATCCTCTGTAATATTTCAACAGGTCCAGTCAGGACAAGAGCGAGCACAATACATCTCAACAAGTCATAGCAGGAAAAGGAAATATAATCATGCTAGAGAATAAAATACAGAAAACTGAAGAATAGCATAATGTAAGAGAGAGACTGTAAGTAAATATCTATGATATATATAAAGAGAGACAGTGCTAGTGATTCAGAGTACTGGATAAACATGTGAATGGCTAAGGACTGATTCATGATTACACTACTTGGAATTGATTCATGATTACACTACTTGGATTTATTCACATGTTCATTTATACTCCCCCATCCCCAATCAATACACAAAGATCCATTCAAGTTACGTTAAGATTCATGATTATACTACGTTGCCCATAAAGGGTGATTCATGAATTGATTCGTGATGGCTCGGTGATCAAGAGGGTACATGAGTCACTAGCTGATTCCCGAAGATTCATGATAATAGAAGCATAAGATAAGTGATGTAAGTGAAACACACTGGACAGAAGTATCTGATGCTCCCGAGAAGGATAACATCTCATGATGGGATCCATATAGTACCAATCCGTGTTCCATCGTGTCAGCATCAAGTAAGATAGTCCAAAGCAGGAATTATAATCCTAAACATGATATAAAATGATCAGAGAATGTACTCGCATGTTATCTGAATGTCCAAGGTGAATATACTGTCCGAGGAGAGGTATCTGACTCTTAATCAGAACAGCACAAGTCACAACAAGTCCAGAATGGTAAAGATAAGCACTATAATGCATTCTACATGAGTCTAGGTCAAACTAGGCCAAAGTCAACTCTTGGTCAACCCTGGTCTACCAAGAAGTCAATGTTTGCCCTGAAATATAAAGAGCAGAACAATTATCGGAGGACTCGACTTTTACTTTACGTAACAAACTCGCTTGTACAAAGAAAGCCTAGGAACGAAAACCTAGGTATAGCAGTCTAAGTACAATTGTTTATTTTAGATTCTGGGGGTGACGATAGAGGCTCGGGAAAGCGACGGCCGCTCTGCCTTACTCCTTGGACGATCGGTATGCAGCCTTGGCTCGGGGAAGATCTGCTTGGCGTTGACGAAGAAATGCCCTTCTTTCTCTCCTCGTGTTGCTCTTCCGGCTTCTCTCTCTCTCTGTATATTTTCTCTCTGATTATTTGGGGGAGCTCTCTGTCTGTCTTCGCAAGGGAATGGCACCTTGCTATTTATAAGAGTGGGGGCATCATTAGGGTTTAGATAATTGCCCATTCTCAAAGTGGTGGCAGCCTGATGATTAATCAATCTGAACCATTAGTCTTAAGCGTGAAGGATCTGGGCCATTAATGTGGATAGTATTGAATTCTGTTGTTGATTAATGCTGATTGCTTTAAATCTTTATGATTGGTTGTGTCAAGCTTGGATCTCTCACCACGTGTCCCATTGGCTTGATCATGAATGATATGACCTGATCTCATTAATTATGAGGATAACGTCAAATATGGTTATTGGGATCTGGTAAATCTCTGATTGATTTAATACCACACATCCCCTAATCACCCTGCTACCAGCTGTCAAGTCATGGGGGCAATTGAATCTCTTCCACGTGTCTTGTTGGTGGACCCTGCCAGAGCCGCATGATATCCATGAACCGCATAAGACAGTGTCTCAGCGAGCCGCATAGGCATAGTACTTGCGAGCCGCATGGGATGGTTTCGTGGTGAGCCGCAGGAAGATGATTCCTGCCAGTCGCATGAAGCTGTTCATCGATTGAGCTGCATGGGAGTCTGCTACGTGGCAATCTCGGATCGTATCAGAGATTTTCTTCTGTTCCCGAAGAGTCTGTCATTATGACAGGACCATCATGGCACTTTATGTCAGAGCCGTCAGTTGTCAAATTATGGCAGAGCATTAAATAAGGCCATTACTCGATGGCCAGCTGTGTAAAGGGATCCCGTGGGGACACGTGGTGTTGATCGAGTCGTATATCTGTGTTGGTCGTTTGTAGGCCGCATGTACTTCCGAGCCGCATAGGACTGGGAGACTCTTTGAACCGCATGGGACTGTCCCTATGTAAGTCGCATGGATTCTCCTGCCCCGAGCCGCATGAGACTGAGAGTCTCTCTGAACCGCATGGGACTGCCCCTGTATGAGCCGCATGGGGTTCTCCTGCTCCGAGCCTCATAGACCATTATTCTGATATTTTCCATGCTTCTACAAGACCTCCTTCAAAGTTTTCAATTTGCAAAATTGAAATACTTTGAATAAGACGCATGGCCTTTGCTAACCGCATAGATGGTTCGACCGCATGGATTTATCTGGCCGCATGAGCTGTTAGGCCATATAGACTTGTTGCCACGTGTCCCAACCGCGTGTGCAAATCTTCTGCATTAAATGCCCTTGATTCGCCGCCTTTTGGGGGAGGATCCCAAGGGTCAGTTTTGCTTTGACTGAAGCATTTTGCCTTTATTCTTTTAGGCGGCGTGTGGATCGAGGCGTTTGTTGTTTTACGAGCCTCCTTCGCCTATAAATAGGAGTAATTTATTCTTTGAGGGTTTCTTTACCTTCTCTCTTTGCTCGAAACTCCTTGTTGCAGACTTTCTCTTCGTCTTTTCCCCTCAACGATCGATAATGGCTTCCAAGAAAGCTGTTGCGTCGAAGGCTACGAAGGGCAAGGCGGTTACTTCTGCGGTGACTGCGGCGACGAACGTGGTCACTCCTCCACTGGCCGCTGTTCCCTCTGTCAATCCCGACGTTCACCCGCCTATTGCTGGTAAGGGGGTCGCCTGAAAACCCTAACTGCTGCCATGGCTCTGTTGCATATTTTATGCACAAGCCACATGTACGAGACTCGTCGATGTGACCGCATAAGCATTTTGTCCCATGGGGCCGCATGAGCTTGTCATACTCGATCTGAGCCGCATATATGTTTTCGATTTGGGCCGTATAAGCGTCGCTCACTTTTGAACCGCATAAGCTTGCTTGTTTGTAGCCCAATCAGCTCATATGAGTCTGGCTCATAGGCGTGCTTAACCTGAACCGCATAAGTCTATCTGTTCAGGGCTGTATGGGTCTGTGTGGTCTTTGAGCCGCATGGTCTCTCCTGAATCTGAGCCGCATGAGGCTATAATTAAACAGAGCCGCATGGACTTATCTTTTTCTGAGCCGCATGAGGCTGTGTCGGTCCGAGCCACATAGACTCAAATGATCTTTCCAATGCTTCTTGTTTTGACTATCTTCTAATCTTTTTTCTTTTGTCTTTCCTCAGTGACTCTGCCAGTAAATCCTGCGGGGGAACTTCTGGTCGGCTTGAATCAACTTGCTATGGATGTGCGACGGGACGATTTAGTTCGTCAAGTGTCAGAGCAGCTCCTTGTTAATGAGCCTTTGGAGCGACTAAATGCTATCCGAATTCAATCTTTCCAATTCCTTAGTGATATGATGAGCTCCGGAAAGCTCAATGGGGAGCATCTGAGGCCGGTCTTCCTGCATTGATAATAGAAAACTCCCGAGTGCTGGATGTTTCTGAGAGTTGGGATTTTAACCTGGACGGGATGCCGATTCATATCCCCATTATGAAGCGTTATTTCCCTTTTGCGTGGTTCAACATGATCGTTTTGGACAGGCAAATGACAGACCCGCTCACTCCAACCAGACAGGGGATGTTCGTGGATAAAATTCGTTATAATAAAACTACTGGGTTAGTACGTGCGATCAAGGATCCGGCCAGTGGATCTGTGATGGGGTTAGTTCCGGGTACCTTCATCAATACCCCCGGTCCCAACTTCTCATTTTCTCAGGCTGATACCTTCCTGAGCCAGCTCGCTCGAAAAGGGTCATATCCTGTCGGCAGATTGGCACTGGCGGGCTGGCTACACTCCATCCCCCGTGGGCTAACCTGACCTTGTAGATTCTACGGAAATACGAGGCATTTTTGCCAGAAGTCGATCTTTGTGATGCTATCCGGGGTACCAGCCACGGATTGCCCATTAATAAACCGTTGTTTATGGCCCTTCTGGAGATGTATAACCATCGGACAGGAACTTTCTTCACACCTGTAGGGGAGATGGGGCTCGCTCTCCATGAAATGTATGCTGTTTCCCAGCTTCCCTGGGGAGACGAGCCCTTCGAAGCATACACTCCAACGAACGAGGAGTTCCAGGATCTAGATCGATGATTCCCAGGCTTCGTTGCTGTGTACCAAGAACTGTTATGCCATCATAGCACCTGTCATCAAACGACTATCAAGAAAAATAATAGCTCAGAAGGGGACACTTCCCATACCAACTCTTGGGTCTTCTATCTTTTTAAATTCAGCGCTGCTGGCCGAGTTACTTCCCGAGGTCGTCAAACTCCTGAGGAAGTAGAAAGCTTGGTGTCGACTGCTAGGAGGTCAAAATCTAAAGGTGACAAGTTTGGGAGCCAGAGAGACTCCTTCAGCTATTTTTATTATGGTACTCGGCGGCTGTCGGAGAAGGCGCTCTTGGCAGGCTTCTTAATGGTGTGGCTGCACAATTGTGTGGTCTCAGGAGGGGCGGGTGCTATCGAGAGGATCAGCCGTCACTTTATTCTTCCTGCCGTGAAGTTGGCCTTTGTGTTCAGGCTGGCTCTTCTTCCTGCTATGGTGTGCAGCATTCATCATGGTCTCCGTGCCTTCTCGTCCAAAGTCATTGCTCGTGACGTGGTGATGGACTTTAAACGTATAGAGCTGTCTTATCATTACCTGCTGGGGTGGCTGTTGTTGCATTATTAGTCTTTGATGAGGCCTGGGATGGGAGACGACGTTACGGACGATGATTCTTTTTTTTTCAGGTATCACCATCAGCCTTCGGAATATAGTACCATGCCGGCGTGTCGGAGGATGCTGGCGAGGGTGGACGGATATGGTTTCTTCGTGTCCGTTCCCCGTTTTACCGACCAAGAAGTGAGGAGTATCCATGTTGATGGCGTTGGATCTCCTCATTTCTTACCTGAGAAGATGCGTTTCTGGCTGCGTAACATTCGCCCGGCGCATTTAGTTTATCGCTATCGGAACACTGTGTAACTGGAGCCCTACTTGCCCAGTAGTTTTGTTCGTCAATTCAGGTATAGTCAACTATTCCTTGGGCATCCCAGTTCCTGCCTGGGATTTGAGGGTAGCATTCTTGATGGTATTAGGGCATGGAGCTACTACGACACTTGTCATACTTAGACTAGTTTCTTAGTTTCTGAGGCAAACGTGATGGGGGAAATCTTGCATATGGCGGCCTTATACCATGTTACGGCCAACCAGCCTCCTATCGGTTTTGACCCGAGGACTAGCTTCATCGTGGGCACTCGTTTGGTGGAGAAGGCTACGGTGTCGAGGGCAAAGAAGAAAGGGGCGAATAGGGTTCCCACGCCCGATTCCGAGTCCTTTGACATAGTTGAGGAAAACGATGAGCGGGACGATAAGGATTCTCTCTCTTTTGGTGGCAAAGCAGCGGCGGATCAGCCGCCCATCATGGCAGATGAGATAATGACGGATCAACCATCGGTTGTATTAGATGAGGTGGTAGATCAGTTGCCACCTGTATCGGAGGTGGTAAGGGTAGAACCACCGCCTGCCGTGCCTGGCCCCTCGCGTAAGCGAGGCAGGCGTGAATCTACTAGCGAGGGAGTAGCCTTTTCCGTGAAGAGAGCTGCGGCAGGACCTCGTAGACTACTTATTACGGAGAGGTGTGAAGATGCAGACGATGTTCCATAGGTAAATCCAAGTCGAAGCCATCTCCTCGTTGTGGTTTTCTTTCTCTTAGGATACGACTTAATCGTTTTTTTGTAGGTGTCTGATGAACCGGCCTCTCATGAATCGTCTGCCGCCCCTGAGGTTGATCCGGCCCTTGCTGCTTTAATTAGTGGTATGTGTTCCACGATCCTTTCAACGGGGGCTCTTCCAGCGGTGGCTGAGGACTCCCAAGTTGCTGAGGCCCCAGTCCGAGATGACGAGGGTTCCCTCGGGCCTGTCTCCGTGGTTGCTAAATTTCCGTAAGGCGACACCGATCTCGTCGCATCCCCTCCCGAGGGTGCTGGGGCGGAGGAGCCTATCATATTCAACTCGGAGGCTGCTGGTGAAGAGGCTGCGGTGGCTGTAGGCGAACCTCAGCCTCCACACTCTTCCACTGGTAAGATAAGCCAAATATTGACTAGTGAGGGGGCTTATTTGCTCTATCAACATATCCTCCGGGTCAAATCGATTCATGGTTTTCTTGGCCCTACAGGTCCTGACCCTTTACTTCCCACCGCGGATGTTCTTGGGGAAGGCTCGGCCTGTCACGATCTGGGGGAAAGGAGCGTTTCCTCTCCTTCGCCGTCTCATGTCGAGGGGCCTCCCGCCAGCTCCGGGCAGATGGGAATAGGGCTGGAGATGGTCTTCGCCTCATCCTCTGCTGCTTATACGGCTCCGGAGATTGACCTCTCGACCCTGCCGAGCATTTAAGTTTTGCGGGCTGCTGAAGAGGAGTTGGCCGCTGTTCATGCGTCCTTCCGTGCGGAGTTTGTTTCCCATATGGCAGGGGCGGCAGATTCTGTTGCGTCTTCTTCTGTGTTGCCAGCTACACTTCCGTTGACGCCGGCTTCTTCGGAGGCTCTGGACGAGGTGACGCAGGATGTGGTCGACAGCTTCTATCGTCACTTAAAAAGGGGCGTAGATGCTGCTGTAGAATGGGGGACCCCTTTTACTCTGTCTCTGCGGTGCGCTCGGGGTCAGGTTGCAACTTTGAAGTCTCTTCCTCGCGGGGTGGGGTTGGCTGCACTCCTGGAGCCTAAGTTGGCAGAGGCTGATCAGCTTGTGACCCAATTGCTAGCGATACGGTAGGCAGGCTTACCTGCTACGATTGAACGGGAGCGGGGCTTCCTTATTGCTGCTCGGGATAGGATCAAGCTTGCTCGAGATACTGCCGGGCCAGTTGTGTAGGGGGACCTTGACAAGTTCTCCGCTTCGTATGACAGGCTGGGTCGTCGAAGTCAGGCTTGTAGGGCTCGGGAAGAGTCTGCTTCTCGTGGAATAGCTGACACGAAGGAGCGGATTCTCGTACTTTAAAGGGAGTTGGCCTTCTTAGAGTCAGAGCTGGGGGCTGCTCGTGCGGAACATGAGTCAATCGATCGGGAGGCCGAGAGGGTTTCCCGATCTTCTATCAACCTAGAGCGGGCTTTTAAGAAATTCGAGGACAACTGGCAAGCTCATGCTCATCTGGAGGACGCGGCGGTGCTGAGCCAGGAGGCGGAGCATCGGGCTAAACAGAGGCTTGAGCGGTCAGTAGCCTTGCTGACGGACCGTCTCATGGCATTATGTGCCCCGGAGCAGTGATCTGCCTTCTGTCTTCTTTTGCTGTCTCTTTTTTTTTTCTTTTTGTCTTCATTTTGTAAGGGATGAGATCCCAAATGATGTAGCACTTTGAATTTTGAATAAATGAGCATGTTTCAACTCATCTTCTCTTTCTTGTACTTGTGGTGTTCGTGGATTTGGACCTGCCAGGGGATTATTTGTGGACCTGTCACCCTGGGCGTACCTTGGTTTTAGGTACGAGTAATAAGTTTTGGAGAGGAGTACCTAAACCAACTTCGCGATAAGACAGCTATAGAAGTTTTTGGTATTCATGAGAACACCAAGGAGCAACTGGGCTCTCAGGTATGATAGGGAAGGGATGGGCGTATACTGGAGATCCAGTACAGCATCTGTGGTCGACTGAGGATATTTGTGGTCAACAGAGGACATTTGTGGTCAACAGAGGACGTTTGTGGTCAACAGAGGACGTTTGTGGTCAACAGAGGACATTTGTGGTCAACAGAGGACATTTGTGGACCTATTATCCTTGTCGTACTCCGGTTGTGGGTACAGATAATAGGTTGAAAGGGAACCGACATACTTACACAGAGGTAATGGGGACATGGCAAGCATGGAGGTTTCTTCGACGGAGCCTTTCCACTCAGAGGTAATGAGGACATGGCAGGAGTGGGCTCAATAAAGAGGGGGTACATAGAACGACTCAGAGGTAGGAGGACGTGGAAGTTCTATGCGAGGGGGCAGTTTGTTTTTGGTGGAAGTGAAAACGACTCAGAGGTAATGAGGACATGGCCATTTCGGAAATTTGTGGATCGATTACCCTTTTTGTGCACTTAGAGTGCGGGTAGTGGATCATGAGGGAGGATCTCTTCCAAAAAGAAAGTTCAGAGGTATGATCATACATGACTTGCTATCTGAAAGAGTGACCGGAATGTGAGTTCAGAGGTACCAGCGGGTACATAACTCGATAATTTGGAACATTATGAAAGCGTGAGCTCAGCGGTACCAGCGGGTACATGACTCAGTAATCCAAAGTACATGTGGGTGTGAGTTCAGCAGTTCCAGCGGGTACATGACTCGATAATCTGAAGGGAATGTGGTAGGAGGACGTGAGTTCAGCGGTGCGAGAGGGCACATGACTCAATACTCTAGAATTTTGTGGATATGAGTTCAGCGGTACCGGTGAGTACATGACTCGATAATCTGAAATATTGCGGATATGAATTCAGCGGTACCAACGGGTACATGACTCGATAATCTGAAATGTTGCGGATGTGAGTTCAGTGGTACCAACGGGTACATGACTCGATAATCTGGAGAGAATGTCGTTTAGACATAATATTTCTTCAGAAACATGTCGTTGACGGGCAACATGAGCAAGTCTCCGTTTTGCTTTACGAGGCGGTATGCACCATTGGAGAATACAGCCTCGATGATAAATGGGCCTTCCCGTTTTGGTTGGAATTTACCGACGATTTTATACGTCATAACCATCGGCCTTCGGACCGCCAGAACGAGATCGCCTACTTGGAATGTTCTGACTTTGACCTTCTAGTTTAAGGCTCCAGAGATGCGCGCTTGGTATAACTCGATTCGTTGCTGAGCCAAGAGGCGTTTCTCATCCAAGGCCTTCAACTCCTGTAGCCGACGACGGTGGTTTTCGTCCGTTGTTAACTGATGCGTGAGGGCGACGCGGAGTGAGGGGATCTGAGTCTCTAATGGGAGGACTGCCTCACTTTCGTATACCAGGGAAAATAGTATATTTCCGGTGGCTGTTCGGACTGTGGTGCGATACGCCCATAAGCATTCGCCAAGCTTCTCGTTCCAGTCGCATTTGTTGGATGATACAAACTTCTTGAGCAGCTTAATGATTGTTTTGTTGAATGCTTCGGCCAACCTGTTTGCTGCCGGATTGTATGGCGTTGAAGTAATATTCTGAATGCGGTGCTTATCACAGAACCGGTAGAAGGCATGGCTTGTAAACTGCGGACTATTGTCGTGTATGATCCTTCGTGGCAGTCCAAAGCGATATATGACGTGATGCTTTAGGAAGCTGATCACGTTTGACGTCTTTACTTCTGCAAGCGGGACAACTTCCGCCCATTTGGAGAAATAATCTGTAATGGCTAGTATGAATCGGTGTCCTCGGGAGAAAGGCGGAGCAATTGGACCGATAATATCCATTCTCCATGCTTCAAATGGCCAGGACGCCACCGTCGGATGTAGAAATTCTAATGGTTGGTGAATGAAGTCCGCATGGACTTGGCAGGCTTTGCATTTCCTGGCATAGTCTATCGCATCGGTGACCATCGTGGGCCAGTAATAGCCCATTCGGCGAAGGCGGTCTTGCAATATTGGGCCAGGCTGATGGGCCCCACAGACACCGTCATGAGCTTCCCGTACGGCTTCTTTGGCTTCTGCGTTTGACAAGCACCGGAGCAACAACCCATTGTAGGATCGTCGATATAGCATTTTCGTCTCTGTATCGTAGAAGAATCTGAGAGAACGCCGTCTGATGGAGGTGGCTTCCTTTGGATTCTCTGGGAGGATGTCGTAGACGACGAAGTCGATGAACGGCTGTCTCCAGTCTGGTACTTCGTCGACCGTCTGGGCAGAATAGCTTGCCATGAATTGAACGTTGTTCTTGGGGCAGACCAGTTCGTGGCCTATCACGTCAACCGAATGATGAGCATGGTTTGGTACTGCTAAGGAAGCGGCAAAGCCCGCTAGGGCATCGGCTTCGATATTTTGGAGTCTGGGGACGTGCTCGATGAAGAATCCCTCGAATGATGAGATGATGTTGATCGCTATTAGGTGATAGGGGATCATGTCTTCATGACGGACTTCGTATGACCCCCGAATCTGATTGACGATTAATTGTGAATTACCGTATGCTTCAAGATATTCTACCCCCAGTTCTTTTGTAAGTTGGAGACCGATGACTAACGTGTTGTACTTGGCCACATTGTTAGAGCAGGGTTTCGTGAGAGAGTAGGCGCAATTGATCACCAGCCCGGTAGGAGAAATCAATACAACTCCGACTCCAACGACGATGTTTCCCTTGGGTCCAGTTCTTGAAGCACCGTCGAAGAACATTCGCCATATGTTATCGTGAGTGGTTATATTCGAGTCGGCGACCTCATCTGGGATTTCTTCATATATTTTGGATGACTCCAATCCTGGGTAGGCTGCCAAAAAGTCTGCCAGGGCTTGACCTTTGACACCCTTCTACGGGATGAAGACCATGTGATAGGGGGACAGCAATATTGCCTATATAGCGAGGCAAGAGCTGAGTGCCCCTGGCTTAGTCATGAGGACTCTGAGAGGGTTGACCCGTGAGAATACATGTATGGTTTGTCCTGCGACATAATGTCGCATCTTCTGAATAGCGAACACCAAGACGAGACATTCCTTCTCTACCGCAGTGTATCGGTGCTCCGGTCCAACCATCATTCGGCTGAAGTAGTATATGGCTTGTTCGTGACCCGCATCGTTGTTTTGTGCCAACAGGGCACCAAGGGAGTGTTCCATTGCTCGTACGTAGAGCAGGAATGGTTTTCCAGCAACCGGGGCCACCAAGACTGGAGGATTTGACAAATATTCTTTGATGCTGTCGAAGGCACGCTGACATTCCTCGTCCCATACGAATGAGACTCCTTTCTTCATGAGGTGCGTGAACGGTCGGCATCGCCCGGAGAGGTTAGAAACGAACCTCCTGATGTAAGCTAGCCTCCCTTGGAGGCCTCTGAGTTCGCGGAGATTTCTCGGGGGACCCATCTCCATGATTGCCTTCGTTTTCTCAGGGTCTACATGAACGCCCTGAGCGGTGATAATGAATCCTAAGAACTTTTTGCTGGATACGCCTAAGAAAGACTTCGTAGGGTTCATTTTCAGATTGTGGGCTCGCATCAGGTCGAATACCGTCCTCAGGTCCTGCAAATGATCTCCCTTACAGCGACTCTTGACGGCGATGTCATCGACATAGCATTCCACCGTCTTGCGTAGATGTTCTCTGAAGATGATACTCATGGCTCGTTGATACGTGGCGCCAGCATTCTTTAAACCGAAAGGCATGACTGTGTAACAGTATGTGCCAATCGATGTTCGGAATAATGTGTGCTTTTCGTCGTCAAGAGACATCTTGATTTGGTTATACCTCGAGAATCCATCCATGAACGACATACGTTCGAAGCCGCATGTGTTGTCAATCATGATATCTGTGATAGGGAGGGGGAATTCGTCTTTCGGGCATGCCTCATTCAGATTACGGAAGTCGATGCAGATTCGGATTTTCCGATTCTTCTTGAGGACCGGAACTATGTTGGTGACCCAGTCAGGATGTTGCTCCTCACGAATAAAGCCGCTGGCTTTTAGTTTCTTGACCTCGGCTTCGATTGCATCCATGACACCTGGGCGAAAGTGTCGTTGTTGCTGTTTGACTGGCTTTGCATTTGGCCGTATGTTGAGCTTGTGAAGAGCAATATCGGGGTCTAACCCTGGCATGTCTTCATAACTCCATACGAATACATCAATATATTCTCTGATAAGTTCCAGCAGCGATTTTTGCTCTTCATCTGTTAAGCTTTTACTGACAAAGATTGGCTTTGGAGAGGATTCGCTGCCGAGGTCGACCTGCATAACCTCATCTTCGGTAGGAGGTTCTCTCTGCTCGAACCGCTTTTCCCATTGTGCATCCAGCTGTTGGGCCCACGGTTGTAGTTCGAAGATTTTAGAAATGTCTTCGTCTTCTTCGTAAGCGTCGGCGAGTGCCATATTGACTGACAGGACTTGTCTAAATATGTCTCCGATGCTGGTATCCGAGTCGGAGGTTGGTGATCCGGTTGAATGTGACTGCCAGTCGCACTCCTCATCTGAACTCTCAGGTGTCATCATGGGAGTTACATACCCTAGTCCACATCGAGTTTTGCTATAGTAGTCCTGTGGCTTGCCAGCAGGGATTGGAAGCTTTAAAGGTAGTCGCCGTCCGGTGCCGTAGTTTAAGCCAGGTGTAGTCTCCAGATCATATCCCTGTTTTTGCATGAGATATTTGGCCTGGGGACTATAAAGATACAGAGGCAGTCTCCCGGTGTCTGACCCAAGATTGACTTCTTTTATGGTGAAGGGACGCGGATCGTATTTTCGGCCGAAGATGATTGGGTGATCCCCTCCCTCGATTATGCTGGAAGCATCTTCTGCTGGAATAAGCTGAATTGTGGTGTGCACATTTGTCACCTGTGTGTGTAGGTGGGTGCCTATACCATGTTCCATAGCGTACATCGTACAAAGCTTATTGAGATCGATGTAGTTCAAAGATAGCCCTTTATTGATGAAATAAGGTATCTTTTCTAGGGGGATTACATCATCTGCGGAAGGAACATCGGTGTGGGCAGCCACATACTTGGCTAGCTCTGGTTCCTCTTCGGCTAGCCCATGTATAAACGAAGACTGAGAGGATGACCCGGTCAACTTGATCGTCAGAGGTTCGACTGGTGGAGCAGGGCGTAGGGTTGTCGGCAGACTAGCAACCCCCAGCTTGGTACTTGATGCTGCGCGAGGAGTGGTTGGTTCGCTAGAAGTCCCAGGCCTTGCATCGGGGTGACGACTCTTCTTAGGAAGACGTATCGTCATTGGTTTGTCCGAGGGATTGAGCTTCTCCTTTTGCGGCTGACCGATTTTTGGCAGCCTGATTGTTAGTGGCCCCGTTGTAGGTCTCGGCACTTGGCCCAACCTCGACAGTCGGATTATCATCTGTTCTTCTTGTGCCAAGAGACTAATCGCGTCCTTACGCAAAGTGGCCGTAAGGGGTGCGGACTTGCCTAGCTTGCGAGCCTGGAGGTGGATCGTCAACGGTTCTTCTGATCCTGTGGCTGTCTCGGTACGAGCTCGTACATCTTCTTGACCAAGGTGTCTCTTTGATTTTTCGTACAGGCAGGAGTCTGAGTCCTAAGATTCGACTCCTTTGAAGGGATCGATATCAGCAAATTCTGTCCTCACGAAGCCGTGTTTGTCAACATATTTGAAGCACTGGTACAGCGTGGAAGGCACGATCATATAATCGTGTATCCACGGGCGCCCCAAGAGGATGTTGTAAGAAGTGTCGGCATCTATAACGTAGCAGGTGACTTCTGATCGGAGATCGCCAATCTGACACTTCAGGCGAATCTTCCCAATTGGGTAGCTCATGCCCGAATTAAAACTGCTGATGGCGGTGCTTGTAGTCGTCAGGCGATGCATCGGAATACGAAGATGATGTAGCAGACCCTTCGGAATGATGCTTATGGACGACCCAGGATCAATGTGCATCCGGTCCACTTTTATGTCGCCGATGTATCCGGTGTAGTATAACGGGCGATCGTGCAGGTTGGTTTTGATGAGCATGTCCTGTCACGCCCCGATCCCGCAGAGTCCTTTTCGTCCTCGCTTCGGGCTCTTTGGGACCGTTCGTCCTCGCTAAGGCGTGATGCCGTGCAAGCCTAAGTTGCGCTTGCACAAGGCCAAGACCTGAAACAAGACAAGATAGACAAGTTTGACAATACGCAGCGAAACGTATCGCAGATAATTGAAGCAGCAGCGGACATATTTCAGAATACAAGTATTAATCACAATGGTAACAAGAACATTTCTCTTTATTGATTTCATTTGAACAGATTACAAGCTCTCGATTCTCTCTGATACAATATTACATTCTCTCAGAAATAATACAGATTACAATGATCCCGTTCCCATACATTACATCCTTTTATATACAAAACCAAACTCTTGCACAGATGTCATCTCTTGGCATCTCTTCTGATTTCTGGCTCCTGAGGATGAGGCACAGGCTATCGCTTCGGGCTATCCTTTTCGATGCAAGGTGCACCTGCATGCAGACTGATGATGGGTCAGTATATCAGCATACTGGTGAATGATGTGAACAAAGAGCTACATTTGTCTGAAACGATCACTGTTCATTTAGTGAGAAAACGTTTCTTGTGATGTGATCTTGCTAGTTTTACCTAGATTCTTTCCATGCATACAGAGTCAGTTTACATATCTTTTGAAAAACACATCTTTGGAAAGCCACAGTTCATATTATTTCAAGCATACAAGGGACTATTCAATTCTAGCATGATGACTATTCATTTGTGCAGTGCGCAGCGTGTTTCATGAGTGTATCATTTCATTAGGGACAACATCTTTAGCATTCTCTTATCTTGTTCAAGACAAACTCAGGGTCAGATTACAAGCATGATATTACATCTTTTCTTTTAGTGGAACATAGCATTTCTTGGTAACAGATTAATCTCTGCAAGCATTTATATCAAAATTTAAGCAACACATGTATATCACTTTTCAGTGACTCTTACCATAGCCGACCGTCGATCCCTGCACAAGACAAGGATTAGCATAAACATGATAAAATTATCAATTTTCCATATGATCTAAACTCTTGAGGCACATTTGATCTATTGGCAATTATTCATTTCAGTCCATCAGATAACAGAGCCGAAGCCCCCAAGCAATAGAGCCGAAGCCCAGAGCCGAAGCCCCCAGATAGTAGAGCCGAATCCCCCAAGCAAGAGAGAAGCCGTCGCCCCCATACAATAGAGCCGAAACCCAGAGCCGAAGCCCCCAGATAGTGGAGCCGTCGCCCCCAGATAACAGATAACATACCGGCACCCATTTCCACATGGATGCTCTCAGCGTTAGACATACATTCGCAAGCAAGCAGTTGAGCAGTCTACTTCTAATACATGCAGGTTATCTAGTTTCTTGTACTAGCAAGGCAACAAGTCTTCTTATTAGCATATAGATTAATTCTTTCTTAGCATACAGGTTCCCTCTTTCCTTGTTCTTAGCATGGCAACACGTGAAATCTCTTACAAGCATACATACCGGTTACCATCTTGTTATTAGCAAAAGCATTCAATCAAAACTCAGATTCTTAAGGCGCAAGCGAATCAGCAAATGAGACTTCGTCCACTCACCCAGATTAATCGTCTTCTGTTGCAGAGCCAGCAATCCGATCTTTCTGTTTATCTAGTGCCTTCGCGGAGCGGGACACTACATAATTACCCAACGAAAAGAAGTTTCGTCCTCGAAACTTAAGGAGAAACTTACGATATCCTTAGCAGCGATAGTCCTCATCCTTCGCCATCATCAATCCATGAAATCACAATTCAGATCATATCAAAACTCTTGTTCAATCAAGTATTTCAATCTCAATCAATCAAATCGGTAAAACATTGCCGGCATCATAAAAATATTTACGGACTTATTGTATGGAACGTTCATCTCATTATTGATATCGAGTAGGCAACAGAATTTCGATCAGAAGACATGTATAAATTCAATTGAATCAAAATTGGCCAGAGGATCGTGTTGCTCTGATACCATTCTGTCACGCCCCGATCCCGCAGAGTCCTTTTCGTCCTCGCTTCGGGCTCTTTGGGACCGTTCGTCCTCGCTAAGGCGTGATGCCGTGCAAGCCTAAGTTGCGCTTGCACAAGGCCAAGACGTGAAACAAGACAAGATAGACAAGTTTGACAATACGCAGCGGAACGTATCGCAGATAATTGAAGCAGCAGCGGACATATTTCAGAATACAAGTATTAATCACAATGGTAACAAGAACATTTCTCTTTATTGATTTCATTTGAACAGATTACAAGCTCTCGATTCTCTCTGATACAATATTACATTCTCTCAGAAATAATACAGATTACAATGATCCCGTTCCCATACATTACATCCTTTTATATACAAAACCAAACTCTTGCACAGATGTCATCTCTTGGCATCTCTTCTGATTTCTGGCTCCTGAGGATGAGGCACAGGCTATCGCTTCGGGCTATCCTTTTCGATGCAAGGTGCACCTGCATGCAGACTGATGATGGGTCAGTATATCAGCATACTGGTGAATGATGTGAACAAAGAGCTACATTTGTCTGAAACGATCACTGTTCATTTAGTGAGAAAACGTTTCTTGTGATGTGATCTTGCTAGTTTTACCTAGATTCTTTCCATGCATACAGAGTCAGTTTACATATCTTTTAAAAAACACATCTTTGGAAAGCCACAGTTCATATTATTTCAAGCATACAAGGGACTATTCAATTCTAGCACGATGACTATTCATTTGTGCAGTGCGCAGCGTGTTTCATGAGTGTATCATTTCATTAGGGACAACATCTTTAGCATTCTCTTATCTTGTTCAAGACAAACTCAGGGTCAGATTACAAGCATGATATTACATCTTTTCTTTTAGTGGAACATAGCATTTCTTGGTAACAGATTAATCTCTGCAAGCATTTATATCAGAATTTAAGCAACACATGTATATCACTTTTCAGTGACTCTTACCATAGCCGACCGTCGATCCCTGCACAAGACAAGGATTAGCATAAACATGATAAAATCATCAATTTTCCATATGATCTAAACTCTTGAGGCACATTTGATCTATTGGCAATTATTCATTTCAGTCCATCAGATAACAGAGCCGAAGCCCCCAAGCAATAGAGCCGAAGCCCAGAGCCGAAGCCCCCAGATAGTGGAGCCGAAGCCCCCAAGCAAGAGAGAAGCCGTCGCCCCCATACAATAGAGCCGAAACCCAGAGCCGAAGCCCCCAGATAGTGGAGCCGTCGCCCCCAGATAACAGATAACATACCGGCACCCATTTCCACATGGATGCTCTCAGCGTTAGACATACATTCGCAAGCAAGCAGTTGAGCAGTCTACTTCTTATACATGCAGGTTATCTAGTTTCTTGTACTAGCAAGGCAACAAGTCTTCTTATTAGCATATAGATTAATTCTTTCTTAGCATACAGGTTCCCTCTTTCCTTGTTCTTAGCATGGCAACACGTGAAATCTCTTACAAGCATACATACCGGTTACCATCTTGTTATTAGCAAAAGCATTCAATCAAAACTCAGATTCTTAAGGCGCAAGCGAATCAGCAAATGAGACTTCGTCCACTCACCCAGATTAATCGTCTTCTGTTGCAGAGCCAGCAATCCGATCTTTCTGTTTATCTAGTGCCTTCGCGGAGCGGGGCACTACATGTCCTGCGGAGAAAAGACGATATTGGGTATCGCTCCCATACACGCACTGTCTTGGAGATCTGCATGTTGATTTTCTCCCGTGAGGTTGACTTGAGCCAAGTATGCGTCGGCATTTTGGAGTGCATCGCTCAAGGCTGCGCGGACATCCTTCGAGAGCCTCAGGAGTTCATATAAGGACAATTTGGTCGGTGTATTGGCCAATTGTGCTAGTATATCGAAGTTGTAGGGCCTCTCCAGCCCCTGAGGTGTCTCTTTTCGGAGGGATTTGTCGAAGCGAGTCTCCTTCGGCCTAGGCTTGTCGGTCGTCGGAGGCTGAGGGGGCCCTAGAGCGTCAGTGGTAGCTGGAGGATGATCGTCAGTCGAGTTCTCAGCTGCAGGTTGGGATTGTGCTCCAGATCGGGTAACGACGGCCGTGACTTCTTCCACATCTGCCGAGATGGTACGGCAGGATCTAACTTTTCTACTTCTCTTCTTGTGAATGGGAGGCGGCGTGGACTGAGTCACCTCGTGGACCAGGTCCGGATGGACCCACATGATTTTTCCTCGCGATGTGGTGAGGGGTACTAGACCAGCAGCTTGATCACGAGCAGACGGAAGATTAGCAATTTCTATCGTCGCTAGAGGGATGGGTATAACACCGTCTTGAGTCTCCGTTGGAGGGAAGCTGCCGAATTGTACGGACACCATGTTGGCTGCTACGGTTACCTCCTCGAAATCGATGGCCAGAGCGTTCGAATCGATGAGGTTTTGGATGTATCGTTTCAGTTGGTAGCAGTCGTGTGTAGCATGGTGGACGTAGCGGTGGTAATGGCAGAACTTTGGATTCTCCAGATCTGCCGGCCGAGGCTCCCGTCTCGGTGGAGGAAGCTGAATTCTCTCTCCTTGTATGAGCATGTCCAAGATAGGCTTGACGTGGCCGTCTTCGAAAGAATAAGTGATTTACGGCCATTATTTGTCTGTTGGTTGTGACTCAGGCTTCTGGGCTGTATCGGCCACCATGGCTTGCTTGCCTCTGTTGTCCCGATTATTGGAGGGGCTACTCCCATTGTCGTTGTTGGTGTTGGGACGCTTGCCCTTGTTCTCTCCCTCCGAAATGTGCAACCCCAGTTGGCGAGCCTTTCTCAACCGTTCTTCGGCACTTGTGGCACTGATGATAAATGCCTTCCAGTCCTTGAATTGACTTTCGCCCATCCAGAGACTAATTATTGGGAGCAATCTTTTTTGGCAAATTTCAATCAAGGAAGAATCCGGATTACCAGATGGTAGCTTCATTACGGTTTGACGAAACCGTTCAATATAATTTCTCGTCAGCTCTTTCTCTCCTTGGACGACGTCCATGAGGGTAGACATCGTGACGTCCTGTCCTACCTCGTAGAATCTCTCCAAGAACAAGCGCTTAAAGCCAGCGAAGGAGTGGATGCAGTTGTCTGGCAGGTTGTGGTACCAGTCGAAGGTGACTCCTTCCAATGCCCCAATGAATAATCATGTGAGGATAGCATCATCATGGGGCAGATGGTCGGTGGTGACCTCGAAGTAAGTGATGTACCGACTTGCTGAGGTCTTACCATCATATGGGTTGATATTGAATGGCTTATATCTTGGTGGGAATGGAACATCCCTCCATTCAGTAGGATATGGTTGCCGTATTCTGAGATCTTGAGAGTTTTCTCGGGCGTGGAACATGGCTCGGAGCTCCTGAACCTCTCTTCTTACTTTTTGGGCTTCATCTGTCGCGGTAGGGGCCGTTATTTCGAGAGGATTATTGCCCGGGTTCGGTGCCGCTGAATTTGAATCTACATTGATTCCGGGACCCGCGCTTGTTTGGCCAGTATCACTCCTTACAGAGTAGGAACAGCTGCTTTGATCTCGTCTACAGACTTGACCAAGGCGTGTAGTATGGCCTCCAAAGTGTCGATGCGTTGGCGATCACTGGAACCACCTTGATTGCTGTGCGTTATGAACACCGTCCTTACATGAGGAGTGATAGAAGGAACGGTGGAGGATGTGCCCTCCGAGTCATACCCATGCACCGAGAAGTCATCGGGGTAGGCGGGAATGTTCTCTTCGGGTTCGGACTCGGAGGGAACGGTACCCCCAGCCTCAGAGCTTGCTTCGTCTTGAGAGTCATGGATGTCCTCGGGGACATCAGCGTCTGTTGTACCTGATGGGAGAGTTGTTTTCCCAGGCTCATCTCCTTGAAACATCGGATTGTTGTGGATGTTCGGAGGAGTGCTACCCCCAGTTCCCACGACCCCCAGCGATGTGGATGATGAATCTCCCATTGCAGCAGATTTCATCTTTGAACGGGTGTGTTGGAATACTCCGGTGGAGGACAACCGTTTAGACGACAGTTTCTTAGCTGTAGTGGTTGATATCTTGGGGCTGGATATGCTTGTCTTCTTCCCTCTCCCCTCGGCGAGGACTTTCTGAATGGAATTGCAGGAGACAACAGGAGGTGCCTCGTCCTCTGAGCTCAGATGCTGTAGCCTTTGGAAGACTGGCGGCTGGTCTTCCGTCACTGCCGCTTTGTTGCAACAGCAGTTGACGATGATTTGGGTGCAGTGACGTCCAAGCGAGGACTCTTTGCACACCGAAGTCCCTTCTCTTTCCTTGCACTTGTGGAGGATCGCCTCACGCAGGTCAGAGGAACCACTTTGTCCTTTTGCCGCCGGGGGCTGGACTCGAGCGGTTCTATACAACTTTCCATCAGAGGCCCGCGTGATAGTCAACGGGACGCCCCGATAGTCAGAGGTTGGGGAAGCTGACTGGGCTTGATGAGCCCGCGCTGCCCTAGACTTCTTCTTTTTAGCACTTGCGGGTGCGTAATAGGAAGAGTCTAAGTTGAATACCACAGAGTCTGGCTTATCATCCAGAGAACCATCAGGGTCAGGATCGTATGAGAGACGGTCGAAGACTGAACGAGAGGAGCGTGGAACGGACGCTATGCGGCTATGATTGGAAACCGTACAGGCTGTCTGCATGCGGTTGTCTTCTGCTGTCGGATGAGTTGTTCTTGTGCGACTGGGAGTCACGACCGTGCAGGTTGGCCGCATGCGGTTGGCAACTGTGGCCGTATGGGTTTTCTGCAAGCGATTGACTTCAGTGACCGCATGAGTCTCGTCCATACGGTCGGCAACTGCAGCCGCATAAACTATACGGCTGACAGATGTGGCCGCATAAATTTTCTTCATGCGGTGGCGGATGCAGCCGCATGAGCTTTCTTCCTGCGGCTAATAACCTTATGCGGCTCGGATCGCATAGAGTTTCTCTCTGCCCCTGCAAGTCCAGCATTATAGTGTTTTCATCTGCCGGACTTGGGGACAGTAGAGTTGTCTACGGTCTGAAGTGGGGCCGCAGGAGAGTCCTTCTCGCCGTCTTGAGCAACAGAGGGTATCCCATCGACGGCTTGGGGAGGAGCAAATGATTTTGGCCTCCACTCTTTGCGAGCCTTCATCGGGCGGGTGCGCTTCTGGACCGGGCCAGCGCTTCCATCGGAGAGCATCTCTTCAAACGCCTGTTGGTCGAAGCGGACGACCAACTTTTGTTGCGTAGAGCCATGTTTGGCTGCATCCGACTGCGTCACCAACTCCTCAGCCGTGGAGAAGTTTGTCTCCAGTAGAGTCGCCATTATGTTTGCCATGAAATATAAAAGAGCAGAACAATTATCGGAGGACTGGACTTTTACTTCACGTAACAAACTCGCTTGTACAAAGAAAGCCTAGGGACGAAAACCTAGGTATAGCAGTCTAAGTATAATTGTTTATTTTAGATTCTGGGGGGTGATGATAGAGGCTCGGGAAAGCGACGGCCGCTCTGCCTTACTTCTTGGACGATCGGTATGCAGCCTTGGCTCGGAGAAGATCTGCTTGGCGTTGACGAAGAAATGCCCTTCTTGCTCTCCTCGTGTTGCTCTTCCGGCTTCTCTCTCTCTGTGTATTTTCTCTCTGATTATTTGGGGGGAGCTCTCTGTCTGTCTTCGCAAGGAAATGGCACCTTGCTATTTATAAGAGTTGGGGCATCATTAGGGTTTGGATAATTGCCCATTCTTAAAGTGGCGGCAGCCTGATGATTAATCAATCTGAACCATTAGTCTTAAGCGTGAAGGATCTGGGCCATTAATATGGATAGTATTGAATCCTGTTGTTGATTAATGCTGATTGCTTTAAATCTTCATGATTGGTTGTGTCAAGCTTGGATCTCTCACCACGTGTCCCATTGGCTTGATCATGAATGATATGACCTGATCTCATTAATTATGAGGATAACGTCAAATATGGTTATTGGGATCTGGTAAATCTCTGATTGATTTAATACCACGCATCCCCTAATCACCCTGCTACCAGCTGTCAAGTCATGGGGGCAATTGAATCTCTGCCACGTGTCTTGATGGTGGACCCTGCCAGAGCCGCATGATATCCATGAACCGCATAAGACAGTATCTCAGCGAGCCGCATAGGCATAGTACTTGCGAGCCGCATGGGATGGTTTCGTGGTGAGCCGCAGGAAGATGATTCTTGCCAGCCGCATGAAGCTATTCTTCGATTGAGCCGCGTGGGAGTCTGCCACGTGGCAATCTCGGATCGTATCAGAGATTTTCTTCTGTTCCCGAAGAGTCTGTCATTATGACAGGACCATCATGGCACTTTATGTCAGAGCCGTCAGCTGTCAAATCATGGCAGAGCATTAAATAAGGCCATTACTCGATGGACAGCTGTGTGAAGGGATCCCATGGGGACACGTTGTGTTGATCGAGTTGCATATCTCTGTTGGTCGTTTGTGGGCCACATGTACTTCCGAGCCGCATGAGGCTGGGAGACTCTTTGAACCGCATGGGACTGTCCCTATATAAGCCGCATGGATTCTCCTGCCCCGAGCCGCATGAGACTGAGAGTCTCTCTGAATCGCATGGGACTGCCCCTGTATGAGCCGCATGGGGTTCTCCTGCTCCGAGCCGCATAGACCATTATTCTGATATTTTCCATGCTTCTACAGTCAAACCTAGGTCAACTATGGTCAAACTAGGTCTAACAAGTCTAATTAGTCTTAACTAGTCTATTCTAGGCCTAACCAATACTAAACAGGTCTAACTAGCCCTCACTAGTCTAATAGACACAACATAGGCCCAATACCATATATATAGAATATATATCACTATCACATATGAATGTATATGTATATCCACATATACAAATAGACATGTGCCTAGCACATGAGCGATCACACATATAGAGAGATCCCACATGGCTTTACATTACACATTTACACATAGGCTATCTTAACTATTTACCCACATATATTTACATATATATAATCACAAATATACATATATTAGGAATTATCTATCTATATATATATATATATATATATATATATATATATATATATATATATATATATATATATATATTTTATATATATATATATATATATATATATATATATATATATATATATATATAATATATATAATATATATATATATATATATATATAAATATATATATATTTTTTTATATATTTATATATATATATATATATATATATATATATATATATATATATATATATATATATATATATATATATGATATTGCGCGTTGCCCTAGAGCGCCGCAGCTTGAGATCCTGGTAGAGCTTTGCCCCATACCGACTACGGCTAGGCCATTGGCCGGGCCGGCGTCAACAAAGGATGGCTAAGTCCTTTGTCGATGCGGTCGTTGGTCGGGTCGAGGAACCCCCTCGCCTGGCCGCGCGACAGGTATCATCATACAAAGGCGCTCCCACGATCGCTTTTTCAGATGAGGAGGAACAAACTTTGTCTTCTCCTCTCCGGTTTGCTCTTGTGGGAAAGTTTTCCCATAGTAAGCCTTCCATAGAGACGATTCGTAAAGCCCTCTCTGGTTTTCAGTTCAAAGGGGAAATCAAAGCGGGCGTTATCGATCGTAAGCACATCCTTATCCGACCTTCGCTGGAGGACGACTTCCTCCGACTCCGGTCGAAGGACATTTGGTTCATCTCTCGCGCCCCGATGCGTGTTTTTAAATGGGATCCTGACTTCTCTCCGATGTATGAATCATTGCTCATGCCCGTCTGGGTAGATCTTCCTGATCTGCCTTATCATCTCTATACGAAGGAGGCATTATTTGCGATTACTTCATTGATTGGTACTCCTCTAAAACTCGACAGAGCCACGACAGATCTTTCTCGTCCAAGTAGGGCCAGGGTATTTGTTGAAGTTGATGCGAGCAAGCCTATTCAACTTAGAGTTCGGATAAATCGATCGTGTGGGAGGAGTTTTTGGCAGACTGTAGAATATGAGTATATTCCTCTGTACTGTTCTCACTGTCATCATCAAGGTCATCAAATGTCGACTTGTAAATTGAAAAACAAAGGAAAAGAGGTAGTAGAACAAGAAACACAACAACACCATGGGGTAGAAGGGGAGACAAGTAGGCCGGGGTCGATGGGATTGAAGGTCACATCTATTTTGAGACGAACCAATGAGGAAAGTATTGTTCCTGACGTTCCTCCTGCACAAAACCATGCAACTGCCTCGACATTAAACCCCCCAGGTCAGGATCTAACTGCCACTATTGCTCAAGTGGAGGAGGAGAATACTCTTATAAACTTGCCAACTAATGAGACAGTAAATACTCCGGACCCCACCATACTCATTAACGAAGCTCTCAGCCCAGTGCATGATTTGCCAACTGAAATAACTGGCTTAATAAAGACGACGGGAACTGTGCCAGATGTGGCAATTTCAGGAGTGGCGGTTACTGCCATTAACACTCAGGTGGCAGCGATCGTCACACACCAAAACCATGACGTTGAGCGGACACACGAAGAGGGTGAGCTGGTTGACGAGCCTGCAGCATTAGGGGATACACTTCCTCCCCCTCTTGCTAACAAAGGTAGCTGGGCGGATGAAGTCGAGCGTGCTCCGGACGACTGCCTCAATGAAGGATTGGAGGAAGTCGATGGGTGTGCGGACGGAGCCGAAGAGCGTCTGCAGCATACAGAAGTCGGGGGTCTACAACCCACAGCAGTCTCCCAAAAGAAGCGGAAATCTCAGAAAATGGTGGCTCCTTCAGATCGAGTTACGCGGCAAGCCGCTAACTCCGCTCTCATTGGTAAACCCACGTCTTCCTCTAATGTTTAACTCTCTCATTTGGAACGTTCGTGGTATTGCTAATCCCATGACTATCAAAAGGGTTAAGTCTTTGGTTAGATTATATAAGATTGTCTTTCTTGGCATCATTGAGCCGAAGGTGGATAGAAGTCAACTTCTTCATTATCAGTTGAAGCTAGGTTTTGATAAGGCCTTCTCGAATGAAAGGGGGACTATTTGGGTTATGGCTAAATCAAACTGTGATATCTTCCTGCATGACACATTCGATCAAGCTTTGACTGTCTCGCTTCACCATCATATGCTTCCTACACCTACATTTTTTACTACTGTTCATGGGGATAACACCAAGGAAGGACGTCGTACACTCTGGGAGAGACTTTCTCATATGCAGCTCTCCATTAAAGCTCCTTGGACCATTGGGGGAGACTTTAACGCTATCCTTAGGACGGGGGAGAAAATTGGGGGGAGGCCTCCAGATCAGCTCTCTATTGAAGAGTTTGCTAATTTCCTTCTCGAGACAAGTATGGTTGAGCTACCATACTCGGGGAGTTGCTATACTTGGATCAAGTCGAAGCAGGATGGTCGTCGGGGCTCTCGACTAGACCGAGTCTTGGTGGATCATGCCTGGTTGAATATGGCGTCCCTATCTTCAGTAGAGCATCTTAATAGAGCGGAGTCGGATCATGCGCCATTGTTGATCCAATTCAAATCTAATGTGGCAATGGGCAGGAAGCAATTTAGATTTCTTGACTTCTGGGTTAAACATGCAGAATTTATGCCTCTGGTTCAACAAGCCTGGGATTCTGTCGATCACCGCCTAGGTCTTACTCGTGTGGCTCTCCGACTTGAAGCTTGTAGGAAGGAATTTTCCATTTGGAGTCGTCAGACGTATGGGGATATATTTCAGCAAGTGAAGCACGCGGAGGATGACGTGCTGGCAGCGAAAATAGAGCATGAGAAGTACAACACTGTGATGAGTCGTCAACTGTTAGCTAAGGCCACAGCTAATCTAAAACAAAGGGTTAATATTGAGGAAGCCTATTGGAAACAGAAATCTAGAGTGACATGGGACCTCCAAGGAGACAAAAACACAGCCTATTTTCACGGATGTATGACTAATCGGAAACGTTCGCTTCAGATACATTCTATCACCAGGGAGGATGGGACCAAATTGACTGATAAGCAATCTATTCATGCATATGCGAAGGAGTTCTACTCTAAACTATATCAAAGAGGGGATATACAGGAGGATAATGAGCTTCTTTCGAGCATCCCTAGACTGTTGTCAGATGAGGAGAATGATCGGTTGATTGCTGCTCCTTCCTCGGACGAGATCTTTGATGCATTGAAGTCGCTCGATCTGCACAGTGTGTCGGGCCCCGATGGGTTTACTCCTTTGTTTTTCATTACATGTTGGGATATCATTGGCAAGGATATGACTGAGGCTGTGGATCTCTTTGTTGATGGCTTTGCGTTGCCCCGATCGATCACTAATACTGCTCTGGTTTTGATACCAATAACAAAGCAGGCTAAATCCTTTGGGGATTATCGTCCTATTAGCTTATGCTCGGTGGTGAACAAGATTATATCAAAACTTTTGTCACGTCGCCTAGCTCCTCTGCTGCCCCGTCTTATATCTCCTGAACAGAGCGGTTTTGTCCAGGGCCGTGAAATAGTAGACAATATCCTTCTTGCCCAGGAGATGATGGCCAAGATGAACAAGAAACATAGAGGTGGGAATGTAGCAATAAAACTCGATATGATGAAAGCATACGACAGAGTAGATTGGAGATTCCTGATGAAGGTGCTTCGACAGTTTGGCTTTCACAATAAATGGGTGGATATAATTTTTCGGCTTGTCAACAATATTTGGTACGCTCCATTGATCAATGGCGAGTCGATGGAGTACTTTCAGGCTTTTAGAGGAATTCGACAGGGTGATCCCCTCTCCCCAGCATTGTTCATACTTGCAGCAGAGGCATTGTCGCACAATCTGAAGAAATTGCCAGAGTTAGATGGGTTTATACACTTCACTTCTCCTCGTGGTTGCCCTCCTATTACTCATTTAGCATATGCTGATGATATACTCCTCTTTTCTTCTGGTGATCTTCGGTCTATTACCAAAATCACAGAGTTGCTAGCTCGATATGAGCTTGCCTCTGGCCAGTGCATTAATAAGACCAAATCTTCGATTTTTATGTCGAAAGTTGTACTTCAGGACAGAGGAACAGAGCTTGCGCTGAGGACGGGATACAGCATTGGATCTCCCCCATTTACATACCTTGGGTGTCCCCTAATGACTGGACAAAGGAACGGAGCTATGTATGAGGAACTGCTCAATCGAGTTCGGAGCAAGCTAGAAGGATGGCATAACAAAATCCTTTCTCCAGGCGGGAAGCTAGTGTTAATTAAAGCTGTACTAACATCAATACCTGTCTACACGATCGCGGCTTGTAATCCACCCATTGTAGTCTTGCATCGCATGGAGAGCATGTTCTTGACCTTCTTTTGGGGAGTTCAAGATGGGATAGCGAAAAGAACCTGGCTTGGTTGGGACAGGATGGCGAGAACAAAACAGGAAGGAGGATTGGGCATTAAAAGGCTTGAGGAGATGATGAATGCTTTTACGATAAAGCTATGGTGGAAATTCTTGACGCAAGATAGCTTATGGACAAACTATTTCACTGCCAAGTATTGCTCGACTACCTCTCCAGCAAATGTTGTTATCACGTCAAATGCCTCTCATGTGTGGAAGAGATTGCTATCGGGAAGGGATATGGCTCATCACAACATTTTGCAAGTCAATGATAGCTGGAAATGGGGGAATACCCAATCAGGTAATTTTACACTTTCATCTGCATGGGACTTAGCTAGGGTGCACAGGCCTATACGTCCAGACTTCACTCACATTTGGAGTACTTGCATACCAATCAAATGGTCGGTGCTTACCTGGCAAATTTTACACAACAAGCTACCTACAAACGACAATATTGCTCATCTTGGTTATAGTCTTGCTTCTAAGTGCCATTGCTGTGTCAACAGTCAGGCGAAATCACTTGAACATATTTTGAATCAGGGTGATATGGCTAAGGAAGTTTGGGGCGCTCTTCAACAATCTTATAGTGTCAAGTCTCGTGGTCGAACACTTCTTGCTAGGCTGCATGACTGGTGGAGAAAAAAGAAGAAGCATAGGAAGGAGATTGCTGCTGCGGCAGTATTATGGGTGCTCTGGAAGAATAGAAACAAAATGCGATATGAGAATTACTCATATACAGTTGAGAAGTTGGTGGCAGAGGTCCTAGACAAGTGGGGAAGGCAACTCTTAAGTGTAGACATGCTTAGTGTCGTATTTTGTACTGGACTCTACTTTTTGTTCAATAAAAGTTGGTTTGTTTGAAAAAAAAATAAAAAATATATATATATATATATATATATATATATATATATATATATATATATATATATATATATATATAAATATATATATATATATATATATATATATATATATATATATATATATATAGGGTGCATCTATGTGTGTGTGGATATATAGGAGCAATGTGTGTGTGCATATGAGAGATATGTACCTGTGTGTGTGCTAAGGGTTTGAGGGTGTGTGTGTATACTTATGAAATGTGTGTGTTCCAGGAAAACCTGTGTGTGTCAGTGTGTGTAGTGTAATAGGAAACATATGACAGGAACATATGTTCTCAGGTTATTGTAAGCTGTATGTGTGACAGGAAAATACAACAGTGAACTGTGTGTGTCTCAGTTTCAACCACTGTGAAGAATTACATGTAATATGTTCTCAGGTTTTTCATGTAAAAAATAGTTCAGTCTCATCCCAATCCCATCTCAGGTTTTTCTCTACTCAGTGCAATCAATAAAGTATAGAAAAATCAGTTATCATCTACTTAAATTCCCAGATTAGGAACCCATTCCCATACTCATTTCGAATAGAGAAAGGGAATTCAATTCAGAAAACAAAAAGGGACAGGAACCAAATACCAGTTTACAGTCAATTAAGGATGGTTTAGGAAACCTTTAAGTTATAGTTCAGGTTTGAGGGAAACTGAAAGATGCTATCACAATGAATCAACACTCATTACAGTTCACTAATGAATGGTCTTAATCTCAGATTATGGGGGATCATGCTCAGTTATAGGAGAAATCAGAAGATAGAAGCAATCTCAGGATTAAACGTCCAAATCAGTAAAAATACAAATGCAGTTCTCATTTCATTCTCTGGATTTTGAAGAACCATAAATTGCATTCAAACCCGAATGATATCCCCACATGAAACTACACATAACTCCTATATAACATATATAAAATATGTGCAAGTCATCACTGAAACTGGGATTTGAACCATTTGAATTAAAGAGAAGGCACTGATACTCCATGTATCAGAAACAGGAACCATTCATGTGTTCAATTATGAATTCAATCTAAAACTGAGAAGTTAACTAAATCATGGTGTCTAACATGAGAGATCAATCAATCAATAACTAATTAGCATGTAGGATATAAGGGATAAGTGAATACATTGCTAGAACAGTTTTACAAAATAGGAACAACAGTTTCTTTGAGAAACTGGAACATGGTATCAATCCCATATGCATTCGAATCCCCATTTCAGTTATAAGGCCTATTGGAAATCTGTAAATTAATTAACAAGGTTAGGGACTTGTATTAGGATATGATTTAGCATATAATCCTAACTAAACACAAACTTTAATAACAGAAACCAATAGTGATAATCACTGATACCACATTGTTTCAGTCGACTAAACACTCAACCCACATTCGATTTTCCCCAATCCATTATAACAATTCAAGAAGAACACAAAGTTGGTAATTAAAGGTGGGTATGAGTGTGTGTCACAAGCATAAAACAGTGTCCTAAAATAGGACACACGAGTGTCCAGAACAAACACATACACGTACGAGACTGCACAAGCTCGCGTGACCAGTGCACGTGTCCGCACGCACCCGACACGCAACAAGGTGACACGAGACTTAGGGAGTGTCGTGTCATACACTGCCCTGAGCTCCATGTCAAAGGATACGCACCCACATGTCCTGAATAGCCCATACGAGCCCACGAGCAGCAGGACACTGTTGTCCGCACACGCGCAGGCGTGTCCACGAGTCCTGTGTGACTCGGACACGACTCGAAATCACCCCAGTCCAATAGAAACCCATAAGCGACCCAAAAATATGAATTCCTATTCAAACACAATTTAAAATCTCGAACGAAATGCCCTTTGTGACATTTCGTCGAACACCTGCGCATGTCACTGATACGTGTCCGATACGGACACGTACAGGACACGAAAAATGGCAAACCATATTCCTACAGGACCAGGACACCTAGGGCTAGGTATTTATGCAAGGAAAACCTAGTTTTAATGGGTGGATAGGAATTTTACCTATGGTGTTCTTCAACACAACAAGTCTCTTCCAAGGAGTTCTTCAAAGCCACCCAAAATCCCCAAATTGATGCAAATCTGAGATTTGACTCCACAATCAGCAAGAAAACATTGATTAGAACATTATGGAAGAAATCCCAATCAAAAAGGAGTCCTATTGATTAAACTATGAAGAAAATAATAAAGGCTTACCTATTCTTTAGGAAAATAAAGAACTAATAAAAAAGAGGCACAAATCCCTATGGAGACATTATATAGGCAGGGGAGGTCTTGGCTGGTCACTTTAGTTAGGTTTAGGGTTTTTAGGTTTCATCCTATGGCTAGGAATGAATCAAGGCTAATGGGTGGCCTAGAAACTAGGGCTCTTTCCTAGTCTTTTACAAATCACTTAACCATAACTAAACTTTACTTAACCCATTAACCAAAACCACCTAATTCTCAAAGTGGCTCACTAAGTTAGTTATGACCCATCTAGGTTAGGTCCAATCTTGGTTAGGCTAACCAAAATCACATGACAATAATTAAACTAGTATTTAAATCACACCATTCAATTAAATTATTTAAAAATTCCTAATAAATATATTAAATTCAAATAATTCAAAAATGACAAAAATACTCTCAAACTAGAAATGTGGTAGTGACACCATGAGCGCTTGATTATCACCCTCGGAGTCATCATCGTCTGTTTCTTTTGGAGCAGCCTTTCGACGATGAGCTCTAAGCACGATTTCTTTTTCCTGTGGAGCCGTTCCTTCAAAGTCTTTGAGCTCGAGCTCATGCGTCATCAGTTTTCCTACCAGAGTTTCCAGAGAAATGGTGGTGAGATTATTATCTTCGATGATTGTCGTAGCTTTGGGGTTCCAGTTCTTCGTTAGTCCCCTTAGCACCTTGTATATCTTCTCATGGTTGGAGTAGTCCTTACCGTGGGAAGACAACGGGTTAACGATGTCGAGGAATCTAGTAATCATTTGTTTGATCGTGTCATTGGACTTCATATTGAATGCCTAATACTCTTGTGTTAGACAACTGATTTTTGATTCTTTAACCTGTGTGGTTCCTTCAAGGGTCACCTCTAGAAGCTTCCATACTTCGTATGAGGTGGAGTATGTAGAGACCCTGTTGAATTCAGTCCTATTTATAGCACTGAAGAGAGCATTAATAGCCCTAGCATCTAGACTAGCATGTTTCTTTTCTTGGTTAATATATTTGTCATTGTGTTTATCTATGAGATTTCCTCAACAATAATTCTAGCAGGCTTCTTATAACCATCTGTGACTATGGTCCATAAATCAAAGTCTAGAGACTTTAGGTAGAAACACATTCTGGTCTTCCAATATGTGTAGTTGGTTCCATCAAATAAGGGTAGCCTATTAGTGGACTGTCCTTCATCATAGTTGGTAAAGATAGGTTGTGTGGTTGCCATGGATCAGCTCTAGGATGTTAATACTTTATCAAGAGAACAGAGCTCTGATACCAATTGAAGTTACGTATAGGCAACTGTAGAGGAGGTGAATAGAGTTTGTGTCAAAAAATAACCAATTAAAAATTCAACTCTATGCCAGTCTAGAAGCAACTACCAATAGAAATATATAATCAGAGTAGTAATACGAAAATTAAGAGAGATCGAAAGAGCATACGCAAACACAGCGATTTAACCTGGTTTCCCTCGTGGAGGACTAGTCCAGGCCTGAGAACTCTCGCTCAGGATTGAAATCCACTATTTATGAAATAAGGTACACACACGTGCCTTTAGTCAGAAGAGCACGCTAACTTTTTACAACTTTGCAGAGGCAAAACATGGAATTGTCCAAGTGACTTATTTTCAACTCTTGCACAGAACTTCTAGTTGAATCGTACTTGAGAACCTTGGGGCTTAGGAAGTTTTGTGGCTAGTAGATTGGAAGAGTAAGGCTTAGAATGTATAAGGCTTAGAAGATTGAGAGTGAGAGATGATTTGAAATGAGAGAATTCAAGCCCTATTTATACTAGTCAAGGGAGGCAGAGTTCGGCTAGAATTCTGTCTCAAATATTCAAAAATTTGAACGTTGGACAGCTAGTAGCATGGTGTTCCTAAAAATTAGGTTCCTGAAATTAAGGGTGCAGAGTTTGGCCCTTGTTCTGCCTAGGACAGAGTTCGGCCCGAACTCTGTCTATCTTGGGCCAAAAAGTTTATATGGGCTAGATTGGTTTGGTTTGGTTTGGTTCAGGGATTTTTTTTTGTATGGTGGAGTTTGGAGAAGTAAGTCTAGGGATTGAGATGACTCAGTACGACTCGACGTACTTGTTCCTAGACTCAAATAAATTAAAAAATTATAGACTGAGTACAAGTACATTTGTAATATAACAGCTTGTCGATGATGTCTGTCTTGATCTTGATATGTTATAGATGATGTTCTGTTTTGAGCCCGATGTGTCATATTGGATCATATCATATATCATTTTGTTAATTCTCTAAATTAGGTTGACTGTGATCCAGTTTGGGTCAACAGAAGCCAGATCCTGGAGAAGCGTCAGACAGTTGGTGTACTCGAGCATCATTTGGAGTTCAATGTAGGCTATAAGTACCACCAGGTCTTACATAGCTTTTATTGTAGGCAAGCCGAGTCGGTTCACGAGCAATCCAAGTGTTGATCCTTGGAAAGCTGTAAAGAGGGTAATGTGATCTCTCTTATGGACTCATAATGATGCACTACAACGGTGACCCTGCAGGGATAGAAGGCTTCAGTGATGCCAGTTGATGCTCAGAATGAGAGAAAGAAGAGGTTACATCTTCTACATGGGTGTTGCTACTATATCAAGGAAGTCAAAGAAGTAGATCCAAGGGTAGTGCTGCTATATTGAGGAAGTCAAAGAAGCAGACCTTTCTCTCACTGTAGAGTCTGAGTTCTGTCATCTACAGCGGATGAAGTGGAATTACTTCGGGTATGAAGCAGAATGGCTTCCGGAGCTTAGGAATGATCTTTCTGTGGTTGGTGCACAAATTAGAGTGATGCTGATGCATTACAACAATCAGACACGATCTTCCTGTGGTTGGTGCACAAATTTGGGTGATGTAGATGTATTGCGACAACCAGGTGGTTGTAGGAGTAGCGTCAGATGATCTCTTCAATGGTAAGAAGATGATTGTACAACTAGGACACAGGGCACTGAATGAGTGCATTAAGCGTATATCATTACAGTCGTTGGTGTTCGGAGTCAGAAGAACCTGACAGTTCCATTCACTAAGGCCTTAAGTGCTAGCTAGTCGAAGACTGGTAAGAAAATGGGCTTGACGGACCTATGATATTTTTTTCTTTGCAATCCTACCATAAATTTTATGCTGATTGGTTCAAAGAGAAATCTACCAGACATCTAGCTTTTGGTTCAAGAGATGACCATTGACTGGGAGAATATCAGGAACAACGTGTAGTCCTTCGAGACTTTAAGGGATTACGGCCCCAGAACCAATGTTGTCTATTATTTGATCTTTAAATAGAATAAAGTCATGTGGAAGGATGGCTTAGACGCCTTAATGAGTTCTCGGACATTTAGAATGTCCGACATGCTTTACAGGAAGTGTAACTACCACTTTTCTAAAATGAGAGTAATTTTAAACTTTTGTAAAATTGATCATGTCAGTTATTAAATAATGGATTTAAATCATGTTAATGATAAATTGGTGAATTTTTTATCATTTTAATATTAGTTAATTTGATGCATTGTGTTTGCGCTTTTAGTTAGTAAAACCTTAGAATTACTTTGACTAGAGACTAACAATGACCATGGAGACCTAGCTAATGGATTTAGATTAGTAATTAGGCTCTAATCTAGCTAGAAATCACTTAGAACTTCATTAAAGAATAGAAACAAGGTGCTAATTTGGGCCTTTATCAAATAGGCCTAATTTGACCTAAACACTAGCCCAACCTCATGGCCAGCCAAGAGCAACACCCTCACCCTATTTAACTCATCATTAGCCCCCTTTTTCCCCTCTTTCATTGAAACACTAACCCTAGTTGTTTTCATCCCCAAATTTGCCCCCTTTATCAAATCAACTCCAAATTCAACCAAACCTATTGCAAACCACTCCCCTTGAGTAGAGGTGGTCTCTATTGGCCAGCTAGGAAGGATTTGGAGCAATTTGACCACTGGATTTGGTGGAAGAACTTTGCAAGAGGATTTTCATTAGAATTCTAATTTCCAATTGGTAAGGACCTCTAAACCTTTCAAATTCATGTTTTTTCCATAGATGTATTCATTTGGGGACCCCATAGTATTAGGTTAAGTTTGGTTCGAATTCGAATCCATTGGGGTGCATATCGTAAGAGTATCGGATACGTGTATCAAGTGTTCGATGAAATGCCCCATAGGATATTTTTGTCACCAATTTCAGAATAAATTAAATAATTAGGTAGCTAATTATATGATGATTGCATTGGTTTATGGATGAGTTGAATTTGAGGTAGATTGATTGGTGATTTTGGACATGGGGACATGCGACGAGGAATACACTAGCTACAGTGCATCTCCTGCTACCGTAGACACGGTGCTCACTCGATATGACATGATACCACTCCCTTGTAACTAAACTGGGTAAGGCTTCGAGCCATTGGGGTTTCGAACTGTGGTTTGACCTACAGATCTCACTGCTCAGTACACTCGAGATTCACTGCTGCTTATTTCATTTGCCTGTACATTCTCTGTACATTGGACACTCTTCACATTCACATCTATTGATACTTTGACACTGCTATAGACACATGCCCACATTCATTGTTGTTGACACACTCTAGTTTACTTGACACTTGTAATCACCATCACACACACACATGTTGACACCATGTTCTGATACCAATTAACACTGCTCTGAAATCACAACTCTGATACACATGCACTTAACATTGCTCTGTCACATTGACATTCATGTACACTACTTTCCACTCATCACACATGCCCTGCATCCACACATAGGACCTTCACTTCACTGTTCTATCCGGCTGTCCCCAAACTAGATTTGCCATGATGCTGCAGTCAATTACCTTGGGTCAAGTCCTGCACTTAATATGGCATACCGCCTTTATCCACTGTTCATTCACCTGCATCTATGTTCAATCCTCCTTGGATTTGTATCGATTGGTTTACATCCAATTCTTTTGTTCATGTTTCAAATCAGTCCCTTAGATATTTAGTATCACTACTTGAGTAGTTGGTTCAAACCCTTACTTAATTGGTTCAGTTATATCTTGGTATCAGAATCTGAAATGGAGATTTAGTTCCTTAGTTAGATGTATCAGTTAATTTATATAGTGTATCAATCATTAGAATAGATAGGGGGAGTGATGAAGACTTGAGTTATTATCTGTGTTAGCAATAAGAGGGTGTGGGTCATACATAAATAACTCATTGCATTTGTATTAGATCCTCACATGCATGTCTTTGCATTTCACTGTAATCCATTACCTGTACTGTGCACATTAGATTCAAAGTAGCATGTACTGCATTCATTATTTTATACACTTGCATTACTTGTAAATGCATTCACCATATAGATCTCACTATCCTGTCCCCCCCCCCCAATTTGGTATCATGCATGATTAGATGAGATGCCTACAAATATGTAGTGTCCTGCACCTTCACTCCACTAAGATATCCAACACCTGCATTTCACTTCATATTTGAGGATGCCCTGTATCATTCAACCTCTGTACTGCACATTAGTTCAGGGCATTACCCTACAAATTCCATGACTGCATTAGATACATACACTACACTCTCAATTAACCATTGCATTACATATACCCTACAAATTACTACACTGTATATCTCTTCATTGTATTCATTACGACAATATCCACTGCATTTAGCTAAATACACTCATTGTCACTTCTATTCACTGCACAGCTTAGCATCATTCCTTCTTCCTTTATGTTACAAACCCCACAAGTCCAAGTTCATATAGAATCAATAGGTATAATCAAGCAAGACATATATAAAGAGAACCCGCTCTGATACCAATTGTAGGAGCGTTGAGCACCTCTAGAGGGGGTAAATAGAGTGCGTGTGTGCACGGAATAACAATCACCACTTAAAAATATTTATGGCAGTGACTAATCAAATATGGAGCATGCAGTATATAAGTAAATACGTAAAGTAAATGAGTTGAGAAGAGCAAATACAAACACCAAGGTTTACACCGGTTTTCCTCTGAGATGACTAGTCCAGTCTCGAGTACTCAACCCGATGTTTGAATCTACTATTTGAAATAGAGATTACACCACGTGATTTGCTCTGAAGAACAACACCGTCGTGTTTTTATCTGAATCCCACAAACAAATTTCAACACCTTTCTGAAGAAAGATTTTATACGCCAAGCTTGTATAACTCAAATACTCGTAATCAGAAACCACTGGCACTTTGAAGAATAGGAGTTGTCTTGGGAATAGGAAGATTTAAAGCTCTTGGTTAATAGGAAGACTTTAGAATAGATAGAGAGGATGAAGAAGGATTGAGTGTTTAGAAATGACAAAATCTTCTCTATTTATAGGAATTTTTAAGACAGAGTTCGAACATAACTCGGCAGGGTTAACGTTCATAATTTTAGACGTTGTAGATCCAAAGGAGTAGGAATTTGCTGCTGACTAGGAGAAATTCAAGTGGACCGAGTTCGGACGGAGTTCGGGCAGAACTCTGGCCGAGTTAGGTTCCATTGGTTCTGGTTCAACCTAAGTTGGTTTTGGGTTCAATTGGGTTTGGTTTAGGAATGAATCAAGATAGGTTGAGATAGACTTCTATTTTCCAGTAATCCCGACTCAAAAATAATCTAGACTCAATAAATAGAAAGATACAGAATAAATATGAAAATGAATAGCCTATATGATGACGCCTTTTTTTTGACATTGAAGAAGTATTTTTCCTTGACGGCAATCGTCCAAAGATAAACAGATCTGGAAATTTGAGTACCAAGGGCTGAACCCCCGATACTAGTCCCCGGATAGGTCGTTGGGTGATTTAGAGAAATCTTCTTGTATAATGCCATCTTTGGCCCATCATTAATTCTCCATTGCATATGTCCTGTTTTGACAAAGCTTGATCATGCTTACTGCATATCTTACAAGAACGTGTTAGACGAACAAAGCAATATGATACAAGCATAGCAATATTGATATAGTAAACGTAAGGACAATGCTATGTTTAAGTAGCAATAATATCGTGATTATATGAATATTAGTGACTTCAATAGTTAAACTTAATTTATTAGCCATATTCAAAAATATGATGTAATCATTGGGCTAACAGTTTAGTCACCCATTAGTGTATATTGCCCAACACCTCTATGATTCTGTCCATTTAGTTACTATTAGCTTTATTTCCTTTATGATTAAGTCATACCTTACTATGTATCTGTCACTTACCAATTCCTTTAGGATCAATCCTAACATGACACTGCACAGACTCTACTCCTTAGTAGATTCTTGTTCAGTTTAATGGTATAACTTGAGTGTTTAAGGGTGTGTCAAATCAGGCATCCACTGCACTTGAGTTCTGTCCAATTTCTATTTGATTTAGCCATTGCAATATCCATTTACTTCATGTACAGTACCTATCCTAAGATACCATATCAATAAGATATCTTTTGTCCAGTCCCACTTTGTTTCTTCCCCTATTGTATCAGTCTTTGAACTCCATTTGTTCAATCCAGGAAGTTATTAGTTCAGTCTCCATTGCTTATATCTTTCCACATTAGTTATTGTAATTCCATTTGATTTAGCCATTGAAATATCCATTTACTTCATGTACAGTACCTATCCTAAGATACCATATCAATAAGATATCTTTTGTCCAGTCCCACTTTGTTTCTTCCCCTATTGTATCAGTCTTTGAACTCCATTTGTTCAATCCAGGAAGTTTTTAGTTCATTCTCCATTGCTTATATCTTTCCACATTAGTTATTGTAACCCCAATCCTCATGTATTAATTGTTGGTAGACGTGTTAGTTCTAGAGAGAGAGTTAGTACGTCTGTGTACATATATATATGTTATATGACTATAGGTAAGTGGAAGATTAAGAGAAGAGGAGGGTTTCATTCTAGTACCAGTATAGAATTGTGTCAAGAGTGTAGAATTAGTCTATGCTACTCTATGTGTCTGCCCCCTTTTATAGCTTGGGTGGTTATATATATGTATGTATATATATATATATGTACCTTAAGGGTTAATGTATTAGTAACTTACATTATATGTATATAGATGTTTAAGGTTGAAGGTTAGGTAGAAATGGTAGTGTATTACTTTATATATGTGTAAATGCTTTATATATATGTGGTATATCATATGTGTGGCTATGAGAGATACTAAAGTATATGGTTAATTAATTGAGTTTAGCTTAGACGTAAGTTGACTAGACTAGAGAGTTCAATATTGACCAATAGTCTAGACACTTGACCAAAACCTTAGATGTTGACTTAGTTGACTAAGAGGGTGAGTTGACTTTGACCTATATTGACCTAGTATCATGTAGATCGCATTGTATACTTCAATTATTACATATTGAACTCATTATAACCTGTATTAATCTAAATAGGACTTTGTGACTCCAGTTTTGACATCTATACACATCAGTTGCTCAGGGTATCATGCGAGTACATTCTCTGATATTATTTCTGTTTTATGATATCGTCCATGTTTCTTGTATTTATTGTAGATATCCTTGTTCTCTTGACACATTGTTCACACAGATTTGTATTTTTCTGGATGCCGTCATGAGATCTTATTCCTTGTATTCCTTGGTACATCTTGTGCAAACCTTGCCCTTGTTCCTTGTAGATTGTATAGACATGATTACTGTAAAGGCTCGCGACATTATCAGAGAATCCGTGTCATAACGTGTTATGGTTGGATCTACTGTATCAGTCGGAGGCGGGGAGAATTAGTGTAGATATGTGGTCATACCCCTGTTGTGCAAGTCTTGATTGTGAGTATTAAACATACACCCCGCGTATGATTAACCAGGCCATAAACATTGTGCAAGTTCCCAAGCCGGCCACATGTCAAAGCTAGTATTCACTCACATTTATAGTATGATTCTTGACACTTGTACATGATATGTCACGACCCGCACCCAGTGTAGGGGCACGAGAAGTGGGTACGTCCAGCCTACGCCGCAGTGTCGACAGTAGAATGCTGCCCTAGGTCACATACATCTAACAATTATAAGGTACTTGTACAATATATATTCTCCGAATAGAGGACAATACAAAAATGTACAACTCAATCACAGCTAAGGTAGAAGTACGATAAGATAGATAGATAGATGGATAAGAAAGTCACCAAATAAAATACAACAGGAGAAGAAGTCTAAGTGTCTAAGATAACATCTCCACAACATCCATATCAACTACAATATTCCAAATAAATACATAATGTATCCAAAATAAGATAATACAATAAAGTAAGATAACTAGTCTAGCTAACTAGCCTAGACTATTGGGGTAATATCCTCTACAAGAACTTGGTCCTCCTGGGAGTCCAGCTCACAGGTGTCATCTAGGCCTGCTCCGTAGTACGTAGGACAGAACTCCTTAATGTCATCTGTAATATTTCCACAGGTCCAGTCAGGACATGAACGAGCACAATACATCTCACACAGTTCATATCATGACTTGAAATGTAAGCATGCTATAGAGTAAGATACATGAAACGCTGAAGATATACATGAAGTAAAAGAGATGACTGTAAGGAAATAACTACTATAAGTAAAGAACTATTAGTGGCTAGTGATGTAGAGTACAAGATAGACATGTGAACGGCTTGAATTTGCACATGATTATACTAAAGAGTTTGCACATGATTACACTACTTTGGAATTGTTCACATGACCATTTATACTCTCCCGTACCCCAATCAATACACAAGGATCCGGACAAGTTATGTTATTGTACATGATTTCACATGGGGGCCCATAAATGGATGCACATGAAGTATACATGAGGGGCCCTGTGAACATGAGAGTACATGAATCACAAGAGTGCACATGAATGATGAAAGCACATGAATACATGATTTACATGAAAAGCACATGACATAACGTATCTCAATGCTCCCGGAGGGGATAACATCTCATGAAAGGATCCATATAGTACCAATTCGTGTTAACAATATGACAACATCAAGTAAAGTAATCTAGAGCATAAATATAAATCCTAACAAGTATGAAACGGTCAGAAAATGTGCTCACCTGATATCCTGAGTATCTGATGAGTATAGATGTCCAGACAGAGTAGTTGAGTCCTATTTAGAGTAACACATGTCACAACATGTCCAGAAAGGTAATATTGAATATTACAATGCAATCTATATGATTTCTAGGTCATTCTAGACTAAAGTCAACTCTTGGTCAACTCTGGCCAAACTAGGTCAACCAAGCTATTCTAGTTGTAAGCCTAGTCCAACAAGTCTCACTAGGCCTAACCAAGCCTATACTAGCACACCAACACAAACAATGCCCAAAGGCAAAACACAAATATATATATATATATATATATATATATATATATATATATATATATTTTTTTTTTTATATATATATATATATATAAATATATATATATATATATATATTTATATATATATATATATATATATATATATATATATATATATATATATATAAATATATATATATATATATATATATATTTGAAGAATGGGTACTTTATTGATAATAAAAGGATTTACAAGCAACCACTCGAGAGGCCAGGATACCCCTCAGCAGTTAAATTCCAATAATCTTAGAATCACAGTCTATATTATTCTGGATAGAGTACATAGATGACTACACACTATCAAAAATTCTCCTATTTTGATCCATCTAGACGTGCCATACAGCCGAGAGAAGCCAGATTCTTGCTTTATTGTATAGACTAATCCCGTGAGTCTTCATAGCAGCAATCTCCTGGAGTACTTCCGGAAACCCGCTGTCGTGGGAGGATGGCAAGCCAAGTCTGACCTTACAATTCTGCCAAATAGACCCTGTCCAGCGACATTGGAAGAAGAGATGGTCCCTGGACTCTCGTCCTCCACCATAAAGAACGCACACTTGGTCGGTGATAGGGATGCCGAACCTATGGAGCCGCTCCTTAGTAAACAGCCAGTCTCGGGCTGCCTTGTAAGCACATAGTTGCCATTTGACTGCCGTACCCTTGGCCCAAATGATAGCCGTCCATTCCAATATGGGACAGTGGGTACGAGTATTCTCATATGCGAGTTTGGTAGAAAATTTGCCGTCAACGGAGCTTTCCCAGACCCAATGATCGACCCCAACTTAACTCATGATGGGCATGTTGGCAGTATCCTCTGCCAGCCAATGGCCGAAAGGCCTGGCGCTAAGGCTCCACATCCCATCCTGTATCATCTCTGCCTGGGGTTCTGACCTCCCATACAGCTCGAACTTGGACCACCAAAACCTATCGATAAGGCTCTGGTGGTTTAGCCAAGGATTTAACCACAAGTTGGTCGATCTCCCATTATGGATAACCCTTTTGATTTTAGCCTTCAGAGAGTGCCGAATACGCAACATGTTTTTGAATGTCACCGAGAAATTGTTATCTATTTTGAGGGCCCAGAAGTTGTTCGTTTTTACATATCTACTGCTGGTCCATCGTGCCCATAAGGACTCACCCTCAAGAAACCTCCATACCAGCTTTTGCAAGGCAACCTCCCGAAGAACTCTCAAGGAATACAGGCCAATGCCCCCTCCTTCTTTGCCCGACAAAGCTCGTCCCATGCAATCGAGTGGTACCCTCCTCGCCATACGAAATTAGTGCAAAGTCTTTCAATTTTCAGGATTGTCCTATCTGGAATGTGGATAGCCTGTAACCAATAAGCGACAATAGCCATAATAACATAGCGCACAAGTTTAATTCTTCCTCCAAAGGATAATAATTGGGCTTGCCACCCTTCTAATCTCGCTTGTACATACTGTACCAAGCCTTCACAATCTGCGTCCCTTGTATAATTGATCGAGAGAGGGAGTCTGAGGTACTTGACTGGAAGATGACCTTGCTCAATTCTAAACAAATTCGACCAAGTTTCCTTCCCATGGCAATCCTTGTTGAAGTAGATCTGGTTTTTTTCCCGATTGAGGTGGAGGCCCGACAGCAATCCAAATTCCTCCAACAGCTTGATGAGAGTATCAATACTCCCCATTGATGGCTCGAGGAACACTAATAAGTCAACGGCATATATTAGATGAGAAACTATTGGATCAACATGCCAGTAGAGAGGTATAAGTTGGTTCATGTGCACTGCAATATCCATCATACATGTGTAGTACTCCATCACTATGGTGAATAAATAGGGGGAGAACGGGTCACCCAGCCTGAGGCCCCTATTACTCCAAAAGAACCCATGAGGCTGCCCCTGAATAAGAATAGAGAACGTAGGGGTGGTGATGCACTCACGAATTCTGTCGACCCACCAATTTTCAAACCCCATGTTCCGAAGTAGCTCACATACAAATTCTCGATTAACCATGTCGTAGGCTTTGTGGAGATCCAGCTTAACGTACCCTTTCCTTCCTCCAGCTTTGTTGAAATCCCGTACAAGTTCATGAGCCAGAAGATAATTCTCAGCAATAGATCTACCATTGTTGAACGCTGACTGGTTGGTAGAGATTAATCCCCTCTTTATATCCTGCATCCTAATACACATGAGGTGAGTGATAATTTTATAAATAAAATTACAGCAAGCAATTGGTCGAAAACCACTCAATGATGAAGCCCCCTCCTTTTTAGGAATAAGTGTAAGGAATATGTGGTTAATCTCCTTTAGTAATCTGCCCGAAGTGAAAAAGTCCTGGATGACTTGGAACACGAGCTCTTTCAGTTGACCCCAGTGGGCTTTGTAAAATGCAGAGTTGAGCCCGTCAGGGCCGGGCGCCTTGTTGGGATCCGACTCTTTCACTATTTGTTCGACCTTCTCCATGGAGACTTCTCTTCTAAGCAGGTTATTACCTTTCTCGGTAACTAACCTTTTGCAGGTGATATTCGAGAACTCCGTCAAGTAGCCAGTTTGGTTATATAGAGTGGTATAAAAGTTGATAACTTCATCCTGCAGTTCACAATCAGCAGAAATAACTCGACCCGTAGCATCCATGAGAGGTCCAAAATTGTTACGATAAAGGCACGTCCGGACCATGGCCCGAAAAAACTTAGAGCTGCGTTCCCCGTCTTTAAGCTAACTGTATTTGGCTCTCTGTTGAAGCTGGACCTCCTCTAGAAATCGAAGACGCCGAACCTCATCTTGCAGCTTGAGCTCACCGTCGGCCAGTTCAGTATTAGTCGGGTCAATCTGAACCTTTCCATGGACGTCCTGTAGCTCCTTCTCCTTAGCTTGGAGGTCCTCAAGTGGCCGTGTTCGGTTCCACTGCTTCAACAGGTGTTTGACATATTTCAAACGCCTAGTCAGGCAAAACTGAGGGTTGCCGTCAACTTCATATAATAGACCACTATTAATCACCTCCTGATAACCCCCTATGTGCGGCCATGCATTATTGAATCGAAACGGGCGCTGGCGGGGAGGACCCGTTGCGACCAATCGGACCAAAATAGGTGAGTGGTCGCTAGTACCGCAGTGTACTCCACCTTGCTAGCCGGGAACATCTCCATCCATCTGTTATTGCATAAAGCTCTATCGAGTTGGCAGACGACTCGGTTGAGAGACGAACTATTACTCCATGTCCATACTTGGCTAGTTCTAGCCAAGCAGGAACGGCCAGAGGAAAGAAGGCAATCTCGGAAGTCAGCTAAGATGAAGTCCGAGACCGGACGGCCTCCCCTTTTCTCCTCCTCTGACAGCATAGCGTTGAAGTCCCCACTCAGCAACAGGGGAACCTGTCCTTCTTTTTGGCTTGCTATCATAATAATATCCTTCCATAGTTGGAAGCACTGCCTACGGTCATTATGGCCATAGACAGCGCCAAATTGAATACAAAGCCATCCTTTCTTAGTGAAATCCATGAGAACTAATTGTTCAAAAATAAGGCGTACCTGGCCAGACCACGTTCGTGTATCCCACATGATCCAGATGCGAGTCGAATCGCATAGCTCCCTATTATGAAAAGACGTCCAATGAGGCGGGGTCCTTTTGGTTATCTTCTCAACTGATTTAATTTTACTCGCCAGAATGGCAACTATCAAACACTTGTGTGCATTCATCATATTCTGAACCTCCCTCTATCTTCCGATCGAGTTCACACCCCGGACATTCCAGGAGATGACAGACATTAATATTGAGTGGGGGTGTTCTTTTGTTCTCTTCTGCGCTCCATCGGACGGTTTGGAGACACAACCACCTCAACGCTATTACTGTTCGCACCCGCTTCACCTGTATTTGTAGTTGGATTGAGGGAGTTATGTAATTGAGAAGCTTCTCACACAAGAAGCATCCACCTCGGGTTCTCCCGTGTCAAAGCTTGGTCGTTATCCCTCTCGTTGTTCCGACTAAGAGCCGTCCCGTCTCTAATAGTAGCCCCTCCATGAATGGTCGCTCTCTTGGCAGCTCTTGTAATGCCCCAGTCCCAAAATATGTAGGACTAGGAATGTAGACATGCCAGCTATATATATACGAAGTACACTATAATATATGGAAACCTCGTCTGAATACATAAGCTGTAAAATGCAGTAGAACCATAACTAATCTCATCCACACGAAAATAAATGAATAAAAGATATCATATAATGATAATGAATTGTCTTGATACAATATGTTGGGCAGAGACAAATCCACTACCAACAAATAAGGAAAAATACATGAGAAAAGAAATGAATTTGGCGAGCGAAGCGAAGACGATTCAAGCGCAATCATCCTCGAAGAAATAGAGACGGTCACGACTAGAGCAACTTCGAAAGACAAAAGTACACACCTGGAGAGATAACCAGGTCCTTAGAGGGACGTAACAAGACACATAATATCATGTCCTATAAACTGAATAAATATTGCTCAAATAAATAAGTCAATTAAATTATAACGTGGTCCAATACACACCTATTGAACTAGCTTACCTTCCCCCCAACCAAACAAGGACAAGAGATGGTAAACTAATTCACGATGACGTATCTTTCCATGCTATGAACCCAATATGGTATCCGGACCCCAACAAGGTTCAATACCTTCTCATCGGAGTAGTAAGCCACACCTACAACTAAACAAGGACAAGATGTGACGAACTAATCTGCGACAAGTTTTTGTTCCACGCCACGGTTAGATACAAGTACCAAAACCAAAAGTACTCATACCTAACGGATAAAAGCGCCTAACCAAATCTAAGTGAATGTAATTTTAAGAACAGTTCATGGTCGCATGACTACCGGGTCAAGTCAAGATAATACCAATACAGTACAGTACCTCAGTAGCGAGTCACAACAACATATACTATTCCTCAGTATCGAGCGAGTCTATAGTATATAGTCTACCTATCGTTCCTCAGTAGCGAGCGAGTCTACGATTGATATGATGGTAGTCAACTTCCAATCATGTTCTCCCCGCCCAATGCCAACTCATAACTGCTAAGTCTTCTAGCATGCGACTCTATTAGCAGTTATTTCCTAACGCACGGCTTATACGTACTGGTGGCCAGCCAATCACACATGTCCGAGTCTTATATGTGACTCACAACAACGTGGTATAAATATGTCAAGGCCTATGAATGCAACACACAAGTTGGTCCCTTAAATCTAGGTTTAATGTGTAAGAAAAATAATACATAGCAGGAAATATAACTGAACAGTAAGTTCTAATAGGTTATGCCATGTATCACAATTTATTTTGCATAAAGAAAATAATGAATATTACATAAAATATGAGCTAAAATAAATAAACAGTAAATGGCAAGGTGTCTTGCCTGATAGTACGCTTGGTGTGCTACGATGATCAATGTGGCACGAAGTGCGACTTCGGATAACACTACACAAGGTGACCTCTGATGGTGGCACGGACAGTTCCATTGGGTCCAGAAGGGTCAAATTAGTTAGGTTCGACATAAGGTAGTTTAGAATTGGCGATCGAATAGGAAGGAGGGGGTTATGTCACGGTCGAAAGAATAAAAAAAAATTTGACGAATACTAATTATATGTTTTTAGAAAACTAATTTATAATACTTGAAATATAATTTATTAGTCAAAATATGATTTCAAATAAATATCCGAAAATCAAAAGTCATTTTAAGGCAAAACTGTAAGTTTTGTCAAATAATATTTTAGGCTAAAACCTATATCTTATAAATCAAAAATATTTTAAGCGAAACAAAATAATATTAGAAAAATTATTTAAGGTTAAGAACCATATTTTGCAAATTAAAATTTTATTAATAAGCTATACTTTTAAAATGCCACAAAATAATATAGCAAATACAATTAGGGATTCTAACCCAATGTTGAAAATAATTATTTATACTTACAATAATAACTATATGATTAGTAATAATACTAATAATAATAATTCTTAAATCAAATATAAATACCAATAATATAGATAATCTACTTTAATCAATATTCTGTAATTACAAATATAATGGTAGTAATAATAATAATAATAACAAAAATAAAAATAATAAGATCAGTATAAATGAAATTGAAGAAACATAATAATAATAATAATAATAATAATAATAACATTAGGTATAATAATTTTTACTCAAAATATTATTAGACTAATACATAGATACATAGTTTCCTACTATCCCTTTCCCATATGCTAAAGCTGTCCCTCTCCAAAAATCATAAATACAATAATAATAATAACAATAATAATAATAATAAAAATAATATCAAAAAGAAGCTAAAGAACTCAACAGAACAAGCAAACACAAAATAACCAAAAATGATTAATAGTAATAATAATACTAAATAATAATAAAAACGAAAATAATAATAATAATTAATAATAATGATAATAATCCTCCCGAATGCCTCAAGGAAATCATCTCACAAAAAAAACAAGGAATCAAATCCCAACATCAGCTATCAGTAAAAATAATGAAAGAATAATAACGAAAGAAAGGAAGAGAGAGAAAGAGAATGAGCGAGCTAGAGATGGAGAGAGCGGGAGAGGATGAGAGGAAGATCGAGAGGGAGTGGGAAGGAGAGGCGGAGGAAGAGAGAGGAGTTGGAGGGGTTTCTGGCTGTGCGGCAAGGGGCGGCGTGGTGAAGCAACGCGCAGCGGTCGGAGCGGCCTGCGGTGCTCCGGCGCTGCGGGGGATTGGCGCGGGTGCGGCTCCGGGCGGATCGCGGGGAGACGCGGTTCGACAAGGCCAGCGCGGCGAGGGTTTCTCCATGGGGGCGCGGGCGGCGCGTTCGCCGACGCGGGGAGGCGCACGACGGGGACAGTCGCTGGGCGCGGCCAGGTGAGTTTAGGGTTAGGGTTTTACTTAATTTTGGGGTTTTCTTGGGCTTCGGTTTTTGGTGGCCGTGGTCGGCCGCGGTGGCGGTCTGGGTGACGAGGGTGATGAAGATGATGGTGGCTGTGGCACTGTTGTCGGCCTAGGCGGCGGCCATGTGGTGGTATTGTCGGAGTGCAGGGAAGGGCGACGGAGTTTTTTGGGTTGTGGTGGTGCTGGTCGCATAGGTGAAGGTGGTTTAGGGGTTGACTATTCGAACGTGGTGGTAGGACGGTGGGGTACTGGGGTCAGTAAGGTGGTGGCTTGTGATGGTCGACAGACACCGGGAGGTGGTGCTGCTGGCCTTGGTGTCGGGGTCTTAGGTGTTGGTTTCGGGTGGCCAGGAGTCGAGACTAAGACAGGGTGAGCGTAGTAGAGATTGGCGTATGATGGTGGTGGCTATCGGCAGGACGAGGAGAGGAGCGGGTGGTTACAGCGAGGCTGAGCTAGAGTTTTAGACTAAAATAGGATTCGATTGTGTCGGGGGTGTGTCCGACACAAGAAAGTTATGTATTTGTAAAAAAACATAGAATAAGAATTTGGATGGACACAGACACGATGCACGTATATTTGTGGAGAAATTTGTGGATGTAAGAAATTTATGGAGGAGTACCTGCCTATTTATAGGATATGGGAATTCCCAGTTGGATAAGGATTGGACCCAAATTTATTATTTAAATCAAATTTGGGTTTGATCTACATAAAGTTTAAATTGTAGGCAATATTCAAAAATAGCTAAATAAATTTATTTAATGAATCCCTCAACCGATTTAAAAATAATTAGTTTTTTAAAAAAATAACCTTTTTAAATATTCAAAAATATGCTATAATATTAATTTTAAAAATTACACTATTTATTTAAAAATAAGCTAATAAATAATTATGAAATATGTATGCACAAATAATTTTTACGAATATTTGCTTTTCTAGCATACAATAAAAATATTATTTATAATTAATAATTGTTAGAAAGAAAAGGCTTAAAATACAAACTTAGTAATTTGGTATGATGGCAAAATAATTATTATATATATCACCTGGAAAATATAAAACATTTTCTAAAAATATGCACGCTCGCACATATTCGCACTCGTCGAGCAATAACGAAAAACAAAATCTTGCATGTGGCGTACGATACGTTATTGAGGCATACAAATACAAAAAAATTAATCGGTACAAAATTTATATAAAAAATAGTAGAAAATTAGGGGTTTTACATCCTACCCAACTTAAAAGAATTTCGTCCTCGAAATTAAAAATTTGTAGGGGGGTGAGAAGGTATATGGTTATATCGATAAGGAAGCACGGTCAAATCATTAGGCGAGACAAGGAAACAACGTTTAACGAAAACATGCATTAGAGTCGTGATTTCAATAAAGGCGAAGATAATTATGGATTAACGCAAGAAGGAAAATGGTTAAGATAACACGCAATAAAGAATAGTATGGGTTCAAGAAAAATAAAATAAATTAGAGACCTTAAAGTTATGGTCTCTTGAGAGTAGGTTGAGGGCACGATTTAGAGAACGAATTAGATTTCACTCCTATATTAAGCGATTAGAAGGTCGTGATAGGGCCGAGAAAAGGACGAGTAGTTTAGGATGAAGATATAGCAATATTGAGTGATAATAATCATAATCGATATGAAGGCGAGAGGAGGTTCTAGTACAACGCATTCATCCTTCTAAAATAGGTGAAGGCAAAAGCAATATAGAGTTCGAAGGAGACGTTATCGAATACGAATACGTGGTTCAAAGGCGACCGAATAATTCAAAGGGAGTTGTCAAGGCAGTCGCGGAGGGGACTCTAGAGTACAAGTTTAGCTATGTCCCTATCCACGTAAAACGATAGATAGAAGCGAACCAAAATGCACTAGGTTGATCAGACCATCATGCACCGGTTCTGAGTAGACAATCTGTTAGTGGAGGCCTCCAATAACATATGTCATGAACAAGCTTGATAAAGAATTGAGTTTGCAAAAACTAGGCTATATTAGCATCATTAGTCTAGATAGTAGAACATTTGCACGATGGTAGAAAAAAATAAAAACAAATATGAATAGTCTAAGAGTCATAAGGATCTAAGTCTTGTTTATTCCTATACCATCATTCTACGGTTTTATTGACCAAGGCTTGGTTGACCAAATGGGTTAAATTCCTCAAGTCTCTATGGTATAGATAATACTATTTGTATTCCCTTAATGGTCAAGGGCGTGTTAGGTCGTAGGGTATTCTACCCAACTTAAAGAATTAATCTAAGGGTGTTTGGGACATCTAACTGGTAGGGTCAATCTCTTGCAAGCACGAAGGGAAGATAAGAATTTTGATAGAAGGAATCAAGCAAGATGTCGTCGATGAGTCGAACGATAGTTCGAATATGGAATCGAGGAAAGAGGTCAAGTATGTGGATGAGATCCTAGACATCTAATCATATTCGCAGGCTTGCTTGGTACACTAAAGTAACCAAATAATTTATCTTGACCTGCATGGGCCACCACAAAAATATGTAACGTCCAGTCCGAAAATACGTAGGACTAGGAACGTAGACATGCCAGCTGTATACATACGAAGTACACTCCAATATATGGAAACCTCGTATGAATACATAAGCTGTAAAATGCAGTAGAACCATAACTAATCTCATCCACACAAAAATAAATGAATAAAAGATATCATATAATGATAATAAATTGTCTTGATACAATATGTTGGGTGGAGACAAATCTACTACCAACAAATAAGGAAAAATACATGAGAAAGAAATAAATTTGGCGAGCGAAGCGAAGACGATTCAAGCGCAATCATCCTCGAAGAAATGGAGGTGGTCACGACTAGAGCACCTGCGAAAGACAAGACCACACACCTGGCGAGATAACCAGGTCCTCAGAGGGACGTAATAAGACACATAATATCATGCCATATAAACTGAATAAATATTGCTCAAATAAATAAGTCAATTGAATTATATCGTGGTCCAATACACACCTATTGAACTAGCTTACCATCCTCTTAACCAAACAAGGACAGGAGATGGTAAACTAATTCACGATGACGTATCTTTCAAGGCTATGAACCCAATATGGTATCCGGACCCCAACAAGGTTCAATACCTTCTCATCGGAGTAGTAAGCCACACCTACAACCAAACAAGGATATGATGTGACGAACTAATCCGCAACAAATTATTGTTCCAAGCCACGGTCAAATACAAGTACCAAAACCAAAAGTACTCATACCTAATGGATAAAGGCGCCTAACCAAATCTAAGTGGATGCAATTTTAAGAACAGTTCATGGTCGCATGACTATCGGGTCAAGTCAAGATAATACCAATACAGTACAGTACCTGAATAGCGAGTCACAACACCATATACTATTCCTCAGTATCGAGCGAGTCTATAGCATATAGTCTAGCTATCGTTCCTCAGTGGCGAGCGAGTCTACGTTAGATAGGGTGGTAGTCAACTTCCAATCATGTTCTCCGCGTCCAATGCCAACTCATAACTGCTAAGTCTTCTAGCATGCAACTCTATTAGCAGTTATTTCCTAACGCAAGGCTTATACGTACTGGTGGCCAGCCAATCACACATGTCCGAGTCCTACATGTGACTTACAATAACGTGGTATAAATGTGTCAAGGCCTATGAATGCAACACATAAGGTGGTCCCTTAAATCTAGATTTAATATGTAAAAAAAATAATACGTAGCAGGAAATATAACTGAACAGTAAGTTGTAACAGGTTATGCCATGTATCACAATTTATTTTGCATAAAGAAAATAATGAATAATGCATAAAATATGAGCTAAAATAAATAAACAGTAAATGGCAAGATGTCTTGCCTGATAGTACGCCTCGTGTGCTGCGATAATCAATGTGGCAAAAACTGTGACTTCGGATAACACTATACAAGGTGACCTGTGATGGTGGCACGGACCGTTCCATTTGGTCCAGAAGGATCAAATTAGTTAGGTTCGACATAAGGTAGTCTAGAATTGGCGATCGAATAGGAAGGAGGGGGTTGTGTCACGGTCGAAAGAATAAACAAAATTATGACGAATACTAATTATATGTTTTAGAAAACTAATTTATAATACTTGAAATATAATTTATTAGTCAAAATATGATTTCAAATAAATATCTGAAAATCAAAAGTCGTTTTAAGGCGAAACTGTAAGTTTTGTCAAATAATATTTTAGGCTAAAACCTATATCTTATAAATCAAAATATTTTAAGCGAAACAAAATAATATTAGTAAAAATATTTAAGGTTAAGAACCATATTTTCCAAATTAAAATTTTATTAATAAGCTATACTTTTAAAATGCCACAAAATAATATAGCAAATACAATTAGGGCTTCCAACCCAATGTTGAAAATATTTATTTATACTTACAATAATAACAATTTAATTAGTAATAATACTAATAATAATAATTCTTAAATCAAATATAAATACCAATAATATAGGTAATCTACTTCAATCAATATTCTGTAATTAAAAAGATAATGGTAGTAATAATAATAATAATAATAACAAAAATAATAAGATCAGTATAAATGAAATTGAAGAAACATAATAATAATAATAATAATAATAATAATAATAATAATAATAATAATAATAATAATAACAGTAGGTATAATAATTTTTACTAAAATTTTATTAGACTAATACATACAGACATAGTTTTCTATTATCCTTTTCCCATATGCTACAGCTGTCCCTCTCCAAAATCATAAATAAAATAATAATAATAATAATAATAATAATAATAATATCAAAAAGAAGCTAAAGAACTCAACAGAACAAGCAAACACAAAATAACCAAAAAATGATTAATAGTAATAATAATACTAAATAATAATAAAAACAAAAATAGTAATAATAATTAATAATAATGATAATAATCCTCCCAAATGCCTCAAGGAAATCATCTCACAAAAAAATAAGGAATCAAATCCCAACATCAACTATCAGTAAAAATAATGAAAGAATAATAACGAAAGAAAGGAAGAGAGAGAAAGAGAATGAGAGAGCTAGAGAAGGAGAGAGCGGGAGAGGATGAGAGGGAGATCGAGAGGGAGTGGGAAGGAGAGGCGGAGGAAGAGAGAGGAGTTGGACGGGTTTCGGGCTCTGCGGCAAGGGGCGGCGTGGTGAAGCAGTGCGCGGCGGTCGGAGCGGCCTGCGGTGCTCCGGCGCTGCGGGTGATTGGCGCGGGTGCGGCGAGGGTTTCTCCATAGGGTTGCGGGCGGCGCGCTCGTCGACGCGAGACGGCGCACGACGGGGACAGCAGCTGGGCACGACCAGGAGATTTTAGGGTGTAAAAAAACATGGAATAAGAATTTGGATGGACACATACACGATGCACGTATATTTGTGAAGAAATTTGTGGATGTAAGGAATTTATGGAGGACTACCTTCCTATTTATAGGATGTGGAAATTCCCTGTTGGATAAGGATTGGACCCAAATTTATTATTTCAATCAAATTTGGGTTTGATGTACATAAAGTTTAAATTGTAGGCAATATTCAAAAATATCTAAATAAATTTTTTTAATGAATCCCTCAACCGATTTAAAAATAATTAGTTTTTAAAAAAATTAACTTTTTAAATATTCAAAAATATGCTATAATATTAAGTTTGAAAATTACACTATTTATTTAAAAATAAGCTAATAAATAATTATGAAATATGTATGCACAAATAATTTTTACGAAGATTTGCTTTTCTAGCATACAATAAAAATATTATTTATAATTAATAACTGTTAGAAAACAAAAGGCTTAAAATACAAACTTAGTAATTTGGTATGATGGCAAAATAATTATTATATATATCACCTGGAAAATAGAAAACGTTTTCTAAAAATATGCACGCTCGCACATATTCGCACTCGTCGAGCAATAACAAAAAACAAAATCTTGCGTGTGACGTACGATACGTTATTGAGACGTAGAAATACAAAAAAATTAATCGGTACAAAATTTATATAAAAAAAGTAGAAATTTAGGGGTTTTACAGCTCTTGTTGTTGCTCCTCCTTCTGTGTCAGGTCGAACATGCCCCATTGTTACCCTCGGACTAGCTTCTCCCACCAACACCATTGCAAGGTTGTTTCCCTCTACCGTGTGGACAGGAAGATCGATCCCATGCCTCTTGCTAAGCACTGAGGGTCTATGTCCGTCAAATCCAATAACATCCGCTCCTTCATCTATACTGCTTTGCTCCGTCCCCATTTGGACATCCCCCTCTTCCTGATTCAAACTGACCAGGTTGATGATCGGTTCCTGGTGGCTACTTTGATGGCCAATGTTTTCTTGCTGTTCATGTTGGGCTTCGACCCTCTCCTCCTCCACTAGAGAATCCCTGTATTGCACTTTGGTATGCCCGAAACACTGGCAAAGAGAGCAAGATGGGGGAACCCATTCATATTCTACGTCCTGGGAGAGCCAATCACCATTTGGAAGAACGAGATCTATTTTTCTGGGAAGGACGTCAGACGCCGAGATTTCTACGAAAATTCTGGCATACGATAATATCTGCATTCTCGCCATCGGGATGTCTGTGCGTATCGGGACCCCCACCATGCTCGCCATTTCATAATGGATGAAACACTCCACAACTGAGGCGAAAGCCATGGCAGTCTGATCCATATTGGAACCTACGATAGTCTGTCGTTCTCGAAGTTTAGCTCCGGGTACCACCTCTTTAGGACCACTAATCTGCCGTCAAAAGTCCACGAGCCCCCTTTAAGAACTCATTCCAAATCTTCGAGGAGAGAAAATTTGATGAAGTAGAAGCCGTTTTAACGTGAGAAGATCTCCATGTCTCCCTTAGGCTTCCATACCCTATACGCGAACGCCCGGATTTGACCATAGAACGGCCTGTTGCCCATCACATAGCGACTAAAGTATTCTTCCAATATTCAGTCGTTTCCTGGATATCATCTGCTGTAATTTCCACCACCCTTACACCGTTTATGACGCTCGGCTCTACGTACTGCAGATCGACTTCCTCCTGAACTGGCATAGGTCTGCAGATCTCCACCCAGGATACTGGTTTTGCCTACGTTCTAGTTGGAGTTGCGTGCCTGCCTTGCGACGGTGGCCCTATAGGCGTCTGCCTCTCCTCCCGATAGACCTCCTTTCCCTTCCCTTTGTCATTACTATTCCCTTCCGTCTCTCCTCGTCCTCCTGGCGGGGGGACCTCACTCCTATAGACCCCCGCAGGTCGGGTTTGGCCGGAGGGCCGCTGACCTTCCTGCGTCGGACGGCGGCTTCCCCAACCCTTATTTCTATCATCTCTGTCACGCGGCTGAGGGGCTTCCGGCTTCCGACGACGTTCTATTGTTGTCCATCCATCCGCCATGTGTATTTCTCTCGCGTCCTCCTCGTCATCCTTTCCTTCCCCCTATCGCCGTCCGTCATCGGCCTGATACCGGTCTGAGAACCCTCTCCAGCATACTCTCCGTCGGAAGAAATCCCGAGCGGAGCAAACCCTAGCCGCCGAGACATGTTATATATATATATAAATATATATATATATATATATATATATATATATATATTTATATATATATATATATATATATATTATATATATATATATATATATATACTATATATGTATATATATACCATATATGTATATATACATAGGCTAATGAATATATATACAAGCAATATATGCATCAAGCCTAACCATCATTCACATCATCATCATAACATATATATGTACATATTATGTATAGTCATAACTTACCTACTATGTATATATATATATATATATATATATATATATATATATATATATATATATATATAAATAATATATATATATTATATAAAATATATAATATATATATAAAAAAAAAAAAAATATATATATATAAAATAATATATATATATATAAATATATATATATATATATTATTTTATATATATATATATATATATATAGGGTGAAAAAAATATATATATATAGGGTGTGGGTGTGTTTACATGTAGTGTATAGCATAGTGTAGTATCCAGTCAAATGTAATGTTTATGTGAACATGTAGTGTACAGTAGGTTAAGGACTGCAAATAAAGGGCTAATATTAACAAGGCAATTTGTGTTAAACATTCTCAGGTTTTCAGTTTAGAGGTAGTGTGTCAAAGTTAGTGAAACATATATATGAGTGTGTGTGAATGTGTGTCATAGCTTAACTGATGACAGTGGCAGTAGTGATACGGTATGTGTGTGTGTCAACAAGAGTGTAACAGAGGGGAGGGGGTCATTCTCAGGTTTAGTGCATACATGTTCAGGTTCATGTAATGATTCTCAGTTTTCAATTCAGTTCTCAGAAATGAACAGTAGGAATACATATGAATGGGGGTTTAATGTGTACATCTATAAAGTGTCAAAGGTTAACATGTGAATGGGGTTTGTCTCAGTTCACAGAAGGGTTGTCAGAATACATACAACACGTATGTTATCATATATTTATGTGAAACATACATTGCAATTTTGTGTCAAACATACAACTCGAGAAAATATGGGATCAAACCTAAACTCAGGAATTCACATATATATAAATCCTAACTCAGTATCATACAACCTATATAACAATTTGTATCATGAACTCATCATCTCAGGCAAAAAAACAGATATGAAACTACATTCCATATATTATCAAACATGGGTTCGAAACCCTCAATTCGACCCAATCAAAAACACCCACAGAATCCCAAGGCATAGATATGTATCCCAGATATTGTAACTTGTCTAAACATTATAATTTAACATTTATTATCAAATTAATTTATAGTTTAAATATAATTAAACTCAAAAATTTACACAGACTGAACGTAGTATCAGAAATCATATGCAAACCCTAAATTATATCTTGAATTCCAATTAAATCACAAATTAGTGTGTGGTATAGATTCGTACATATGTATTCGTGTCTCACAAGTCGTATCGTGTCCATACAATAGGACACGAAGTGTCCAAACCTTCAAAAACACCAAATACACACACACACACCGACAGTCTGTCTTGTGCGGTGAGTCCACAAGCTCGTGAACACGACACGAGGCACGACACGTCTCGTGCTCGTGTCCACGTGTAGCCCACAAATAGGCCTACACACACGACACAACACAAGACAAGTTCAATATGTGTACGCGTGATACGACACACGTATCAGACGCGATATTACACGCGTTCAGTCTCTGTGTAGAACCAGTGCACATGGGATTTCATGTCTGACACGACACGAAACACCTAGAAACTTGAGGGTCACGTTCGCTGACATTTACCTAATGTGTCCCTTGAGTTTCATCGTAACTCGTCGTGTGTCGTGTCCGCTGCATGCCTCGAGCAGTAGGGCACAGGCACGGCTCGTGTGCGAGCGTGTTCATGTCCAATTTGGGCAAGGACACAGCACGAAATTCACCTCAGTATGACACCAATTCATAAGAAACATGTCGATCTACAAATTTGTTCAAATATATTTCAAAAATACGAATAAAAAACCTCTTTGAGGCATTTCATCAAACACAAAGGCATAGGCACTAATACGTGTCCGATACGGACACCAAACCAATTTTAATTTCTACGAAACTCACTCTAAAGCTAGGGGACACCTAGATGGATGCTTCTATGGAAAGAAAATAGAACTTCATTAGGGTTTGTAGTGATTTACCTATTGAAAGATCTCAATCGAAAAGCCCCAAAATGAGATGTCCTCCTCCAATGGCCAAGTGAGCTCCAAACCTATCAAGCAAACTCCCTTCAACCTCTACTCCAAAAATGACCTCCAATACAAGTGAGTGGGATCAATTTAGTAGAGGAATGGGGAGATTTGATGATTTGGAGAATTAGGGTTTCTAAAGGGAGATTTCTAAAAGAGGCAAGTGAGAGTTAAGTGACATTATATAGAGTGAAATTTGGTCACACTTGGGCTATTGTCGGCGGCCATGTAGAGAATTAGGGTTATGGTTTCATATGAATGGTCTTTGGGCCAAGATCATTAGCTAGCTAGCTCAACCTCTTAGCCAAAAGTCCAAATGCACTAAACACCCAATCTCTTCATGAAACCTAGCAATACTCAAGTGAACTTAAGTTAGATTAGTGTCCTATACTATTCTACCATGCTAACTAAGTCACCAAAGTCAAAGTCAAACTATAGGCTAGTCTCTATAGTCTCAACTAGCAAAAGTCAAAATTCACAACACCAATGCAATAAATAATTCACAAAAATCAAAATGACCAAAATATCCTCAAGCTAAAAAGTGGTAGTGATAAATCTACCCTCCTTAAAAGAATTTTGTCCTCGAAATTGAAAGGCAAAACTGAACTGATGAGAAGGATAGACAATCATTCCTCAAGGTCCAAAAAGATATGGGTATCACTCACGCATCTCATCCTCCCGCTCCCAGGTAGACTCTCCTGGAGAATGATGCCTCCATGCGACGCGAACTAATGGTATCACCTGGTTCCTCAGAACCTTCTCTCATTGATCCAAAATCTCCACAGGCTTCTCTGGATAGCTAAAAGTAGGTCCCATCTCAATCTCTGAGTGATCGAGTACATGGATAGGATCTGCCACATACCGTCTCAACTGCGATACGTAGAATACGTTATGGACTCCCACTAATGCAGGTGGTAACTCTAGCCTGTAAGCTATGTCACCGACTCTCCCACTGATTACGAAAGGTCCGATTAAGTGTGGGCTAAGCTTACAACCTCCACCAAAATGTATCGTACCACGTGTCGGTGATATCCTCAAGAAAACCAGATCTCCAACCTAATCACAAACAAGGTCTCAATTACTAATATATTCAAACATGATCAAACAAAATCACAAACAAATTACTCCTAATTCTAATCCTATCCCTAAGCTGTACCTCAAACTCTAAAGGTCTGCGATGGCTACCAGCACAGTACTGATGTCTGTCCTGCGCCACGCGAAGCCGATCTCTGATAAGCTTCACCTTCTCAACTGCATCCACAACCATCTCAGGTCCTAATAAAGCTCGCTCTCCAACGTCATCCCAAGACAAGGGTGTACGACATCAGTGCCCATATAGTGCCTCGAATGGTGACATTTCAATGCTGGCCTAAAAACTGTTGTTGTATGAAAACTTCACTAAGTGCAGGTGATCCTCCCAAGATCCTCCGAAATCTAAGACACAAGTCCGCAGCATGTCCTCGAGTGTCTGAATAGTCCTCTCTGACTGTCCGTCCGTCTGAGGGTGGTATATAGTACTAAACTTGAGCTGAGTGCCCAAACTAGTCTGCAGACTCCGCCAGAAATAGAAAGTAAAGCGGCTATCCCGATCCTAGACAATGCTCACGGAAACTCCGTGTATCCTGACAATCTGCCGTATATACATCTCTGCTAGCCTCTTAATAGACGTACCCACTTAAAATGGTAAAAAGTGAGCTGATTTGGTCAACCTATCTACGATGACACAAATGGCGTCTTTTCCTCTTGGTGTACGCGACAATCCAGAAACAAAGTCCATCATGATGTGCTCCTACTTCCACTCTGGAATGGTCAATGGCTACAACAAACCTTCTGGCCTCTATCTCTCTACCTTGACCTGCTGATAGACCAAACATCTAGCTATGAAGCGAGCTACCTCCCGCTTCATCCCATACCAGTAAACATGCTCCTTCAGATCCCTATACATCTTGTTGGCACCTGGATGTATAAAGTACTGAGATCAGTGGGCCTCCTGAATGACCTGCTCCTGAAGCACTCCGCTGGGCACACACAGTCTGGAACCGTGCCTCAATGTGCCATCCTCTGCAAGAATAAACTCATCATCCACCAATTCTGCTCGAACCTGCTCTCGGATACACCGTAGAGAAACATCCTCGAACTAAGTCGACTTGATCCTCTCCATCAAGTTCGACTGAATCTGAAGGCCACACATCTGTATCTGAACTCCTAGCACAACCACCTCGATCCCCAGGCTCTCCAAATCTGCTAGCAAGTGATGATTCATCATCAAGCACATGGTTGTCGGATACCTACTCAAGGCATCGGCAACCACGTCGGCCTTCCCTGGGTGATACTGCAAGAAAATATTGACGTCCTTCATCAACTCCAACCATCTGCGCTGCCTCATGTTGAGCTCCTTCTGTGTAACACATACTTCAAGCTCTTATGATCTGTAAAGATCTCCACCCGCTCTCCGTATGAATAGTGTTTCCATAACTTTAAAGCAAATATAAATGCTGCCAACTCCAAGTCATGGGTAGGGTAGTTCTTCTCATGGAGACGTAACTGCCTGGAAGCATAGACAATCACCTTCCCATACTGCTGCAACACACAACCCAAACCCTTCCCTGAGGTATCACTGTAGATAGTGAACCCTCCTGATCCAGATGGCAATATCAGAATCGGAGTTGTCGTCAGCTGCTTCTTCAACTCATCAAAAGCGACCTGACACTCCTCTGACCAGATAAACTATGCATCCTTCTGGGTCAGCCTAGTCAATGGCTCTGCAACTTGGGAGAAATCCTGTACGAACCTCCTATAGTAGCCCGCCAATCCCAAGAAGCTCCTGATCTTCGCTACTGAACTCGGTGTTGTCCAAGCCTCAACTGCCGTAATCTTCTTCGGGTCAACTGAGATCCTATCTCCAATCACCACATGACCGAAGAAGTCAACTCTGTCCAGAAAGAACTCACACTTTGAGAGCTTGCCATAAAGCTCTTCCCTCCTAAGAGTCTCCAAAACCACTCTCAAGTGCTCCTCATACTCCTCCTCGGTCTTCGAGTACACTAGGATATCATCGATGAACACTACCATGAACTTGTCCAAGTACTGCTAGAACACCTTGTTCATCAGGTTCATAAATACCGTCGGGGCATTAGTCAACCCAAATGGCATCCCCATGAACTCAAACTGGCCATACCGCATCCTGAATAAGGTCTTCGGGATATCCTCCTTCTTCAACTTTACCTGATGGTAACCTGACCTCAAATCAATCTTAAAAAATACTCTCGCCACACTCAGCTGATCGAAGAGATCATCGATCCTCGACAACGGGTACTTGTTCTTGATCGTGAGGTTGTTGAGTGCCCTGTAGTCGATACACATCCTGACCGATCCATCCTTCTTCGGTACAAAGAGTACCGGTGCACTCTATGGAGAAGAACTCGATCGGATGAAACCCTTTTCCAGTAGCTCATCCACCTGCTTCTTCAACTCTACCAGCTCGCTGTTGTTCACCCTATAGACGTGTTGAGATATCTGCTCTGTGCCGGGCACTAAGTCTATACATAACTTTATGTCTCTGTCTGGTGGTAGTCCTGGCAAATCCTCTGAAAAGACGTCCATGAACTCCGCTATCAAAGGGTGTGGCACTGCCTGCTCCTCAACTGATACTCCGTAGAAGACTCCGCTGCTCTGCTTCCGCCTGTCGTCTGGTAAACTCGAACTCTGGCTCTTCGAGTGCTCTGAAAAGAACTCTACCCCCAACGATAATTTATGCTGGCGTGGTTCCTGCTCAACCAATCCATACCGAATACGATATCATAGTTCTGCAATAGCATCACGAGCAGACTCACATCCAACTCTCAGTCTCCCAAATCAACTCTCTGACCCTTGTAAATATCACTAAAGAGGATAATACCACCCCCGGTCGTGATCTTACAAGTCCTAGGCAACGATTCAGATACAAGGTGGTATCTAATAGCAAAAGATACAGACACGAAGCTGTAGGAAGCCCCTGAATCGAACAATACAAAAGCTGGAATAGAGTCGAGAAGATTAGAACCTGCGATCAGCTCTCCGATAGCCTCTATATCCTCAGCTGCCATGGCGAAAGCTCGCCCCTACTGACCTCCCCTGGCCTGCTGCTGATGCTGTACGAACCTCGGCTACTGAGTCTGCAAGGGTACCTTCTGCTGCACTAATGGAGCCCTGGCTCTCGCTTCCTGAGCTGCTCGTCCCGAAGATATGGAACACTCCTTCAGCTGGTGCTCCGCCGAACCGTAGAGTAGGCACCTCCTGAGCCTCTTCCTGCAGTTATTCTATACATGCCCTGGCTTCTTGCAGAAGCCATAACTAACGGGCTGCTGCCTAAGTGCCTGTGGCTGAAACCTCGGCTGCTACTGCTGTACTTGCTGGAAAGGTGCACGGCACTGCCCCTGGAACTGCTGTGGCTGGAACTGCCTCTACTGCTGCTGGTGCTGTTGCTGAAAGTGAGGCCTCTTGGCCTGGCCTCCGCTGCTGCTGGCTCCATGAGCATCTCGTCCCCTCTTGAGCTCCAGCTCAAGATCATCTTCTACTGCTAGGGCACCCACCAGAATCTCCTCAAAAGTGGCACTCCGGTCACTCTTGATATGATCAGTTTTCTTGCCATTGCTTTATCTATAGTTTACAGCTTGAACCTCTATCTATAGTTACAGTTTAACCTTGCCATGTTATTTTCATGTACTTTTCATTTCACATGTTTATCCTCTCTATTTACTGCTACATATTCTTTATCGTCTAACTAGAACTGTTAATGGAGAGTTGTGCTCGTTCTTGTCCTGATTGGACCCGTTGAATTTTTTTTACAGATGACGGTGAGGACGAGTGTCCTACCTACTATGGTCCTCATGACATAGTAGGCATAGACCGGGAGACCCTAGTCCAGCAGAGGTTAGTTCCAGCCGATGAGGCACTAGTGGTAGCTCAGCTAGATTAGACTTGTACTGGGCTTTGTCTCCTGATAACACTTTGGCATATTATTATTTTAGAAATTGGTTTAGAGATTGTTGACTTTGAGTCTCTAGACTTGTATTATTTCTGTGTTAGATTTTTTTGATATTTTTATATCTTGTTGTCTTTACTTTTCCGTATCTTCTATCTTTCTTAGAATATTATGATTGAGTATATTATATTGTCATTGCTTGTCCTCCATTTTGAGTTGACCATCTCGACAGGTTTTGATATTATAATTGTTGTTAGATAGTAGACCTACAACATTCTACGTCATTTCTACGACGTAGGCTGGGACGCTGTCATGCACTCGTGCCCCTACTTCGGGTGTGGGTCGTGTCACATTTTTAGTGGTGACCCATGCAGGTCAGAAGTCGCAATTAGTACGATATCATAGTGGTGCTCGACTTAGATTACTGCTACGAGCCTACTATAGGTTTATAAGATATGGGCTATAGGCTAAGGATACTCAATCACAATTAGGTTACCTGAGAGATTCTAGGGACGACCCCTGAGAATTTCACTATAAACCATATTTCGGAGTCTGTTTTCACTTGTCTCCGTCCATTCTTTCTTGTTCGTTGTTGAATTTCATTCTTGGAGTTCGTTGTTGACTTTGACTGGTATCAGATGAGTTTTACAGACTAGGTTAAGGTATATTCTGATAAATATTTGATGAGGACAGAATGAAGGTACATGTCAACATTGGTTATGGAGTCTAGAGTTTATCGCAGCTATACTAAGGTGGCGTGGTGAAGAAATAGAGCCCGACTTTGGATGTACTTACATTAGTTATGAAATTCACACTTCTCGCAGCCATACTGGTTGGCGTGGTAAGAATTCTAGATAACAAAATTACAGAAGTATATACCTCAGTCATGGACTTTATCGTTTGTCGTAGCTATGTTTACTGGTGTGGCGAGATTTCTGGGTAACATGACTAGGGATAGACATGAATGATTATCAGATTGTATCTTAAATTGGCTCTTAACATATCATCTCTATCATTCCATTTCAGTGATAATAGAATTTATTTCCATCATTTATTTAGCTCAGGATGTAGATGCCCTTAGTCCCTCTAGCCCAGTTCCTTATAGGATTTTATTCTCTTAGTCCTGAAGTTCCTTGGATGGTGTAGTGTCTTGGTAGGTTGCAGATAGGTTTGTGTCTTGAGTATTAGTGTTGGTTGTTAGAAGTATAGCTTGTGGTTTTGTGAGTGGTTCATGGTTGATCATGTGAGATATAGGTCAGATCCTTGAAGTACCTTAGTAAGACGGTGTCCCTTGAATGTCAAGCATAGGAGCTAGTGCCATGTGATAGATAGTGTCAGAAATTCACGAAGGTATCCTACAAATAGTAACATAGAAGTCTTAATATAACATACTTAGTGGTACATAGCAGTGAGTTAAGAATGAGTCAAGGATAACCCTAGGTCTTAAGTATTTTAGTTAGATTGATGTGAGAGAATAACTGGAGTGAGTATCAGGGGTAGGTAAGGAGTCTAGCTAGGCCACCTGTGGCACCGCATCACGTCGTGCACCAGCAGCGGGATATACCCCGCCAGGACAGGGCTTTTGCGATGGCGGTCGAGGAGACCCATATTGCAGGTGATGGACTAGGAGGTTAGGTCTTGTTCATCCTTCTTCCTGTTTCATTCTATCCATTGATTGCTTGATTGATTTATTAGTACCTTTAGGTTGCATATGTGACGTTCATGCTAGATTAATAGAAAACCCTAATGGAGACTGCAATAATATGACACTATAGAGACTTAAACCATGTATGTTTGTTCCCCTTTCTATAGAATTGCATGTCGTTTAACTTTTGATAGAATTTTGTAGACTTTGATTGTTGGGGGCTTGACCTAGAGAAAAGTACAACCATTTTAAATTTCGAGGACAAAATTTTTCTAAGGGGAAAAGGATTGTAACTACCACTTCTCTAAAATAAGGGTAATTTTGATCTTTTGTAAAATTGATCATGCTATAGTTATTAAATAATGGACTTAAATCATGTTAATGATAAATTAGTAAATTTTTTATTATTTTAATATTATTTAATTTGATGCATTGTGTTTATGCCTTTAGTTAGTGAAACCTTAAAACTACTTTGACTAGAGACTAACCATCACCATGGAGACCTAGCTTATGGATTTAGATTAGTAATTAGGCTCTAATCTAGCTAGGAATCACTTAGAACTTAATTAAAGTATAGAAACAAGGTGCTAGTTTGGGCCTTTGTCAAAGAGGCTTAATTTGACAACTTAGAAAGGCCCCTTAAGTATTGTAACTTGACCTAAATACTAGCCCAACCTCATGGCCAGCCAAGAGCAGCCCCCTCACCCTATATAACTCATCATTAACCCCCTTCTTCCCCTCTTTTATTGAAACCCTAACCCTAGTTGTGTTCTTCCCCAAATTTGCCCCCTTTTATCAAATCAACTCCAAATTCAACCAAACCTATTGCAAACCACACTCCTTGAGTAGAGGAGGTCTCTATTGGCTAGCTAGGAAGGATTTGGACCACTGGATTTGGTGGGAGAACTTTGCAAGAGAATTTTTATTGGAATTCTAATTCCTAATTGGTAAGGACCTCTAAACCTTTCAAATTCATGTTTTCTTTCCATAGATGCATTCATTTAGGGTCCGCCTAGCATTAGGTTAAGTTTGGTTCGAATTCGAATCCATTGGGGTGCATATCGCAAGAGTATCGATACGTGTCTCAAGTGTTCGATGAAATGCCCCATAGGATATTTTTGTCACCAATTTCAGAATAAGTTACCTAATTAGGTAGCTAATTATATGTAGACTGCATTAGTTTATGGCTGAGTTGAATTCGAGGTGAATTAATTGGTGATTTTGGACACGGGGACACGCGGTAAGGAATGCACTGGCTACAGTGCATCCCCTGCTACCGCAGACCCAGTGCTCACATAACAAGACACGACACGATACCACTCCCTAGTGACTGAACTGGTTCGGGGCAATGTCTGACCCTTGGCTATAGTTGTGGGGATTCGAGCTATTAGGGTTTAGAACTGTGGTTCAACCCACAGATCTCACTGCTCTCTGCAGTCGAGATTCACTGCTGCATATTTCACTTGCCTGTACATTCTCTGTACATTGGATACTCTTCATATTCACATCCTTTGACACTTTGACACTGTTGTAGACACATGCCCATATTCATTGTTGTTGACACACTCTTGTTTGCTTGACATTTGCAATCACCATCACAGACACACACATGTTAACACCATGTTCTGATACCAATTAACTCTGCTCTGAAATCACAACTCTGATACACTTGTACTTAACATTGCTCTGTCATATTGACACTCTTGTACACTACTTGCCAATCATCACACATGCCCTGCAACCTCACATAGGACCTTCACTTTATTGTTCTATCCTGCTGTCTCCAGACTAGATTCGCCATGATGCTGCATTCAATTACCTTGGGTCAACACCTGCATTTCATATGGCATACTACCTTTAGCCACTGCTAATTCACCTACATCTATGTTCAGTCCTCCTTGGACTTGTATCAATTGGTTTACATCCAATTTTTTGTTCATGTTTCAGATCAGTCCCTTAGATATTTAGTATCACTGCATGAGTAGTTGGATCAGCCACTTACATAATTGGTTCAGTTATATCTTGGAATCAGACTATGAAATGGAGGTTCAGTTCCTTAGTTTAGATGTATCAATTAATTTATATAGGGTATTAATCACTAGAATAGATAGGGAGAGTGATGAAGACTTGAGTTAGTATTTGTGTTAGCAATATGAGGGTGTGGGTCATGCATAGATCACTCACTACATTCATATATAGCCCCGCATCAGATCCTCACCTGCATGTCTTTGTATTTCACTGCAAGCCATTACCTGCACTGTACACATTAGATTCAAAGTAGCATGTACTGCATTCATCATTGCATGACACTTGTATTACCTGTAAATGAATTCACCATATAGATCTCACTGTCTGCCCTGTTGGACCATTCCATGGTCATACCCGATTTTAATAATTGACACTAACTTAAGTCAATGCACAAAATATACGAACTGTTGTTAATTTCAGGTCTAGTGAAATTAATATCAAAAAGCGTACTACTACATCAACAAACGAGTGAATCATCATTCTGAAGCTCATTTTCGTTGGAATCAAGTCCGAGTCATTTTGCAATTTATTATGTATTTTATCTTTATTCGAGTCTAGGATATAAATTGTAAGATCGACTGGATACTACTGGCTTAGGTTAATCATAGTCCACTTTTCTATACAGCCTACCCATCTAAAGTCTACCTATCATTCACCTTCTGCATCAAATTTAAACAAATATTTTACATTTATACTTAGGCAGAAATCAAGCCGAGTTCGGTCCGAGTTCGGTCAGTTTGAATTTAAATATTTGTTGCCTCCAAATATGCATTCAACGTTCATTTGTGAAATCTTTGCATCAGAACTCTGCCCGAATTCTGTCCTAGTTCGGTCCTCGAAAACAGCTATAAATAGAAAAGAATTTTTCATTCCAAATCACTCAATTAATTTATCTTCTCTTCTCTCTTTAATAAGTGTTTTCGTCTGATCAAAAGATCTCATATTTCACCTACACATCTCTTAGCCAAAAGCCAGTAATATCTATTTGATCTAGAGTTTTTCGGTTCTCAAGAGTTATAAAGAGGTTGTTCAAAGTTCAAAATTATCTCTGTTATGGAGCCGGTCGTACGATCGTTACCAAGCACGGTGTTTTGAAGTCGGTCGTGCACTTGTCACCAACCACGGTATTGTAAGAGATCGTAAGCTCTCAATTAGCTTGTGCCTTAGTGGATTAACATCGAGCAATAGTACTCGAGACTGGATTAGTCCTCTCAGAGGGATACCAATATACATCGTTGTGTCGCTGAGTTTGATCTCTCTATCTCTTGCTATATTTATTTACTGTCTCTTATTCACTACCATAGTTATCTGCTTTTAATTTTAAATTATTGATTTTTTCTGCAGCACTCGTACTCACTCTATCCACCCCCCTCTAGAGGTGCTCAGCGGTCCTACAATTGGTATCATAGCAGGTTATATTCTAATATAACAAACCTCAGAGGGTATATATGGCAGCCGTGAAAGCAATTTTCAACGGTAAAGGGCAATCCACAAATAGACCCCCACTATTTGATGGTACAAACTATACCTAATGGAAAACACGGATGACATTCTTTTTAAAGTGTCTTGACTTTGATCTTTGGTCTATAGTAGTTGACGGTTATAAGAAACCGGCACCTACAGTAGTTGATAGCGTGCTTGTAGACAAGCCTCATGACAAATATACAGAGGCTGAAAAGGCAAAGGCTAGTCTAGATGCTCGTGCCATCAACGCACTTTCTGTGCAATTGACAAAACGGAGTTTAACAGAGTTTCAAACTATAAGACGTCTTATGAGATTTGGAAACTTCTTGAGGTAACTCATGAAGTTACTTCCCAAGTAAAGGAATCCAAAATCAGCAGACTAACACAAGAATATGAATCTTTTAAAATGAATTCTGGTGAGTCAATTACATAGATGTTCACTCATTTCCTTGATGTTACTAATCCTTTGCAATCTCTTGGTAAGGATTACAGTAATCACGAGAAGGTCAGAAAAGTGCTGCGGGCTCTAACCAGAAATTGGAACCCAAAGGCAACATCAATCATTGAAGGAAACAATCTTACCATCATGTCTCTGGAAACACTGATGGGCAAGCTTATGACCCATGAGCTTGATCTGCAAGAGTTTGAAGAAGCGACCCCAAAGGAAAAATCTACCGCCTTTAAACCTCAAGCCAGAAAATAAACATGCAATAATTCTGAGGAAGAATGATCAAGTGGTGGTGAATAATCCCTACTAGTGAAGAACTTCAGAAAATTCCTACAGTTTGAGAAATCAAACAGAAAGAAGAGAGATATCAAAGAAAGTAATGAAGATGAAACAATATGCTTTGGATGTTAGAAATCAGGGCATATGAAGAAGGACTGTCCGACTTAAAAAAAAAAGCAGTCCTTAAGATAGATCAAGATCAAGCAGAAAAACAACTAGTCGAAAGTATGCAAATACAAGTATATGGCATGAAAGCGACGCCAGTGATACAGAGGAAGAAGACAGACCCTGCGAAAATGCCAATATCTGTCTTATGGCTTTTGATAAGGTATCCTCAACCCTTTGTATGACGATTTTACTTTTAATGAATTAGAAAATGTCTTCAGCGAACTGCTGGAAGAACACAGAAATGTGCTTAACAAGTATAAGAATCTCCAAAAGAGGTTAAGGCATACACAACCGAAGTAGCTAGACTGTCGAGTCTCATTGAAGACATTAAAGAGACGTCTACTACTGGTAACACGAAGAGATAGCCAAGCTTAAAGTAGATCATGAGGCTATCCTCAAAGTTGAAAAGAAAGAAAGAAACTATGTCAGAATACAAGAGTTATGACATAGAGAAGAAGAAGCACTTAGTCGCAGAACAAAGACTCATAGACATGGCTGCTAAATATGAAGAGTCTTTTACGGTTTCTAAAATGTTAGAAATCAAGTTAGATAAACAGACAATACCTGTGACACAGCCTAAGTTTAGTCCTAATGCTAAGCATACACCTAAGAGGACTAAACATAGAAAGCACGAAAGAAACACGAATATCACTATGCTTTCACTGATAGGTTCTCAAAAAAAACCACATATGCATGTCAACACATATTCCACTAACACGTTTTCAAAACTTACTTGCACATACTATGGTACTCGTGGACACATATCGCAGTATTGTTTAGCAAAAAAACTTGTTGACAATCTAACATTATTTTGGAGACCTAAGACTAATCAAAATGGACCCTTTAGTAAATATGTACCAAATGATTCATCTACTTATTTTGTAGGTGGACCCTCAATCCTCTCATGCTAAAAGCAAGTGGATCCTTGATAGCGGATGTTCGCGGCACATGACTGGTGATGCATCTTTGTTTGCCACACTATTGATGAAGAAAGAAGGATATGTCTCCTTCGAAAACAACCTGAGAGGTGATATCATTAGAAATGGCACTGTTAGTATATCTCCTTATCCAGTAATAAAAGATGTTTGTCTAGTTACAGAATTGAAACATAACCTATTAAGCATAAGTCACTTGGCTGATAATGGTTATGGTATCAACTTGGTAAAAGACAAATGTACCATTTATGATATGTCATCTGGTATCCCGTATATGAAGGGATTAGAGAAGACAATATTTATGTTTTCTTTCTGGAGAGTACTAACAATGCTGGAAGATTCCTAGTAGCTAACCTAGATGAAAGCTGGCTATGGCATATGAGACTAGGACATGCTAATATGGACACTATCTCACGACTGAGCACTAAGAAGCTGGTAAAAGGACTCCCTGAAATACCGTTCAAGAGAGATATAGTATATGCTGACTGTGAAAAGAACAAAGCACATAGGTCTACATTTAAATCTATCAACGCTGTAAGTACTTCTAGACCTTTGTAGGTGATACATATGGATTTATTTGGTCCTAGTAGAGTCGCTAGTATTGGCGGTAAGCTCTATGCATTTGTTATTGTTGATGATTTATCTCGTTTTACTTGGGTTTACTTTTATCAAACAAAAGTGATGCTATTTTTGAATTTCAGTTATTTTGTAAAAAGGTACAAAACGAAAAAGGCTTCATAATTACTCGTATCCTAAGTGACCATGGTAGCGAATTTGTAAATACTGATTTCAAAAAGTTTTATGATGAATGTGGATACTACCATGAATTTTTCTGTCCTAGAACTCCTCAACAGAATGGTGTTGTGGAGCGGAAGAACCGTACTCTAAGCGAGATGGCAGAGTCATACTGAATCAGCAAAATCTTCCTAAATATTTTTGGGCAGAAGCTGTTAGCACAGCCTTTCATATTTTAAATAGGGTGTTAATTCGACCCATCTCGAATAAAATACCTTATGAACTTTGGTTCGGAAGGATTCCAAGCATTTCTTATTTTAAAGTTTTTGGATGTCGTTGTTTTATCATGAACACCAAGGACAACTTGGGTAAGTTCGACTCTAAAGCAGATGAAGGAATATTTCTTGGATATGCTGATAAGATTAAAGGATATAGAATTTTTAATAAAAGATCTATAATTGTTAAAGAGTCTATTAACGTTACTTTGATGAGCTCAATAGTCACATAACTAGCGACAGTAATGATGAAGGTGTACAAGCAAGAACCGATAAGAGTCCTGTGGAAGATCTGACTCATAAATTTGAATCATTAAAGTTCTTACCAGCTCATCTAGAGACACTCATTATAGGTGATGTATCAAAAGGTGACTCCAGATCAAACAACACTCAAAGGGAACATTCATCAATCAAGCCAAATATACGAAGGACATACAAAAAAAGTATGACTTCAAAAATATAAAGCCAATCGGAACACCAATGGATACATCTACAACGCTTGACACTGATAAAAGTGGCAAACCTGTCGACCAGCATAAGTATCGAGGTATGATTGGTAGCTTATTATATTTAACTGCTAGTCGCCCTGATATTATGTTCAGTGTTTACATTTGTACACGATACCAGGCAAATCCTAAGGAATCATACCTAAGTGCCGTTAAGCGTATCTTTCGATACCTTAAGGAAACTTCTACAGTCAGCTTGTGGTATCCTAAAACCAAATCCTTTGACCTGATAGGTTACTCGGATACGAATTTTGTAGGATGCAAAGTAGACCGTAAAAGTACCAGCGGTACGTGTCATTTCCTCGGAAATGCCTTAGTCTCATGGTTTAGCAAGAAACAAAATTTTGTACCATTATCAACTAATGAGGCTGAGTATATCGCCGTAGGATGTTGTTGTGCTCAAATTTTGTGGATAAAGCAAACCCTAGAAGACTACAATCTGTACTACACTAAGATTCCCATTTACTGTGATAACACTAGTACTATTAACTTAACTAAGAACCCCGTATGTCAATCACACACAAAGCATATTGAAATTAGTCATCACTTTTTATATGATCACCAACAATACGGGGACATCTACTTAGAATTTATTAACACAGATCATCAACTAGCAGACATTTTTATAAAACCACTGGCTGAAGACCGATTTAACGTTATGCGGCGAGAGCTCGGCATACTTGAATTTTCATATTCATATTGTAGTACGTTTATTAAATTTCTTTATTACTCGAAACTTTATAATTTATTAACAGAAATTATTTTGTGTACATGCCGAAAGGGTCCTTCTGTCATACAGGTGTAAATAGCCTGAAGCGATACGGTGTACTAGTCTTCGGACTACCGCTAGCTGGGATCTGTCCCCTACAGTTAACCCAAAGTAATAGAAGTTATTAAATGAAGTGTAACAGTTATAAATTCAAATTTTAAACAAATACTGTATTTATGACATTGGGAATACAAGCAGCCGAACTCGGACCAAACTCTGATCGAGTTTGGACCGAGTTCGGTCGGCGTTGTACGGATTTCCAAAACGTAACAGCCAGCCATAGCCCTATATATTCATCATCTTCCTTTCATTTTTCTTCACTCTTCTACCGAGATTAACCCACAAAAACTCAATAGAGCTTCTCATCCTCCTTATTTTTGAGCATTTTCGGAGTCTAGTGGGCAGTCCTCTCCACCATCTTCATTATTTCTTCAAGGTATTCTACTTCCTTTCCTTCTCATCCATGGCACCTAAACATCAAAAGAGAAAGATTGATTTCTCTCAAGCAGGATCATCTTCCTCTGACTATGTTCCCACCAATGTCTTCAGTCCAGCCCGTCCTACTAGATCTGATGATTACGACTCCGGACTCTTTTCCGATAGGGAATTTTTCGATCTTGGTTTGATTTATTTTCGGGTCGTAAAATTTGTGCTGGGGCACGTGTTAACTTTATTATCTTTTCTGAGTATGCCCCCAGTTTCAACCGTCTCGGTTTTCGTGATTTTTTTAAAGTTGCTGAGAATATTTATGATAATGCTGTCCGTATGTTTTACTGCAATCTGCAAGTAAAAGATAACGACAACTTCTATTCTTGTGTAGCTGGGCAGGAACTAGAGTTTAATGCCACAGACATCAGTGAATATTTTCATGTTCCTGATATAGGTGAGGCTTTAGTAGATATTCACCATATCCAATTCCCTGAAGGTGTCACCCTTGATTCCTTCAAAGAACTTTTGTGTCATCCTAAACCTGTTTCTAGAAGAGTTTATTCCAAACATCTGAGTCAAAACTTCTATGAACTCTATAGGTTTATATTTTTTGTTCTTCTTCCAAAGAAGGGATCCTCTGATGAGATTACCTTTATGGAATTATCAGTCATGTACCATATTCACTTTGGTATTTCTTTTTCTGTTCCGTAGACTGTTATGGCATGGATGCTTATCTGCAGAAATGGAGGACACAACCTTGTTTACCCTATGCATTTGGCTTCCATCTTTAGAGGTTTGAAATTGATATTCAAACATGTCCTTACTCCTCCACTGCCATTGAACTCAGTAGGTCTAGGTTATATCCTACTCCTCTTTTGCCTCCTGGTGCTGAACTTGTTCACGATGATGATCCCGAGGCTCCTCCTACTGCTGCTGCTCCAGCCCCTGCTCCGGGTTTTGACCCTGGCTTCTATCAACGCTTTGATGATTTTATTGTCCTCTCAGCGTAATGACATTAAGGCTTTCTTGATTATGAGTTCCGCCATATCACCCAGGCTCAGGTGTTGCAGAACAGCATTGCTAATATTCACTGGAGTCTCTCTCATGACCCCACACATCCAGTTACCATGCTTCATCACCCCAGCTTCCCTAGACCTAGGTTCGATGATGAGACGACATTTTCTCATTTCGATCCTACTGCTGCATACTTTCCACCGGATGCTCCTGGATGTGACGACACGCTAATGTGATGAGGACTTGAGTTAGTGGTTATTTTGGATGTAGTCTGATAGATGATGATCTTATGTAGTTTCTTTGTGTCAAAACTTTACAGTTAGTCATTTATTAGCAGTTTATGATTGTTGTTTCTTTTTTTTTGTATAACATTTCAGTATTTCACTTCTAGTTATGCACTTATTATTTATGGCAATGTTGTTATTTGTGGTTACCTCTCTAGTATTACTTTGTCTTTTGATGAACATTGCTGGCTTCACACATTACGGGGGAGCCAAAACCATTTTTTTCATTGACAAAGGAGGAAAAAAAAGAGCAATACCAAAAATCAAAGAAAGAACACCACCACCATCAGTTTTTTCAGGTATTTTAATTTTGTTCGATTTAGATATATTTTGGTATAGACTCAAGTTTGTCAATTATCAACCCCCAATTTGATATCATGCATGATTAGATGAGATGCCTGCATACATTTAGTGTCCTGCACCTTCACTCCTCTAAGATATCCAATACTTGCATTTCACTTCAAATTTGAGGATGCCCTATATTATTCAACCTCTGTACTTCACATTAGTTCAGGGCATTGCCCTGCAAATTGCATGACTGCATTAGATACATACACTACAAACTCAATTAACTACTGTATTGCATATACCCAGCAAATTAGTACATTGTAAATCCTTTCATTGCATTCATTACAGCAATATCCACTGTATTTAGCTAAGTACACTCATGGCCACTTCTGTTCACTGCACGGCTTAACATCATTCCTTCTTTCTTTGTGTTACAGACCCCACAAATCCAAGTTCAGTCACCCATTAGTGTATATTTTCCTACACCTCCATGATTTTGTCCATTTAGTTACCATTAGCTTTATTTCCTTGATGATTAAGTCATACCCTTACTATGTATCTGTCACTTGCCAATTCCTTTAGGATCAGTCCTAACTTGACATTGCATAGACTCTACTTGTTATTAGATTCTTGTTCAGTTTCATGGTAGAACTATAGTGTTTAAGGGTGTGTCAGATAAGGCATTCACTGCACTTGATTTCTGTCCAATTTCTATTTGATTTAGCCATTGTGTAACGCTCCAATCCCAAAATACGTAGGACCAAGTACGTGAACATGCCAGCTGCACATATACGAAGAATACTCCAATATATGGAATCCTCATATATGCACATAAGCTGTAAATAAAAAAATCACAGGCCAGAATAACATAATCTAATCTCACCACAGCTCAACACAGAAGATAATTGAGTCCAAATAAATAATAAAAGTATCAAAAGATAGCCGGGTGAACATGCTCACTCCAAACAGCTATGAAAAATAGTCTCACAAGATCGGAGTCCAACCTCCGGAAAATAGAAAGAAAAGAGATGTAAAATAATGTCCGCTAATGTCTCAAATAAAGAATAGACTAGAAATCAGTAGTGACTGCCTCGTCATCGATGTAAGATGGATCCAGAGCCGCTCCGTACTCCTACGGAAAGTCATCTAATCCTGGAGAGATAACCAGGTCATCAGAGGGACGTAGCAAGATACAAGAAAACACCATACCATATAAATCGTGATAATATAATAGAAAGAAAAAGGACGCATGCAATAGGGTGCCTACCAGTTCTACAGTGATAATGTAGTTAATAACAGACCTTCAAGGCATGGGTATCTGGTTCAGTAGCAGTAACTCAGGTATGGCCCTATCAGGATACCAGGGACCTCAAAGCATAACATTCCTCGAATGTCAGAGGCCAGCAGTATCAGTAATAGGAAAGTGCATAAGGACCCATACGTTAAAGAAACTGTTCTCCCCACCCAATGTCCACTAGGTTCACATCCATGACTCATGAACCTCTAATAACTGTCAAGTCTTCTAGCATGCAATTCTATTGGCAGTTACTCCTAGCCGTCGCACGCTCCATACGTATCGGTGGCCAGCCGACTACGCGGATACATGTCCTATATGGGACTCAACATGTGGTAAATCAAGTATCAAGGCCGTATGAGATATACCAATACCTCAACATCAATGGGTGGTCACTAGACTAAGTTAATGTAAGAGAAATAAATAAAGCGAGAAAAACGACCGATAGAGTCGCTTGCACCGAAGTGTGACTTGGACGCACAGTTTTATAATATCAAGAAAAGAACTGCTGAAAATAACAACTAAAAATAAGAATATAATAATCACAGAGTAAAGTGGCAAGGTATCTTGTCTGATGGTGCAAAGTGGCAAGTCCAGAAAATCACAATATCAGCCAAGAAACGTCACAGTCTCCAAACAACTCCGAATGCTGAAATAAACATCCAAAATGCACTCGGTATAAAAGATATACCTAGGAAATGTCTGTCCAAAAGTCTAATTCCGGAACAGGGGCAAAATCATAATTTTGGGTCAAAAAGATGTCCGCCGTTGGACCCGCTTTGCACCGAAACGCATGCCAAAGTCTATGGTCTGTAAAAGTCGTCAAACTACATATCTACGGATTCAGTTTGAGGAGAGGAACTCAACGATATATCCAGTTTTGGATTCCGATGAGCCGTGTACAAAATCGTCCGTTTGAGTGGGCCGCGGGCCCGCCAAAAAGGGGTTCCGATTCGACCTTCTCAGAATCGAACCAAACTTAGCACACAGGACCAGAATTTCGATCCAAACCTGTTGGCGTAAGTTTCATCTCAAATCAATAACTGTGGGCGAAGTTTGCAAATTGGCGATACGGAGGTATCTCGATGGATACGCGTTGATTTCGTCGCGCACACGCGACGAAACTGAGTTCCGTCAGTTCCCAAACGTCAGTAACGTCCATACGTGCCTTTCAATGCGTATAGCGTGCGACCACATTGCCCAATTTGTCGGGGCACGTGCCGTATCGGGATAAAGTCTCTGAAATTTACTATTTTACACGCAGTTTTTTGACAAACTTTAACAGCAGTTTAATTCACGCTTAGTGATCGAATTACAGAAATAAAATTTGCGTTGTAATCTCGTTTATGTTCTTAACTACTATTTTTAATTAGTTCATCAAAAACCCTATTATTTAGTTCGTAATTAGGCTTCCAAGTTGTAGTTTGGAGCAGCCTTAAAACTGTTCTGTTCCGACAGTTTTTCGGGAACTGGGGTTCGAAATACCGAGCGATATATGGGGTTTCGCTCGATTCTACCTGAAGGGGTTTTGAGAGGGTTATGTTGTCTACGCATAGGATCGATAGATTGACTTTCATCGAACAGATTCAAGGAAATTGGATTTGGAAGATGGTACCTGAGTTCTGAACAAAAACAGGGTGTTCCCTGTTTTCCGGTCGGCTTCGAGCGGTTGGCCGGCGATCTGGTCGTCGGCGAAGTTGAGCAGGCCGTTGACTGTACGCACGGGGGTGTGGGGGAGGTCCTGGAGTCGGAGTTCGGGTTGGGGTTGAGGTTTGACGGATGATTTTTCCATGAACCCTAATTCCCGACTGAATTTATATGGTGTTTAAATTCGAATTTAAATTGGATTTAAATCCGCAGGGTGCCAGGGTTAAATCTAGGTTTAGGTTGACTAGATAGGGGAGGATCCTGTTAAGATTTTGTAAAAAAAATTGAATTAAATGGAGGAGATATGAGGAAGTTTGAACCCAAACTTCACTCGGCTTCTCAGCTATTCCGCGCAAGCTCGGGCAGGGGCGGGTACTGTTCATAGGAACAGTACCCCTATTTCTTTATATTATTATTATTATCTTTTTTTTTTACTTCTTTTCTAAACATTAGCTACTAATGTAATCACTAAGCTGACAACAACTCAGCTTGGCCGCCCCCTTTGTTGGGGTGTGGGCCAGGCTCCATTTCATTTTTTTTTTTACTAAAACCTTTATAAATATATATAAAAATATATATATATATATATATATATATATATATATATATACTTATATACAAATATATACATATATAAGTATATGGCCCCAAATAATTTCAGAAAAATTCCTAATAACAAAATATTAAATAAAAAAAATTGTATACTAAAAAAGGAAATTTAGGAAGGGGATTTTACATCCTACCCAACTTAAAGAAATTTTGTTCTCGAAATTAAACTAAGGTAGGGGGGGTCGAATGCATTGCAAGAAAATTAACAGTAATTTAAGGGCTTAAAATGCAAGATATACCTCCATCTTCGAACAAATGCGGGTAGCGATTTCGGATGTCGTCCTCGCGCTCCCAAGTAGACTCCCCTGGCGAGTGATGCTTCCGTGCCACGCAAACCAATGGAATAGATTGATTCCGTAACACCTTCACTCGGCGATCGAGGATACCTACCGGTTGCTCTTCGTACGACAAACTCGGTCCAACGGTGATCTTGGAGTGATCAAGCACATAATTGTTGTCCGCCACGTACCTCCTCAGCTGAGATACATGGAATACGTCATGCACTCCATATAGTTACGGTGGCAAGGCCAATCTATAGGCAACCTCTCCAACACGTTCCAAAATATTAAAAGGCCTGATGTACCTTGGACTCAACTTGCCACGTCCTCTGAATCGAATCGTGCCTCTAGTGGGGGATATCTTCAAGAAAACATAGTCACCCTCTTTGAACTCCAAGGGTCGACGACGATTATCTGTCCACTGCTTCTGACGATCCTGTGCTGCTCGCAAGTGGCCCTGAATTTTCTTCACTGTCTCCACTATGCTCAAGATCAACTCGGGACCTAATAGCTGTCGCTCTCCTATGTCGCTCCAACAAACAGGAGACAGACACTTCCTACTATACAATGCTTCAAACAGAGCCATCTGAATGCTCGCTTGATAGCTATTATTTGTAGTAAAACTCAACAAGATAAAGATGGTCCTCCCATGAACCGCCAAAGTCAAGCATGCACGCTCTCAACATATCCTCTAGCGTCTAAATAGTACGCTCTGACTGGTCGTCGTTTTGTGGATGGTATGATGTGCTAAACTTCAACCGTGTGCCCAAACTCTCTTGCATGCTCCTCCAAAATGTGAGGTAATCTCGAGTCATGGTCTGACACAATACTAACAGGCACACCGTGTAACCTCACAATCTGCTCCATATACATCTCTGCCAATACCTCTGTCGACTGGCCCACTCTAAAAGGTATGAAATGGGCCGACTTGGTAAGTCTATCCACAATCACCCATACTGCGTCACGTCCCCTAGGACTCCGAGGAAAACCTGCGACAAAATCCATAGTAATGTGCTTCCACTTCCACTCGGAAATGGGTAGCGACTGCAATAATCCGGCCGTCCTCTGGTGCTCCGCCTTCACTTGTTGACATACCAAGCACTTGGCAACGAAACGAGCTATTTCTCACTTCATTCCGTGCCACCAATAATACTGTCGTAAGTCGTGGTACATCTTTGTTCCTCCGGGATGAATAAAGTAAGTCGAACTGTGAGCCTCTGTCATCAGCTCCTGCCGTAGCTCTCCTTAGCTTCAAAGCAAAGATAACCGCTGCGAGCTCTAGATCGTGGGTCGGATAATTCTTCTCATGCACTCTCAACTATCGTGATGCATATGCTACTACACGACCATGCTGCATCAACACGCATCCTAATCCCTTTCCGGATGCGTCGTTGTAGACCATAAATCCTTCCGGGCCCGATGGTAGTGTCAAGATCAGTGCTGTGGTCAATCGCTTCTTCAACTCATCAAATACGGATTAGCACTCGTCTGTCCATACAACTCCTGATCCTTGCAAGTTAATCGAGTCATAGGCCCCGCTATTCGAGAGAAATCTTCTACGAACCGTCGGTAGTAACCCGTAAGTCCGAGAAAACTTCTCACCTCCGAAGCTGATGTGGGAGCGGGCCTTGATTTGACTGCTGTGATCTTCTCTGGGTCCACTGATATACCATCACCCGTAACAATATGACCAAGAAATGATAACTCCTTGAGAAAGAAATCACACTTGCTAAGCTTCGTGAAAAGTCGCTCATTCCTCAACGTTCCCAAAACTATTCGTAGGTGCTGCTCATGCTCCTCTTGACTCTTTGAGTAAATCAAGATATCATCTATAAAGACTACTACAAATTTGTCCAAGTACTGGTGAAAGATCTTGTTCATTAAATTCATGAAGACTGCGGGAGCAATGGTCGAACCGAAAGGCATGACCAAGAACTCGTAGTGCCCATACCTTGATCTAAAAGCCGTCTTTGCAATGTTTTCCTTTCGGACCTTCAATTGGTGATAGCCTGATCGTAAGTCAATTTTGGAGAATACTTTTGCTCCACTCAGTTGATCGAATAGATCGTCTATACGCGGCAAGGGGTACTTGTTCTTCACCATCACTGCATTCAATGCTCTGTAGTCGATGCACATACGCACCGTCCGGTCTTTCTTAGGCACAAAAAGAACGGGTGCTCCCCACGGTGACGCACTGGCACGAATAAAGCCCTTCTCCAATAAGTCATCAATCTGCATCTTCATTTCTACCAACTCCTTGGGTGCCAGACGATATACTCGGGATGAAATAGGCTCGGCTCCGGGGATAGGCTCAATAGAAAACTCAATGTCTCGGTCAGGTGGCAGTCCTGGCAATTCTTCGGGGAATACATCCTCGAGCTCGGTGATGATAGAGTACTGAGGGGTGTCATGCATCATCATATGAGTCCCCAATGCACGTGCATCACAACTCTCTTCGTCTTCTTTGGTGAATTCAAACTCTGCCGCATTCGGTGGTCTAAAGATAATACTGCTCCTTTGACAGTCTATGAGAGCAAAATGCTGGCTCAACCAGTCCATTCCAAGAACCACATCAAATATCGACATAGGGAATACAAGAAGTCGTGCCCTCATCTCTCTACCACTTATCACTACAGTACAAAGTATACAAACACCACTAACAGGTACAACTCCTCCTCCAGTAAGGATTCTAACATTCTTAGCTAAGGGTGTAATGGGAATGCTGTGTCTAGTGGCAAAACTAGTGGCTATGAATGAATGAGTGGCTACAGTATCAAATAATATAATAGCAAGAAAATATGCAATTAAAACCATACCTGCTATAACCTCTACCTCTGTCTCTATATCCTCAACAGCAAGTGAGAATACCTTCCCATGATTCTGTCCCGAGCCCTGAGCTCTGGCCCTCTCGAACTGTGCTGACTGAGGTGGTAATGGCGGGCGAGGTGCTCCTGCCGCTGGCTGAGGTACTGGAAGTGCTGGGGCTAAGGACTGTTGTTCCGGACAATCCTTCACATTGTGCTGTCCTGACCCGCATCTCAAGCATGATCCAAGTTAAATTCGACAGTCCTTCAAGACGTATCCCTGCTTCCCGCAAAAGTTACAGGTAGGCTTCTGATAAGGTGTGTGCCTCTGCTGGAACTATCATATGGCCCTCCTAATAGGTCCACTCTGAGTAGCTCGGGCTGGTGTAACTGCTGGGGTATGGCGCCTCGATGTCTGCTGTTGCTCCTTGCGAAAAATCTTCGGAGCACGAGCTTCTTCCAAGACAGCTGAATGGGAGACTCGAGACTGGGTAGTCGTATAAGACTTGAGCTCTGGTGCAAGCCCCTGGTGAAATCTCCTTGCCTTCTCTAACTCCGTCGGAATCAATCCCGCACCAAATCTACTCAGACGGTTGAAATCTGAGTCATACACATCAACTGTCATATTCTCTTGCTTCAGATGAAGGAACTGGTCATAGAGACCATCTCGAACATGAATAGGGAAGAATCTCTCATAAAATGCATCATAGAACTGCTTCCAAGTGATCTCGGCACCTAATCGTCTCTCTTCCGCCTTCCACCAGTGTTGTGCATTATCTTCCAGCAATAGGTCCACTACTGTCATCCAATCTCGAGCTGGCAACTGGAATGCCTTCAGTAGCTTCTCTGTACTAATAAGCCACTATGATACCTCTAGTGACTTCTCCGTACCTCTAAAGGCCTTGGGGTTCATATCTGTGAAATTTTTGATAGAGCCTTCATAAGGATGCAGAGCCGGTGCTGGTGCTGGTACTGGAGGTGGTGGTGGAGGTCTAGCCATGGCTGCCATTATCGTCTGTCTCATCAGCTCAGTCTGCTGCCACTGAGCCTGCATCATGGCATACATAAACTGAGTAGTAGGGCTCCCATCAGTCGGTGTTGGAGGCATCTGAGGTCCCGACTGTGGGGAAAACTGCTGCGGGAATGGTGATAGTGGAGGCAGTGGTACACTCCCTTTCGGTGGCATGGTAGTGGTCTGTCCAGCCTGGCTGCCTAGGGTATTGCGATCTCTGGATACTCCGTCGTCGGTGTCGTAGTAGGCTGCGACCGTCCTGGCTGGTATAGTGTCGCTGGAGTCATTGGAGGATTCTGTCCCTCCGGAGTAGCCTTCTCACCAGATGTGAGGGCCAAGGCCGAGTGCGGCCGCTTCATAAATGCATACTGTTGGCACGAGGAAGATAAGTTGATATTAGAAAAGATTAGATATGAGGTGAATCAAATAATCAAGGAAGTTTCAAAAGATTGGAAGTCAAGAGGTAGTAGTAGTTCTGGATGAGATATTCATATTCCAATATGCAGGCTTGTTGGGCACAGTCATGTAACCCAACAATATTATCGTTGACCTGCATAGGCCACCACAAAAATATGTAACACTCCAGTCCCAAAATACGTAGGACCAAGTACGTAAACATGCCAGCTGCACATATACGAATAATACTCTAATATATAGAATCCTCATATATGTACATAAGCTGTAAATAAAAAAATCACAGGCCAAAATAATATAATCTAATCTCACCACAGCTCAACACAGAAGATAATAGAGTCCAAATAAATAATAAGAGTATCAAAAGATAGCCGGGTGAACATGCTCACTCCTAACAGCTATGAAAAATAGTCTCACAAGATCGGAGTCCAACCTCCGCAAAATAGAAAGAAAAGAGATGTAAAATATTGTCCGCTAATGTCTCAAATAATGAATAGACTAGAAATCAGTAGTGACTGCCTCGTCATCCATATAAGATGGATCCAGAGCCGCTCCGTACTCCTGCGGAAAGTCGTCTAATCTTGGAGAGATAACCAGGTCCTCAGAGGGACGTAGCAAGATACAAGAAAACACCATGCCATATAAATCGTGATAATATAATAGAAAGAAAATGGATGCATGCAATAGGGTGCCTACCAGTTCTACAGTGATAATGCAGTTAAGAACAGACCTTCAACGCATGGGCATATGGCTCAGTAGCAGTAACTCAGGAATGGCCCCATCAGGATACCAGGGACCTCAAAGCATAACATTCCTCGAATGTCAGAGGCCAGCAGTATCAGCAATAGGAAAGTGCATAAGGACCCATACGTTAAGGAAATTGTTCTCCCCATCCAATGTCCAGTAGGGTCACATCCATGACTCATGAACCTCTAGTAACTGCCAAGTCTTCTAGCATGCAATTCTATTGGCAGTTACTCCTAGCCGTCGCACGCTCCATACGTATCGGTGGCCAGCCGACTACGCGGATACGTGTCCTACTTGTGACTCACAATACGTGGTAAAGCAAGTGTCAAGGCCGTATGAGATATACCAATACCTCAACATCAATGGGTGGTCACTAGACTAAGTCAATGTAAGAGAAATAAATAAAGCGAGAAAAACG